>CM056049.1:627682039-628282039 GCA_029574335.1 Rana kukunoris | reverse complement strand
AAGGGAATCAGTGGCTTCACAGTCTGGTTCCCTACTGCGCATGCACGAGTCGCGCTGGGCATCCTCACTGGTCCCGTGTCGCCCAGAATACAGTGGGGGGGCAGAGGAGGGGCTGGACATGGCGTAAATATCCGCAGCTACTGCCCGGAAGTGGAAGTAAATATCTGGCTTAGACGGGTATCAGCTCCCCCCTCCCCCTAAAAGGTGGCAAATGTGACACCAGCGGGAGGAGGATTCCGAAAAGCGAGAGTTCCATTTTTGGGTGGAACTCTGCTTAAAAGTATATCTACAGGCAAAGCTTTTTTGTTTTAGAGCTCTTTTAGTTTTTTTAAAGGAGTTGTAAATAAAATAAAATAAATGTTGCTGAAATGACTGTTTACAGGGTATAGAGACATAATAGTTAACTGATTCCTTTTAAAAACGATTAAAAATAGATAAAAATCAATCATATAATGTGCCTGCAGTCAGGGCCGCCATCAGGAATTTTGGGGCCCCTTACACAGCTTCAGGCATGGCCCCCCTGGAGCAGAGAACCGGGGGGGGGGTGTGCTGCCGCATGAAATTGAGAAGCGGGGGGCTGGGGACCTCTGTGCCCTTTATAAAATAAAAAGAAAAAAGAGAGAAAATATATATATATTTTTTTTAAATATAACATTTATATAAAAAAAGGACCTCTGGGCCCTTTAATAAAAAAAAAAAATATATAAAAAAAAATGTATAAAAAAAAAAAAAACAATTATAAAAAAAGGGGGTTTGACACATGGGGCCCTGGGGACCTCTGGGCCCTTTAATAATATATATATATATATATATATATATATATATATATATATATATATGTATATATATATATATATATATATAATATGAAAATAAAAAAATATATAAAACATATATTTATTTTATAAAAAAAAGGGGGGTTGTCATCTGGGGCCCTGGAGATCTCCAGGTCCCTGTGGACCTCCGGACCTCTAAAAAAAATAAAAGAAAAAAAAATTGGCCCTTTAATAAAAAATAAAAGAAAAATATATAAAAAAATATATATTTTTTTTAAAATATATATTTTTTTTTATAAAAAAAGGGCTTGCCATCTGGGGCCCTTAGTGGCCTCCGGGCCCCTGGGGACCTTCGGACCCCTAAAAAATAAAAATAAAAAAAAATAATGTTTTTTTTTTTTTTTTTTTGGGTGGTTCCCATCCGGGCCCCTGGGGGCCCTGCCTGCAGTTTCTAGTTTCGTTTTTGCATGTTGTTTCCTGTCTCTGCTGTACAGAGCCACAGAGCCAATACAGGGCAGTGATGGTTTGGAAACTAAACTGATTGGTGCTGTGGGGACACACAGTAATCACACCTCCTTCATTAGTGACCACAACTGTGGTTGTCAGGAAACAGACAACCAAGAAGTGTGGAGATCAGAGAAGAATTACAGCAACTTGAGAGCAAAAACGAACAATGAGGACATGAAAACAGCACTGCATTAAGGTAAAGGAAGCTTTACAAACCGTTTAATGCTTTCCCTGTCCCTGGAGATTCCAACTCTCTACTAGTGATGAGCTAAATGTACCGGAATTCACTTTGGGATGGGATCAAGGAACTTTACACACAGGGCAGCCATCAGATTTTTTGGGGGCTCCCCCCAGGCCTGACTACCGACCACTGACCACGACATTCCCCAGGGCCCGGATCCAATCACAGCCTCCTTCCTTGCACTCCGGTCCTCTTCACAGCCCCCCTTCCTTTTACCTCCATCCCTTTCACAGCCCCCGCCCCTTGCACCTCAGTGCCATTCACAGTCCCCCCCCTCTTTGCACCTCAGTCCCCTTCACAGCCCCCCTTCTTTCCACCTTAGTCCTATTCCTTGCACCTCCATGCCTTTCACAGCCCCCCTTCTTTGCATATCCGTCCCCTTCTCAGCCTCCCTTCTTTGCACCTCCATCCACTTCACAGCCCCCCTCGACTTTTTGCACCTCTGTGCCTTTCACAGCCTCCCCTGTTTGCACCTCAGTCCCCTTCACAGCCCCTCCTTTTTGCACCTCCATCCACCCCTTCACAGCCCCTCCCCCCTCTTTGCACCTTTGTCCCCTTCACAGCCCCCCTTCTTTGCACCTCCATCCCCTTCACAGCCCCCTTCCCTCTTTGCACCCCAGTCTCCTTTATGTGAATGCCCCTCCCTTACTAATCAATCCTACCTTACACAGCAGGTAGTAGGGAAGCTTCCTGACGACGCATGCGTACATGCGAAACGCGTAGAGGCTTATGGGAAAATTTCTTTGAAACAGGAAACTCGTCACGTTCCACCTCGACGGCACTTCCGCGTATCGAATAGCGCACAGCTGAGGCCTGGAGCGCACGCCGGAGGACCATAGCAGCATACGTTGAACAGACTAGTGCCGGTTAGGGCACTGAAAAATGTGAGTGAACATCTTTTAAACCTTTTTAATGTTTACAAATGAACCTGCTTAGCTTGTGCACACTACACCATGTGGAGTCTTTTCTTTTGGAGTAAGGAGAGGAACTGAAGGCTGGTGTGAAGGCAGAGGTTTTTTTTACCACATGTGGGTCTAGCAAAGGAGGAATGGCAACATTGACACAGAACTGAGGATACACATCTTGGATATTGATTACAGGCCATTTATATACCGCCATCTGGTGAGAATTTAGTATATTAGTGGTGGGGGAATCACATAAAGGGTGATTACGTCACGCTTCTGCAGTCAAGAATTCTTTGGCACCGCACATATACATACATACTGTATATACTTCTAAAAATCTTTTTTTTTGAACTATTGAATGTTTTGAGACTTTGAATATTGGATCATTTTTACTGTGCATGGTTTTGACACTTGGTAGTGCATAACGAGGGACACGTTTTTGAGCACAGTGGTGTTATGGAATAATTTGTTTTATTATTTTTTTATGTATTGCAGATGTTATATACACATAGGGATGAAAATTTTAATCTATATTGTATCAGCGCAGTAGTATATGTATATCATATACAAATATCTATCACTAATATTTTCACACCTCTTGTAGGTGAGCACAAGAACTGCAGCAGATATACCAATTAGTTCAATACCACATATATATTTCTTTGCGCCGGTAACACCACATACACATAGAATGAGATACAGCATTGAAATACAGATAAATGCAATAATAATTGAACTGTTGTAGGAGTTGTAGTATTATACAGATATAAATAAACATAAATAATAAAAAGTTACTAATAAATGGGAATGGGAACTAATCGAGGGAAGGGAGAGGGTAGTGGTGTTCCGAAGGTGGATTTCATTTATTTTGTTTTACTATTATCCATGAAAGGGTATCAATACCATGACATGAGAACTCTCGAGTCAAAAGTGTCTGACGTATAGTATATGGCCCAGGGTTTCCATATGCTATCGAATTGTTCCAATCCATTTTTGTCTAGTGCTTTTAGTTTAGCATGTACGAATGAAAGATTCATAATTTTTTCGGCTTCCGACAACAGTAATGCAGGTGATTTCCATGCACTTGCTATTACCTGTTTCGCGGCTATCATAAACAAAATAAATAACTTATGCTGATTCCGAGAAAGAGTTTCTGGTTTAATGTTAAGTAAGGACCCCATTGGATCTGGTAATATATAACAGTCAAATATTTTAGAAGCGATTCTAAAAATCCCTTCCTAGAATTTCCTTAAAAGTGGACACTGCCACCCAGTGCCGATCCTGACCTCCCTGGGGCCCTAAGCAAAATTCTGCTAAGGGGCCCTCTACAGTGGCAAAAAAAAGAGCGTGGTTAATGGAAAATTGGGGGTGTGGCTTACTCGGAGGGGGTGGAAAGAGAGAGAGAGAGACCCCCCAGATCCTTCACCACAATAGAAATGTGTATTCCAGAAAGTTTAACAAATCAGCAGATGGCGCTTCAATCATCTCGGACCATGGTTGTTATGGTGTCAGGATGATTGCAGCGCATTATTTCTACTATTACATTGTAATATAGAATTAAATTATTTAACTCACCATAATGCTTACATCAGACATTCCCAGCGGAGTCCCTCCTTACATCAGGTGTCCCCAGCGGAGCCCCTCCTCACATCAGGCGTTCCCAGCGGAGTCCCCCCTTACACCAGGCTTTCCCAGCGGATTCCCTTCTTACACCAGGCGTTCCCAGCGGAGTCCCCCCTTACACCAGGCGTTCCCAGCGGAGTCCCCCCTTACACCAGGCGTTCCCAGCGGAGTCCCCCCTTACACCAGGCGTTCCCAGCGGAGTCCCCCCTTACACCAGGCGTTCCCAGCGGAGTCCCCCCTTACACCAGGCGTTCCCAGCGGATTCCCCCCTTACACCAGGCGTTCCCAGCGGAGTCCCCTTACACCAGGCGTTCCCAGCGGAGTCCCTCCTTACACCAGGTGTTCCCAGCAGGGTCCCCCATTACACCAGGCGTTTTCCAGCGGAGTCCCCCCTTACACCAGGCGTTCCCAGCGGAGTCCCCCCTTACACCAGGCGTTCCCAGCGGAGTCCCCCCTTACACCAGGCGTTCCCAGCGGAGTCCCCCCTTACACCAGGCGTTCCCAGCGGAGTCCCCCCTTACACCAGGCGTTCCCAGCAGAGTCCCCCCTTACACCAGGCGTTCCCAGCGGAGTCCCCCCTTACGCCAGGCATTCCCAGTCCCCCCTTACAACAGGCGTTCCCAGCGGGGTCCCCCCTTACACCAGGCGTTCCCAGCGGGGTCCCCCCTTACACAAGGCGTTCCCAGCGGGGTCCCCCCTTACAAGAGGCGTTCCCAGCGGGTCCCCCCTTACACCAGGCGTTCCCAGCAGGGTCCCCCCTTACACCAGGCATTCCAAGGGGGGTCCCCCCTTACACCAGGCGTTCCAAGGGGGGTCCCCCTTACACCGGGCATTCCAAGGGGGGTCCCCCCTTACACCAGGCGTTCCAAGGAGGGCCCCCCTTACACCAGGCGGCGGCATCAGCAGGGAATAATCGGGGGCCCTGAATAATGACTCGGGGCCCTACGCAGCTTGCGTAGCAAGTGTATAGGGCGGATTGGCCCTGCTGCCACCAGATGTGAATACACGTTCCTTTGTCTGGGAAACAGAGATCTGAGCAGTTTGCTGAAAATTTTGCTAATCTATTGGGAACCAGGTACCAACGGGAAAGCACTTTATATGATGTTTCCATTGCCGATACATTTATAGATGAAGAGCTGGTATTAGACCAAATGCTTGCCCAGGTTTTGTTATTAATTTTACATTCCAGGTCTAATTCCCATTCCCTGATCCAAGCCTTAAAAGTTCTTGGAAATACCCATGCTGGATAAAAGGTTGGATTTTTATAAAAGGAAAAGAAAAAAAGGAAAGAAGCGGAATGTGTTGGGATTGCAATCCATGAGAGGTTTTGTACCTATCCCATAATGACAATGAGTGTTTCGAAATTGAATTTCTTTTACGGTTTTGAGGGCTCAGCCAAAGGCTAATATTAGTAGGAAGAGGGTCAAAGTCTATTGCCTCAATAAGTACCCACAATGAGATTTCTGTGGTTGAGTGGTACTTTGATAGTTGTGCCAATTGTGCTGCTTTGTAATATGTTGCAAAATCTGGAAATCCCAGCCCACCCATCAATTTGGGAAGAATTAATGTTTTTTTAGGCAATATGGGTTTTTTCTTCCCCCACATGAACTGTGTTACTTTATGCTGGATCAATCTAAGAAAATAAGCAGGAATGTAAATTAGAAGGGTTCGAAATAGATATAAAAACTTGGGGAGTATAGCCATTTTTATTATGTTGATTTTCCCAAACCAAGAAATCGGTAAAGAAGACCAGTCCGATAACAATCTAGTGACACTTTTTAGTAAGGGAGGGTAGTTGGCGGTAAATAATTTGGAGGCATTAGCTGTAAGATGTATACCCAGATATGGTAAACTACGGTCTGCCCATTTAAAGGGCAGTGAGGACTGTAAATTTTGTTTCACCGTGTCACTGAGTGAAATATTCAGTGCTAGGGATTTTTGGTTATTAACTGTGAGGCCGGAAATGTGGGAGAATTCGTGAAGTACTCACATTAGATTAGGGGCCGATATCTGCGGTGAGGATAAAAATGAAAGTATATCATCCGCAAATAGACTTATTTTGTGGTGGCATCCGCCTAGCTCTATACCCGTGATCGTTGGTTCCATCCTTATCCTTTGTGCTAGAGCAGGGATCTCCAAACTACGGCCCTCCAGCTGCTCTGGAACTACACTTCCCATGAGGCATTGTAAAACTCTGACATTCGTAGACATGACTAGGCATGATGGGAATTGTAGTTCCTGAACACCTGGAGGGCCGTAGTTTGGAGACTCCTGTGAGGTTCGATAATTAAAGTGAATAATAGCAGTGATAGAGGACACCCTTGATGAGTCCCTCTCTGTATATTAAACTTTTCCGATTTGTAACCGGCATATTTTATATAGGCCTTGGGATTGTGGTACAGTGCTGCAATCCAACCCATAAAATGTGGGCCAAAGCCCCACTTCTCAAGAGTGAACTGCATATACAACCATGAAACTGTATCAGATGCTTTTTTTATGTCAAGAGAAAGAAAACACAAGGGTATTCGATGCGTTTTAGCTGCATGGGATAGAAGAGCAGCACGTCTAATATTATCGCCAGCTTGTCAGATAGGGATGAAACCAGTTTGATCACGGTGTATTAGTTTGCCAATTATCATATTTAATCTGGTTGCTAAAACTTTGGCTAAAATTTTTACATCGATATTCAGCAGAGAGATGGGGCGATAGTTTGACCAAACTGAATCGTCCGCATGTGGTTTAGGCAGCATGCAGATAATTGCAGTTAAGGTTTCTTTCCTAAAAGAATGGTTATCCAAGAGAGAATTAAAGGTATTTGTTAGAATTGGTGACAGGATATCTGTAAAGGTTTTGTAGTAGAGGGCAGAAAACCCATCAGGCCCTGGTCGTTTATTTACTTTCAAAGTTTTGATAGCCTGGGACACTTCTTCACTAGACACCCGTTCCTCCATTATTTCCATTTGCACCTTGGATAATGCAGGAAGGGAGAGCTGAGAGAAAAAGCTGTTTGCTTTAGATTGATCCAACTCATTATTAGATGAGTATAGACTTTCTAACTGTGTTTCAAATTTTTGTAGGATTTTCACAGGGTTAGTGGAGTATACTCCTCTTGAAAGCTTAAGGCGAATTGGTTTATTATTATTTTGACAGGATTTCGGGCTAGAAGTTTTTGAAAGAAATTTTCCAAGCCAAGAAAAATTATTTTTCTGAGGCTATCAATAGCGCCTTAAACCGCCCTCGCGAACTCTTCAAGATGGTCACTTAGACCATGAAACCAGGATGGGCCAGATTCAGGTAGATGAGAGTATCTTTCCTCTGGAGTAACGCTTCTCATTTACGTTACTCTGAAGACCCTTTCAGCGCAATTCCTGTAATTCACATAGCAGTTGCGCGTAAACTTGCGCCAGAGTAACGATAATGCGCTGGCGTAACCCGACGCAAGTGGAAGTGGGTGTGATCATATGTAAATGATGGGCGGAGCCCGGCGCAGAGGCTTACGTTCAGCGCATCATCCACGGAGCATGCGCAGTGAGTGCGGCTCCCCTCGCCCCCTTGTGCGCATGCTCACAACTTCCGTCGGCACCACTTCCTGGGAAACGTCAGCGCAATGCGTTCCGCTGGGCGCTTAAAAGCGCTGGCGGAAACGCCATTCCGGCGCAAAAGTAGTTCCGTTTCCCCCCACCCCAGGGAAGATACTTTTGCTCTGTGATGGCTGCTCCCGCTACCCCCAGAGAGAGGAGGAACCTCAATTTTAATACCCAGGAGGTCTCTGTCATTATATCGGCTATGGAGACGGAGAATGAATTTCTCCATGGCAAAAAAAGCCGCAAGACCAGCCGGGAGAGGAAGCAGGGCATCCTGGAGTCCATTGCTGCCAGGGTCAATGTCCTGGGCTACTCCACCCGGACTGCTGGGGACATACAAAAGAAAATCAATGACCTGCGGCGCAAGGTGAGGGACAAGGTGGCCTCCATCAGGAGGTATGAGAGGGGCACAGGTGGTGGTCCCCCATGTCCTGTCACCCTGACCGCAGAGGAGGAGGTGGTCGCTCGGTGCCTGGAGAGGGAGCAGGTGGAGGGGGTCGCAGGCTATGACTCCGTGGAGGAAGGCACAAGGACAGGTAAGTGTTTTCTAATCCCCTATTTGATGTTTTGCATTTGGGGGGGGGGGTACATGTGCCAAGTGTGTGGGACCACCAACATGTGTCTGCTTTGTGTCATCCACAGATGACGGAGCTGGGCCATCATCTGTCAGCCTGCATTCCACCCCATCCCCCCCACGCCATCATGTGCCCGAGCCACTGGGTGGTGAAGAGGTTGTTGAGGAGGAGAGTGGCCACACCACACCTGCCGAGGTGGTTGTGGAAGATCCTGCTGTGGCAGAGCAGGACTTTTCTTTGGTCTTGTCGGTCTCCTCCCCTTCTCCTGGCCCGTCTGTCGTCCCCTCCCCCATCCTTGGAAGCCCCTCAAGGGCGACACCTTCCACCCGAGGACATACATCTTCGGGCCCCAGGAAGGCGACCCAGAAGACCAGGGGGGTGTCTGATGGTGTCCAGGATCAGTTGGCAAGGGATCACGCCAGACAGACAGAACAAATGGGGGCCATAGCGGACCACTTGCAGAAAGTCTCTGACAGCCTGGGCTCCGTTGCCAACATCAGCAACGCAGTGCAGGATGTCAGCTCTAACTGCGCTGCAGTGGTCACCACTTTGGGGGAGGTGCAGGGGGATATCCAGCACCTCACTGCAGCCGTCCAGGCCAACACTGCTGCCATCCATGGTAACAGTGCTGCCATCCGTGAGCAGGGGAGGCTGAGTCGGCGGGCCCAGCATTACCAGATGACCCGTCAGCTCCGGATGCAGGCCCAGACCAACAGTTATCTTGGACGGATAGCCAGGGCCTTGGAGGGCACGCAGGCCACACCTGCCAGGAGTGGCCCACCTGGGGATCAGCCACCTCCAGATGCCCCCCCACCCACTCCATCCAGGCAGCTGCGGAGCCAGAGAGGGGCCCCCAGAAGAAGCCCCCGGCATCCCCGATGAGGCCTTTTTTTTGGTGCTGGTTTTATATTATTATTTTTGACATACTCAGGTCATGAGTTTATTTTATTTTTTTCTCAGGTTATGAGATTATTTTTCTTTTATTGGTCAGGATATGATCTTTATAATTTCTTTTTGTACTGCACACGGTCAGGAGTGCAGGGGACAGTGTGAATGGTGTGTGAATGTGAGAGGGTGGCACTCCTGAAAGTAAGGGGTGTCACCCTCGGCCGTGGTGGTGAAGTGAACCCCACGGCTGAATGAATGACGTGTGAAAGGTGTGTGAATGGACAGTGACATCATTGGGGCCTTGACGCGGCGTTACTGCTCCCAACTCCTACATGCTGGACTTGGGCTAATCCAATGCGATGTGCATGTGGTGTGTGTGATCTAGGGACATCAGTGGTGTACATGCGTGCACTGTCTGTGTTAGTAATGTTTTGGTTTAGTGTCCAAAGATGCCTACGGCGAGGACCCTCCTGACTGCTCTTCCATCAGCAGACTGGGTGTCCTCTGGCAGGGGGGGACTGTGTGGGTCGGGGGTCAGGTCATCACGTATGTCAATATGCAGGCCTTTTTTCATAGCAAAGTTATGTAGTATGCAACATGCACCGATGATCTGACACACAAAGGTAGGGGAATACAATAGGGCCCCCCCAGACTTATCCAGGCATCGGAAAACGGGACTTCAGGAGCCCAAATGTTTGCTCCACCACTGCACGGGTTTTGATGTGTGCTTCATTGTATCTTCTCTCTCCTCTGGTTTGGGGGTTCCGGAAAGGAGTCATTAGATGGGGTCCCAATGCATATGCAGAGTCACCTGTAAGGTAAAAGACAGGAGAATGTTAGTCATGCATGTGCGATTTCTGTTGTGCATGACGGGAGGGGATAGTCATGCCTGACTCCCATGTCACTCACCAACCAGCCAGCTGTCCCCATACATGTTCTGGTTAAATTCTGCTGGGATGGGGCTCTGACGGTATATGTAGCTGTCATGGCTGGACCCGGGGTGTTTGGCACGGACGTGCCATATGAGGCGTTGGGCATCGGCTATCACCTGTACGTTGATGGAATGCCAATGCTTCCGATTGCGGTATATGTGCTCTGTGGCACTGGGGGGCTGTAGGGCCACATGTGTGCAATCAATGGCCCCCACAGTGCGTGGGAATCTGGCAATGTTGTAGAAATCTGTCATTGCCTTCTGCCGCAGCTCCTCAGTGGTGGGTCTGATGAAATGGTTGGACATGCGTCTGAGGATTGCAGGGACAACCTGGTGCACACATCTGCTTATGGAGGACTGTGACATCCCAGCCACCACTCCACTTGTACGCTGGAATGATCCACTGGCAAGGAAATGAAGTGTTGCCAGTACCTTCACCAGTGGCTGCACTGCTTGTGATCGGTGTGTTGGGCTGGTGATGTCATCCTGCAGGGTTGTGGTTAGTTCAAGTATTGCATCTGGGCTGAATCTGAATAGGCGATACACCTCCTCATCCCCCATGCCAAAGAGGTTCATACGAGTGCGGTATATCCTCTCACGTGCCCGCCTTCTTGGTTCCAGGGGACCCATCAGTAGTTCTAGGACCACGAGTGCCCCTGGCATGTTGGCACACAGAGGTGTTGTCCTTGCAAGTGGGGGTGCTCAGCTAGCTCTTATCGTCGGTAACGCTGCTGTAGCTGCTCTCCTGCTGACCTGTGACCGTCTGGAGTAAAGATAAAGCAGCCTTTTGTAGAAATAACTTTGCGCTGGACGGATCAGATACGCGCGGCGCATGTAGCCAGCGTATGGTGCTAATCCGTTCGTGAATTGGGAAATCTCCCTCATTTGCATATTTGCAGGGGAAATCAATGGGCGCGACTGATGCGGCCAGCGAAAATAAACGCTGACGATACTCTGGCGTCGGAACGTTCCGCCGGTCGCAAATGACCCGTTATTGGGCGCATCTAGTTTGGTGGGTACGGGCACATAGAAACGTCGGCGCATCAGCACAGTTACGCGGCGCATATCCAAATACTCCAGCGCAAGTGTTCGTGAATCTGGCCCGATGTCTTGAAGCCCCCAATTCAGACTCACAAGAA
This sequence comes from Rana kukunoris, assembly GCA_029574335.1. Classification (NCBI taxonomy): domain Eukaryota; kingdom Metazoa; phylum Chordata; class Amphibia; order Anura; family Ranidae; genus Rana; species Rana kukunoris. The sequence continues at coordinate 628,270,870 of CM056049.1, read as the reverse complement.
TTTTGCAATGATTTGTCGGATTACTTCATTAATAAAATCGGGGGAATCCGTGAAAGCATTCAGCAAAACAATTCCCCCCTTAGCCCCCCCCGCAACCTTTCACACAACACCCACAGTAATTCACCTCTATCAGGTATGTTTACCCTGGAACCCATCTCCATCGATGCCACTAATGAAATCATTGGGGCTCTGCGTAATGGCACAGCACCTAATGATATCATCCCCACAAAACTGCTGAAGGAATGCGCTGACATTTTGGCGCCCCCCATCACGCAGCTTATCAACCAGTCCTTCAAGGAGGGCATAGTGCCCTCACAGTTGAAAGAGGGCGTAATCCAACCCATCCTGAAGAAACCCACCCTAGATCTCAAGGATCCACTACACCGCCGTCCCATAACAGCCTTAAATGTACTTTCAAAGGTAATGGAAAAAGTAGTGGTACAACAGCTGCAACAGCATCTAGATACCCACAAGCTACTTGATCCATATCAATCGGGTTTCCGTCCAGGACACGGGACAGAAACTGCATTGCTCAAAATATGGGACGACGCTCTCGAGGCCGCAGACGAAGGAGAATCTTGTCTTCTGGTTCTGTTGGACCTAAGCGCAGCTTTTGACACTGTAGACCACAAACTTTTAATGACACGGCTAGCTGAAGTAGCCAGAGTCGCAGAAGGCGATTTATCATGGTTCTCCTCTTTTCTGGAAAACCGATCGCAAACAGTGAAGTTAGGACCCTTCACATCTAAGAAACGCACAGTAACATGCGGAGTCCCTCAAGGATCGCCTCTGTCACCAGTGCTGTTTAACATCTATCTTCGTCCTCTTTTTGAGATTATCAGCAGCCAAAAACTGCTCTATCACTCATACGCCGATGACACGCAACTGTACTTCCGCATTTGCAATAAAAAGGATCACCGCCTCAATCTAGAGACATGCCTCTCTTTGATAGAGGACTGGATGACAAAGAGTTATCTTAAACTCAATGGAGCGAAAACAGAACTTCTCCTGTTTCACGCCAAGCAAAGGAGTCAACCTGCAACAACCTGGACACCCCCGCCCATTTTGGGCAAAATCATCACCCCTAGCGCCAAAGTCAAAAGTCTCGGGGTCTTATTTGACTCCTACATGACAATGGACGCACAAATAGGGTCAGTAGTCAGCGGATCCCACCATCTGTTGCGCCTACTACGCAGACTTACCCCTTTCATCCCCAAAGAAGATTTAGTGGTCGTGGTGGGAGCAATTGTTAACTCCAGACTGGATTATGCAAATGCCCTTCACCTCGGACTCCCCAAATACCAAATCGCTCATCTGCAAGTCGTTCAGAACACGGCGGCCAGACTGGTGACAGGGAAAAAACCCTGGGAATCCATCTCACTTTCACTGAGAGCCCTCCACTGGCTACCAGTGAAAGACAGGATTGCTTTTAAAGCACTCTGTCTAACGCATAGATGTATCCATGGGAATGCCCCCCAATATCTATGCGAAAAAATAAAAGCCCACAACCCCAATCGCGTTCTGCGATCCACCAATCAAAACCTACTACAGATCCCGAAAGCCAACTATAAGTCCAAAGGAGAAAGAAGATTCGCCGTCCAAGGTCCCAGACTATGGAACGCTTTACCAACCAGCATTCGGTTGGAGGAGAATCACTTAGCCTTCAGGAGGAAGATCAAGACTCATCTCTTTTGATATCAAAGGAGACGGAACAACAAGCGCCCAGAGGCGATTCAGTTCGCATGTGCCGCGCTATATAAGTCTTCATTCATTCATTCATTCATTCAAAAGTGTATTTGGTTTGTTTGCATTTATGAAATAATTATGTTTTGGTTTTTTTAAATATTCTATCCGCTGACTCAGTGAGGAATAGATCAAATTCCAGCTTGGCTTTCTCTAGTACCAATCTGGATGATGTAGATGGATTTTGCTGGAAAGCCATATGACAGGAGTTAAAATTTGTTTCCAGGGTATGGTACAAGGCTTTTCTTTCTCTATTACATTAATTAGCTTGGTGTAAACATATACCCCGGAGAACAGGTTTATGGGCTTCCCATAAAGTAGTTGGGGAAATATCCGCAGTGGAATTCAATTTTAGGTACTCCCGTAGTGCAGTTTCAATATTCTGTTTATATAATGGGTTTTTGAGCAAAAAGTCTTTAAGCAGCCACGTGGCCTCACACGCTTTCGGTATTGAAGATGCTATGGTATTGAAGACTGCACTATGGTCAGACCATGGGATGGGTACAATTTTGGAGTTTAATATTTCCGGCTTCATACCTATAGGCAAAAAAATGTGGTCTATTCTTGAGAATGACTGACAGGGAAAGGAATAGTGAGTGTATTGCCTTTTAGTTGCAAAATCCAAAAAAGACAAAAGAAAATAAATCACCGCTCCAGGTGAGACCTGTAGACGATCAAGGATAATTAGATTACCAAGGTGCTGGCGATGCAAATAGCAATGATGAAGAAAAAAAGAGGGAAGGACGGCCGCACTCCAAGGATTTTCAAACGAAAAAAGTTGTCTTTATTGTAAATCCAAAAACATGTACAGTCACAGCAATCACAGAAAACAGGACAGCCGACGCGTTTCGCACTCGATCAGTGCTTAGTCATGGCTCAGCACTGATCGAGTTTGAAAATCCTTGGAGTGCGGCCGACCTTCCCTCTTTTTTTCTTCATCATTGCCTTTTAGTTGGATTCACTTTACGACAGGAATCCACTAGGTTGTACTTTGCGATTAGTTTTTAATAGGATTGTTTATCAGTGTTTTGGGTTTGTGGGATTGGCGACTTGTGTAGAAAAGGGAAGATGGTCTGATTGGAATCTCCACCCAACACTACAGTTCCTTTTTTATGTGAATCGATGACCTGCAGCAGATGAGATAGGAAAGAGTAAGGCTGCGTACACACGATCGAACATGTCCGCTGAAACTGGTCCGCAGACCAGTTTCAGCGGACAAGTTCGATCGTGTGTACGGCCTATCGGACCGTTTTCCAGCGGACAAAAATTTCCAAACATGTTTGAAAACATGTCTGCTGGAAAACTGTCCGTCGGACAGGTTCAATGGTTAGTACACAAACCATCAGACCAAAATCCCCCGCATGCGCAGAATCAAGTCGACGCTTGCTTGGAAGCATTGAACTTTGTTTTTTCATCACGTGGTGTACTACGTCACAGCGTTCTGGTCCGAGGGGATTTTGGTCCGATGGTGTGTACGCACATCAGACCTACAGACAATTCAGCCTTCTCCAATGGAAACGGTCCGTCGGACATGTTTCCTCGGACATGTCTGATCGTGTGTACAGGGCCTTAGGTTTTTTATTTAGAGCATAATATGACACAACGGTGATATCAGAGTCCAATAAATGCCCAGTTAGGATCAAGTATCTGCCTTCCGGATCCTTGATCTTCTTAGTAACTGGGAACAGGGTACTACTGTGAAATGCTATAAGCACACCCCTTTTCTTTGTGGAGGCCGAGGCTGTGTAAACTTGCAGGTAGGACCTACTAAAGAATTTGGGAGTGGATGATGGTGTGAAATGTGTTTCTTGAAGACATATGACATGTGCTTTTTTGGAACTAAAGGTACGAAAGGCTTTAGTGCGTTTTTGCGGGATATTTAAACCTTGGACATTAAGGGACAGTATGTTTAATGGGACCATGGTATTAAAAAATTGTCAGATCTAATGTTGCCCAGACATGGAATAACAAAGAAAGAGACCACCTTCGGGACTCAAGGAGAAAATGGAAGTGGGGGTGAAAAAAAAGAAAATAAGATTCAGGGAAAAAGTACATTTTAGATATATTCCAAAAAAAAAGCAGAAAAAGTATAAGCTCATGACATTTCCGTTGAGGGGAGAGAAAGTCTCCCTCCAAGGGCACATGTGCTACTGTCGACCGTCCACTAAGTCGCAGGCGGACGTGGGTAGCAAAGGGAGGCGCAAAGAACAGTCCCACGGAACCTGAGGAGCCAACCAATTAAATTACATTCTTACAAACATTGAGTAAAATGTAAACAAAAGTAATAGACCAGGTAGTAATGAACACTTACTAACTGGGGGTTAGTGGAGCACATACCGTACTCATGAAGCAGAGAATCGGGAAAAGGCGAGCATGGAGGATTAGAGACGTCTACTAGTCATCCTCAAAGTTTAATAGTAACCTATTACAACTGAAATTTAAAGATAGACCTGACCAATACCTGGAAATAAAATATTGGTTAATAACAGTAGAGGAGAACCTGTAAAAAGTAACTGCAACAATAACTTATGCTTTACCAAAATGAAAAAGTTACCAGGCAGTCATATGGGGGCCAAAATAAGATCAAGACCAACAGGGTCAAGCAGATTCCCAGAAAAAGGGAGAAAGGGAAATAAGCACAGTTTGTGGCCCTATTCAGTCCATAAAGTCACAGGGATCAGGAACAGGTGACGACTTGCAAAGTCTCTTGTTGGGACTATGATCCCCATTTTCTCTTGAGGCAGAAGAGGAGTTATAGTTGTCAGGATGCAAGGAGTACTTTCGGTGAGAGTCCGAGGCGTCATGGACGGCGTTCATCAGCCCCACATTCTGCAGAGTAGTTTGAAAATCCATTGTGCTACGGCAAGTATATTTGTGGTTTAGATATGAGAATCTCACAGAGAAGGGGAAGCCCCACTGGTAGATGATGGTGTTGCGTTGCAATATTTGGAGGAGTGGTTTCAGAGCCCTTCTTTTGTTGATAGTTAGCTGCGACAGATCGGCGAATAGTTGGTAATTGTGTCCTTGAAACTGCAACGTATTTTTATGCCTTTTTGCATTCATTAGTAGTTCTTTGGCCCGGCGTGGCGAGCCATCTTTTTTTTTTGGAGCAAGGGCTCTGTGTACCCTATCTATTTCAAGTCGCTCCACCGGTATTCCCGGTTGCAGTTCCTGAAAAAGAGCAGTCATTGTGGCCTGTAAATCAATCACTGTTTCGGGGATTCCTCTAGGCTGTGCTCGCTTTAAGTGGCTCTAAGCTGTGCCTTTATAGATAGCTAGCTGGGTATTGCACCTGGCTGCTTCTGCTCATAGGCTTCCTTCTACCTAGGGCCAGGGCCCCCCAGCATAGGGGCCCCCTTCCAAGCGGACTCCCACATTGCCAGGCTCCAGAACATCTATGGCTTATCTCTCCACCTTCTGGGCCATCCTCACCCAGGAAATGGAGAAGACTCCATAAATATTCAGGCTTCATCTCTGCCCCTCCACCCTCTAAGTTCTAGAACTCTCCAGGAGTTCTAGAAGCCAGAGGGGGGCCACAGAGACTAAATCCTTAAAGCTCTGCCAACCTAATCTAAACCAATTAACACTGGCTGCTCTGCCTAGAGAGGAGCCCAACTAAATGTATCTACTCTACAGGGCGTGCTACACAAATATATGAGCACCCTTAAGATTAATAACTTATGGCATTATAAATACTACTTCAGTTAAATAATGTAATCATTATAGTACATAATAAAACAAATTTACAGGTACTTGTGATGATCCCCAGGAGAGGTTTCAGTTCACAACAAACAAGTTACAATTGTAATTGTCACCTGGCCAGTACCTTAGTCAGAGGTATAATAGCAGCTTGGTTCATTAGACAGCAAGTAAGTGAACCCATGGGATCATGTCCTCGTTTAGACATTGTGTAATATCACAATTTGTTTGGGAAGTCAGTTTTTTTCAATACGCATTACCATGGAGCTATGGAATCCTCTAAAATAGTCACATCATTAGTGTGGTGAGCTTTGTTACAACAATGATTGCAGACAAGTTCTTAGGTTTTGCGGTATCTGTCTTGCAACATGTCACAGGCTAAGGCCCAGATTCAGCATTAGTTACGACGGCGTATCTCGAGATCCGCCGCGTAACTTCTAAAATGCGCCGGTGTATCTTATTTCTGTATTCAGAAAACAAGATACGCCGGGTTTGAGCTAAGATACGAGCGGCCTAATTGTATTAAGCCGTCGTATCTTAACTGCATATTTACGCTGGCCGCTAGGGGGCGCTTCCGTCGATTTACGCCTAGAATATGTAAATTACCTAGATACGCCGATTCACGAACGTACGCCCGGCCGTCGCAGTAAAGATACGCGGTTTACGTAAGGCGTTTTCAGGCGTAAAGATAAAACACCAAAAAGATGGCGCAGGCAATGTTAGGTATGGACGTCAGGACCGCGTTGAATTTTTCAAATTTTACGTCGTTTGCGTAACTCGTCCGTGAATGGGGTTGGACGTAAATTACGTTCACGTCGAAACCATTGCGTCTTAGCGTCATAATTTGGAGCATGCGCTCTGGGATACGTCCACGGCCGGCGCATGCGCAGTTTAAAAAAACGTAATTTACGTGGAGTCACACTTCATTTAAATAAAACACGCCCACATGAAACACATTTGAATTAGGCGGGCTTACGCCGGCCTATTTATGCTACGCCGCCGTAACTTAACCACTTGTCTGATTGTTATTGTTCTGATAGGACGTCATATGATCGCCGCCGGGCACCCGCGATTGCCCAGTAACTGGGCAGGAACGTGGAGCTCTGTGTGTAAACACAGAGCTCCATGTCCTGTCAGGGAGAGAGGAGACCGAGCTGTGTCCCTTGTACATAGGGACACAATCGGTCACCTCCCCCAGTCACCCCCTGCGCCTACAGTTAGCACACAAACTAGGCTACACATTTAACCCCTTCCCCGCCCCCTAGTGGTTAACCCCTTCCCTGCCAGTCACATTTATACAGTTATCAGTGCATATTTATAGCACTGTTCACTGTATGAATGTGATTGGTCCCAAAAATGTCACAAAAGTGTCCGATGTGTCCGCTATAATGTCGCAGTCCCAATAAAAAAATCGCAGATTGCCGCCATTACTAGTAAAAAAATAATAATAAAAATGCCATAAAACTATCCCCTATTTTGTAAACGCTATAAATTTTGCGCAAGCCAATCGATAAACGCTTATTGCAGTTTTTTTACCAAAAATAGGTAGAAGAATACGTATAAACTGAGGGAAAAAAATTTTTTTTTATATTTTGGGGAATATTTATTACAGCAAAAAGTTAAAAATATTGCTTTTTTTTAAATTGTCGCTCTATTTTTGTTTATAGCGCAAAAAATAAAAACCGCAGAGGTGATCAAATACTACTAAAAGAAAGCTCTATTTGTGGTAAAAAAAAAAGGACGCCAATTTTGTTTGGGAGCCACGGCGCACGACCGCGCAATTGTCAGTTAAAGCGACGCAGTGCCGGAAGCGGAAATTTTGCCTGGGCAGGAAGGGGGTAAAACCTTCTGGGGCTGAAGTGGTTAAGGAGCAAGTGCTTTGTGAATACAGCACTTGCCTATAAAAGTTGCGGCGGCGTAACGTAAATAGGATACGCTGCGCCCGCACAAAGATACGCTCTCCATCCTGAATCTGGCCCCTAGGTATATACTGTAAAAAGAAAATGCATAAGCAAAAGTTATCATCAGTAAAAATAAAAACATATCAATAAACATAAAGCTATTAAAAGTAAGGAAATAAATAGAATTTTCATCAAGTCTTAATGTACACAATGTTACGTATAAGATTTCTAAATTGAGAAGCTAACCCTGTATTAATAATTAATAGCCATAACAATCTTCCTAAAACAAAAAAAAATGTTAAATTACCTCGTTTAATGCATTTAATCTCCCAGTAAATATTGATGATAATATAATACTGAACACCGCCATCTTGGATGTGTCATCAGCAGCCCCAGGCTGATTCACAAATGATGCTCTTTAGTATTCCCCTGATATCATAAAATTTGATGTTTAAGGCTCACTGAACAGCCTCTCATTTATCAAGTGACAGAGAAGAAAGCGATGGCAGAAGCTTGCAGCTTACATTTTATGTGCACTAATGTAGACAGGTGCAGTCTGCTGTCTCCACAGCAGCAATGCAGAGGGAGAGGAAGTCATGGGAAACAGGGTTCCTCTATGGTTTCCTGAGTCACTGGGGCAGCGATCCGATTGGATACTGGCTGCCCATGTGACTCTGGCAGCCATCTTAGATGTGGCCAAGCCTATTTAAGACCTTGGCCCCTGCATTTGGCGCACTTTACGCAAGTGGATAGTATAGGGAAAGGTACCCCATCTGTTAGGGACAGTATTAGCGATAGGGAAAGGTTCCTGATGAGGAGAGATTTGGCACAAGACAGCCAGGCCACATTGTGTTTGCTCATAACAGACGCAGTGAGTACGGCTGGAACCTGCCTCTTCATGTCACTGTAAACTGCGAATGTGCCTGTCTGGGTAGCTGTCCCACCGGGTCTATTGTGAACTGTTGCATTACTTCAAGTGTAGCAACGGCCCTACGGGGTCGCTGCGTGTTTCAACATCCACACATTTCACTCTGCTGGTCAGACATCCATTTTGGCACACTTTCCCAGACAACGAGTTGTTTTTGTTTATTTTTGTTTAAATCATTACCATAATGATTAAGCAGAAGATGTATATGTGAAACGCGTCTATGTGACTTCATGTTGCTGTCTTTGGTGTCATCACTGTGAACAATAAAAGGCATCAGAATCTCTGGATGTGCAGCCATTTAATTTCTTCCCTGAGGCCGCGTACACACGATCGAACATGTCCGCTGAAACTGGTCCGCAGACCAGTTTTAGCGGACATGTTCGATCGTGTGTACGGCCTATCAGACCGTTTTTCAGCGGACAAAAGTTTTCAAGCTTGCTTTAAAATCTGTCCGCTGGAAACCTGTCCGTCGGACAGGTTCGATGGTTAGTACACAAACCATCGGACAAAAATCCCCCGCATGCTCAGAATCAAGTTGACACATGCTTGGAAGCATTGAACTTCATTTTTTCATCACGCCTTTGTGTTCTACGTCACCGCGTTCTGGTCTGAGGGCATTTTGGTTCGATGGTGTGTACGCACATCAGACCAACGGACAATTCAGCCTTGTCCGTTGAAAACGGTCCGTCGGACATTTTTCCTCGGACATGTCTGATCGTGTGTACAGGGCCTTACAAGTCTGCCATAACACACTGCTTATTATTTGCAGCCATTGGCTGCAAACGCTGATTGAATGCTGGCTTTTCAGCATGACTGTTTGACAGAAGACGGTCGTTAAACTGGCTTCTGGTGCACCAGTGTTAATTTTGGCAGCAAATTTTGATTTAGTTGTAGTCTCAGGTCTCGTACATGAAAATCAGAAGGGAAAAGTCTGAAGACGAGTTGTCTGCAGATTGTTGGATCATTAGTACGGTGCATTCGACAGACGATTTTACTTTTACATCAGACAAAAGCTTAACGTGTAGGCTATACATTTATTATCCAATGTGAACTCAACGTCATATTTTTGGATGGTCAGTACAGAAATCCATCACACAAAAGTCGAAAGTACAAATACGCATGCTCGAAAACAAGGAACGAGTTTGGTCTTGTTCGTAATCTAGAATTACCATTCGTGACGAAGCAATTGATGAAATGTCAAAATTCTCATCTTCTTTAATGGGATAATAATGAAGCTGCTTTGCATGTAGTTATGCCAAACGTATTTTAAAAGGCATTTGTTTTGTACGATCTGAAAATCAAGAATAAGCTCCCACCGAACTTCTACTAACACAAAATTAGCAGAAGGGGTCCAAAGGGTGGCGCTTAAAAAATTAACTTCCTCTTTATATGGTCATAGTGCATCACTACCTTCGTGTTTGTCAAACGTCAATTTGCGTATCGTTAGTATACTAGACAAAATCATACGCAGGCCTTTTTGACAAAAATCAGACGCTCGGTTGTCCAACAATCAAACCGTGTGTACGAGGCTTTAGTCTTTTAAGGGGGTTGTAAAGGTACAACTTTTTTTCCTAAATAGCTTCCTTTACCTTAGTGCAGTCCTCCGTCACTTACCTCATCCTTACATTTTGCTTTTAAATGTTCTTATTTCTTCTGAGAAATACTCACTTCCTGTTCTTCTCTCTGTAACTCCACACAGTAACGCGAGGCTTTCTCCCTGGTGTGGAGTGTCGTGTTTGCCCCCCCCCTTGGACTACAGGAGAGTCAGGATGCCCACTAACACACAGCTCCTTTCTCTGTCCTGACTCTCCCGTAGTCCAAGGAAGGGCAAGCACAACACTCCACACCAGGGAGAAAAACTTGCATTACCGTGTGGAGCTACAGACAGAAGAACAGGAAGTGAGGATTTCTTAGAAGAAATAAGGACATTTAAAAGCAAAATCAAAGGATAAGGTAAGTGAAGGAGGACTACACTAAGGTAAAGGAAGCCATTTAGGGAAAACAAATTGTACCTTTACAACCCCTTTAACTAAACTGCCATTTTAGTTTTAGTCCCATTTTAGTAATTTGTAATTGTTTTAGTCGTATTTAGTTGACTAAAATCTCCAGTACATTTTAGTCCTCTAAAATCAAATGAGTTTAGTTAAATTGTGATGCAATATTTGAGCATTTCACTAGAGCAGGGGTGCCCAACCTTTTGAAGAGTGAGGGCCACTTAAGCAACTTGGTAACCAGTCGTGGGCCACACAATAAGTGGAGCAGGCTGATGACAGGTCACGGCTATTCTATAGGCCCTCCCATCCGATCCGTCTAAATGGAAGGGGACAAATCCCTTCTGTTTTTTTTTTTTTTTGCTGACTGGAGGTAGGCGGGCGTAAGCGGACAAAAGTCTGTTTACATCTGGCGCTCTATAGAGGTGAATTGAGGATGTAATTGGGTTGGGCTGATCGCGTGAAAAGGGCCTCAGACTGCTTTCACACTGATGTGCTGTGGTTAACCCACACCGCAGGTGCAGCGTACTGCACCTGTGTCTATCCTGCGTGTAAGCTGAGCTTTGCCATAGACTCCACGCTGTAGAGGAAGCATTGGCTTATGGGGCTCTTCTCTGCAGCTGCTTTTTTCCTCTACCACCAGCTTCATTCACAGCACTAATGCTGTGGTATGGATGGTCAGCAACCTGCGATCTGGGCTTGCCAACCCCCCCATTCCAGAGAAGGAAGGTTGCGGGCCACATCAGAGGGCTCCGCGGGCCACTGGCTGGCCACCACTGCTCTAGAGTCTACAATTTCAAAATTCATTATATACTCCTGGAGTGAAAAAAAAATTATATGTTATTATTGATGGTAATACGATTTAAAAAAACTCTCAGCCACTGATTTTGTCCATGGTCTGAGGAGGCCTTTAATGCTGCACAGTGCTTTGGTTGTAATGCTGCACCATGCTCTGGACAGTGATTTGAGAGGCAGTTAATGCTGCACAGTGCTATGGACAGTGGTCTGAGGAGGCCTGTAATGCTGCACAGTGGTCTAAGGAGGCCTGTAATGCCCAGTGCTCTGGACAGTGTTCTGATAAGCCTGTAATGCTGCACAGTGCTCTGGATGGTGGTATGATAGCCCTGTAATGCTACAAAGTGCTGGATGGTGGTCTTAGGTCTGAGGGATTACCTGTAAAGTACAGTGCTCTGTATGCCTTTGGTCAGAAGATGCCTGTAATGCACACAGTGCTCTGTACGGATGGTAGTCTAAGGCCGCATACACACGATCAAATTTATCTGCTGAAAACGGTCGGACCGTTTTCAGCAGACAAATTCGATCATGTGTACAGACGAGCAGACAGGTTTTTCCAGCAGACAAATTTTAAAGCATGCTTTAAAATCTGTCTGCTGGGAACCCATCCGTCCGACATGTCTGCTGGTTAGTACACCAACCAGCGGACATATCTGTCCGCACATGCGTCGAATGGATTCGACGCATGCGTGGAAGTTTTTCACTTCCTGGTTCGGTGACGTGGCGGCGTCAACGTCACCGCCACGTCACCACTCTGTCTGCCGGCGCGGATTTTGGTTTGATCGTGTGTACACGATCAAATCAATATATCCCAGCAGACAAATCCAATCAAAACGGTCTGTCAGACCGATTTGATCGGATTTATTTAGTGGTGTACATTGTACTGTACACACTTACAGTGCTCTTTGCTCTGGACTATTGGGAGCGGGAGGCCTGTAAAGCACAGTGCTGCTCTGCTGTGTAATGCTGGATGCACAAGTGCTGCAACTGCTGCTAAGTGAAGCACGCTACGAACTTGAGTAACTTGCTTGCTGGGAGCTCCATGGAGGCCGGAAGTTTACAAGGGTAAACGTCTCTATCTCATATTTTCTTTCTGTTTTTATTCGTTAAAGTGGATGAAAATGTGGTATTCATGACCGTAATAAAGCCGCTAAGAAAAATGTTGACAAAAATGTTTTAGACAACAAAATTAACACTGTGTTGATCATATCTATACATACAGACCGAAAGTTGGCCAGTTCCCACTGAACCGGCTGATTATCAGGCTGCATGTACAGGCCTTAATGTGGTCGTTAAGCCACTCCAACCTGTATACACAATCAGCACTGCCTCCTATTGTAGCATCCCCATCTGTGTGTGATTTATAAAAAAAAATGCTGCAAATACCTTATTTCACAGCTGATATTGCAATCACATGACTGGCCAACTTTCTCGTTTCCTCCTCTGAGAGATGCAGTGGGTGGGGCTGAGATTCCTCTGCTGATGTCAGTCTGGAGGGGAGGAGAAGAGGAGGAGATAGCTGGCTGGTCATGTGATCACAATCTACGCTCTTAAATTAGGTATTTAAAGCATTTATATATATAAATCATTTACAGAGGGGGACACTGCAATAGGAGGCAGTGCTGATGTGTATACAGGTCAGTGTTATGAGAGCAGCAGGAGGGGTGGCTCACAGACAGACAGAGAGTGGAGGGGGGACGAGGACACAGCAGCAGAGAGGAGAGCATATAGCAGGTTGCTGATGACAGAGGCACGTAAACTGAACATTGTGTCTGGTCTCAGCACCCATGATACACCGTGGTCAGTTTACAGAGGGGTGGGGAGAAACTGTCAGGATCAGCCAGGTTTTTTAGGTGTTACTGGGTGCCAAATGACACAGCACACGCACAGTGTCATATAACATGCTTTAACCACTTAAGGACCGCCTACTGCACATATACGTCGGCAGAATGGCACGGCTGGGCACATCAACGTATATATACGTTGGTTTTAGTACCCAGCCGTGGGTCACGGGCGCGCGCCCGCCGCGCGCTCCTGTGACCCGGCCTGAAGCTCCAGGACCGGGACTCGCGGACCCGATCGCCGCTGCAGTGCGGCGATCCGTCCCTGGAGCTGAAGAACGGGGAGAGCCGCGTGTAAACACGGCTTCCCTGTGCTTCTCTGTGGCCGCAGCATCGATCGCGTCATCCCTGTTATAGGGGGACGCGATCGATGACGTCACACATACAGCCACACCCCCCTGTAAACACACACACAGGAAACACTCAAAGTCACAGCGCCCCCTGTGGTTAACTCCCAAACTGCAACTGTCATTTCCACAGTAAGCAATGCAATTTAAATGCATTTTTTGTTGTGAAAATTACAATTGTCCCAAAAAATGTGTCAAAATTGTCCGAAGTGTCCGCCATAATGTCGCAGTCACTAAAAAAATCGCGGATCGCCGCTATTAGTAGTAAAAAAAAAAAATTATTAAAAATGCAATAAAACTATCCCTTATTTTGTAAACGCTATAAATTTTGCAAAAACCAACCGATAAACGCGTATTGCGATTTGTTTTAACAAAAATATGTAGAAGAATACGTATCGGTCTAAACTGAGGAAAAAAAATGTTTTTTTATATATTTTTGGGGGATATTTCTTATAGCAAAAAGTAAAAAATATTGCATTTTTTTTAAAAATTGTCGCTCTATTTTTGTTTATAGCGCAAAAAATAAAAACCACAGAGGTGATCAAATACCACCAAAAGAAAGCTCTATTTGTGGGGAAAAAAGGACGCCAATTTTGTTTGGGAGCCACGTCGCACGACCGCGCAATTGTCAGTTAAAACGACGCAGTGCCGAATCGCAAAAAGGGGCAAGGTCCTTTACCTGCATTTTGGTCCGGGTCTTAAGTGGTTAAAGAAGCAGGATCCATTTTTTCTTTTCTTTTTGGGTTAAAAAACGCTTTAACAAATTGAAGCCAAACTGCAGTTCACACAGATTTTTTTTCCTTTTTGAGATAAAGGCTTTACATGTAAGCACCCTGTCAGTGGCAAATGGTTTGTCTCAATGCTCTAAACTGCTACATTTGCATGACAGCTTGTTCTATCAAAAAAGCAACAGACTTGCTAGCCAGATCACCAGGTGTAAATATAGGAACGGAAGCCTAAAAAAAAAAACTAATGCATCCATCACATCTAAGAATTGGTAAACTTGAATATAATAAATGTTTGATTTTGGGTTTAATACCACTCTAAACGACCTCTTTCTCATACACGTGAGCATGCAAGCCAACTGTACACTTGCTTGGAATTTTGTTCCTGTTCTTATTTATTTTATTTATTTAGTCTTCTAGGTGGGCATATCACCAATTTATCAGATAGCATTGAACATGTCAGTGCTTTGTATTTAAGAGATAAACAACAATAAAATAAATATTTCAATTTTACAATAAAAAGTGCTCTATCTTAGAGAGTTTATAGACCAGTGGGAGTAAATACTGTATATGCCTTAATACATATAGCATCCATGTATACAAAATATTCTCCTGTCTAAACTTGAATGTGTATTGTCTGCCTGTATCCTTATCCTTACAACAAACAGCAGAGCTCGGCCCATACTGAAGTCATGGGTGTATTCAAGTAAAATACATTAGTCTGTACCTGTTGTCACTTGTTCGGAAATAAGACACTCATTTGTCCCAAGGCTTTTGTTTGCAGCCTTTGATGTAGTTCTGTGTGCTAGACTTAACTATTCACATTACAAATTGCTATATTTACATAATGCTTTATATGATGCACAGTAGTACTACTATAAGGGCCCTTTCACATGGGCAGATCTGTTTTTAGACATCCGCTTTTTCAGCGGGGATCTCTCCGTTGATCCCCTGCTGAGCCAGCGGATGACAATTCCGTCTCTGCACACTGTGCAGAAATGGATTGGTCAGATATCTGCTTTTCTCCATGGGGGGATCTGATGAAAACAGACCGTCTGTCTGGCTTCATCCGATCCGATAGACGGATGAAAAGTAGGGTTTCCATCCGTCTGGATTTAGCGGAGTGGGTCGGATGGAGGCGGACATGTTACCGCTAACATCCGTCTCTCCATAGAGATGTATGGAGCGTCCGTTCTGAGCCATGAGGAGGTAGAAAAGAACAGTCAAAAGACCTGCGTAACAAGGTAATACAATGTTACAAAGATGGAAAAGGTCATAAAAAGATATCAAAAGCCTTGAATATGCCAGTCAGTACTGTTTAACCACTTTAGCCCCGGACCATATTGCTGTCCAATGACCAAAGTACTTTTTGTGATTCGGCACTGCGTCGTATTAACTGACAATTGCAACGTGGCTCCCAAACAAAATTGGCGTCCTTTTTTTCCCACAAATAGAGCTTTCTTTTGGTAGTATTTGATCATCTCTGTGGTTTTTATTTTTTTGCGCTATAAACAAAAATAGAGCGACAATTTTGAAAAAAATGCAATATTTTTTACTTTTTGCTATAATAAATATCCCCCAAAAATATATAAAAAAACGTTTTTTTCCTCAGTTTAGGCCGATACGTATTCTTCTACATATTTTTCATTAAAAAAAATCGTTAAAAAAAACCCCGCAATAAGCGTTTACTGATTGGTTTGCGCAAAAGTTATAGCGTTTACAAAATAGGGGGTCGTTTTATGGCATTTTTATCAATATTTTTTTTTACTAGTAATGGCGGCGATCAGCATTTTTTTCAGTACTGCGACATTATGGCGGGCACTTAGCGTCGACACTTTGACACATTTTTGGGCCATTGGCATTTTTATAGCGATCAATGCTATACAAATGCATTGTATTACTATAAAAAATGCCATTGGCAGTGAAGGGGTTCCTGGGTGTGTTCTAACTGTATGGGGGGGTGGCCTCACTAGGGGAAATCACTGATCTTCTGTTCATACATTGTATGAACAGGAGATCAGCGTTTCCCCCGCTGACAGGACCGAGAGCTTTGTGTTTACACACAAAGCTCCCGGTCCCCGCTCTGCACGCGCGCGGGACTCGGGGGCGAGCGGGAGCGCGCGCGTCGCCTCCGGTGGCACGCCCGCGCCCCCTAGCGGCTGCTTTAGAGCGGACGTATAGCTACGGGCTCTCTTCCAGCAGTGCCACCGTCCCGCAGTAATATGACGGCGGGCGGTCGGCAAGTAGGAAAATTAGGGGCTCTTTTGATACCAAGCCAAGGTCAGGTAGACCAAGAAAGATTGCTCAGGATAAAAAAGAAAAAGCGGAGGAACAGTGTTTCCCAGAAGACAACGGGGGGCCTACACCACAGGCTGGATCCCCCGCGGTATTTGCACCAGGAAGTGGTGCAAATACCTGTCTCAGACAGGTATCTGCACCCCCTCCCCCCTGAAAGGTGTCAAATGTGACACCGGAGGGGGGGAGGGATCCAAAAAGCTGAGGTTCACTTTTTGTGTGAACCTCCGCTTTAAGGAGCACAATTCAATGATACTTCAACAAAAAAGAGCTGCATGGTTGAGCTAGAAGGAAGCCTTTACTGCGCCAAGGCCACAAAAACAAAACAAAAACAAAAAAATTAGGCATGTCAAGGTTTTGTTGGGCACATTGTAACCAGGTTTTTTTATGGAACTTGTACAGTAAAGGCTTCTTTCTGACAACTTGACCATGCATTTTATTTATTTTTTGTTCAAGTATTGTTGTATTGTGCTCTTTAAAAACAACAAAAACAACCACACCATCTTTTTCCAGAGCAGCTTGTATTTCTCCTGCTAGGTCCCCACTGACTGACCCCTCACACCTGGGTAATTTAGCAATGGTATTCTGCCATTCTATAATAATACACAGGTAGGCCACAAGCAACTGGATGATAAATAAAGTAAGTATATTGGGGTCAATTCACAAAGCTTTATTTTCAGATTGCGAGTGTTATTTTAACGATTTTGCACGTTATTGAAGCTAGTTCAATTCACTAAACGATTTAACGCTTTGAAAAATCATCAAATAACGTTTCACTACACAGAACCGATATTTTAAGGTGTGGATCCTTATTAAAGAGTCAAATCGTTATTTTAAAGAGTCAAATCATTATTTTAAAGAGTCAAATCGTTAAATATGTACAGAAGTGCAATTCACAAAGATTTATTTGACAGTTATCAATCGTTAAGCAATCGTTAAATTAACACCTCCCTCAGGGTGGCGTTATGACATTTCCCAGGCGATATTTTGTTGTTAGAGGAAGCTTTTGGCGATTTTTGTAGTGTAGTGTAGTGTTGGGCAAGATAGAACCGAGCTCTATTTGAACTTAAAATTATCCAGAGGCGAAGAAGAACATGTTAGAATGTTGTTTAGATTTATAAACGTGTATTCCGATCACATACTATTTTGGATGACTTTTCTGAAACCCAGGTGATAGCTAAATTCCGATTATCATCTCCCATGATTTATTCTCTGTATGAGGAAATACACATGGCTTTAGAAAAACACACACTAGAAGTTTTGCACATCACATGCTGAATCTCCATGTGTATTGCTTGTGTCTTTCTCTCTCTCTGTATCTGCTCTTTTCCACATGCAGCTGTTCTCCTCCCCTTCTGCTCCCAGAATGCATCTCTCCAGCATTATTTAACGATCTTAAGAGTTATTTTAACGTCCCGAATGTTAATAATAACGTCTGAGTAGTTAGCATAACGATTGGATAAAGAGTCAGTTGAAAACCATAACGACTGTGTTAAATAACGATTCTAGCTTTCGTGAATACCATGTTTGCTAGCGTTAAATAAGGAGTGCTAATTTAACACCTGAAGAAAACCAATAACGTTTCTCTTTGTGAATTGACCCCATTGTGTTAAAGCAAGTCAAACACAATGCAAAAACCTAGGCAGGCAACTAAACACATTTAAAAATGCTGGAATAGATAGCATGAACACTGGCCTTTAATTTGGCAATTTGACATTTGATTTACTGCAACAGATCTAACCAAATATTAGCTGGTATAAATGGTGAAAATTATAGTATATGCAGTATATATCCCAAAAAGGTGTCCTCAAGTGCACTCTGCATATACAGCCCTAATAGTGGGTGGGTGCATGGCTTCCTGACAAAGGGGTAACCCTGGATTTGCCTATTTATCAGTACAAGCCAACTATCATTGGGGCCCTTCTTCTTTAAGGTGGTGTACATGTAGCTATTCCTTTAAGAGTGTGCAATGGGTGGGTGATGGGCTGCTAAACAAGGAGCAGTCTCATTTGTGTTTTGCATTGTTGCAAATTCCCTTTAAAGTGTAAGTAAACCCTCCTATCGTTTTCAGCCAAGGAAGCTGTAATTTTTTGCCTCTTTTTAATCTACAACTGCCATGTGCTGCACATGTGATCAGTTATGACACCAGCAATTGGATGGTTTAACAGTTTGGTTGAGAGCACAACTAATGGGAGTGTTTCATTTCTGGCACATGCCGGAAATTAGACTGTTTTATGGATGGGTTTACTTCCACTTTAACTAAGAAGACACAGAAGGCTAGAACATGTGTGGCCACAGTAACTATTTGAGTGGTGAAATACTGACACAAAGCCATATGGAGATGGTTGTCTGAGCCCCCCATACATTATGTGTTATAAAGATTTAGTTATTGGATAATTTATTACACTGGACATATAAATTGGATACTTGGGGGAGCTTGAGTCAGTGGTTTGATCAAAGCATATTCATGTGTTAGAATGGCCCAGTCAAAGTCCAGACCTAAATCCAATTGATAATCTGTGGCAAGACTTGAAAATTGCTTTTCACAGACGCTCTCCATCCAATCTGACAGAATTTAAGCTACAAAGTATTGACTCAGGGGGGCTGAATACAAATGCATGCCACATGCCACAATTTTCACATATTTATTTGTAAAAAAAAAAACTATTAAAAAGCATTTATTATTTTCCTTCCATTTTACAATTATGTGCTACTTTGTGTAGGTTTATCACATAAAATGCCGATAAAATTTATTTTTGGTTGTAACATGACAAAATGTGGACAATTTCAAGGGGTATGGATACTTTTTCAAGGCACTGTACATTTTATAAGATTGACTGCGCAGTCAGTGTGGCTCTCCCTTTTGGAAAGTTTTCCTTGCATTTTTAATTGCATCTGCAGGACAGGAAGTAATGCCGCGTACACACGATCACTTTTTGCGATGAAAAAAAACGACGTTTTTTAAAACGTCATTTAAATTGATCGTGTGTGGGCAAACCGTTGTTTTTTGCTTGAATTTTTTGTGTCGTTTTTCAAAACGTCGTTTTTTGTGTCATAAAAAATGATCGTGTGTGGGCAAAACGACATAGAAAATGACGTTTTAAACCCGCGCGTGCTCAGAAGCAATTTCTGAGATGGGAGAGCTCGTTCTGGTAAAACTACTGTTTAGAATGGATTAAGCACATTCGTTATTTTAAATCTAATGAAGAAAACAATGCGCTGCATTTGCCACAATGCTTTTTAAACCATTTCCAAGCTACCAAGCTACCCTAAACTCCTAGTTTGTTGTGGCTCATCTTGTTTGACATATTTCTGTCCACCTTTTGACTTATTTTTTTGGGCCCGTTTTGTTATTTATTTTTTGTTTTTTGGGACACATGTAATTTTTTTGGGGTAATATCTTTTAACCTCCCTGGCGGTATGATTCTTTCAGATTTTAGGTGCTTAAAGCGGTACCATTATTTGCAAGGGAATTTGGCGTTTTATACTGTAGGCTTGTAATTCTTAGGAATAACTCACTGAAATCTATCCAAACAAGAGTCTAATAGCCATCCCGGGTATGATTTTTTATTTATTTTTTTATTAAAAATTATAATATAATAAATAATTATAAAAAATTATAACAAATAATAATATAATTATAGTAAAAATTATTCAATAATGTAATCAAATCAAAATCACTGAAATTTGCTCAGTTGCAGAATTTTTGCTGTCATTATTTTTTTTTTTTATGACGAATTTCCCCATAAATCGCTATCGCTAAATTCTGCAAGTGATTCTGATTTATTATCGCTGTTTTTTAGCTGCTCCCTGCAGTCTTCCCTGCAGCCTTCCCTGCAGCCTTCCCTGCAGTCTTCCCTGCAGTCTTCCCTGCAGCCTTCCCTGCAGCCTTCCCTGCAGGCCGAGTCCTCAGGGGCTGTGTTCCTGGAGCCGACGTGCCAGGAGCCAGAGCAGGCTCAGGAAGAGGAGGAGCAGGAGAAGGAGCAGGGGCAGGAGATGGAGCAGGACCAGGAAGCGCAGTAAGGACAGGAGTGCGAATCAGCCCAATGCCAATATCGTCATTGAGCTGTCCCAGTGTGGCCATGCTTATGGCCTGGAATATAATGGATTCGCAGCGCACACGCTGGCCCAGCTCAAGATTTTTAAGCTTGGCAGCGATCAGCGCTGCAAATCCCTCTTCCTCACTGGGCTGCTCTCTGATGGCCAAAGTTGCTTCATGGAGCATGGCCTGGGCTCCTCCTCCATCTGCATGAGCCTTCTGGCCCTTTTTGCTGGGTTCCGGATAGGAGGGATTTGGGAGATACAATCACGCTGGCGTGACTCCTGTCTCCCACTGGGGCATGCCTCCTCCTGGCTCCCAGTGGGGCCTGCCTCTTCCTGGCTCCCTGCGTGGCCTGCCTCCCCCTGGCTCCCTGCGTGGCCTGCCTCCTCCTGGCTCCCTGCTTGGCCTGCCTCCTCCTGGCTTTGCTCTGCCTGTGTATAATAAAAAAGGGACATATTTTATTTTTTGGCTTCATCATTCATCACACACATTTCTAACTTAATGACATATCATAATTGAATGCTAAAATATATTTATCACAGGCCCTCCATCCCTAATTCTGTGGCCCCTTACACAGCTTTAGATATGTGCCCCCTGGAGCTGGGGGCGGGGGGGGGGGTTGATGCTGACTGAAATTCCAAAGTAGGGGGCCTTTACCCAACCGTTTTTTTACTTTAGGGTGGACAAAATGTTAATGGGCAAAAAGGGTGTTTAACATCTGCGGCCACTGTATGGTGTACCTAATGGCGTACAAGAAAATGACACACATTCATTATGACCTCTGCATTTATGTATCTTGTCCCCATTCTGTTTTGCCACTATTGCTTAGTGATAGGTTCCTAATTTTTTGGCCAATCATTTATATAATTTCGATCACTTGTAACATAAATTACTCATCATTATTATACTTTGCATTACAAAAATGAATATGAAAATGCAATACCTGGCTCCATGGGTCACAATCTGGGTCCTCCAGGAACTCAGGCTCTTTCTCTGAGCTTGCCTACTCTTGCCTGCAGGGAACACTGGAGGGCTGACTGCAGGGAACACTGGAGGGCTGACTGCAGGGAACACTGGACTGCCTCCTTGGGGGAAGGGTAGACATGGATGGCCTGGACTCTATGTGATCATCCAGGAACTGCATCTGACTATAGTACCACAGGTTAGGCTTGTAGACGCTGTCAGCTGCAGCCCCAGATCTCATTGAGGCCAGGACTTGTGACCGTTGGGTCCTGTAGGTGCCCCGAAGCAAATTTATTTTAGCCTTCACAGTCTCCAATGTAGCGTTGGGGACCCATGTTTTTACATATTCAAGCAGGGCCTCCTTTGCTTTCTTCCGGGCATCTTTGTTTTTATTAATTTTGCTTTTGGATTGCCAGAGCACTGGATGTTCCTTCCATCTCTGGATAAATTCGGTCAGAAATTCGGGATCCTTAAAGGCCTCCATTAGTTCTGCATGTACAAAACAAAAAACAAAGCCTAGTGTCAGTCAAGCCACTACTACTAATTAGCTTTTAAACACTATGGGGGTTATTTATGAAAGGAAAATACACTCTGCACTTCAATTGCACTGAAAGTGCACTTGGAAGTGCAATCGTTGTATAAATCTGAGAGGGGTAGATCAGAAATGAGGGGAAGCTCTGCTGATTTTATCAGCCAATGATGTGCATGCTAAAATGCTATTTATAAAATTCTCCTTGCATGTCCTCCTCAAGATCTACAGCGACTGCATTTCCAAGTGCACTTGTAGTGCAAAGTGTCTTTTCCTTTAAGTAAATAACCCCCCATATCTTCTAGCCCACACAATCATCCACTGTTCCCTAATATTTGTAATGTCCATAATCCAGCTACATACCTTCTTATGATCCGATCGTCTCTTCCGCCTTGTTCCCGCAGGTTGTGAACGGCGCTTGCAATGACGTGGATCCCTTTAAACGCCGCGAACGTGTGACGCGATGCACGAGATCCCGCCCCTGACGTTCGGTCTCGTCTTTTCCACGCCCCTTTCTCGATCTTTCTTTGTGGGTGTGTTTTAGTGAAGAAAGATGGCGACAAATATAGCTCAAGCCATCAGGCAGGCCAGGCCCAGCGAACCGGACGATCCCGGCGGAGGTACAAGGCCTCAAACATGGCCTTCCAGGAGATGGTGGAGATGGTCACCATCTTACAAAGGGAGGATTATGATGGGAAGCATGGCCCTTACCTGCATCCAAACAAGGTGAAGGCCGACATCATGGAGAAGGTGATCAGGAGGCTGCATGACAAATTTGGCCAACGCAGGACTCGAGAACAGTTAAGAAAGAGGTGGTCAGACCTCAAAAACAGATAGCCAGAACAACTCCAGCATATCAATAGGCTGATTCGGGGAAAAAGTAAGTTTTTTTCTTTTTTGACACATTTGTGGTGTTTGTTAATTGTGCCATGTGATTTTAATTTCAGGTTGTACTGTATCTGTTTGTGGGCACAAAAAGTGGTCGGAGGAGTCGTCGTTCATAAGTTGTTTTTCGACCTACTAAACGACAATCTTCGTGCTAAATATCATCATGCACCTAGTTCGCATGGACAAAATGGGGTGTATAAACACTATATCATTCCCAAAAAACGTCTTTGTATTTGTTATTATTTGAACAAACGACGACGACTCCTACGACCAATTCATGTGTCCCCAAACAGGAATCTTGCCATTTTTGGTGTAATGTGACTTCACTTGTGATCTTTTGTAATGTGGATTTGTACCTAAATTAAAGTCGATGTGAAAAGCTTAGTAAATATGACCAATAAACAGAAAAAGGAGAGTCTGCTCAGCAGTGGATTCTGCACATGTTTATATACTCTGTACTTGTATTTTTAGTTCTCACTCATATCTCTTTATAATCTTTTACCTTTCTTTTTTCCCTATCTTCAATCTCGTAGGGCGCAGTGAAGCAGCAAGGCAGGATGGAACTTCCGAAGCCCCACCCCCGAGGGATGATGACGCTGCCACCACATCCGGTAAATTTTCAACATAACACCCATACCCAGGTAATCTAGATCAGGGATCCTCAAACTACGGCCCTCCAGCTGTTGTGGAACTACACATCCCATGAGGCATTGTAAAACTCTGACATTCACAGACATGACTAGGCATGATGGGAATTGTAGTTCCTGAACAACTGGAGGGCCGTAGTTTGAAGACCCCTGATCTACATGTAGGTCTTCTGAATTATAATACCTTTTTTGTTCCCACATTTCAGGAGCAAGTCGTGCAGCGACAATGGACAGGGATACTGCCAAGTTTGTGCTGTCCGAAATATGGTCCTTCACGGAACAACTAGAGGACATCCAGGACACTGCAAGAGAAGTGATTGAAAAATCCAAAGGGCTGGAGATACAAATTAAAAATGTAATTGATTATTTGGGTAGGTTTTGATTTATTTTGTGTTTATTTTGTAATAGAAAAAATGTTAGACAGGTTTGGTTTATAAAAAAAAAAGTGATTTTATTTTTTGAATAATGTAAAAAAAAAAAAAAAAAATGATTTTATTTTTTGAATAATGTTAAAAAAAAAAAAGTGATTTTAGTTTTTGAATAATGTAAAAAAAAAAAGTGATTTTAGTTTTTGAATAATGTAAAAAAAAAAAGGATTTTAGTTTTTGAATAATGTTAAAAAAAAAAGTGATTTTATTTTTGGAATAATGTAAAAAAAAAAAAAAAAAAAAAAGTGATTTTATTTTTGGAATAATGTAAAAAAAAAAAATACAGATTTTATTTTTTGAATAATGTTATAAAAAAAGTGATTGTTTTTTGAATAATGTAACAAAAAAAATGTATTTGTTTTGTAAATAAAAAAAAAAATTTTAAAAAAAATTGTAATTTTAAAAAGTTATGTTTTTCAAGATGCAAAAAATAAAAAAAATATTGACAGTAAAATATGTGTGTCTTGTTATTTAAGCTCAATGATGAATAGAAAATACCTTAAAAAAATGTATGCTGAGATCATTAAACAATGAGGGATAGTTATTTCAGTCCATCACAAACACATGGCACTATGATAACCTAGGACAGTGATGGCGAACCTTGGCACTCCAGATGTTTTGAAACTACATTTCCCTTGATGCTCCGCTATACTGCAGAATGCATGAGCATCATGGGAAATGTAGTTCCAAAACATCTGGGGTGACAAGGTCGCCATCACTGACCTAGGAGATAAAATAAAAACACAAACCTTATAAATTAATTAAAGAACAAAGAAAAGACTGTTTCAGGCAAAAAATAAATTTAATGATTCAGCCAAGATCTGGCATTGGAATGGCCCCCCTACCCATAAAATAGTCAACATATGCCTGACGCACAGCACGTGCGTTTCGGGGGGCCAATTGTGGATGGGCAGCCTCACGAGCCGCCTCTGGAATTTCAACTGGGTCATCAGGCAAAAGAGTTAAATAAGTTGAAGAATGTCTTCTTAAATAATTGTGGAGAATGCAGCAACACATAATTATATAATTAAACTTATATTCGGCCATGTTTATGGCAGTCAGAAATAGCCAGAAACGGCTGGCCATGATGCCAAAGGCATTTTCCACCACACGTCTGACTCTGGCCAGCCTGTAATTGAACACCCTCCTCTCAGGGGTGAGGACGCGTTGGGGAAATGGCCTCATGAGGTGAGGACCCAATGCGAAAGCCTCATCTGCGACAAAAACGAAAGGCAGACCCTCTTCATTCTCCTCCGCAGGCGGCAATCCCAGGTCCTCGGAAAGAAGCCGTTGAGCGAACTCCGTCTCGGCAAACACACCACCGTCCGACATCCGCCCATTTTTCCCAACGTCTAGGTAGAGAAATTCATAATTTGCAGAAACCACCGCCATCAGAACAACACTGTGGAACCCTTTGTAGTTGAAATAATGGGATCCACTATGGGGTGGTGGCATGATGCGGACGTGCTTGCCGTCAATGGCTCCTCCGCAGTTAGGAAAATTCCATCGCCGGGAGAAGTCCGCTGCCACAGTCTGCCATTCCTGTGGCGTGGTGGGGAACTGTAGATACCAAAAAAAATATCAAACAAACATTCCTAAAAGAACATCACAAAACATTTTTTGATACCAAAAACAAAACAAAACATTAATTTGAAGTATTATTAAAAATGGGAAAAATTGGGGGGCGTGACCGGAAGCAGACCTGAATGGAGGCTTAGATTCCCTGCTCTCTCCTAGCCCGAGCTAAAAAAGCACTATAGGGGACTTTCTACTCACGATTCATGGGCAGATCCAGGTGTACCCGATCCACTAAGCCACGGGGATCCTCCCAGCCTCCACCTGGTACCGCGGCGGACCTTCGATCCTTCTTTGTACAGCAGGACATGCCGCTCGGCGGCGCAGCCAAGATGGCGCCGGACGGCTCCACACCACACTTCCAGCCTTCTCCACGGCTCTCTCGGCCAGCCTGCTCTGAATCCCGGTCCCCCGAGGGACGCCCGCCGGCGCTAACGGATCCTACGGACCCCCCTCCCATCTCTGGAGCGGTGAGTTCTCCCAGCCCCAACTGCTCTGCCTCCTCTGAGGCTTCACCGCATGGAGCACAGGCTGCAGCGTCTGGCCCCCCCCTCCTCCATCAGCACTACACACAGTGCTCTGAGGCATATCCACAGCTGCTGCGGACCCTCTCTGATCCCTGCCTCCTTGCTACTGAGCTGGGCTCCCCCACCCCATCAATCACCTCAGAGGACTTTCCTGCCCTGCCAGCTCCACTGTACCCAGAGGTCCGAGTGCTACAAGGGCCTATGGGGTTACATGCAGCCTCCAACTCCTATGCACAGGACTCACCCCCACCTAAAGCCCAGAGGATGTCACAGCTGCTGCCATCCTGCTCTTCTGGAGCACAATCTGCCTCGCTCACCTATGCCCAAAAGGCGGGCTCCCCTGCCACCCTCCATTCCGGAGCAGCTGACCAGGAACTGCGCTCCCCAGCCCAGGCTCCGTCATGGAACACTCCGGGGCACTCTCCTGAGGAACTGGCGTATATGGCCCATGGATATGTCACCCCACACTCTCAGCCACAGCCGCACCACCCTCCCTCCTCTGGGCACCAGCCGATGCCTGCCCATGCCCATTTGGTTCCTCCTCAATGGCATTCCTACTTGCAGGCGATCCCTACCAAAGAGGATTTTAAACAACTAATTGAGGAGGTCAAGTCGGCGTGCCGCTCAGAAATTCAGGTGCTCCAATCGGGTATGAAGCACCTGACGGATCGAGTGGAAATGGTTGAGGAAGAGCTCCAGGAAACTAAATTAGCAGTCCACAGAGTTCAGCTTCAGGGGGCAGACCACCGCACCCTTCTGCGGGACATGCAGCGACATCTGGAAGACCTGGATAACAGGGGGCGTAGAAACAACATCAGGCTGCGTGGGGTCCCCGAAACTGAGGGCCCGGAGGATCTTCGGGACACGCTGCAGACGGTGTTCAATAACCTTCTAGGGGAACCATCTGCTAACCGTATTGAGATGGACAGGGCCCATCGAGCTTTACGTCCCAAGAACGCCACTGCCAAACCAAGAGACATCATCTGCAGGATCAGCTCTTACCCCCTGAAGGAAGAGATCATGCGCCAGGCTCGACTGGCCAGAAAAGTGTCTTTCCGAGATGTACCAGTACAACTGTATCCAGATCTCTCATGGATTACTCTACAAAAACGCCGGCTTCTACAACCCTTACTCCATGCCCTACAAGATGAGCACATAATTCCCCTTCAGCCTCACAGCCAAACACCAGGGCAAGTCAGCCATCTTGCGGTATCCAGAAGACCTCGACGCCTTTTGTGATGTCCTGGGGATCCCTGTCCCCCAACTCCCTGAATGGGACCTGGTGGCCACACCGCCTACCCCACCAGTCGTCTGGCAGAAAGTGCCTCCACCTAACCGCCCCCGGAGTAGGGAGGCCCCTCGCAAGACACCCCACCAAAGAGGCACCTGAACTCCGCACTGCCTTGATCTTCTGCTGCTCATTTTGTCTTTTTCCCCATTGAACGGTCCATCCTCTTTTTTTTTTTTTTTTTGTTTTATTGTGACTGTTGATTCTGCCTTGGACAATTTTTTATTTTTTTATTATTTCTTTGCACTTAGTCCCCCCTAAAGTGCCCTTAACCCCAGTTCTAGTTTGCACTATGGGCATGTCTCGGCCGAGACTGGAGAGTTTAGGAATTCTTCACTTGTCCCACCCCCCCCCCCCGGTTTAGTGAATGTATTTATCCATGTTTTGCATTCCTAGTTTTTTTTTTATGACCACCCTTGGGCTCCCGGGCACCTGTCTGGCGCATTCTTTTGGGATGTGGCCGGATGGGTCTTTGGGAAACCGTATTGACCTTGGTCTCTTGACCTCTCAAGGTCTGTTGCAAATGTTAGTTTTGATTGTTTGTTGTCTTGTCCTATGTTCTAATGTCTTTTCTCTCTTTCAGTCTCCCCCCCCCTCTTCCCCGATCGTCGGATGGTCCACTATGGAGATTGCGGAACTCGCCTGGAATACCTCCCGGGGCGCCCCCACCCTTGGCCTCTAATCTTTGTCAGCTCCACATCGTACCAGGTAAGACGCTCCCCCCTTCCCTCTATCCAATCCCATGGCTAAGATACTGTCCCTGAACGTACATGGTCTAAACTCAGATAGGAAAAGGCATCTGGCACTGAGGGAATTTAGACAGTCAGGTGCAGACGTAATCTTTGTCCAGGAAACACACTTTGACAGGGGGGGGTCCTTCGCGTTCGCCTCCAGACAGTTCCCACAAATCTACTCCTCTTCGGGCCCTCGTAAACGAGCTGGGGTTGCAATACTTCTTAAACGCGGATCTCCGTTCACTTGTTCTAGCTACTATAGCGATCCCCTGGGACATTTTGTTATCCTTAGGGGCCTATGGCAGGCACGGGAGGTTACTTTTTGTGCACTTTACGCCCCGAATGTCCAACAACATAGGTTCCTAACTAGGCTGTTCATCCGTCTCTTTAAATCAGATCATGGGCTACTGGTGGTGGGGGGGACTTTAATCTGACCCACTCTGCTACTGCTGATCGCCACGTGGTGGGCCCCCGGGCGCTGTCAGCTCGAGCCCTCAGAGACTCGAAGCTTTTCCGCCAAATCACTAGACGATATGCTCTATTCGACGCCTGGAGGGCCCTTCACCCGGGGGATCGGCAGTATACTTTCTACTCAGCCCCCCATAGAGCTCATTCCCGCATCGACTATTTCTTCACCAACAGCACTACACTCCGAGTGACGCGTGAGGTACAGATTCTCCCAATATCGTGGTCAGACCACGCCCCTGTCCTACTAACACTGGACCTGGGCTCCCCCATCCTTAGGCCCTGCAACTGGAAACTAAACACCTTCCTCCTCCAGCACTTGCCATCCAAGACGGAACTCGCTTCCACTCTCCACCTTTATTTTGCGGAGAACAACACCACTGACATCTCCACTTCTACGCTCTGGGAGGCCCATAAGGCTGTCCTTCGAGGTAGATGCATAGCACTGTCCGCCGCCCTGAGAAAGGATGCACAGGCCACCAAACAGAGAACCGAAAGGGAGCTGGAGGTTCTGGAGCGCCGCCTGCAACTGTCCCCCTCTATTGCCCTCCTTAAGAAAATCACAAATCTACGAGTGGTCCTGAGGGACCTAGCTCTTGGCTGTGTAGAAAAGGCCCTGGTCAGATTGCGACAGGTCTATTATGACAAAGGCAACAAGGCCCATTCCCTGCTAGCGAAGAAGCTACGTGACACACATCTTGCGACGACGCCTCATCAAATTAAGGACAGCTCGGGCTGCCTACAGTCCCACCCCAGAGAAGTAGCCCATACGTTTTCGGAATTCTACACAAAACTTTATAACAACCCTGACATTCCTGGTAATCCGCCTCCCCCGGCCATCTCTCATAGCCTGAAACAATATTTGGAACAGAGTGGTGTCTCCCGCCTCCAGCCCCCTGACCTGTCATCCCTCAATATGCTGATATCCGAGGAAGAGATAGAGCAGACTATTAAATCCCTGCCCTCCCACAAGTCCCCGGGCCCAGATGGCCTCCCCTATGAATATTACAAAGCCTTCCTGCCCCTCCTGCTCCCCCACATGTACAAACTTTTTAACGCTTTTCTACGTGACACCCCCGTTCCGGCAGACATGCAACGCTCCTTTATCACTTTGATTCCCAAGCCGGACAGGAACCCTATTCTCTGTGCCAACTACAGACCCATCGCCCTGCTGAATTCGGACCTGAAAATTTTTACAAAATTACTCTCCATCCGTTTGAATGGAGTTCTCCCCTCCCTCATCCACAAGGACCAAGTGGGCTTTGTACCACTTAGGCAGGCGGGCGATAACACCCGGAAGGTGATTGATCTGGTAGATGTGGCAAACAGGGAAAAGGCGGCGTCCCTGCTTCTTAGCCTGGATGCCGAGAAGGCCTTTGACCGGCTTGGGTGGCCCTTCATGTTCGCTACGCTTCACCACGTGGGGATTCGGGGTCCATTTATGAACGCGATACGCCATCTCTACTCCAATCCCTCATCCCAGGTTAAGACACCCTTTGCCCTTTCACCCTCCTTTCCCATTACCAACGGCACCCGACAAGGGTGTCCATTATCGCCCCTTCTATTCGCACTTTGTGTTGAACCCTTAGCGGCCACCATTCGAAGCAACACGTCCATTCGGGGGGTGACGGTCCGAGGCAGGGAATTTAAAATCTCCCTGTTCGCGGACGACATCATCCTTTCCCTGACACAACCCAGGATTTCCCTCCCAAATCTGCACGCAGAGCTGGCCCGGTATGGTGCCTTATCCGGCTACAAAATTAACACCTCTAAATCTGAGGCCCTCCCGATCAATATCCCTAATGTGGAGGTTGACCACCTACGGGCCAACTTCCCCTACCAATGGAAGACAACCTCCCTGAAGTACCTAGGGATACATATTACCCCAAGCTTCAATACCCTGTACCAGGAAAACTTCCCCCCCCTATTCCGCTCAATCCGATCCCTGCTGTTGCAGTGGAAAAAACACCATATTTCTCTACTTGGCCGGATCGCTTCAATTAAGATGACGATTCTCCCGAAGCTCCTTTACCTTTTCCAAACATTGCCCATTCCTGTCCCCCTCAAACACCTCAGAAAACTTCAGGCTGACCTACTTAAATTCACATGGAATTACAAAAGGCACAGGGTACCCCAGAAGGTGCTATTGGCGGCTCGCTCGGACGGAGGCCTTGCGTTTCCTCAACTGGTCAAGTACTACCGGGCCACGCAACTGCGCGCGGTGGCCTCTTGGTTCACCCAACGATCTTACAACAAGTGGACGGAGATCGAGAAATTGTGGTTGGCCCCGACCCACCCTAATAACCTACTTTGGAGCGCGGACGCGGAGGTTCCCCCTGACCGCCTATTGGGCTCAGTGTCTCAGCTTCGACGACTATGGCGTCGACTGTCGCGATCGTGTGGACTGTCAGCGGAGCGTTCACTCCTGACTTCGTTTATGTACAACCCCAAGGTGCCAGATAGCCTCACCCACCAAATGTCTCAACCGTGGACATCACGGAACCTATTTCATTTTGGGAATCTAGTGGATCCCATCTCACGTAAACTCCTGCCCTTTTCTACCCTCCAGGCTAAATTTGACCTCCCTAAGACAGTATTCTACAGTTACTTGCAAATTCGCCATTACGCCCTTTCTATAACACCCAATCTGCAATTCTCCCCTCCAACCCCCTTTGAAAGACTGGTCCTGGCCGGATCGACCCAGAAAGGTCTAATCTCAGATATATATAAAATACTTAATGCCTATCCCCTGGAATCCCTAGGCAAACACTCCTACATGTTAAAGTGGGAAACAGCCCTTAATGAGGAAATACCCCTGGCACAATGGCGGACTATTTGGTCCCAAGCAGCCAAGAGCTCCCTTTGCACTTTATACAAAGAGAACACATATAAAATCCTTCTCTTTTGGTATATGACCCCCGATGTGCTCCATGCCATATATCCCGCTAGTTCTGATCGCTGCTGGCGATGCCAAGGAGACAGGGGCTCCCTCTTTCACATATACTGGAGCTGCCCACTGATTACCCCCTACTGGTCCGAGGTCCAGCAACTGCTGAGCCGCCTCCTAGATACTCAGGTCCCCATATCTCCTAAATTCTTCCTTTTGGGCTTATCCCCCTTGAGGATCTCCACACCTTGCAAGAAGTTGCTACGCCACATCCTCACAGCTGCTCGATGCCTGGTTGCCCTGAACTGGAAAAGCCGCTCTCCCCCTACCCCTGAGGCCCTGCACGCCAGGATCAAGGATGTGGAGCTGATGGAGAGAATGCCTGCCAGGATACAGGACAGACTGGAGGTCCATGACACTGTCTGGGAACCTTGGCGCCTCCGGGAGGATTCCCCTTGACCAGGTAGCTGAGCTATTCTGACGATCTTCTCCCCCTTTCCCTTTCCCTTCCCCCCCCCCCCCCCTTATCTTTTTTCTGTGTTTTTTTTTCTTTTTCTTCTGTTTTTGTTTTTTTTTTCTTTTCTTTTCCTCCTCTTATTCTCTTTACCCATTTTTTCTTTTTCTCTCCCCTCTATTGGGGTACCTTCTCGACCCTTTTGTGTTTAAAGTTTTGCAATATGATGACGTGTGTCGCTGTGCTACGACAGCCTTAACCTAAGTTGTGAGCCTATTGTTGTATAGAATTGTACACAAAGTCCATACATGTTACTATCTGCACTAATGTGGTAGCACACCAAAAGGAAAGCAGACCTGTGCCTTGTCTCTTTATATCTCCTCATGCTGTATCATGTGGCTGTGTATCCCGTAAGAATTGTACTCCTTCCTTTTCTTAACTTCAATAAAAAGTTATTTGATAAAAAAAAAAAAAAAATGGGAAAAATTATAAGGGATCACTAAAGCAGATTAATCACACCCTCTGATGGTCACAATCCTACAAAAAATAAGGGGGGTGGAGGCCCAAGATGAGTTTGAGACCTCTAAAAAAAAAAAAAATGGTAATTTATACAATTAGAAAATAAAGAGGGGGGGGGGTTGTGCGTGCACTACAATATAGGACAAAATATAGGGACTTCTATAGACGACACTACAAAATAGGACAACATATAGGGGGATATAGGGACTTCTATAGACAGCACTACAATATAGGACAAAATATAGGGACTTCTATAGACAGCACTACAATATAGGACAAAATATAGGGACTTCTATAGACAACACTACAATATAGGACAAAATATAGGGACTTCTATAGACAGCACTACAATATAGGACAAAATATAGGGACTTCTATAGACAACACTACAATATAGGACAAAATATAGGGACTTCTATAGACAGCACTACAATATAGGACAAAATATAGGGACTTCTATAGACAACACTACAATATAGGACAAAATATAGGGACTTCTATAGACAGCACTACAATATAGGACAAAATATAGGGACTTCTATAGACAACACTACAATATAGGACAAAATATAGGGACTTCTATAGACAGCACTACAATATAGGACAAACTATAGGGACTTCTATAGACAGCACTACAATATAGGACAAAATATAGGGACTTCTATAGACAGCACTACAATATAGGACAAAATATAGGGACTTCTATAGACAACACTACAATATAGGACAAAATATAGGGACTTCTATAGACAGCACTACAATATAGGACAAAATATAGGGACTTCTATAGACAACACTACAATATAGGACAAAATATAGGGACTTCTATAGACAACACTACAATATAGGACAAAATATAGGGACTTCTATAGACAACACTACAATATAGGACAAAATATAGGGACTTCTATAGACAGCACTACAATATAGGACAAAATATAGGGACTTCTATAGACAACACTACAATATAGGACAAAATATAGGGACTTCTATAGACAACACTACAATATAGGACAAAATATAGGGACTTCTATAGACAACACTACAATATAGGACAAAATATAGGGGGATATAGGGACTTCTATAGACAGCACTACAATATAGGACAAAATATAGGGGGATATAGGGGACTAGGCTAGGTGGGTTTGGGCCACAAAATAAAAAAATAAAAAGCTGGACAGGTTGGCAAAACAAAAGATGCATGTAGGAGCAAATATAAAATGAATACAGCATGCATGGGATGAAAGGGAACATTCCCAGCAGATCACAAACAGGTTAATTAGGGACTGTTTAAAACCAAAAAAATTGAAACAAATACAAAAGCCAAAATAAAACATAGTTTGTGCATTTAAAGGGCACCACTTACCTTAACCTCCCTGGCGTTATGATTCTGTCTGGAATTTTGTACCAAAAGCGTTGCAATTGTTTTGCAAGGAAATGTGGTGTTATGTATTATAGGCCTGCAATTCTTAGTAAGTACTTACTTAAATCTATCTAAACAAGAGTCTAATAGGCATCCCGGGTATGATTTTTTTTATTTTTTTATTAAAAATTATAATATAATAAATAATTATAAAAAATTATAATAAATAATAATATAATTATAGTAAAAATTATTCAATAATGTAATCAAATCAAAATCACTGAAATTTGCTCAGTTGCAGAATTTTTGCTGTCATTATTTTTTTTTTTTATGACGAATTTCCCCACAAATCGCTATCGCTAAATTCTGCAAGTGATTATAATTTATTATCGCTGTTTTTTAGCTGCTCTAAAACAATTTTTGCCATAAAGGGACACTTTTGGTTGCTATGGGCAATCTACAGTTTGCAGGAAGAAAGAAAAGTTTTTATTATATAAAAGAACATGTAGGGCACTGGGCAGACCACTAGGGACATGGGGGGTGTGTATTTTTTACATACAGTACTGTAATCTATAAGATTACATTGTACTGTATGTATAGTGTTTGTTTACAT
This sequence comes from Rana kukunoris, assembly GCA_029574335.1. Classification (NCBI taxonomy): domain Eukaryota; kingdom Metazoa; phylum Chordata; class Amphibia; order Anura; family Ranidae; genus Rana; species Rana kukunoris. The sequence continues at coordinate 628,236,683 of CM056049.1, read as the reverse complement.
TTTTGAATTTGGCGCCGTTCTCCGTCCCCGTGCGTCGTAACGTCGCAGGGAACGGAGCTCGGCGGCACACGGGGACGCTGTGTGAATCGAGCGAGCACCCGCTCGCTCACACAGCGGGGATGCATCGCTGGATCCACGGAGAAGGTAAGTAAACTCTCTCTGGATTCTGCGAGGCGAGCCCGTGTCTGACACGGGATCAACAATAGTAGCAGCAAATTTTTACCCCGTGTCAGACACGGGAAAAACGCCAGGGAGGTTAATATAGTCCTCCTGCAGAACATGAATGATAGCAGAACAGGTCTGGGGAATTATGAGGCCCAGAGCCTGGGGGGAGATGCCCGTCGAGAACTTCAAGTCCTGCAGACTTCTCCCTGTTGCCAGGTACCTCAAGGTGGCAACTAGCCGCTGCTCAGCAGTGATGGCTTCCCGCATAACGGTGTCCTGCCTGGTGATATAAGGCGACACCGAAGCCAAAAGCTGCTGAAATACGGGGTCAGACATCCGAAGAAAATTCCTGAAATCATCAGGGTTATTTTCTCGGATCTCCCGCAGCAGAGGCATATGAGAGAACTGGTCCCTGCAAAGAAACCAGTTCTTGGCTCACAAAGTCCTCCTCGCCCTCCTCAAGGACCGGAGCCGGGATGCAGCACACATCCTAACTAGAAGCACAGCACGATCTCGGCGACGAGAACGTACCCGCAACATGGCTAGAAAACAGTCGTCAAATCAGATCGCACTAAAACACCGCTCTGAAGTACAGAAAGGCCTTTGAAGAACGGACCTGCAAAACAGGAACGTGTAGACAAGAACGCACTGCCAAAACAGATACGATCGGAAAACAAGCACTGTATCACAAATACGACCCCAAAGGCACAAACTGTACGACAGTAAACGATATTAAAGCACGAAGACTGAAAAGCGCGAATCGTCTCTCACCAAACTTTTACTAACACGCAGCAACACGATATTAGCAAAAGAGGCCGTCTTCCACATGGAAATGACCCTTTATAGTTCCGTCGTACGTGATGGACGTCACGGCGCTTTGCTAGACTTTTTGGGAAAAACGATAGTGTGTACGCAACGTCGTTTTGGAAAATGAAGTTTGAAAAACGTCGTTTTTTTTCATGAGATAAAACGTCGTTTTTTTTCATCGCAAAAAGTGATCGTGTGTACGCGGCATAAGGGGAGATCTCCTGAGTGGGACAAAGACAGCAGAAAATAACCTAATATGGGGGCAAGTGTTGAAAACCATACCCAAGCTCAACTGCTTCTTTCAAAGTTCAAAAACTGAAGACTGGTGCTCTGACTGGGATGTTCTGTCCCCAATACATTTAGTAAGATAAGAAAAGTGATCACTGAGTTGCTGGCTTTTCTTATCATGGAATAACCTAACCCACGTTAAAGCTTCAACCAATAAATTAGGATATTCAAAAATAATATGTTAAGCAATATGAGGTGTATGCTGTGCAGGGCATCTCAAATTAAAGCGGAGCTCCACCCACCCGCATTTTTTTTTTTTCAAAGTCGGCAGCTACTAACAGTGTAGCTGCTGACTTTGAATAAGGACACTTACCTGTCCTAGGCGCCCGCGCTGACGGCCCCCGCCGATGCCGATCCTCGATCCCGGCACCGCCATCCACAGTCAGGGAAACAGGCAGTAAAGCTGTGCGGCTTCACTGCCCGTTTCCTACTGCGCATGTGCGAGCGACACGGCGCTTTGTGAATGGTCCGGCTGCTTTCTGGGATACACACAGTTCCCAGAATGCAGCGCGGCCCATTCACAAGAAGACACCCAGAAGAGGAGGAGGAAGAAAACAGCACCGCGGATCGTGAGGGCAGATTCGGGACTTCCGCATAGCAACATGCCAATTTAGGGTGAGTATTTTTTTTTTTTTTCTCCATTTCATTTTTATTTATTTTTTTCAGATTTTTAAAAAATATATATATATCAGGATGGAGCTCCGCTTTAAAGGGGTTGTAAAGGTTTGTTTTTTATTTTCTAAATAGGTTCCTTTAAGCTAGTGCATTGTTGGTTCACTTACCTTTTACTTTCTAAATGTTTTTTTTTCTTTGTTTTCTTTGTCTGAATTTCTCACTTGCTGTTCCTTCTCAGTAAGCTGTTCTGGCTGACTAACCCCCATGGATGATGGGGGCAAACTTACTTAGGAGAAACCGGAAGTGAGAAATTCAGACAAAGAAAAAAAACATTTAGAAGGGAAAATCAGAGGAAAAGGTAAGTAAACCAACAATGCACTAGCTTAAAGGAACCTACTTAGAAAATAAAAAACAAACCTTTATTTTAATATGTTGCAGCATTTATAACAATGAAAGAAGCTTGTGACTAATTGTTGATGGTTGATAATGCTTTAAAAATACAAAATTTAAATGTGAGGTTATGTCATATGAAGTATTCCCCAAATTTAACTCCTTTAATCTGTCAGCAATATGACTATACATTGGTCATTAGAGGGAGTGGTTCTTTAGGTGAAGAGTTTTCTGGGTGTAACACCTATATTATTTCAACCAGAGTTATCTGTCTGCAATTTTAGAGAGATAATTATCTATAGCACCTTTCTTTTAAAAAAACTAAAAAGTATAGAATCAAAATTATCTCCAATTCTTTCCTTAACATTCTACTACTATTAAATATGGTCAAATATGCTAGCGTTTTGTGTTTGAATTAACAAATACATGCAAAAGTAGCAGGATAAAATATTTCTGATCAAAAACACATGCCACTCATACTAAACATGTGTAGCGCCCCCTTACTTTCAGTATGGGCACTACGCTAAAGTTAGTTGGAATGGGAGAGCTACGTTGCTTCCATTCGTGATTTCTTTAAACTATGACCTCTGTCGTTCCAGAAAGGTCTCCTGGGCCAATCTGCATTCTTGGGATGTGGTATCATCTCCGGCCAGCAGTTGGCGCCAGCGGGGTTTCTGGCAGAGCAAGTCTTCCCCAGCAGCCAATTAGAGGAGTTCCTCCCTCGCAGGGCATGCTGGGGAGGAGTATATCTGTGACAGGTCTAAAATCTTCGCGGGGTACCGGTGCTGGGTGCGGCATCCACCTTCAGGGTGTGCGCACCTATGGGCCCCGCCGGCGTGGCCCTCCTGGCCAAGCTTGCAGGCTTCATCGAGCCTCAACCGGAGGCAAAAGAGGACCCCAGTGATCCACTGGGTTCCAGGTTCTATTAAGACGGATCTCAGGCTGAGTGCCGCACTAATCGGGGATCTGGTGACCGGGATGCTACAGGTATGCATTACTGTCTCCTGGTGACCCGGGCTGGAGTCCATTGGAAGGATTCGCCCCTTTTCATCCATTACAGATCGTTGTTACTAAGGGCTGGATTGCCCATCTACATCCAGGCCTGACACTGCAAGTTCATCCCTTTACTCTCATTAACCTTTTCCTTCCTAACTAAAGTTGATGTTGGCTGTGTTGGCCTGGAAATAAAGCCTTGGAAAAACTTTATTGAATGTCTGGACCTCCGCTCACTACTTTGTTCCTGCATCACACCCCTAAACAACGATAGAGTCATGTAATGTCCCGAACCCAACAATCAACCAGCGGCTCCTCCGGGGGTAGAGCTACAGTAGGGAAATTTACTTCTGGCTCATGTTAGTTGTGTGAGTCTGGTAATTGGGAAATGTTTACTGTAGGTCAGGTTGCAGGGCTATACAGGTCAGACCGCTGGTTCTAGAAGCTTGGAGACATTTCTTGAAGTTAGTGGGGTGGAGGCCAGAAGGTACTGATCTACATATTCATGAAAATCTGGCCAATCCCCAGACAGGAGGCATGACAGGGTGGCTGTGACAGCTGTGTTGTGTAGCCTGGGAGGGGACCCTGGGGTTGAAGGGGGCTCTGCCTAGGCTGGAAGCAGATGAAGAAGGACAGAGGGATCTCCAATACCCCACAGTCTCTGCTAGGTGTCACCCTGGCTTGCATGGAAGAATCTGGTCAGCAGGAGGCCTGAACAGTAAACTCTTCTGAAGCAGCAAGATTTACAGGGACAGTGTGAGTACCTTTACACCCTCAGAGCCAAAAAAAAAGGGTTAAAGCTGCCAGATGCAATATCCAGCAAGCTTTTTTTGGGACTGTGCCAACAAGGTATATCCCAATCCCTTGTCCTTGGACATTTTCCTTAAGCAGCCAGGTGGACTGGAATTTATCCAGAGAGAAGACATAGAACTCATGCAAGTTGGGACTTTTGCTAAATATCCACCCAGGGGACACAAAGAAGGGGGACTTCCTTTGCCAAGTCCAGAAAGACCATTGCTGTTCCGGAAGGAAAACAGTCACAGATTTATTCACTTCTGTTGTGTGATTAGAGAAGGAAGTTGTCCTTATCTTTGTTCTTTAAGTCAAGTTGGGCATCTCATAATCCATATACCCTATCCAATTTATTTCCCCTAATAAAATGACAAAAAAAGCCGTCGTATCTCTGCGTGTGAGGCGTCCTATCTATGCGCCTGATTCTAAGAATCAGTTACGCATAGTTTTGCCTTCGATCCAACTGGTGTAAGTCACTTACGCCGTCGTATCTAAGTTGCATATTTACACTGGCCGCTAGGTGGCGTTCCCGTCGATTTACGCATCGAATATGCAAATGAGATAGGTACACCCGGCGCATTTTTTTTACGTCGTGTGCGTAAGCGTATGTCCGGCGTAAAGTTACCCCTGCTATATGAGGCGAAGCCAATGTTAAGTATGGATGTCGGGACATCGTCGAATTTTACGTTGTTTACGTCGTTTGCGTAAATCGTTCGGGAATGGGGCTGGGCGTAACGTCGTTATCAATGAGTATTTCCAACATACGTTGGATACTGGGTCAGCGTTAATTTAAATACATGACGCCCCCTACCCTACCTGCCCAATTTGAATTACGCCGGCCCATTTACGCTACGCCCGCACAAACTTACGCTCTCCATCCTGAATCTAGCCCTATGGGCCATATTCAGATACAAATGCCTATCTTTAGGCGGGTGTAGCGTATCTCAGATACACTACGCCGCCGTAACTTACAGCGCCAGGTTCCTTATTCAGAAACAACTTGCGCCGTAAGTTTACACTTGTAGGGCCAGATTCAGATACAAATGCCTATCTTTAGGCGGGCGTAGCGTATCTCAGATACACTACGTTGCCGCAACTTACAGCGCCAGGTTCCTTATTCATAAACAACTTGCGCCGTAAGTTACGGCGGCGTAGGGTAAATGTGTCGGCGTAAGCCCGCGCAATTCAAATGTGGAAGATGGGGGCGTGATTTATGTAAAATCAGAGCGCATGCGTGAAAATCACGTCGGAAATACTCATTGATAACGACATGAACGTAACTTACGCCCAGCCCCATTCCCGAATGATTTACGCAAATGACGTAAACGTCGGAAAATTCTGCACTGTCCCGACGTCCATACTTAACATTGCCTGCGCCTCATATAGCAGGGGTAACTTTACGCCGGAAAAAGCCTTACGCAAACGACGCAAATAGAATCGCCGGGCGCAACTACATTTGTGATTACGGCATATCTACCTAATATACATATTCAACGCGTAAATCAACGGAAGCGCCACCTAGCGGCCAGCGTAAATATGCAACTAAGATACGACGGCGTAAGAGACTTACCCCGCTCGTATCTTAGCTAAATTCCAGCGTATCTTGTTTTCTGAATACAGAAAAAAGATACACCGCCGGATCTTAGAAGTTACGCGGCGTATCTCGAGATACGCCAATGTATCTTGTTTCTGAATCTGGCTCTATAAGTGCACAGGGCCAATCCGAGGCGGGTGCGCGGGGTGCAGTTCACCCAGGCGCCACATAGGTGGGGGAGCTTAAGCGCCAGAGTGTTCCACTCCCTCCTCCTCCTCCTCTCTTTGTCTACGTCTCTATTTCTGCACCCAGGCATCTGTGACCCTAGGATCAGCCCTGTAAGTGCACTTGGAAGTGCAGTCGCTGTAAATCTGAGGGGTAGATCTAAAATGAGGGGAAGCTCGGCTGATTTTATTATACAATGATGTGCAAGCTAAAATACTTTCAGTGCAATTTCAAGTGCATGTTGTTCTTGTTTTTTTCAATTGTTGGGCAAAGTGGACTTACCTTTAGTAAATAACCCCTATTGTGTTTTTTTCAAACTTGTCACTCTTCTTTTGTTTATAGCGCAAGAATTAAAAACCACAGAGGTGATCAAATACCACCAAAAGAAAGCTCTATTACAAAAATGTAATTTGGGTACAGTGTTGCATGACTGCACAATTGTCATTCAAATTGTGACAGCGCTGAAAGCTGAAAAATGGCTTGGGCAGGAAGGTGGGTTAAAGTGCCCTGTATTGAGGTGGTTAAACAGTGTCACAGCAGTAAAGGATGTGGAATTCTCTTCCACGAGCATTGGTATCAGCAGGGAGCATCGATAATTTCCAAAAACTATTAGATGGGTACCTTAACGACCACAACATACAGGGGTATACTATGTACTATTGACATAAACGCACACACAGGTTGAATTAGATGGATTTGTGTCTTTTTTCAACCTTGACAACTAAGGGCCAGATTCTCATATATTTTCGGCGGCGTAGCGTAAGCCATTTACACTACGCCGCCGCTGCGTACTAGAGCAAGTGCTTTATTCTCAAAGCACTTGCTCCGTAATTTTCGCCGGCGTCTCGTAAATCGCCAAGCGTAAACCCGCGCAATTCAAATGGGGCGGCTTGTATTTAAATTAAGCGCGCCCCCGCGTCGAACGAACTGCGCATGCGCCGGCCGGGGAAAAAGCCCAGTGCGCATGCTCCAGCTCACGTCGGGAAGCGTCGTTGAAACCGACGTCAAAACGACGTGAGCGTCATTTACGCAAGTCCCTATTCGCGAACGAGTTAGTAAAACGATGTAAGCGACGGAAAAAGCCGACGCTGACCCGACGCCATACTTAACATGGCGTCCGACGGCACCCGACGGCATCCGACGGAACTTCGTAAGGTTACTCCACATAGAAGCTGGGGTAACCTTACGAGTCCGTAAATGACATACGCGACGACGGGGCGGCGTAAAAGCGTTCGGGAATCGCCGTACTAGCCTCATTTGCATATGCAAATGAAAAAACAACGTGAAGGCCACCTAGTGGCCGGAGTTGTCATTACACCTACGATCCGAAAGTGTAATGCTTTTACACTTGTCGGATGTAGAAGCGTATCTATGCAAAAGTGATGCTAAGCATCACTCGCATAGATACGTGGACAAAAAAAAGGCGATACGACGGGGTATCTGAGATACTCCGTCGTAACGCCTCTGAGAATCTGGCCCTAAGTTACTATGTTACTATGTAATAACAGCTTCTAACCACCAGGGATCTTGGGCTAATAAGTTCCCTGATGGATAGAAACTGGTATTAACCTTTTTATTGCAAGCAGATCCTTGCTAGCTGTACATAGTTAAAGTAGTTGTAAAGGCTCAAGTTTTTTTTTACCTTTGTGCATTCTATGAATTAAGGTAAAAAAAAAACTTCTCTGTGCTGCCCCCCCACCACCCCAATACTCACTTGAGCTTGATCTTCCTCTAATGATGTGCACGGAAGCCTCGGCATTCCGGGTACTCTTATTCCTCATTAGATGAGCTGCAGTGGGAGCTATTGGCTCCTGCTACTGTCAATCAAAGACAGTGAGGCAATCAGGAGAGAGAGTAGGCAGGGATGAGCCGTGGCCCTGTGTGTGAATGGACACACAGGGCCAGATTCACTTGCAAAGCAGCGCAGTCTTGCAATGTTGTACACAAATAAAATGTATGTCCGTTTTTTCTCACAAATAGAGCTTTATTTTGGTGGTATTTGATCACCTCTGCGTTTTTTATTTTTTTACGCTATAAACAAAAAAAGACCAATAATTTTGAAATAAAAAAAACAAACTTTTTCTTTATTTTCTGCTATAAAACACATCCAATAAGAAAATGGAAAAAAACAAATTTCTTTATTAATTTAGGCCGATATGTATTCTACTACATATTTTTCATAAATTCCAATAAGTGTTTATTGACAAAAATTAGAGCGCCTACAAACTATGGGATATTTTTATTTTTTTACTAGTAATAGCGGCGATCAGTGACTTATAGCGGAACTGCGATATTGTGGTGACATTCAGACACTAACTGACACTTTCTGGGGACCAGTGACACTAATATAGTGATCAGTGCTAAAGTAATAGGCACTGCCACTATACTAATGACACTGGCAATGCTTTGCAGAGACACAGGATCTATGCCTTCCCCCCTGTCAGACCGCTGTTCTGCCTCACTGCTTGATCATTAGCAGGTGATGGCAGAGATTAAGTCCACTGTACGCGCCGCTGGGCTCTGAGCCACCGGTGGCGCACATGCATGCCCCCTACCCAAAAGAGCTGGATCATGTATATATACATGATGCGGCACACAGGTGCCACCCTGTAGCAGTAAAACTGCTATGGGCCAGAGCTGAACTGCTTACCCATCTCAGCCCTAGAAGGATTTACCCCCATCCTGACCAGGCCATTTTTTGTGATATCGCACTGTGTCGCTTTTACTGACAATTGCGCGGCCATGTGATGCTATACCCAAACAAAATTGATGTGCTTTTTTCCCCCAAAAATAGAGCTTTCTTTTGGTGGTATTTGATCACCTCTGCATTTTTTTTGTGCTATAAACAGAACTATGAAATAAAAAACCTAATCTGTTTACTTTCTGCTATAAAACATTTCCAAAAAAATGTATAAAAAAAACAACAAATGTATTCATCAGTTTAGGCCAGTGCTTCTCAAATAGTGGGGCGCGCCCCCCAGGGGGCCCGCGAGGCTCCGTAAAGGGGGGCTCGTTTAAAAGATATAAAAAGCGAAATAAAAAATGTATTAACCCAGGAATTGGATAACAAGCTAATCCCCGTGTTTATGTACATGTGACTGTGCATGCTCCTCCCTTCCGAGGAGAACAGACCCGATTGGATAGACATGATGGGCCAAACCCGCCCGTGTGACTTTTAGACCCGGAAATCGGTCCTCTGTACAGAAAAACGCCTGAAAGAAAGGAGTTGAACACACATAAAAGGGGACACCGCCGATTCAGCCAAAAAAGGTCTGTGTTCTGATGAATTTACAGTCGCGCGGGTGGCACGAAATGTTTTCTTCTTCCTAGGGGGGGGCATGACAGAAAATAATTGAGAAGCACTGGTTTAGGCCGATATGTATTCTGCTACATATTTTTGGTAAAACAAGTTGCAATAAGCGTATATTGATTGGTTTGCGTAAAAGTTATTGGGCCAGATTCAGAAAGTATTTACGTTGGCGTATCAAGAGATACGCCGCGTAAATACTAAGAATAGCCGGCGTATATTTTTTCTGTATTCAGAAAAGAAGATACGCCGGAATTCTGCTAATATACGAGCAGCGTAATTCTGTTACACCGTCGTATATTAGTTGCAAATTTACGCTGGCCGCTAGGTAGCGCTTCCGCTGTTTTACACGTTGAATATGTAAATTAGGGAGTTACAGCGATTCCCGAACGTACTTGCGGCCGGGCGTCGTAGTTTACGTCGTTTGCGTAAGGCTTTTTCTGGCGTAAAGTTACCCCTGCTATAAGAGGCGTAGCCAATGTTAAGTATGGACGTCGTGACAGTGTCGAATTGTACGTCGTTTACGTCGTTTGCGTAAATAGTTCGGGAATGGGGCTGTATGTAAGTTACGTACACGTCATTTACATTGACTACTAGCGAGGTGATTTGACGCATGCGCACTGGGATACGTCCACGGATGGCGCATGCGCCATTCAGAAAATACTTAAATTGCGTGGAGTCATGATACATTTACATGAATCACGCCCCCCACATTGATAATTTGAATTAGGCGCCCTTACGCCGGACACTTTACGCTACGCCATCGCAACTTATGGAGCAAGTGCTTTCTGAATAAGGCACTTGCCCATAAAATTTGCGGAGGCGTAGCGTAAAGAGCATACGCTACGCCGCCGGGTAGATACATATTTGTATCTGAATCTGGCCCATTGTGTCTACAAAACAGGGGATAGATTTATGGCATTTTAATATTATTATTTTTTACTGGTAATGGCGGCGATCTGTGATTTTTAGCAGGACTGCAACAAAGATCGCACACCTAACTGACATTTTTGACACTTTTTTGAGAACCAGTGACATTATTATAGTAATCAGTGCTAAACATATGAACTGTTATTGTACTAATAACACTAAATGCATTCACTGCAGGTGTTTTCGAACTGTATTGGGGACTGTGTGACTGGGGAAACACACAGATCTGTCTTCCTGCCTACAGATACACCGGCGTAATTCGTATTTCCCTTACACCGTCGGATCTTAAATGCAATAATACGGCGGCCGCTAGGTGGCGTTTACGTCAATTTCTGCACCGCATATGCAAATGAGCCGATACGCCGATTCACCGCTTCTCCGTAGTTTACGTTGTTTCCGTAAGCGTAAGGTTACCCCTGCTATATGAGGGGTAACCTTACGTCGGTCGGCCGTATGCCATGTTAAGTATAGCCGTCGGGACAGCGTCGGGTTTTTCCGTCGTTTACGTAACTTGTCGCGAATAGGGCTGTGCGTAAATTACGTTCACGTCGCAACCAATGTATTTGCGGCGTACTACGGAGCATGCGCAGTGGCCTACGTTTACGGCCAGCGCATGCGCAGTTCGTTCGGCACGGGGGCGCGCTTAATTTAAATACAAGCCGCCCCCTTTGAATTACGCGGCCTTACGCCGGGCCATTTAGACTATACTGCCGCAAATTACGGAGCAAGTGCTTGGAGAATACAGCACTTGCTCCAGTAAGTTGCGGCGGCGTAGTGTAAATGGCATACGTTACCCCCCGCTCGTAGATACGTGGATCTACGAGAATCTGGCCCAGGATCTGTGTGATCTCCCCTGTCAGAAAGGAGATCTGCCTTGTTTACACTCGCAGATCCTCGTTCTGTCACTGTGGGGAATGATCGTGGGTGGCCGGCGGACTTGATGACCCGCTGATTGGCTCCCCCACTGGTCAATGGGAGCGTGCGCCTCCAGCAGGGCATGCGCACCCACAATAGCGAGTTTCTGAGCCAAGGTACAGCTACAGCAATTCGTGGGATCGTGCCACCTTTCCGCAGTATAATGATGGTGGCTGATCGGCAAGCAGTTAATATCACGTTAACCCTTTTAGTACTAGCAGATCCCTGGTGGCTGGATATGATTAAAGGTAGATGTTTTTTTATCTTAATGCATTCTATGCATTAAAACAAAGTAACACCCAAAAATGGAAACTCCGCTTTAAAGTGGTTGCAAACCCCTTATGACCACTTTTACCTATGAGTAAGCCTAGATTAAGGCTTACCTGTAGGTGCTCGATATATATCATAAACCTGATTCGCGATACGAAGTAACACCCGGGAGAGATGTCTGCCGCCTGAGCGGTATACAAGGACGGCCGCGGGGTCTTCGATCAGAGGTGCGTATGCTATGCATACTAGCTCATTATGCCTTTGTCTTGCAGGTGGTGTTTTTTTGAAAAAGTGGGTTTACAACCACTTTAATGCAGCGTACACACGACTGTTTTTCGGGTTCTAAAAAATTACTTTTTTTTTAAATGTCATTAAAAACTATTGTGTGTGGGCTTCAGAGCATTTTGAACATGCTCTTTTTTTTCATGGTGTTTTTAGGGTTGTAAAAAATGGTTGTGTGTGGGCTCTAACGTCGTGAAAAAAACACACATGCCAGAAGCAAGTTATGAGAAGGGAGCTCTCGTTCTGGTAAAACTACCGTTCATAATGGAGTAAGCACATTCATCACGCTGTAACAGACAGAAAAGCGCAAATCGTCTTTTACTAACATGAAATCAGTGCGTGTTGTACGTCACTGCTCTTTGCTAGAGCATTTTTTTTCACGATCGTGTATAGGCAACGCCGTTTTAATGATCGGGTTGGAAAAAACTTTGTTTTTTCTAGAGCCTTAAAAACAGTCGTGTGTACACGGCAAGTGTTGGTGACCCCCTGACATGCCACATTTGGCAAGTCATTTTTTTGGGAGGGGTGGATACCCTCTTCTTAGAGGCACCCAGCTCCCACTTCCTCCCGGGGCTCCCCCCCTCCCTGCAATCTTCTGGGACACATAACAGGTTCCAGAAGATTGCACGGCCATTCACAGCGTGGCTCACGCATGTGCAGTGTGTGCCGGGCGCCCACATTAAGTATGCCGGTGCTGTGGAAAAGAGCGGGGCTTTGTATGCCCACATCGCTGGACCGTGGGACAAGTGAGTGTCAGTCTGATTATTAAAAGTCAGCAGCTACACCTTTTTTGGTGGAACGCCGCTTTAAGATAAAAAACCTTCTGTGTGCAGCAGCCCCCCTAACACTTTTCTGTGCCCCATCTTTCTCCGGCGATGTCCATGAGTGCTGTCCGGGACTCTCTAACTTGATTGGCCGAGACACCATTGGTTCCCGCTGCTGTCAATCAAAGTCAGTTAGCCAATCCGGAGACAGGAGGCAGGGCTGAATCGCAGCTCCATGTCTGAATGGTGCCCCCATAGCAAGCTGCTTGCCGTGGGAACAGTCGACAGGAAGGAGGGGCCAGGATCACAGAAGAGAGACCCGAGAGGAGGATCCTGGCTGTTCTGTGCAAGTCCACTGCGCAGAGCAGGTAAGTATAACATGTTTGTTATTTTTAAATAATAATAAAAAAAAAGAAACTTTGCAATCACGATTTCATTGGTGTCAGATCCCTGATGGAATACTTCATATTCCCAAGCCCATATTAAATTATTGGGCAGTGACGTCACCACGTACGGAGGAAGGGCTCCGATCTGTTTGCCGGCCAGCGATCTGTTTTTACATGCTTTTGATATCCTGTCAAATTGTGAGTACTATTGTTGTTTTAATAAACCCTCCTTGCTGAAACGGAATCACACTATTGGTCCATCCTTCTCTCTCTATATGGTTGATGTCCGTGAGTACCGCCAGCTTTGTTATCTGCTGGAAGTCGTGTCTAGGAACCATCTAGGATTACAAAGGCCGCGGCTGGGTTATAGCCAATTGCTATATTGAGCTTGCCCTCTGGTAAGCGGCCCCCCCTTATTTTGGTGAAGGGATCACTTTGATGCTGTCATCTCGTCACTGTGGTGGTGTGAACTATTAGGAACTTTCTGCTGTTCTATTTCCTGGGACTGTTTACAATTTTTTGACACAGAAATTGCAAGGACTGTATGAACTTCTGTGCTATTGCCCTAGAAGCATTTTCTGGGACACACATTATTTTATGTTTATTTATTTTTTATGTACTGTTAATTAATTAATTTTTTAATTTACAGGAGAGCTTTGTGGCACCACCTTATGTGGCCAGGTTTTGCCTTTACTCCATGTGAGATGCTCTGTGTCATATTTATAATATAGAGGACTGTTGCACAGCAGTCCTCATTTAACGTATTTGTTTTTATGAGCACGGTTTTGCCAAACTATATTAAATTATTGCCCTACCCCTAATTAAAGTGCATGCTCCGCCCACAGCGGAGGTGTCCCTAAAAGCTTTTCTGAAATTTTGGCAACTATGTTTGGGCATCCAATTAATTTGTTTTACAAGTTTTATTGAGTTGTGAAATACTATACTGTGAAGTTCAGCGTAAGACACGGGTATACTGATATGTTGGCGCTATATAAATCCTGTATTATAATAATATTAAACAGTGTGAGGAATACATTCCACGTGAATGGCAACAAATGCACCAAAGAAATCCCTTCACCTTTCTGTGAGTAGAGATTAACAATGAATAAATAGCACCACAAGTGTTGGGTATTTTGCATGATCACATAGATGTAAATGGAACCTAAATAAGGTTGATAAACACATTCCTCTATCAGATCCATCCTGGTTGCTGGTCACAGCCTCTCATCATTGCTGTGTGGTAGTAGGACAGGCAGAGGGCACACCATGTGATCCTTTCCCCGCACACACTCCGCTTTGTTGCCATAAGTTGTTAACAAACTATTAAAACTTCATGTCGCAAGCAAAGTGTGACTGCTTCGTCCAATCACAGCGGCCTCTCCCGGTGCCCACACCAAACATGGCGGCAGCTCGTCTAGTAAAGCAGACCCAATGAAGGAACTAGTCACTAACGCTCTATGCCACGTTCCGCCGCTACGCGGTGACGTCAGGGGCAGGACGATACCCGGGAAGGGAGAGGGTTGGTGGAATGAATCTTTGGGAGGCGGGCTTGTGTGGGTGAGGTCACGGCTGTGTAGCGTCTGGGCGTGGTTTGCTGGCACAGACTGGCAGTTAGTGGAAGTCGGCGAGCGATGATCTGGGGCCGGGGCTGAGCCGGGTACGGAGCGCCGGGAGGATCATAGCGGCCGCTATGGAGGACGTGAACTCCAATGTGAGCGCAGACCAGGAGGTGCGGAAGCTGCAGGAGCTGGTCAAGAAGCTGGAGAAACAGAACGAGCAGCTCCGCTCCCGCTCCACTCAACTACCGAACTCAGCCCGGACTCCTATACTGCCTCTACCGGGCCACAACACAGCTCCCTCCCTACTACTCAACCCGGGCCCTGCTATCCCTGACAAGGCTGGAGGAGGGAGAGGGGACGGCGCCGCCTGGGAAGAGTTCCTGGAGGCCGTGTCTGAGGAAAGGAAGAGGGAGGACAGTGGGCTCCTGCTGGACCAGGTGGTGCTTCTCCGGCTAGAAGACATGGACAGGATGGTGGACTTCGCCGAGGAGGAGAGCTGGTAATACTTCCCTACACACAGCATGGACCATCACCCGTGATGTCATGGACGCGAGACGTCTCCCGTACCCGTGATGTCATGGCCGCGAGACGACGTCACCCGTCCCCGTGATGTCATGGACGCGAGACGTCATCAGGGTCATGTTTACGTGTCATTGGCCCATGTTTACCTGTGATATAGCTGTACATCTGAGGGGTAGATCTAAATGAGGGGACGCTTTGCTGATTTTATCATCCAATCATGTGCAAGCTAAAATGCTGTTTTCCTTGCATGTCCCCCTCAGATCTAAATAGACTGCACTAACAAGTGCATTTGTAGTGCAAAGTGGATTTTCCTTTAGTAAATAACCCCCATTGTGTCAGAGCCAATTATGCCTGTGATGTTGTTGGGGTTTGCTTACACATGTCATCAGCTTGTGTTGACCTGTGATGTCATGGGGCCATGTATACCCCTGCTGTCATCTGGTCATGCTTATGGATAATGTTATTGGGCCATGCATACTCATGATGTTGTTTACCAATGATGTAATTTGGCTATAGATAGATGCCATCAGGCCATGATTTCCATGACATCATCGGGGTGTGTTTTATACATGTCATCGGGCCATGTTTTCCTGTGATGTCATAGGACCATGCTTATACATGTCATCTGGCCAGATTTACTCATGATGTCATCATATATGGTGTCCCTTTGACAAGAGAATGCTATTTCCACTTCTCAAAAGATGAGCATATTAGTTGTAGCCTAACTCCAGTTTTGTTTTCATTTTAACTAGTTTGTTTGGGTCAAGGTGGCCCGCTAACAGATGCACCCGCTGTGTGCGGTGTATAAACTGTGTACCATCAGCTACATACAGTATACAGCGCTGTGACAGAGATGAGACCATCCTGTCTCATTCCTGAAACAAAATAGAGTAGGACTCCGCTATTCACAAGAAGCTTTGTATTGAGTGCATACAAAGCATCCTCTGATTGGTGGAGATTGTGACTTCATCCGCCCACCTCTCCACATTGGCCAAGAAGCTTATGTATTCACTCAAAGAATACAAAGCTTACTGTGAATGGATGATCAGCACTCAGCCTGACTGTATTTTGTTCTGGGAGCAGGACAGGAGGCCCTCCTCTCTCTGCTGGAGCACAGCGCTGTGTACTGTATGGAGCTGATGGTACACGGTTTATACAACACACACAGCGGGTGCATGTGTTATTGTTATCCAGCTAATCTGAAGCTGGAACTTGCTTTAAATCCAAACTCCAGTCTTCTGTCATTTGGACCAAGCTGACTCCAATAAGCTGTGAGTGTTGTATAAACTGTGTGTTCCATCAGCTACCTCCAGTATACAGCGCTGTGTTCCAGCAGTGGGCTTGAAACTACTTGCTACTGGAACAAAATTGGCTAAGCAGTGCTCAGTCCGACCCAATGTGTAGAGGAGGGCGGATTAAATTACGATCTCCACCTCAACCAATCAGAGGATGCCTTATGTTCAGAAAATGCAAAGCTTTCTGTGAATGACTCTCAGCCTGACGTGATTTTGTTCTGTGAGTGGAAACACAATTCACTAATGACTCTTACAGCAATGGTGTGTTTTGTTTTTAACTATCGCATGTTATAATACAAAAGCCAATTCATCAAAGTAAATGATCATATTTGTGATAAATAACAAAAAATTAGATCAATCACTAAGGTCAATTCACAAGGGAAAAAAACATTGGCTATTTATCTCATGGTGCAGCAATGTACACAATCGCAATGAGGGGAACTGTGCGGTAAGGTAAATGAATACAATGTATCGGTGTGAGGGGTCCTGTCCTGAGCCCAGAAATGGAAATACATTTCAACATTTCACTAGAAGGAGGTGTTTGTGTGAACAAGGCACCCTGAGTCTAGGTTCACACTAGTATGTGGAAAATCACATGTGATCTGCACAGGCATTGCACTGCATTCCTGTGCACATCACTTGTGGGAATCTCCTGCACGCATGCCACTCACAGCGCTGGAGCTGCGGTACTAGCAAGACACGCTGAGGGAAAATGTCATCTCCCCCGGCGTGGACCGGCAGAGATACCGACGCCTCATTCTAAGGTAAGTATTTCAGTATCCAGTGCATACTAGCTCATTATTCCTTTTTTTGACTATATACAACCGCTTTAACCCATTTGAGGACCTCCACACGATGATATACGTCGACAAAATGGCACGGCTGTGCACAAGGGCGTACATCTACGTCCCCTTTAAGATCCCAGTCGTGGGTCGGGGTGCGCTGCCACCGGCGCGCTCGCGACCTGGTCCTCTTCTCTGTGACAATCCCTGTGGGAACAGCGGACCCGATCGCCACCGGTGTCCCGCAATCGGGTCACAGAGGAAGAACGGGGAGAGGTGAGTGCAAACAAACCCTGTGCTTCCTAATGAGCCCGCCACTGATCGTTTGTTCCCTGTCATAGGGAACGATGATCAGTGACGTCACACACCCAGCCACGCCCCCCACAGTAAGAATCACACCCCTACAGCGCCCCCTCCTGGTTAACCCCTTCACTGCCAATGTAATTTTTACAGTAACAAGTGCATTTTTATAGCACTGTTTGCTGTAAAAATGACAATGGTCCCAAAATAGTGTCAAGTGTCCGATGTGTCCGCCATAATGTCGCAGTCATGATAAAAATCGCTGATCGCTGCCATTACTAGAAGAAAAAATTATTAATAAAAATGCAATATAACTATCCCCTATTTGGGAGACACTATACATTTTGCGCAAACCAATCAATAAACGCTTATTGCGATATTTTTGGTTAAAAAAAAAATGTAGATGAATACGTATCGGCCTAAACTGAGGAAATTTTATATATATATATATATATATATATATATATATATATATATATATATATATATATATATATATATATATATATATTTGGGGGATATTTATTTTAGCAAAAAGTAAAACATATATTATTATTTTCAAAAATGTCGCTCTATTTTTGTTTATAGCGCAAAAAATAAAAACCGCAGAGGTGATCAAATACCACCAAAAGAAAGATCTATTTGTGGGGGGGGGGGGGGGGGGGGAGATGCCAATTTTTGTTTGGGAGCCACGTCGCACGACCCTGCAATTGTCAGTTAAAGCGACGCAGTGGCCTGGTCTTTAAGCTGCATAATGGTTTGGGGCTTAAGTGGTTAAATAACTTTTAGATTTAAGCGTAGGTTCACATTGATGCGATTTTTGACATGTCAATTTGCATGCCAAATCGGTGGCTATTGCCGGCAATGGCACCATCTAGCGTCGCACCGATTCCCAAAAGTAGTTTCTGTACTAGTTTTGGCGACTTTGGGGTGCGATTTGTATAGACATCTGTGCAGGAACTCGCACAGATGTCTCTGAAATCGCCCCTGAAGTCGGACTGACATGCGAGAATGAAATCGTAGCTGAACTCGCATGATTTCAATCCCATTGTCAGTGTGAATCTAAAATTGGTAATAAATAGTAGAAAACATAAATATTGAAGGCATTTGTTTTACCACTTGACCTACAAAAGATTTTCCCCCCTTTATGACCAGGCAATTTATTTTTATTTTTGGCACTGCGTTACTTTAACTGACAATTGCACAGTAATGCAATGCTGTGCACACATGAAATTTATATATATTTTTTTTTCCCCACAAATTTCTTTTGGTGGTATTTGATCACCTTTTTGGGTTTTGAATTGTTGGTGCTATAAATGAAAAAAGATAAAAAAAAAGTTTTACTTATTGCTGTGTGTATATGTGTGTGTGTGTGTGTGTGTGTGTGTGTGTGTGTGTGTGTGTATATATATATATATATATATATATATATATATATATATATATATAATTTTAGAGCTGCACGATTAATCGCCAAGAGTCGTTATCGCAATCTTTTTCCCGTTGCAATTCTTGATACAGGGTTTCACGATCTTTGACATGAAAAGAATTTTCTCTCTGCACTTTGGTATGCAAAGAATTTCCTGTCTGCTCTCAGCCAAAAGTCAGTATGTATATACACTAGTAATGGTGGCGATCAGCGACTTATAGCGGGACTGGGATCGTATGGTGGGCAGACTGACTTCTTGTCGGACCCAGAAACACTAATACAGTGAATACTGCTAAAAATATGCACTGTCACTGTACTAATGACACTGTCTGGGAAGGGGTTTAAACTGGCACATCCCCTCTGAGAGGACAGAGCTCTGTATTTTTCACATTGACAGCTCTGTTCTGTCTTCCTCAGGAGAACCGCACACATAGGTGGTCAGCAAGCAGTTTTTTTAGTGTGGCTGGTTCCTGATATTCTTTGACGGTTTTAATCACAATTTATCTTTTTTTTAACCATTTTTATGTTACGGCAGTGGTTGTTTACTTATTTGCTAAAGGGGCCCTCAAATGTGGCCCCTGACCTCACCAAAGGGCCGCATATAATGTTCAATATATGTAATGCTAGAAAGAACTCAGGAACTGCAGACCTAATATAGGAAATGAGGGTCAGAGAGTGGACTGGATACATTTTTGGCTGGGGATACGCTGCAGAAGACAAGAACCTGGGAACATGTTACATGAGGTAAGTAAAGATCAATACTATTACTTTAATTGATGTCCCCCCCCCCCCCCCCCCCCCCCCCCACACACAGACGCAGACTTTTAAGGTCCAAGGGCTTCACATACCAAAAAGCCGCAGGTTGGGCACCAAGATGATGGTCAGGAATGGCATATGGCCATGTCTTGCCCTGATGGTGTTCCTGAGAATGAGATTACGCCGTAGAGGGGGTCACAATGAATTGGAGTCATTCATGAGAAGTGTGGTCATATATCTGCCGGTCTGAAACTCTGCTGACCCCTTCCCAGCTATGTTTACATAGTGGGAATCCAACCCAAATTGTTTGTTGGGTAGATTGGTGAAAGGTTAGAACCTGATCTTGTCTCGGTGGTAAAAGCCACACTCCCTTTCTGTGTTGGTGACCATCGTCACCTAGTCAAATCTTCATTTTCACCTTGTTTGGTGACCGCTATCAAAGGTGGGCTTTCCCTCATGTCAAGTCTTTAGGACAGGAATAAGGAAAAAATGTTTCCAATGGCAACTCGGGTGGCAGTAAAAATATATATATTTTAATTTAACCTTTCTCTACTCAATGCAAAACTAGAAAATTTGTTTTTGTTGGAGTTCAACATTAACCACTTGAATACCAGCCTGTGTATACCTTTTATTGCCTGGATATTTTTTCGGTTTTCAATTCTCTGATGGTTTGAACCTTCAAACATCTCAGTACCATGGAGATGGTTGCGTGAGTCTCTGTACATCTGATTGCCATGGAGATGTTGTGTAAACCCCATACATCTGAGTTCTATGGGGATGTGGTGTGAGCCTCTGTACACCTATGGGGAGGTGGTGTGAGCCTCTGTACACCTGAGTGCTATGGGGAGGTGGTGTGAGCCTCTGTACACCTGAGTGCTATGGGGAGGTGGTGTGAGCCTCTGTACACCTGAGTGCTATGGGGAGGTGGTGTGAGCCTCTGTACACCTGAGTGCTATGGGGAGGTGGTGTGAGCCTCTGTACACCTGAGTGCTATGGGGAGGTGGTGTGAGCCTCTGTACACCTGAGTGCTATGGGGAGGTGGTGTGAGCCTCTGTACACCTGAGTGCTATGGGGAGGTGGTGTGAGCCTCTGTACACCTGAGTGCTATGGGGAGGTGGTGTGAGCCTCTGTACACCTGAGTGCTATGGGGAGGTGGTGTGAGCCTCTGTACACCTGAGTGCTATGGGGAGGTGGTGTGAGCCTCTGTACACCTGAGTGCTATGGGGAGGTGGTGTGAGCCTCTGTACACCTGAGTGCTATGGGGAGGTGGTGTGAGCCTCTGTACACCTGAGTGCTATGGGGAGGTGGTGTGAGCCTCTGTACACCTGAGTGCTATGGGGAGGTGGTGTGAGCCTCTGTACACCTGAGTGCTATGGGGAGGTGGTGTGAGCCTCTGTACACCTGAGTGCTATGGGGAGGTGGTGTGAGCCTCTGTACACCTGAGTGCTATGGGGAGGTGGTGTGAGCCTCTGTACGCCTGAGTGCTATGGGGAGGTGGTGTGAGCCTCTGTACGCCTGAGTGCTATGGGGAGGTGGTGTGAGCCTCTGTACGCCTGAGTGCTATGGGGAGGTGGTGTGAGCCGCTGTACGCCTGAGTGCTATGGGGAGGTGGTGTGAGCCGCTGTACGCCTGAGTGCTATGGGGAGGTGGTGTGAGCCTCTGTACGCCTGAGTGCTATGGGGAGGTGGTGTGAGCCGCTGTACGCCTGAGTGCTATGGGGAGGTGGTGTGAGCCGCTGTACGCCTGAGTGCTATGGGGAGGTGGTGTGAGCCTCTGTACACCTGAGTGCTATGGGGAGGTGGTGTGAGCCTCTGTACACCTGAGTGCTATGGGGAGGTGGTGTGAGCCTCTGTACACCTGAGTGCTATGGGGAGGTGGTGTGAGCCTCTGTACACCTGAGTGCTATGGGGAGGTGGTGTGAGCCGCTGTACGCCTGAGTGCTATGGGGAGGTGGTGTGAGCCTCTGTACACCTGAGTGCTATGGGAAGGTGGTGTGAGCCTCTGTACACCTGAGTGCTATGGGGAGGTGGTGTGAGCCGCTGTACGCCTGAGTGCTATGGGGAGGTGGTGTGAGCCGCTGTACGCCTGAGTGCTATGGGGAGGTGGTGTGAGCCTCTGTACGCCTGAGTGCTATGGGGAGGTGGTGTAAAAAACTCTACGCCTGAGTGCTATGGGGAGATGGTGTGAGCCTCTGTACGCCTGAGTGCTATGGGGAGGTGGTGTGAGCCTCTGTACACCTGAGTGCTATGGGGAGGTGGTGTGAGCCTCTGTACACCTGAGTGCTATGGGGAGGTGGTGTGAGCCTCTGTACGCCTGAGTGCTATGGGGAGGTGGTGTGAGCCGCTGTACGCCTGAGTGCTATGGGGAGGTGGTGTGAGCCGCTGTACGCCTGAGTGCTATGGGGAGGTGGTGTGAGCCGCTGTACGCCTGAGTGCTATGGGGAGGTGGTGTGAGCCTCTGTGCGCCTGAGTGCTATGGGGAGGTGGTGTAAAAAACTCTACGCCTGAGTGCTATGGGGAGATGGTGTGAGCCTCTGTACGCCTGAGTGCTATGGGGAGGTGGTGTGAGCCGCTGTACGCCTGAGTGCTATGGGGAGGTGGTGTGAGCCGCTGTACGCCTGAGTGCTATGGGGAGGTGGTGTGAGCCGCTGTACGCCTGAGTGCTATGGGGAGGTGGTGTGAGCCTCTGTACGCCTGAGTGCTATGGGGAGGTGGTGTAAAAAACTCTACGCCTGAGTGCTATGGGGAGATGGTGTGAGCCTCTGTACGCCTGAGTGCTATGGGGAGGTGGTGTAACCCCCCCCCCCCCCCCCATGATTTTGTGATTTTATGTTTGCATTTGTCATATATTTTGAATATTCCCTCCTACCAATCTAGTACTGACTTCTGCTAGAATGGAAAAATGAAGTAGGCGAGGGCGACAGCCTGAATGCGTCTTACTGGTGTGGGATTAGGTCTTGTCTGACTGGTTGTTCCATAACGGCCTGCTTTATAGCTAATGATAGATGTAAAGCTGGTTAATCCACAGGCATGGAGAGGGTCAAGCAAGATTAGTGGTTTCTGATCCTATCTATCAGATTAGAAACATGCGTCAGATAAGATAACATTGGCACCTCATTTACAGAATAGATGTACCATAGACACCAGCGCTAATTACTTCGCTTAAATTTTTAGTGGGCTTACTGGTGACCCTGCGTTTTGGATGTTTAAACCACCATTGCATGCTTATTTCTTCTTAGTGGCTGGGATTACAATGTTCCATTTCTACCCCTCCAGGCTTGTTATCAAGTGTTTGGGGTTGTCTATATACAATACCTAATGATGGTGTTTTTGCATTATCTAGAAATGACGTAAATGGCTTTCACTCCATTAACATTACATTTTACCGGATGTAGCTCTACAAGTTATGAGATGCATTTGCATTAGCTGAAGCTCAGCGTTTTTACAAGGAGTACTGCCACTAATATATATTATGTTTGTTATTTATGAGCTGCATTATTACATAAATGCACTTGAGCATTAGTAATGTGTCGCACTAATTACGCTAGCGATCATATATTTTTTTGATATGTATGTAATGCAGAGTGTCTTGTCTTTAAAGCGTATGTAAATTCTTACCACCAATTCTATTTGTTCTCTTTGGCTCTAATAAGTATTCCCTTTTAAAAGAGTTTTTGTCTCTTTGATAATAAAAAAGAAAAAAAACGATCTTGCCAGAACTATTGTCAGCTGATAACTTTCTGTGCTTTCTGCCTCTACTGACTCATTAGCATAATTCTCAGTTCTCTTTGTGGACTACAGAACTCTCAGCCCATGTAATGGAAATGAGGAGCCTGGGAAATGTTTTCTGTCCTGGCACTCCACTATCTATGGAGAAGCAGTATTGTCAATCTAGGACAGGGAGTGTTACTGCGGCGCACAGCAGGGGTCTAACCTGAAACGCACCAAAAAAGGCACGCGTTTTTCCTGCCCACCACACCGGACCCACTGCGGAGATATGTGACCAGCTCCATAGAGAGCCAGTCACATTCTCCTGCAATTCAATTTTCATTAGGCCTGTTACTGATCAAAATTTTTGTGTTCGATTAATCGTTTTTTTTTTAAATCGATTAATCGACTAATTTCGATTAATTATAACGCACATACAGATCCGACTAATTTCGATTAATTATAACGCACATACAGATCCAACTACTTTTAGCTGATCTCCTTGCCGGCTGATTCCCAGTGCAGCTCCCAACCACTGGAAAAATGGATAGCAGGATACAAAAAACACACAAAGGCAGCGCTCAATGGGAATAGCAAATAAATATTGCACTGGAGATAAAATCTATGTAGCTACATAAACTGTAAAAATGGTGTGAATAATACCAAATGGTACCAAAAGCAGTCATAAAAACATGTAGCTAAGTATGATACTGGTATAAAAATGTGTACAACGATACCACTGCTGAATCCAGATAAGGAGAGGTTAACATCAGTCTGTCGGCATGTAGATGTCCCATGAAGGGAACTATCACAACTCCCAGTGGATGTTTGTAGAATCCCAGGGTGATAGAAGTAAGTGTAACAGCCCCTTGTGTGTGGCAGATAGTAAGGTCCCGCCGGCATGCATATATGAAGGCACAGCAAAGGAGCCCTTCAGATGGACACGGCAAGCCCCGCCGGTGTCCGTGATGTCACCGGATCTCCGGCGGAACTCCCTGAAGGCCCAGAAGCTGACGGAGAGGTGAGTATCAATCAAAATAATTTTAATCGATCAAAAAGATTAAAGATTAATCGATCAATTAAAAGTTAATTTGCACAGCCCTAATTTTCATAGGTGTGAACCAAGCCTTTGCGTTTATATTTTTCTTAACCAAAAGGCCAGTTTAATGTAGTGGCGCACTGAAGTTTCGGCCACCGGAAATTATTGGTCGAATTTTTTTTTTTACGTTGTGCCGAAAGGGGGAAAGTGCAGATAATGGCTGCCAAAAATGCCCACAATTTTGCAGCGTTTATGTTTTTTGTTTTCTTTTTCTTTTCAAAAACTCAACACCTGTGTATTTTTGATGCGTTCCTGCTGCGTTTTCAATGCATTTCAATAGGGGGGTGTTTTTGGTGTGGTTTGCCAGATTTTCAGCAAAAATTAAGCAAGCAGGATTTTAAACACCACCTCAAAAGGTGCCAATAGTGTTCGACAATAAATGTAATATTCATTTAAATTCGCAATGGTCATTAAAAAGTAGAATGTAATACAATTTATTTTTTTTACATAATATTTTATTTATAAATATATACTTTTTTAAAAACATCAATTTTGGTTTGTGCATCCCGAATTTTCAACTTTGCCAATTTTCATTTTGGTGCATCACTAGTTTAGTGGAGCCAGACTGTGACCAGTGCCCCATTATTGGTGTCATTAGGAGGAATTCTGCTCTATTAGGTTTGAATGGAAAAAAAAATGGTGCATCATCATCCATATCAATAGAAGGAATAGTGCCTCAAGGGCTGAATAAAGGCAAGCAAAGGTCCACCGTTTTGGAGACCACTGCTTTAGGCTGGTGTCAGTTGGGCAATTCTGCCATCTGATACACATTGCCAGAGGCAGGATCGCTAAATTCCTATGGAATCGTGGTTGTCATCTTTTTTTTTGTGCTGGCCTGTCCTGATTCAGTAAAATGCCACTGATGAGGCTGCAAAGAGCTTATTAAACATCTCCCCTGCTGGGCCAGTTCTTTTTTTGCACTCTCATTCATTCCTATAAAGAGTTTAGGCTTTCTATGTAGACTAAGAGTCGGTTCACACAGGGGCGGCACGACTTGCCGCACGACTGTGCAAGGCGTCTTGAAGACGACTTTAGAGGCGACTTGCAAAAAGACTTCTGTATAGAAGTCAATGCAAGTCACCCCAAATGAGTACAGGAACCTTTTTCTAAGTCGGAGCGACTTGTGTCGCTCCTATTAGAACGGTTCCATACTACAGAATGGAGCGCGACTTTTCAGGGGGCTGAGTCGCCTGGCAGGTCGCCCCCGTGTGAACCGGCTCTAACTTTCTATAGGAGTTAATGAGAGAGCAAAACTTTTTATTATTTATATAGAAGTTTGCGCAGCACTTTACAATGTGACAGTCAGTGTTAATTTTATCAACAAAAGCGTTTTAGACCCGGTTCACACTGGGGCAGCACGACTTGCTGAGCGACTCGTCAAGGCGATCTGCCACACGACTTCAGAGGCGACTTGCAAAATGACTTTTGCATTGAAGTCAATGAAAGTCACCCCCAAAGTAGTACAGGAACTCTTTCTAAGTCGGAGCGACTTGAGTCGTTCCTATTAGAATGGTTCCATAGTACAGAACGGGTCTCGACTTGTCAGGCGGCTGAGTCGCCCCTGTGTAAACCGCCTCTTAGTCAGCGGCATTTTTACAGTAACGAAACAAATGGTACAGCACATTTTCTCCACTGATTAAAACTATGACGAAAATCGATTCCTTTTTCGTTAATGAATGAAAATGGTAAGGAGGGACGTTTACCCTCAAACTTTCAGTTTCTCTCGCACCACACGAGTGTCTTCTTTCTGTTCTCACTGAGTCTGGACTACGAGCGCCTGGACAGCACATTGCCCATGATCTGCTCTCCCTCTGTGCATCCCGTCCATGCACTGTTTATGTGAAGAGTATGTATGGGTGGGAAAGTTTACTCTCCCACTTCTCCTTCAGTCCCTTCCTGCCATCACATGTAGCCGCAGATCTTTTAGTAAAAATAAAAGGCTTGTTTATTTCTACTAGATACATTTCTATTCTGTTAATAACGTGCCCGATGGATCCTTCTCATTGGTGTTCAGTATTGACTTGATAAAGAGCAGGCAAGCTTGAAGCTGTCACCTATTAGAGAAATAAGATATGTGGGCCGCAGTCTTATTTATATAGAAATAGACAGCTGCTACTTGACTCGTCGGTTACATTGCAGTGTTGCATGTGGCTGCACAACAGGCCTGAACAAATCTAGCTGTGATCTAGGAGCTAGCTGATAAATACAGCCACTCACCTGGGCAAGCAGTATATTATTTATCGGACATATTGTGTGTGTGTGTGTGTGTATAATAAAAAAAATATGTGTGTGTGTGTGTGTGTATATATATATATATATATATAATGTACAACCACATAGTAAAGTCTGTGTGTACAATATATCTGTAAAATGGCCCCCCAGATTTTTGCACGCACATTATGAAAGACTTGCCTTAAAACTAAGCCTTCCAGCAGCGCACTGTCACTGCTGACATGCATCCATCTTCACCCAGTCTCCCTTCTGGGTTTTCAGGTTTTGGCTGCTTGAATGGCTGAGCCACGATGTCACTCCCGTGGCACGGCTTTCTCAATGGACGACGCGTCATCCAGGTGAGAGCGCAGTGCGCATGCGCTGGTGACATCACCGGTGGTGCTAAGGAGAATATATCCTAAACGGTGCATGTTTAGGAGATATTTACTGTACCTACAGGTAAGCCTGATCATAGGCTTACTTATAGGTACACGTAAACAAGGTGGGCTTTACTAGCTCTTTAACTTTTATAGCCTGGTATAACTTGATCATACAAGCCTTGTTTAGCAACTACATGGTGTGGGCAAAGTTGCAAATCTATGGTGATTTTTCACTCTCCCACTCACTGTGTATTTTGCTAGTTAGTGGGCATGGAGGAGGATGTAGGCTGTCATTAATCTTCTACATATATGCCCTCATGTGACCTGCACAGCTCCAATCACAGAGGAAATGTCTTGTATTGAAACAGACAAAACAGAGCATGCTCATTGCTTGCCAGCATGGCTCTCTAGAATTGACAGCAGTATTAGGGACAGTTAAAGAAGAGGGGATCAGAGGCTGGCAGGATCGAACAGGGTTTTTTTTTTTTTTTAACACAATGCTGAGGATTAACCCCTTAGGTGCCAGAGTGAGTGTGACAAGGATGCAACACTGTGTATATAGTCTTATTGTGTGTGTGTGTGTGTGTGTGTGTGTGTGTGTGTGTGTGTGTGTGTTTTATAGTACATATTTGATATAGTTTAGCTTCTTGGATCCATCTCCTTTACTGGGATTTTTGGTTTATCTGTGTTACAAAGATCTCTGTATTATGTTCCATATGTAGCCATAGGCAGACAGCGTTCTGTATGACATTTTGCTTCAGTCTCTATATAAGCTTGCTAGCGTTATGAGTATTTTGTAATCCATTGTCGTCAGTGTAAACAGTAACTTGGCAGCACACATGAGCAGTCTTTTCCATTTATAGATGTCTGATGAATGTGGTCAGCATCAGGAGCACACAGCATTTCATTCTTTTCTACTCCACAATATGTGCCTACGGAATTCATGATTGGCCTAATGATGTCATTGTCCTTTGCTCTGACAATGGCTCCACCATAAGGGACACTGGAGAACACTTGTATGCATTAAACCTATGCCAGTCAGATTTAGGGAGCCATTTACAAAAACTGAATCCCAAGTGAAGTTTTTTCATAAAAAAAGTCTTTTGTCCTGTGGAATGATTGATGTATTCTATGGCATTGCTGAGTTTGCAGTGGGAATGAGTGATATTTCCATGGACACTGTAGCAATAAAATGGGGATTGGTGAAATGTTTTTTCCTGGTACTTGGAGGGTTTCAGTGATGTTTGTAAGAGTTTTACTGTTGTAGGGATTGGATATATGTAGCTTCCCAGTTACAGTGTGCATTTAAACCACGGATGGGGCATTATGCAAGGGCAAAGCTCTTGTAGACATCGCTGGATCGAGAGGGGGCTCAGGTATTAGGAGGGGGCTGCTGCACACAGAATTTTTTTTTTACGCATGAAGGTAAAAAATCTTGTGCCTTTTTTACAACTATTTTAATGATCCCATTAAATCTTCCTTAACCACTTAAGACCGGACCAAAATGCAGGTAAAGGACCTTGCCCCTTTTTGCGATTCGGCACTGCGTCGTTTTAACTGACAATTGCGCGGTCGTGCGACGTGGCTCCCAAACAAATTTGGTGTCCTTTTTTCCCCCACAATTAGAGCTTTCTTTTGGTGGTATTTGATCACCTCTGTGTTTTTTGCGCTATAAACAAAAATAGAGCGACAATTTTGAAAAAAAATGCAATATTTTTAACTTTTTTGCTATAATAAATATCCCCCCTATATATATATATATATATATATATATATATATATATATATATATATATATATATATATATATATATATATATATATATATATATATATTAAAAAAAAATCCTCAGTTTAGGCCGATGCATATTCTCTTTCCTAATTTTGGTAAAAAAAAATTCGGAATAAGCATTTGTCGTTTGGTTTGCGCAAAATTTATAGCGTTTACAAAATCGGGGATAGTTTTATTGCATTTTTATAATTTTTATTTTTTTTTCTTCTTCTTTTTTTTTTTTTTTTTTTTTTTTCTTACTACAAATGGCGGCGATCAGCTCCGGGGACCGATCGCCGCACTCCAGCGGCGATCGGGTCCATGAGTCCCGCTGTCCCGGAGCTTCGGACCGGATCACGGGAACGTGCCCGTGACCCACGGCTGGGTACTAGTACAGGACGTACCTGTACGTACATGTGCCTAGCCGTGCAATTCTGCCGACGTATATGTGCAGGAGGCGGTCCTTAAGTGGTTAACTCAACAGCATCTCCATAAACAAAGCACTTGGTTCCTGGGGTGCGTTTTAAAAAAAAAAAAAAAACACCTTAACCACTTGAGACCCGGACCTTTAGGCAGGTAAAGGACCTGGCCAGTTTTTGCGATTCGGCACTGCGTCGCTTTAATGGACAATTGCGCGGTCATGCGACGTGGCTCCCAAACAAAATTGACGTCCTTTTTTTTTTTTTTTTCACAAATTGAGCTTTCTTTTGGTGGTATTTGATCACCTCTGCGATTTTTTTATTTTGAAAAAAATGCAATATTTTTTACTTTTTGCTATAATAAATATCCCCTAAATATATCTAAAAAAAAAAAAAGTTTCCTCAGTTTAGGCCGCTTTTTTTTTTTTTTTTTTTTTTTTTACCAAAAATAGGAAAACGTAATAAGCGCTTATCGTTTGGTTTGCGCAAAATTTATAGCGTTTACAAAATAGGGGATCGTATTTATTGCATTTTTATTCTTCTTTTTTTGCTTTTTTTTTTTTTAACCACTTAAGGACCGCCTACTGCACATTTACGTCGGCAGAATGGCACGGCTGGGCACATCAACGTATATATACGTTGATTTTAGTACCCAGCCGTGGGTCACGGGCGCGCGCGACCCGGTCCGAAGCTCCGGGACCGCGGGATTCGCGGACCCGATCGCCGCTGGAGTGCGGCGATCCGTCCCTGGAGTGGAAGAACGGGGAGAGCCGTGTGTACACACGGCTTCCCCGTGCTTCTCTGTGGCCGCAGCATCGATCGCGTCATCCCTGTAATAGGGGGACGCGATCGATGACGTCACACCTACAGCCACACCCCCCTACAGTTGTAAACAAACACATTAGGTCACACATCCCCTACAGCGCCACCTGTGGTTAACTCCCAAACTGCAGCTGTCATTTCCACAGTAAACAATGCAATTTAAATGCATTTTTTGCTGTGAAAATGACAATTGTCCCAAAAATGTGTCACAATTGTCCGAAGTGTCCGCCATATTGTCGCAGTCACGAAAAAAATCGCTGATCGCCGCTATTAGTAGTAAAAAAAAAAAAATTAATAAAAATGCAATAAAACTATTCCTTATTTTGTAAACGCTATAAATTTTGCGAAAACCAACCGATAAACGCTTATTGTGATTTTTTTTTTACCAAAAATACGTAGAAGAATACGTATCGGCCTAAACTGAGGAAAAAAAAAGTTTTTTTTATATATTTATGGGGGATATTTATTATAGCAAAAAGTAAAAAATATTTTTTTTTAAAATTGTCGCTCTATTTTTGTTAATAGCGCAAAAAATAAAAACCGCAGAGGTGATCAAATACCACCAAAAGAAAGCTCTATTTGTGGGAAAAAAAGGACGCCAATTTTGTTTGGGAGCCACGTCGCACGACCGCGCAATTGTCAGTTAAAACGAAGCAGTGCCGAATCGCAAAAAGGGGCAAGGTCCTTTACCTGCATTTTGGTCCGGGTCTTAAGTGGTTAATGGCCGTGATCATCAATTTATTTTTTTCGTTACTGCGACATTATGGCAGACACATCGGTCAATTTTGACACATTTTTGGGATCATTGTCATTTTCACAGCAAAAAAATGCATTAAAAATGCATTGTTTACTGTGAAAATGACAATTGCAGTTTGGGAGTTAACCACTAGGGGGAGCTGAAGGGGTTAAGTGTGACCTCATCTGTGTTTCTAACTGTAGGGGGCGGGGCTGGACGTTTGACATCATTGATTGTGTTTCCCTATATTAAGGAACACACGATCAATGACAGCGCCACAGTGAAGAACGGGGAAGCTGTGTTTACACACAGCTCTCCCCGCTCTTCAGCTCGGGGGACCGATCGCGGGACTCCAGCGGTGATCAGGTCCCGCGGCCACGTCAGCCTGCGACCCACCCACGGCTGGGCACTTGGAGGACGTACAGGTACGTGCTTGTGCCCAGCCGTGCCATTCTGCCAACGTATATCTGCAGGAGGCGGTCCTTAAGTGGTTAAACGCATTAAAACATGCATTAATGCTATAGGCGTGTTAGTTTGAGTTGGTGTGAGCAATTTGTTTTTCTTAGCATTACAATAAATCATGTCCCTTGAATAGAAAAGCTGCTACTCTGTGTTCTGATTTTGTGGCATGAACAGGCTGACTTCTCTTTTTGAGGAATTTTCTCCAGCATTTAATATGAAAGCCAGTTCTAGTATTACAAGATAATTACTACTTGATGATCCTGCAGGATCATCATCTTTTGGGTTTTCACATTAAATTTTATTTAGCCGATTCAGAATCTCATATGTATATTGCCAAGAGAACATCAAAAGATAGAAGCTATCTTGGAATATCAGGATGGAAATGTATTTGCAATAACAATCTGAAAATACTAGAGATCCCACATCTTTGTGGGCCAGGTTCCTGTTTGATACAGACACCAGTATATAAATTACAGTGCAGGAAGTGGTTTATGTAAAAAGGGCGTTAAAGGCCAATTTTGGGCATGCAACGGCGTGTGTGCGTTTCTGCAGGTCATGTGTATGGCAGCCCATTCTTTGCAGCCCTATGCGCCAAAACCACACAAGTCCCTGACTCTTATGCAAAGTTGCGCCATGCTGAACCACATGGTGCTTCAGTACCATGCCTTTTGGCACGTGCTAGCAGATGTGTGGGGGAGCCACTTATTATTATTATTATTATTATTATTGGCACCTCCTGTGTGTCTGCTAAAGGGCAGTGCATTTTCATGCATGTTGGGAAAGTGCACAACTTTTTGCACATTCCCAACACACAAATGGGTTGATTTACTGATGCTGGAGAGTGCAAAATCTGGTGCAGCTCTACATGGCAAACAATTGCCTTCCAGGTTTTTTGTCAAAGCTTAAAGAGGAGGTCCAGGGAAAAAAAGATTAAAAGCCAGCAGCTACACATACTGCAGCTGCTGGCTTTTAATAAATGGACACTTGCCTGTCCTGGAGTTCAGCCTTTCGGCTTTACACCGGGAACTCTACTGTGCATGCGCAAGGCCCGCTCCTCTCTCCTATTAGCCCGGCACCCCCCGAAAGATGCCAATCGTGGCACTGGAGGGGGGAGGAATCCAGTGATCGGAAGTTCCACTTTAGGGTGGAGCTCAGCTTTAAATATTGGTTGTAAATCCTCAACTATACCCAGTTAAGTGAATAGCCTCAGATGATCCACAAAGATGAAACAATTCCTCCTACATAGGTTTAACTTATGTATATCTGCATTTTTTTCCATCTGTTGGTATCACAGAGGAGGGGTTGGCAAGCTGCAGTTACTGTGTGAGAGCTAGTTGGAGGAAAGAAACACACAGCAGAAGACCTGTGTTGTAAATAGACCATCTCCGCTCTCTTCCCCAAAACAAATGTTATCTTGTGCTGGAAAACGAAATGAACGAGGAACGAAGTACTAACGAGAAACGACACTTAGAAGTTTGGAGAAATAAGTAAACACTGCAGATATGTGCTTTCTTCAAATTGCATGACTGAGGTTTATGACCACTTTAATTGAACAAGCTGAGGTTAGAAGCCAATTGGCTACCATGCAGATGCACCAGATTTTGTATGTGTTAGTTTTACTTAATTAACCCCTAAGACTGAAAGTAGTTTCAGGAATATTGTCTGTGCTGTAAAGGGGCCCCAGTACTACAATACCCCCCCAGTACTACAGTACCCCCCACCCTCCCAATAATTTAGCAAAATTGCCATAGTTTGAGAAGCCGGAATCGGTGTAGGAAACATACTACATCACTGCTAGCAGGCAGTAAGGTACCAGGGGATATGTAGTCCTTAGAAATTGAAAGTAAACAGCGGAGGAGAAGCTGCATAGTATGCAGGGAATCCAGGAAATTGTGAAAAGATGACAGGCAGAACTAACAAGATGAAATGAGTAGGGTTGTCCCGATACCGATACCAGTATCGGGACCGATACCGAGTATTTGCCGGAGTACTTGTACTCCCGCAAATACCCCCGATACCAGAATAGAATACTCGCCCCTCTCGCCTCCCCGCCGACGCACCGCACCATCGCCGCTGCCGCCGCTTAGTTAATACAGGCGGGGGAGATAACAGCTTTCATTTGAATAGCTGTATCGTTTCCCGCGGCGCCGCACATACACTCCCCCTTGCTCGTGATTGGACAGATCCCGAGCAAGGGGGAGTGTCTATACGCGGCAGGAAACGATACAGCTATTCAAATGAAAGCTTTTATCTTCCCCGCCTGTATTAACTAAGCGGCGGCAGCGGCGATTCTGCAGGTATGTTTACTTGCTGCATATATGGGGGTGACATGGCTGCATATATGGGGGTGACATGGCTGCATATATGGGGGTGACATGGCTGCATATATGGGGGTGACATGGCTGCATATATGGGGGTGACATGGCTGCATATGTGTGGGATATGGAGGTGACATGGCTGCATTTGTGGACACATTTGAAAAAAAAAAAAAGTATCGGTATTCGGTATCGGCGACTACTTGAAAAAAAGTATCGGTACTTGTACTCGGTCCTAAAAAAGTGGTATCGGGACAACCCTAGAAATGTGATTTTCCAAAGTAAGCTGATATTGGATTGTCAAATATAACTATTGTTTGTATTGCTATTACTATGCTGATGACTTTACATCTCCTTCAAAAATAATTTTAAATTCGGTTTTTGCAATTGCCCCCACTCTATGAAATCTAGAGACTGCATCAGACCTCAGCCCAGGAGTTACCTTTAGAGCCCTTTCACACTTACACGACTTGTCCCACGATTTTGGACTGCAAAATCGTATGACAAGTCATTCTCCATTATTTTCAATGAACACCATTCATATTGGCACGACTTTAAGTAGTGCCGACTTCAAATTAGTCTTTGCACTACTTTGGTCCGATTTTGATGCCATTTACACAGGCATTCATTGAAATCGTGGCCGCGAATCGTGGCAAAATCGCGCGACTTTGAAGTCGTACAAGTGTGAAAGGGACCTCACTGAACCAAAGAGAAAGTAAACTGGCCTTTTAGACTGGAAGATTGTCTGCTCTACAGTCTGTGTTGGGTCAGATAGCTTTGCTGGGTATTTCAAAAGGGGGTGGGGACCAGTTGGGAACACCGTATCTATACCTCTAGTTATCCTTTAAACTTTCATTCTGAAATTGGAATGAATTGAAAATCTGCTACAGGCAGCAAATGTTCTGTTAAGCTGTAATAAATCTGTATGAGTTGGAGTGTAGAAGTATGGCTTCATTTGCCAGGAAGAAAAAGGGAGGAGGTTGATTTTGGGTCACTGGATAGTTTATAATGCACATTACAGAATCTGATAGAAAAAAAAGCTTCAGGCGGTAATGTTGCATGACTCCAGCCACTGAGGAAGATGAGAAGAGACAACTCATCCTATCCAGGGAGAGGTCATATTATACAAGTGTACTGACTATAGTTTTCATTTGGATATCTAAACCAGTTGTAATCGTTCAGTGTTTATAACCGTGTGTCTTGATTATATTTATATATATATATATATATATATATATATATATATATATATATATATATATATATATATATATATATATATATACACACAGACAGACACTGGTTACAAATAATCATAATGATTTTAAAAGTTATTGTTACTAAACCCACATCAGTAAAATCAGTCTGTGTATGCAGTAAAGCATGCTTGTTATACATTCTATGGAACCTAAAGGCTTAATCCTCCGTATTGTGTAAAAAGACTGTTTGATCCTATCTTCTCCGATTCTCCCCTTTTTCCTCTGACTCCAAAACGTTTTTTTTTTTTTTTAACAACAAGGTTGGTCTTTATTAAAGTTCAAATGACAAAAGACAATGCAAAAAGTACAATTCCAGAACAAGCAGGGATCATATAAAAGGAAAGAGAAAAGACAGATTTACTATAGTCAAGGCTGCACATGCTCAGTTTGGTGTGTATTGCTGGAGCTTTTTTAATTATTTTGTATTTTTTATTGGAAGAGTGCATTTGATCAGCACGGCCTATCAGCACTGTCCAGACAGAGGGTCAGGGGTCCTGCATCCTGATATTTCAGTCGGATGAGAATGAAAACTACTCCTCCAAGCTTTAGCCAGTGCTCGGCCGGACACCGTTGGTCACAAGACTGCGATATACTGCTGATGAGAGAGGATATTTGTAACAGAATGGCCCGTGACACCCAGAGACGTTGGAAGGATGAGAGATACTCTTGTGCCAGCAGCACCAAAAACTCTTGGGTCGAAATCCACCCTGTGCCCTTTTGGGTATAGGGTGGCTAATAGTGAATCATAATTCATATTACATGAGATGGGACATTAATAATACTTCATATTGCAGGACTGAGATATCACAAGGAGTCATG
This sequence comes from Rana kukunoris, assembly GCA_029574335.1. Lineage (NCBI taxonomy): Eukaryota > Metazoa > Chordata > Amphibia > Anura > Ranidae > Rana > Rana kukunoris. Next base: position 628,201,377 of record CM056049.1, on the reverse strand, counting down.
ATGACATGACCAGGTCAGCCAGTGAGTCATACCTTTTGTATAATAGGCTATTGAAATATCCTAAGGTGTTGGCTATTCAATGTAAAGACACCCACTCTCACTGCCATTGTGTGACAAAGCTGTATAGAGAACTTATTCAACTAGATGTCTGTGTTACTATTCAAGGTTAATTGAACCCTATTGATAATACGGTGCCGTCATGTCTAGCTACCAATTAAAGAATTATCCTCAGTGAGTGAATAGGGGGGTGGAGATTGCATTGTCCTGTGATTAACTGCATTCTGTTGTACTGGACATAAGCAAGCTAAGAACCAATAAAGTTATTCATACATTTTGGAAACTAGAGAACGGAGCGCTGTCTCGTTTATTCTGGGAAATGGAATGGATCATGTCTGCCTGGTTGTTGGTGTGTCGGATAAGCTTGTCGTGGTTGGATGGAAGGTTGTAAGCGGTGGTAACCGTTGCACTGTCCAGACAGAGGGTCAGGGGTCCTGCATCCTGATATTTCAGTCGGATGAGAATGAAAACTATTCCTCCAAGCTTTAGCCAGTGCTCGGCCGGACACCGTTGGTCACAAGACTGCGATATACTGCTGATGAGAGAGGATATTTATTAAGTTTATATTTACTAAAATAATAGCATTTCCATGTTCTATGTACTGTGAGAGACCAGATATAGTAAATGCAGGGTCCTGGGTTTAAAACACTTTCAGACCCCTTTCACACTGGAGGCATTTTTCTGGCGCTTTACCGCTAAAAATAGTGCCTGTAAAGCACCTGAAAAAAGCCTAGACAAAAATGCTCTACCTATTTCAAACATAACCAATTCATATTCCAGTGCAGTATTTTAAACAATGTCAGTTATTTTTGAGTTTGTATGGGCACACAAAAATCCCAGAATACAAAGGAAACAACTAATGTATACTAAACAGGGAGGACTTGGGGTGCCAGATATAAGGAAATACTACTATGCTATTACACTTGAATAGGTTAATAGACTGAAATAGGCATTCAGATTCCAAACTGTGGGTACAAATTGAACAGTCCCAATCCAAAATACCATTAGAAAGGGCACCATGGTGGTTTGCCTCATTACCTAAACAAACAATGTACCTATGGCATCAGGCTAGGCTGGTTCTCCCCCCCCCCCCCCCCCCCCCTTTTTTTTTTTCTTATCCCTTTTATGTTTTTTTTTTCTTTTCTTTTTTTTTTTCCCTGTTTGATTTTTTTAATACTTCTATTCCTCTCCTGTTTGTTGTACCGAGAGGTGATGTAACGGTTGTACAGGATGATTGCTTCAGTACTGTTATTGAATTTCTGTATTGCTCCTCGGCTTACTGTTCAACTGCATATGTATCCTGTGTGGCCCTTCTTTTTGGGTCACTTCTGTACGTTGTACATGTCTTGTAATTTTACTGCTTTTTTCCCCAAAATAAAACCTTTTCTGATTTAAAAAAAAAAAGAGACCCTCTGGGCACAAAAGAAGCTATGCTTTTGGATCCATCCAAGACGCCAAACAATTACCAGGGCGACAAGTGCTTCATGGGCAATGCATCACCTGGCTTTGTTGGCTCAGATCTGGTCTTATCAGATAGATGTAAAAAGGACATGAGCATGCCACCTTCGGGCGAAGTGTGCTGCAGGCAGCAGTATAGGGCATCTTGTCCGTAGCGGCCTGCTTGATTATGTAATGATTTAAGGCTTGGTGTCCCGTGGTGTACGAGAAAGAAAATAGGATTTTTAAAACGGCTTACCTGTGAAATCCCTTTTCTTGGTGTACACCACGGGACACTCCCTTATGGGAACCTTATTGCTTGCTACAAAACTGAGGTACTTCCCTAATGGGAGGGGTTATATGGAGGGGAACTGTCTTTGGTTGTGCCAGTGTCCAATCACCTCTGGTGACCATACAACCCATTATGTAATGATTTAAGGCTCTGTGTCCCGTGATGTACTCCAAGAAAAGGATTTTACAGGTAAGCTGTTTTAAAAATCCTGTTTTTACCACTTTATCTTTCTAACACCATTACATAATTCAAGTGTGCAGAATAAACAGTCCTGTATTACTTGGCTCATCGCATCCAGAGTGCTGACCACAGACGGTCTGACCAGCACACTATATAGGATTTATTTTCATACGACACTTTTATACATCTATATATATATATAGCTTGGAAAGTCTATCTCTAACGTCACATGCATTCCTGTAAGCTTATCAGACAGTCTCCTAAAAACGCATGTAGTCTACTAATAGAACTGGCGGTAAGAATCCACTGAAAATAGGATTCTGATTTATACATATTCATTTTAATAAGATAAGTACCTCATTTAATCACTTCTCATCCTATTCTGGCGGGGCCTTACAAAGAATGTTCTTCGGCTTCGTATGCCCTGGAAATTCTGATTGATGTGTATAAATGACAGATACCGGTGGTCTCCACAGCTGTTTTTGTTTCTGCCATTACATTTTATAAATGTGTCAATATGACATGTAAAGAAGTAGGAAAAGGCTGGGTTAAAATATAACCTTTCTCTCCCCTTCCCTCCTCCCCCCCCCTTTCTCTCCCCTTCCCTCCTCCTCCCCCCCCTTTCTCTCCCCTTCCCTCCTCCCCCCCCCCTTTCTCTCCCCTTCTCCTCCTCCCCCTTTCTCTCCCCCCCCTTTCTCCTTTTCCCCCTTTCCTCCCCTTCTCCTCCCCCCTTCTCCCCTCCCTCCTCCCCCTTTCTCCCCCCCCCTTTCTCCCTCCCCCTTGTCCCTTTATGGGTCTTTGGAGATGGAGCCGACTTCCTAAATTGTCTGCCTTTTACCTCTGTTGTTGTACCTTTTGATTTGTCTGATGTTCTTTGTCTTAACTCGACCTAATGCTTCCTTGAGGGGGCGAGCAGGCAAGTCGGAAACTTGCTACTTTGCTGACTGTGTGTTAGCGGGAGTACCTCATCCTTCGATTTTTTTATTTTATTTTTTTTTGCTTTTAAATGTCCTTATTTCTTCTGAGAAATCCTCACTTCCTGTTCTTCTGTCTGTAACTCGACACCGTAATGCGAGGCGTTCTGCCTGATGTGGAGAAAGCCTTCTTGAGGGGGCGAGCAGGCAAGTCGGAACACTCTCTACTTTGCAGATAAATGACTGTGTGTTAGCGGGAGTCCTGACACTACTGCTCTCCCCCTCGAGGCTTTCTCCACACCAGGGAGAAAGCCTCGCATTACGGTGTGTAGTTAAACAGAAGAACAGGAAGTGAGGATTTCTCAGAAGAAATAAGGACATTTAAAAGCAAAATGGAAGGATGAGGTAAGTGAAGGAGGACTGCACTAAGGTAAAGGAAGCGATTTAGGGAAAAAATGTTTCCCTTTACAACCCCTTTTAAGGCCCCTTTCACATGTCCGCCTCCGTTCGTCCGTTTTTACAAGTCCGTTTATGGACTTGTAATGGACGCCTATGGGGTCGAGTCTGTAAGCGGATGATGCATCCGCTAAAGTCCGCAAAGATCCGCGTCCGTCTGGATCCGGTTTTCGGACGGAAGAAAACCCTATTTTTCTTCCGTCTGGCGGAACGGATCGGATGAAGACGGACAAATGGTCCGTTTTCATTCCCCAGGGCGGAGGAGAGACAGGGCGCGGGGACCGCCCTGTCCGCCGACAGCTGAGCGGGGGCCACCCGCTGAGCCGACGGACACACACGGAGCGGACCGAAAAACGGTCGGCTCCGTGTGAAAGGACCCTACTCAGTGTGAAAACAATAAAAACTTTCCTTTGTCAGCTGCAAATCTCTCACAATCTGTCTGACAGGGAATGCAGGAGATAAGATGGCTACTGTGTTACTTGTTTGTTGTTTTGGCTTAAAATGTTACATTGAATTGAATACACTGAGTTTGTCTGTGAGTGATTATTCAGTGAGGAAGACATCTGACTTGCTCCCAGTCATAGGATCTCATGGGCTGTGCACAGTAGCTGAGCAAAATGAGATAAGAGTCCAAGGTGCCTCCTGTGTACAGAGTGGGTTTTATGGACGTTTGTAAGATGCCCAAGGTAGGAAACTGGTTAATAAAATGCTTATGGAGTAAAAATCCATCTAAAGATAGTTTTTCTATTTGATACAATAATAATTAAATTTATTCACCATGAAATTGAGCTTAGTTATGTAGCATTAGGCTGTACATTCTGCAATATTTACATTTTTGGTAAACTCATTCAATGAATCCAAGCTCTGCAAGCTGAAATAACATGCACTGCATTGATGCATTCACAGTAACCATGAGATAAAACAAGTTCAGGAATATTCCTTTATTCCATTGTTTTGAAAATCTATGTACACTACAAACTGGATAGTTGATTGAAGAGAAATGCATCTATACCTGGCTCTAAGTTTAGGAAGGAAGGGCAAGCAGTAAAAATGAAAGAGAAACCTTTTAAGCCACTTATAAACCTTGTAATCTTTCTGCACATAGCTTGAAGAGCTTTATTCTTCCCTTGAGAAGCAAAATGGCAGCAGGCCGTAAAAATAAGACCCAGTTTGGGAATATTTTAATGAAGTTCCTCCTACCTATGGGTAAAGCAGGTATGTGTGCAAAATGCAAGGCCTGGTGGCCTGAATGAAACCATATTAAAGATTCTAACTATTAGCACAAATGAGTCCTTACATTTAAAGAGCACCTGTCATTTCAGAGACATCATGGCAGAGCCTGTTAGCGGGCATTTACTCACCTGCTGCCGCCACGTCCCTCACCTTGCTGCTGCCGCATCACCAGTGAATGTAACTGTCGAGTCAACAGCGGTCAGAGGAGGAGCCTCTGCGGGTCAGACATGACAGTTGCTCTTTTAAAAATCATGATTTAAATCGGGGGTCTTCAAACTATGGCCCTCCAGGTGTTCAGGAACTACAATTCCCATCATGCCTAGTCATGTCTGTGAATGTCAGAGTTTTGCAATGCCTCATGGGATTTGTAGTTCTGTAACAGCTGGAGGGCCGTAGTTTGAGGATCCCTGATTTAAATCCTGCACCTTTGCAGTTTGCTTTTGATTCGTTTTTGCCGCATTTTGCGTTTTTTTTTTTTTTTTTGCTCAATTTATTGTTGGGTGAATAACATTTTTTGCTTTAATAAGTCCTTGGCCCTTTCTAAATGTAGCGGCTGAAAAAAGCCTGGATGTGAACGTGTCCCATAAGAAACCATGTTAAATGGACTGTAGTGAGTTTCTGAAAAAAGCATTAAAAAACCTCAAAGGTGTAAACCGAGCCTTTTGGTGTCCTGTCCTTTCGCAGTAGTTCTTGTCGTAATTTGTCTAGTGATAAAAACAATTTTGCCTGGTCTTCCTGTGTGTGGCCAGATGATGGGGGTTGTGGCAGCCATAGTCTGTGTTCTGTGCACACAATACTTTTTATAGGCTTGTTTGTAATCTGTGAGAATTAGCAGCTGTTGTCAGTTTGCCTTCAACCACTTGCTTACTGGGCACATATACCCCCTCCTGCCCAAGGGGAAATTTCAGCTTCCGGCACTGCGTCACTTTAACTGACAATTGCGCGGTCGTGCGACATGGCTCCCAAACAAAATTGACGTCCTTTTTTCCCCACAAGTAGAGCTTTCTTTTGGTGGTATTTGATCGCCTGTGCAGTTTTTATTTTTTGCACTATAAACAAGAGCGTCAATTTTGAAAAAAAATACAATATTTTTTACTTGTTGCTATAATAAATATCCCAATTTAAAAAAAATAAACACATTTTTTTTCTCAGTTTAGGGCGATACGTATTCTTCTACATATTTTTGGTAAAAAAAAAAACGCAATAAGTGACTGGTTTGCGCAAAAGTTATAGCGCTTACAAAATAGGGGACAGAATTATTATTATTATTATTATTTTTTTTTTTTTTTACTAGAAATGGTGGCGATCTGCGTTTTTTTTTTTATTGGGACTGCGACGTTATGGCGGACACTTTTGACACATTTCTGGCGCCATTCACATTTATACTGCGATCAGTGCTATAAATATGCACTAGTTACTATGTAAATGTGACTGGCATTGAAGGGGTTAACACTAGGGGGTGAGGAAGGGGTTAAATGTATTCCCTACATAGTGTTCTAACTGTGGGGGGAGGGGGGGGTGACCGATCTGTATCCCTATGTACAAGGAACACAGATCGGTCTCCTCCTCTCCAGAGACAGGACGCTGTCTCTGTAAAACGGCAATGAGAGATGATCTATATGAGATCATCTCTCATTCGCCGCACAGATCGCATCGCAAACGGCCACTCTGATTGGCCGTTTCACTGTGATTGGCTGTGTCCAAGGGACACGGCCAACACAGGGCTTCTCTGGAGCGCGCGCTGGGAACGCCCAAAGGGGCAGCCGTCTATTGACGACGGGTTGGATATTCAGACCCGCGCTGTAGCCGTCATTCGTCTATAGCGCGGGTCTGAAATGGTTAAGCTATCCTGCATCCACCTCATTATAGACGGAAGCAATGATCTGCTCAGCCCTGCATACCTTACACACATAGTAACAGATTTATAGATTAGTAGAGCTTGATGTGACAGATGTGCGCTTTTCATGTGACAGGACTGAGATTTACTTGTAAGTTCAGGGTGTGGTGAATCCAGACAACACAGGCAGATTTTGATCTTATTTTAGATCTGTTCTACAAATGTTTAAAGTGGATGTAAACCCAAATTCTTTATTTCATTTGACAATGTACAGTATAAGATTTCCTATCTGTGCCCAGTCTTGTTACAAAGCGTAATCCAGCTCTGAGCAATCCTCTTTTATTGGTCAGTGAAATAAACTGGATTTACAGAGAAGAACCTTAGTTCGTTCCGCCCCCTTGCTGTGAGTGACAGGTTATTTACATATCTCATGCACTAGCCTGAAGACGAGCATTATTTTTTAATTCCCACCCCCACACCTTTTCTGAAGTCATGTGGTTACTTTTCTGGATTTTGACTGGATGTTAGTGATCATAGCAGAATTTAGTGTAAGAAATACACAGGACAAAATGCATGTTGACAAGGGGAGTGAAGAGGTGGGCGGGGAGTCTACTGACATCACGACTCCACCTACAGAGCTCCATACAACAGACCCACCCACAGAATCTGTAGTTTTTCAGGTCTCGTAACAGAGGGGAGACATTTGACAGGTAAGGATACATGCTGGAGGCATCTATATCCTTATAGATCAGCACTATGGCAGTAGTTTAGAAAGGATGAGAGTGGGGTTTACATTCACTTCAAATACAAATTTAAAAGACGTTTTTGGTTTTATTCATGTCAAACGGATACAGTTCGCACTTTCTTAAACTATTACATTTTAGTACTGGGATTGTAATGAGCAAATGAGAATTCTGGTTGGCCTTGCGTCCAGTAAAATTACCGTATTTTTCGGACCATAAGACGCACTTTTTTCGTCTAAAAATATGGGTGAAAATGTCCCTGCGTCTTATGGTCCGAATGTACTTCAGGCACCGCCACCTGCCGCTGTCAACGCCCCCCGCCACTGCCTGCAAAATAGCCGCCCCCCTCCCCCGCAGTGTGGTCCCGAGTCCCGCACAGTTAAATAGTTTAAATTTCACAATCAGTGCACATTCGCAAGTATTTTCTACCACCGTGGCAGACAGATTTGTAGTTTTAATTAACTGTGAACGTGCATCCTGGGAGTTGTAGTCATGTATGTTCTGACCACAGGGTTTACAGACTGTAAAGAAATACGTAATGTCACAATCGAACGTCTGCTAGATCTCACATCCACAGAACAGTTACTGAGCTTTGCACTGGATGCTAAAAATTATAACCTCATTCAGTTCTGTAAGAAGAGTAGGAGAATTTTACAAAACACCAGGGTCTGGGAGCCGGGAAAGCATGTCCAGTGCCCCACTATGCTGCTCAACATGCCGTCCAGACTCAGGTAGGACACTATTGTGAGGGGAGAGTGGGGAGGAGTGTATGACAGCCAAGGAGTGAGTGGATGGAAGTCTGTGCAGTCTCCTAATGCTGTGTTTGGAGGACAGGTGACGGCCCGCTCTGCTGGGACATGTAGTGCCTCTGTGGGGGCCTAAGATATGGAAACATGCTCTGCTGGGACATGTAGTGCCTCTGTGGGGGCCTAAAATATGGAAACATGCTCTGCTGGGACATGTAGTGCCTCTGTGGGGGGCTGAGATATGGAAACATGCTCTGCTGGGACATGTAGTGCCTCTGTGGGGGGCTGAGATATGGAAACATGCTCTGCTGGGACTTGTAGTGCCTCTGTGGGGGGCTGAGATATGGAAACCTGCTCTGCTGGGACATGTAGTGCCTCTGTGGGGGGCTGAGATATGGAAACCTGCTCTGCTGGGACTTGTAGTGCCTCTGTGGAGGGTGAAATATGGCAGCCTCCTATGCTGGGACTTGCAGTGCCTCTGTGGGGGGTGAAATATGGCAGCCTTCTATGCTGGGACTTGCAGTGCCTATGTGGGGGTGACATATGGCAGACTGCTCTGCTGAGACTTGTGGTGCCTCTTTGGGGGGTGAAATGTGTCAGCCCGCTCTGCTGAGACTTGTAGTGCCTCTGTGGGGGGGAGTGAGAATTTATGCTGGGAGGAATTTCTTTGGCACAGGTCAGGCTGCATTTCATGGGCAGTGGTAAATATTTTAGAAGACCATTTGGTTCAGAATATTTATTTTTCTTGTTTTCTCCTCTAAAACCTAGGTGCGTCTTATGGTCCGGTGCGTCTTATAGAGCGAAAAATACGGTACTTTATTTCAGCAAGTCCATAAAAACATCCAAAACCACAAATAGGGAACAGCATCCCCACTAACGCGTTTCACGCTTGCTTAGTGCTTAGGCTGCATTCACACCTGAGCGTAGCGATTTGCGGCGTTTTTTACCGCGATTTGCCGCAACAAATTGCAGCGTTTTTACCGCGATTTCCTGCTACAAAACACGGCGTTTAATGCGATTTTGTACAGTCTATCTTTACCAATGCAAAACGCCCAAGCCGCCCCATTCGCACGACAAAAAAGGGTTCGGAACTTTTTGAGTTTTAGGCGTTCAGCGTCAAGCGTTTTGGAGTGGAGATGTGAACCATCTCCATAGAGAATGTATTTTTTCCCCTCTAGCGTTTTTGAGCGTCACGCTTCAGGCGACAAAACGCAGAGGTGTGAATGCAGCCCAAGTCGTAGCTCACGCTGTCCTGGGATTGTACTTTGTGTTTATTTTATAGTCTAGTCCAGCTCTTCTTAAGCAGGTTTCCACCAGAGGTTGTTTGGGGTTCCTTAAAAGGACAAGTTCTTCATTGCCTAGATCAGTGATGGCGAACCTTGGCACTCCAGATGTTTTGGAACTACATTTCCCATGAAGCTCCACTACACTGCACAGTGCATAAGCATCATGGAAAATGTAGTTCCAAAACATCAGGGGTGCCAAGGTTCGCCATCACTGGCCTAGATCAGTGGTCTCCAAACTGCGGCCCGATGCTAGCTTTTATCCGGCCCTTGGGGGAACTATTCCTCCCACTGACACCAACAATGGGGCACTGTGTCTTCCACCAATACCAATCATGAGATACTATTCCTCCTCCTAATAGGCGCACTACTCCTCCTGCAATTGACCACAAACCTGGGGGGCCCCATATTTATTGTCACTGATGCCGGGCCCCGGACATTTTCTGCCCACAATCCGGCCCTCCTAAAGTCTGAAGGACAAACTGGCCCTCCGGTTTAAAAGTTTGGGCACCCCTGGCCTAGATATCTGTACTATAGGTGGATGTGTGCCTCACCTTTTTATGCTGTATCTATGCTCCTACGTGTTGTAAGCATTCTTGGATTTTCAATAAACAGTTATTTGAGAAAAGGACAAGTTCACCTTTTTGAAAAAAAAATTAAAATAAATGCACATTTGTTGGAAAGAAAAAAAAAAAAAGTAGGGCATTTAATTGTTTGCAATTCCCTCTGACCACCAATGTAAGGGGCATTTTACCCATGGCCCCTGAAGAATTTCCTGAGAATTTTAGTGTATGGGTTTTTCTAGGAGTAAAAAAAGTTGAGTATAGCTGGTTGAGACATTGTTCCCTATTGTATTTTTGATTGTGATTCAAATAAGATTTAGTGAAGAACACAATTCAATGTATGTGTCACCTAAAGCTGCACAATTGAATTGTTAAAAATCGCGATCTTGATTGAAACCCCCCCCCCCCCCCTCAGAAACTTGATCCAGCATGATTTATGTAAACAGTGCAGCTGCTAACTCTCATCTGTCACAAAAAAAGGTTAAAAAAAAAGCTGCCAGCAAAGTTTATCAAAACATTGCTCAGCTCTGAGAGAAAAAAAGAAACCTGGTTTAATTTGGTTCTTTTAGATCAAAGGGATGGACTTCGGTCTGCAAATGAGGTCAGTTTAAGTTAAAGCTACAAGTTAAAATCTGTATTTTACTTGGAACCCCCAAACATATATTGTATATCTGTAAAAAAAAAAATTTTTTAGCAGAGACCCTAGAGAATAAAATGGCGGTCGTTGCAATTAGGGTTGTACCGATACCAGTATTGCTATCGGGACCGATACTGAGCATTTGCGGGAGTCCCGCAAATGCCCCCATGCCTCATCCAATACTACCCCCTGCCGCTGCCGCAACGAAAGCCGCCACCGCATACCGCAACAACGCCGCCGCCGTTGCCTGGTTATACAGCGTGCAGGGAACATTACAGCTTTCATTTGAATAGCTGTACTGTTTCCTGCCGCGTATAGACACTCCCCCTTGCTCGGGATTGGACATGTGATCTGTCCAATCCCGAGCAAGGGGGAGTGTCTATACGCTGTGCAGCGGGGAACTCTACAGCTATTCAAATTAAAGCTGTGATGTTCCCTGCACGCTGATTAACCATGCGGCATCTAGGTGTGGGGGGACATGGCTGCATTTGGGGACACATTAAAAAAAAAAGTATCAGTACTTGTACTCGGTCCTAAAAAAAGTGGTATCGGGACAACCCTAGTTGCAACATTTTATGTCTCACTGTACTTGCGCAGCTGTCTTTCAAACGCAATTTTTGGGGGAAAAATACATTTTAATAAATTTACTATCTTGTGTTTTTTTTGTATAATGTAAATAACGATGTTACATTGAGAATCGTGATCTGTGTGTTTCATTTTATCCAGAATTGTACCGCCCTAGTGTCTCTTGAATTGTTTTTTTTTTTTTTTCCTGCCCATAGCAAGCAGTCATATTCTGTTTTCTGAAAGTATGTGGTTGGTTGCTGTAAGCAGCAGCACTAGTGGTTGTTCTTCATTCTTTTAGTCCTGGTTCACACGTATGCATTTTTTAGTGCATTTTGCAGGAACATACTACAGTCCATTTAACATGGCTTCCTATGGAAAGAATCGCAGACTATTTAACCACTTGCCTACAGCACTGATGGACACTCACAGGCATCACTGATGGGCATTGTTGGGGCTGCACTGATTATTTGAGACACTGATGATCAGTGCCCTGGTTGTCGGTGCAGATGTCCCTGCTGAGGAATTCCACTTAACGGCTCTCCTTACCGCTAACCGGCATTTCTCTTTTACACTATTATCAAGTGTGATTGGATGCAGCTGATCACATGGTAAAGAGCGTGTCAGTCCCCATTTCGGCCGCAATTACAGGGACATCTGTGCAGGTTTCTGCCCAAATGTCAATGTAAATCGTGGGCCGAAATCGCATAAAAGTAGTACAGAAACTTTTTGAAATCGGTGCAGTGCCGCACTGATTAGGACAGTGCCATTACCGGCAAATGCCGCCAATTTGACATGTCAAATCGCACCAGTGTGAACAAGGGCTGACTCAAAGTTTCCAGTAAGGGGTCTTTGGGATGCCCACATGTACGCACGGTTTTCTGTACCCTCTTAGAGTCATGGCAGCCTATATTAGTGTGTGTGTGTGTGTGTGTTCTCCCATGAGACACTTGTTTACATTCCTGGCTGGTGACATACTATAGATCTGAGAATTCCACTCTTCAAGAACGATTGCAATCCAAGGTTCTCCTACAGCAGGATGTGCAGCGCTCAGTATGGAGTATTTTAAAGGGACAGATTAGTGACACTTGTGATGGCGGGGACTTTGTGTATCTGTGTGTTTGGACACTTTGATATTGACTATATTTCAATTCTGTAAATGGAATTTTTTGTAGGGGATGTAAAGGACATCTTTAAAAACACTTTGTTTTACCAATATCGGCTCTCCCATCCTCGTCACAAATACAGGTATACCCTTAGCTGGTGGTCATGTCTGCATAGACATAAGGCATCGGGCAATGATTCAATAAAGCATTTGCAACACTTTTCTGGTGCCATGACCGTACTAGAGAACCCCACACCAAGTTCATAAAAGCCTTGCACAGTTTTCCTGCATGAACAGGTAGTTCTTCATTCCACACTTTTTTATTTGCTGGCGCTATGACCCTCATTAATTCATTAAGAAATACAGTTTGTCGGTAATATGACAATGCAGATAAATACGACCTTTTACATTTAGGTGTGTGCTTGCTATTTCACCATGGATCTGCCATGCACATGAAGCTTCTTTTTTTTTTTTTTTTTTTTCATTTACATTAAATCCTTTCTCTGTGCTATTTTTCTTTTTTTTTTTTGTTTACAAACTTTTATTGTAAAAGGTAGATGGTGGTACATATCCAGGAAATTAAAGCATATATATATATAAAGGAATGTAATGCATATACAGAGTCGGTCTGTGTACAAGGCCTAAGATAACTTGTGAGGACCATAGATAGTTATACATGATAGGAAAAAACTTAGGGGCAGGGGTAACAAAAACACAATGGAGGAATAAAACAGTGACAGCTGGGGTATGAGATGATTAAAAAGATTAAAAAGGGTTAAAGAACTGTGGGGAATGTTCGAACCAAGGAGACCATTTATTGACGTATATATGGCTGGTATTTTGTAGGGTATGGAATATTTTTTCCATTAGGCAAATGTTGTTAATCCGCTATTTTCTAATCTAAACAGTGTTTATTTTAATTTCAGGTTGTATACTTCACCAAAGAAAAAGTTACCCTCATCACATGAAGTCAGTCCTCTGGTTTGGTGTCGGCAGGTTTTTGACAGTCCCACACCTGATGTGGAGTGTGCGAAAAAAAACCTTATCCACAGACTTGAGCAAACAATGTCAGGTGAGAAGTACATCATGCACTGTACACATGATATTTAGTTCCCTATTAAAGTGGTTCTAAAGCCAAGCTGTTTATATATAAAAAAAAAAAAAAAAAAGTTACTTTTGCTCTGTGCAGTGGTTTTCGACAGAGCAGCCCCGATCCTTCTCTTCTTGAGTCCCTCACTGGCACTCCTGGTTTCCACCCTCTGTGCTGGTGCTCCTGGTCCCCCACCCTGCCGAGTGCCCTCATGCCAAGGCACTCATGCATGCTCGCTCCTGAGTCGGCTCTAGATGTCCGTAAGGTGCACAGAGCGTGGGTGTTCTTCTGGCTGTGATTGACGGCCACTGGCTTATGCTTCTGTGTCTGAGCCATTGAGGAGGGAGAGAGCTGCTGCTCTCGTGCACATCGCTGGATGGAAATGGGGCTCAGATATGTATATGGGGGAGGGGGGCAGCTGCTTGCAGAAGGTTTTTTACCGAAATGCAGCAAATGCATTAAGGTAAAAAACCTTCCGCTTATAGAACCACCTTAGTATCGATTGTTTTGCACAGAGCAGCCCTTCTCCTCCCCTTCTCGAGTCCCTCACTGGCACTCCTGGTTATACCCCCCCGTTCGTGCTCCTGATCCCCCCCCCCCACCGGCTGAATGCCCCCATAGCAAGGCACACATGCATGCTCGCTCCTGAGAGCTGTGATTGACGGCCACTGGATTCTGCTGCTGTGTCTGAGCCATTGAGGAGCGAGAGGGCCCAGAGCCTCTGCTCTCGTGCAAATTGCTGGATCAAGATGGGGCATTGTAAGTATTTGGGGGAGGGGAGGGGGGGTGGGTATAGGTGTTTGCATAAGGTTTTTTTTTTACTCTAATGCAGCATAACCACCTTAAGGTTTGAAAATCATTATGGAGGGAGAGTTGGGAAAGATTAGAACCACTTCCTATGTGCTCACTGATACTGGAAGTAAGGGAGACTCTTTTCAATGGCAACATGCCCGCTAACATCCGACCCGCTCCGATCCGCCAAAGTGCGACGGTGGAAAAACCTACTTTCTTTATCGTACATCACGGGACACAGAGCGCATAGCCATTACATATGGGTTATATGGGTACCTTCAGGTGTGGACACTGGTGTAATCAACTTCACAGGAAGTTCCTCCCTATATAACCCCCTCCCACTGAGAGTGCTTCAGTTTTTTCGCCAGTGTCTTAGGTGTTGGTCACGTCTAGCTGTCCCTCGGAGGTCTTGGGACCCAGGATAGCTAGCCAGATGCGTCCGAAGTGCTTCAAAGCCAAGGAGTACGGTACCCGTGCCCTGCCTGCGTGGGGTGTTGCCTATAATGCCTCTCCTTGGAGGGCTGGATTCTGGGCTCCAGTGCCTTGGTCTCTCCCAGGACTAAACGCTACTGATGCCAGGATGCTATATAGGTCCAGGGGTGTGGGTTCCTTAAACACAGGACCCCGGTCCCTGAAGGTCCGAGACAATACCCACGGAGATGGGAGAAGATTGGGCCTCTTGCAGTTTGCAATACCCTGCGGCGTGGAGCAGGTAAGAGGGAACCTGCGGGACTTGGTTCGACAGTAGGTATCCCCCTGGGGGTTCTGGGTTGGCTAATGGTATGCTTGTGCATCAGCCACTATCTCCACTATGTCTTTTTAGGCAGGATGGGATGTACTAATGTTTACCCAGATAACATGTAGATATATGTATACTTGTTTAAGATATATATTTGCTACTCACCCCAGGTCTGCCTGTTAGCATTGATACTGCAGCCCCACGTACTATAAAGAGGGAATTGCTGGTGAAAACTCCTGTTTCTTAGGAAGCCTATGGGGACAGCTTCCTCTCTGTGTGCACTACAGTAAGGATTAGTGCTTACCTGGTGTCTGTTGGTGCTGCTGGCGCTGGTCCATGCTTTTCCTCTGCTCTCTGCTTCCTCCATGTTGTTTCAGCGTGGGGGGGGGGGTGCGCGTGCACGCCGCCTTTTATAGCGTCGGCGTGCGTTGGGGGGGCGGGCCAGCAGCGTCAGGGTCAGTTAAAAGTAAAACGTTTCTCTCTGGCTGGTCTTTTCCCTCCTGGAAGCAGAGGAAGAAGGACACAGAGCGCGCAGCTGGGTCTTTTGGCCACAGTGACACCCAGTGGCGGTTTGTGGATCTTCAGGTCTAGGACTTAGTTCCACTATTGACCAGAAAAAAAAAAAAGTTTTTTTGCTTAAAGGGACTCAGCCTTAGATCCAGCAGTATCTGAGTCAACCTTGGACTCCGGCTAACGGGCATTGGTGTTGCAATACTCACAGGTTTTCCTCAGTATTGCCACCTCCCAGGCGGGTAAAAAAAAAAAACTTATATATAAATATATATATACACAACATTTTTCATTTTCCTCAGCCTGTTCTCATATTAATTACTCCTAGCTACAACAGTCAGGTGTTGGCTATAGGGGTGACTCAAGGTTGTGCAATGGCTCCAAAGGGATCAGGACCAGCCAAGGCTGCAAAAGGTGCCAAGAAACAAAAGGGGTCTCCATCGGGGTCAGAGGATTTGGGCCAGGCTTCAACGGCCCCACCCTCACCAGTTAGACCACCGAGTAGCATTAGTACAAGAGCCATTGGGGGTGCTGGGGGCAGAGGCGGCCCCCGATCCACCCATTCCCGTTTACGTAACGGAAGAAATGCTAGCGACCACCCTGGGTGGGCTAGAGAAAAGGTTAACTGCTTTGTTTGCCCGCCCTTTGCCAAGTAGCAAACGGGCTAGATCCCCCTCACCTAGTTTGATGTTTTCAGATGCGGAGGTCTCCTCTTCGGAGGAACGGGACCCACAAGGGGATCAAGCGGACCCAAGTCCCGACGGTTCAGACATGGAGGGTTCCACTGTAGATGAATATTTTTCGGCCTCTCAAGCGGAGAGCCTGTGGATCCAGTCTTTGACCGATATGGTTCGCACTGCTTTTAAACTTCCAGTGCCAGAACTAGTAGCCCCTGTGGTATCCTCATTGGGTTCTTTAAAGGCTCCATTAACTTGTGTGTCTTTTCCGATTCACCCCCTTCTGCGGAGCGTGATTTACCAGGATTGGGCTCGACCTGATAGGATCTTTATCCCTCCTAAGAGGTTCTCTATTCTCTATCCTATGGAAGAGGAATTTTTAAAGAAGTGGGCACTCCCCACAGTGGACGCGGCCATTTCCTGCGTGAATAAATCCCTGACCTGTCCGGTTGAAAATGTCCAGATGTTCAAGGATCCGGTCGACAAAAAATTAGAGACCCTACTGAAGGCTTCTTTCACCACAGTAGGTGCCATGGTTCAGCCAGCGGTGGCAGCCATTGGCGTTTGTCAGGCCTTAAAGGATCAGGCAAAACAGATATTAAAGGACATGCCGGCTCAGCAAACTCGTGAATTAGCAGATTTCCCTAGGGCTCTCTGCTTTGCAGTAGATGCTATTAAGGACTCCATCCAACAGGCATCCCGTTTATCTCTGCTGGTGGTTCACATGCGTCGTCTTTTGTGGCTAAAGAACTGGTCAGCAGAGGCACCCTGCAAAAAGCTTTTAGCAGGGTTTCCCTTTCATGGGGGAAGACTATTCGGTGAAGACCTAGATAAATATATCCAAACCATATCAAGTGGTAAAAGTTCTTCCTTACCGGTCAAGAAAAGACCGCGTGGGCCCGCGTTTAAACGACAGGCCTTTGCAGGCTCGGCCCCTTCGACTTCCCGTCAGTATCAACGGCCTCCCGGGCGTTCAGCAGTTAATAGCCGCCCACAGGGACAAGCCGCGGCAAACAAGAGGCCCTGGTCTCGCAAGCCGGCTAAACCAGTCATCAAGTCAGATTCATGAAGGGGCGCCCCCACTCTCTTGGGTGGGGGGAAGACTTCAGTTTTTCTCCGAAGTCTGGAAGGCCAGAATTCCCGACTCTTGGGTTCGGTCCGTGGTAGCCACAGGCTACAAACTAGAGTTTCGAGAAATCCCCCCTCCTCATTTTCAGGGGTCAAGTCTTCCAATCGACCCGTTAAAGAGGGCCTCTCTCGTAAAAGGCGTTGGATCGCCTCTTGCTCCAAGGAGTAATTGTAGAAGTACCAACCCAAGAATGGGGTCTGGGATTCTACTCCAACCTTTTTATAATACCAAAACCCAATGGCGACGTCAGGCCTAGCCTAGACCTCAAACGCCTAAATCGCTTTCTAAAGATTCAGACCTTTCGTATGGATTCCATACGTTCAGTGACAGCCAGCCTGCATCAAGGCGACTTTCTAGCATCTATAGACATAAAGGATGCATATCTGCATGTGCCGATCTACCCAGCACATCACAAGTTTCTTCGTTTTATGATAGATCAAAGTCATTTCCAGTTCGTAGCCCTCCCTTTCGGGTTGGCAACAGCTCCGCGGGTATTCACAAAGGTGTTAGCCCCAGTGCTAGCCGTCCTAAGGACAGAAGGCATTTTGGTCCTGGCATACCTGGACAATCTCCTGGTTATCGACAGATCAGCTTCCAACCTCAATCATGCAGTAGTCCGCACAGTTCGGCATCTAGAAGAATTCGGGTGGGTTGTGAACCAAGGAAAATCGAGGTTGCAACCCACAAGACAGTTGGAATATCTAGGCCTTCGGTTAGATACAGAATGCCAGAGGATATTTTTACCTCAAGAAAAGATCAGGTCATTGACTCAAACAATTCAAATAGTCCTAGGCAAAAAGAGGCCGACTATTCGCCTATGCATGCGACTGCTGGGAAAGATGGTAGCCGCCTTCGAAGCAGTGCCCTATGCCCAGATCCATACCAGAGTTCTCCAGGCAGCTATTCTCTCTGCTTGGAACAGGTCCATACAGGCATTAGACCGTCCATTAGTTCTTTCCCCAGGGGTCAGGCGCAGCCTGTACTGGTGGCTGGTCCCTCAAAAATTGTCAAAAGGGAAAACCTTTTGCCCCATCACGTGGAAAATAGTAACCACAGATGCCAGCCTAACAGGTTGGGGGGCAATCTTAGGAAAACGGACCCAGCAGGGACAGTGGTCAGAGGCAGAAAGTCTGCTTCCCATCAATGTCCTAGAGATCAGAGCTGCTCGGTTGGCCCTGGTCGCCTGGACTCTCCCCCTGCAGGGTCTGCCAGTAAGGATACAGTCCGACAATGCCACGGCGGTGGCATACATAAACCACCAGGGGGGCACAAGGAGCCTAGCGGCTCAAAGGGAAGTAAACCTGATTTTCTCATGGGCCGAAGCCCACGTACCCTGCATCTCAGCAGTGTTCATCCCAGGGATAGACAATTCTCAAGCAGATTTTTTGAGTCGTCAACAGTTACTCCCGGGAGAGTGGTCTCTTCACCCCCAGGTATTCCAAGAGATTTGCCAAAGATTCGGAGTTCCCGATGTGGACATCATGGCAACAAGATTCAACAAGAAATTGGACAAATTCGTATCCCGAGCCAGGGATCCCTCGGCCTACGGGACCGATGCGTTGGTTTGCCCCTGGCACCAGTTTTCTCTCCTGTATGCGTTCCCTCCACTACAGATGATTCCCCGCCTTCTACGAAGGATCAGGGTGGAGCGCAGGCCGGTGATCCTGGTGGCCCCAGCCTGGCCCAGAAGGGCTTGGTACGCACTCATCGTGAGGATGTCAGTAGGGGCACCGTGGCCACTCCCCCTGCGCCCAGATCTGCTGTCTCAGGGCCCGATCTACCACCCTGCTTCACAGCAGCTAAATTTGATGGCTTGGCGGCTGAATCCCTAATTCTTAAGGGCAGAGGCCTCTCAGCCCAGGTCATATCTACGTTAATTCAGGCTAGAAAACCAGTCTCTAGAAATATCTATTACAGAGTCTGGAGGACCTATGTGGAGTGGTGCGAGTCTCAAGGAGAGCATCCTCGCAAATTTTTATTGACAGGATCTTGCGATTCCTCCAGGTTGGCGTTGACAAGGGGTTGGCTCTTAGTACTCTAAAGGGGCAGGTGTCTGCCTTATCGATATGGTTTCAAAGGCCTTTGGCCACGCATTCGCTTGTGAAAACCTTCTTGCAGGGGGTCTTGCATGTGAATCCCCCTATTAGAGCTCCCCTCTGCCCCTGGAATTTAAATCTGGTCTTGTCAGCTTTACAAAGGCAGCCGTTTGAACCTCTGACAGAAATCCCTCTTGTGCTGCTAACCCGAAAGTTGGTTTTCTTGGTGGCTATGGCTTCGGCCAGAAGGGTCTCCGAGCTGGCAGCCTTGTCTTGCAGGGAACCGTACCTGATTCTGCATAAGGACAGAGTGGTTCTGCGGCCTCAACCTTCTTTCCTTCCTAAGATCCTATCCAGTTTTCACTTGAATCAGGACCTAGTCCTACCATCCTTCTTTCCTACTCCCCAGTCCAGAGAGGAAAGACTGCTTCATACTTTGGACGTGGTCCGAGCCATGAGGGTTTATCTCAAGGCTACAGAAAAGATTCGGAAAACAGATGTGCTTTTCGTTCTTCCGGATGGCCCCAAAAAGGGTCAGCTGGCTGCCAAGTCTTCCTTGGCTAGGTGGATTAAGCAGCTGATTTTTCAGGCCTATGGTCTGAAGCGCGTTCCACCTCCCTTATCAGTTAAAGCCCATTCTACGAGGGCCATGAGTGCCTCTTGGGCGGCACACCATCAGATCTCTATGGCACAGGTTTGCAAAGCGGCAACCTGGTCTTCCGTACATACGTTTACTAAATTTTATAAGTTGGACGTCGCAAAGGCTACGGACGCAGCATTTGGGCAGGCGGTCCTACGGGCAGCAGTATAGAATCCTCTGGCCCGGTTCACGCCCCCTTTTTTTCTGTTGGTGGAGCTATTTTACCTCCTGATAATGTTTTTTGTTTGGCTATTTTTGGCCTTACGGTCTCCCTCCCTTCATGGAGCATTGCTTTGGGACATCCCATATGTAATGGCTATGCGCTCTGTGTCCCGTGATGTACGATAAAGAAAAAAGGATTTTTAATAACAGCTTACCTGTAAAATCCTTTTCTTGAAGTACATCACGGGACACAGAGCTCCCACCCCTCTTTTGGGGAACATTGTGTAACCTCGGAGAAATTGCTTGCTACAAAACTGAAGCACTCTCAGTGGGAGGGGGTTATATAGGGAGGAACTTCCTGTGAAGTTGATTACACCAGTGTCCACACCTGAAGGTACCCATATAACCCATATGTAATGGCTATGCGCTCTGTGTCCCGTGATGTACTTCAAGAAAAGGATTTTACAGGTAAGCTGTTATTAAAAATCCTTTTTTTTCCCTCAGTCAATCTTGATCAGGCTTTTAGACCTGCTTGCATTCCTGATTATATTTCCCCTTAGTTTTGTGCTGGGTGTTAGGAGGAGAGTGGAAAATCTCCTTGCGCTCGGAAATAAAAGCATAACAGAGGCTGTAACCCTTCAAACAACCTATGAACTGTTGACCACAGATCTGGTCAGTGAGGTTGATTTACTAAATAGAAAGAATTATTAGACTGTAAAATTTGCAGTTGTCCAGTGAGCTCAGTGAATGTGGCAAAAGCTCTATTAAATTCCATCATCCAATCATGTGCAACAAAAGCAAAAATTCTGTTTTTAAATATTTTTTTTCTTGCACCTTATTGTGTATTCTTTACAAAGTGAAGCTTCCCCAATATTGCTCTGCAAAAATGACTTCAGCTGCATTTGCAAAGTGCACAGTCTATTTGCCTTTGGTAAAGTAACCCCAACCTGTGGACACATTTTGATTGGTCAGGATATTTATTTTAGTTTAGAAAAGCTAGAGAAACATGAAGCCACCTTCTAATTATTGGTAATACATTTTTAGGTTTAATACTGCTTTAGGGTGATGGGGAGGGGTACCAGCCAAGTCATAGCTGTCATTGGTGGGGTTTGGTCCACAAAAAAAACCTCCTTCATGCTGATTTATATTTAGAGATTGAAACCATTCTACTATAAGGCCAAATCTATTTTTGTAGATGCATAGTTCTTGTGTAACATTAAAAATAAAACCTACATAGCTTAATGCCTGAACATATTTGATGTGGTATGTATTCTCTATTTTCCAGCCACTAAGAGGCAGAATATGTACAGCATTCCTTATAGTTCATCGAGCTATGCTAGCTCCTACAGTCCCAATCCTAGTGGAAGTCCATACAACAGCGGCTATAGCTCCCCATCCTCCACTCCAGTGAGACCCCCAGTAGTGCGGCAGCTGGTTCTGCCTAGCAACACAGGTGAGTAAACATCGGTATTTACTTGACCGGGAACAGGTTTCTTTTTTACACAATTTTCTTTTTTTCTGTGCCGTTTTAGAATGTGTCTGCATTATGCTTGTGTTTTAAGAGTTTTGTTTATGAATTTGCATGTTTTGTCAGCACATTTTGCTCTGTTTTTGGTCGTTGTGATATCCCCAGCAGGCTTTTTTGGTGGCTGTAGCTGACTTGTACATCTGTAGAGGGGCAGGCTAATACCAGTTTAGGATTTTATTTATAAACAAACATTTGTGAGCAGGCAGGCCATAGATTATGCAATTTTGTTTCCTGCAATCATGGGTTTCAGGAAAGAAAATCGCTCAATTCCCCCATCAACACAGTTAGTGTTGACGGAGAAATCCTATTGTGTTCTCCTGGTGGGGTGGGGAGCTGTCCCTGCAGAGCACAATGATTACTGCTGGCAGCTGCAGCCACTGTCGACAAACTGCATGCTAAAAATTTGACATGCTTGTTGTACCCAAGTTGATTGATGGATCGATCGACTTTGGTACAAACAGCCTGCCCATGGATGGATCAAATCTTGGTCCGTCCCTGCTGAACCAACAGTTTCGATCCATGGTTTAACCAGTCAAGGCTATTTGAAATCGGACAGATTAAAAAAAAAAAAATTACAGTTTGGGTTATCTTTTCTTAGTAGCAGGATTCAAATGAAAACAGCAGCATGGCCTTATCCAGAAAGTTTACCCAAATCTGTCTTCCAGGAGAGTAGATGAGATATAGGCACCTTCTCCAACAAGAACAGGAAACGCATCACCAAATGCACTTTAAGAGCCAGTTCACACTGCGGCGGCACGACTTCGGGGGCGACTCTGCAAGAGGCAATAAGCAAAATGACTTCTGTATGGAAGTAATGCAGGTCGCCCCGAGCCGCCCCGAAGTCGTGCAACAACCTTTTTCTAAGTCAGAGTGACCTATTTTCTTTAAAAATAACATATGATTACACTTGCCTGCTCTGTGCAGTAGTTTTGCACAGGGCAGCCCAGTTCCTCGGGTCCCTTCCTCGCCCCTCCCTCCAGTCAGATGCCCCCACAGCAAGAAGCTTGCTATGGGAGCGCCTAAACTCTGTGTGTCTGTTCAGATATGGAGCCGCAGTTCGGCCTTGACCTCTGTCTCTCCTGATTGGCTAACTGGCTTTGACAGCAGCGGGAGCCAATGGCGCCACTGCTGTATCTCAGCCAATCAGGAGGGATAGAGTCCAGGACAGGCGGCGGTGCACATCGCTCAATCGAGCTGGGCCCATGTGAGTATGGGGGGGGGGGGGGGCTGCTGCACATTGAAGGTGTTTTGTCTAAATGCATTAAGGAAAAAAACCTTCTGCCTTTAACCACTTTCATATCGTAGGATGTTATGACGTCCTGGACTTCAGTGGGGGATATCTGAATGATGCCTGCAGCTATATCTATTATTCAGATATCCTTCTCTTCAGGCGGAATAAAAGTGATCAAGAATAAAAGTAAAATAAACAAAATAATAAAAAAAATTAAAACGCCCCTGTCCCCAGTGGCTCGCACTCGGAAGCAAACGCGCACATAAGTCCCGCCCACATATGTAAACGCTGATCAAATGACACATAATTCTAGCACTAGACCTCCTCTGTAACTGTTAACTAGTAACCTGTAAAAAAAATTAAACCGTCGTCTATGGAGATTTTTAGATACCGAAGTTTGGCGCCATTCCATGAGTGTCCGCAATTTTAAAGCGTGACAAGTTAGGTATCTATTTACTTGGCGTAACATCATCTTTCACATTATACAAAAAAACAGTAAAAGTAAAAGGCGTTTGAAAAATGATTGTGCGAATACTGTGCAAGATAATGTTGCAATGACCGCCACTTTATTCCCTAGGGTGTCTGCTAAAAAAATTACACACACACACACACTCTACAGACCAAAAGTTTGGACACACCTTCTCATTCAAGGAGTTTTCTTTATTTTCATGAAAATTGTAGATTCACACTGAAGGCATCAAAGCTATGAATTCACACTGGAATGTGGAATTATATACATGACAAAAAAGTGTGAAACAACTGAAAATATTCTAGGTTCTTCAAAGTAGCCGCCTTTTGCTTTGATTACTGCTTTGCACACTCTTGGCATTCTCTTGATGAGCTTCAAGAGGTAGTCACCTGAAATGGTCTTCCAACAGTCTTGAAGGAGTTCCCAGAGATGCTTAGCACTTGTTGGCCCTTTTGCCTTCACTCTGCGGTCCAGCTCACCCCAAACCATCTCGATTGGGTTCAGGTCCGGTGACTGGAGGCCAGGTCATCTGGCGCAGCACCCCATCACTCTCCTTCTTGGTCATTTAGCCCTTACACAGCCTGGAGGTGTGTTTGGGGTCATTGTCCTGTTGAAAAATAAATGATGGTCCAACTAAACGCAAACCGGATGGAATAGCATGCCGCTGCAAGATGCTGTGGTAGCCAAGCTGGTTCAGTATGCTTTCAATTTTGAATAAATCCCCAACAGTGTCGCCAGCAAAGCACCCCCACACCATCACACCTCCTCCTCCATGCTTTACGGTGGGAACCAGTCATGTAGAGTCTATCCGTTCACCTTTTCTGCGTCGCACAAAGACGTGGTGGTTGGAACCAAAGATCTCAAATTTGACCAAAGCACAGATTTCCACTGGTCTAATGTCCATTCCTTGTGTTCTTTAGCCCAAACAAGTCTCTTCTGCTTGTTGCCTTTCTTTAGCAGTGGTTTCCTAGCAGATATTCTACCATGAAGGCCTGATTCACACAGTCTCCTCTTAACAGTTGTTCTAGAGATGTTTCTGCTGCAAAAGGTGGCTACTTTGAAGAACCTAGAATATGACATATTTTCAGTTGTTTCACACTTTTTTTGTTATGTATATAATTCCACATGTGTTCATAGTTTTGATGCCTTCAGTGTGACTCTACAATTTTCATAGTCAAAAAAATAAAAATTAACTCTTTGAATGAGAAGGTGTGTCCAAACTTTTGGTGTGTGTGTGTGTGTGTGTGTTTTACACCTGACTACCTCCGGGTCTGATCTGGTCTGCTAAAATGTTGTGCTTTTTAGGCAGAGCAGATTTGAGGGTAGTCGGGTGTAAACAGACAGTGGAGTTTTACTACCGACTGCAAACGGAGCAGAGTGGGCTCTGTCAAACCGCCTGCTCTACTCCAATCAGTAGGGGAATCTGTGAGCTAATCCCCTGCTGATCGGTACAGAATCTGTCCCATGATAAAGGAGCCTTAAAAGAAGTCTTTCTGCTGAACTGGTCAGTTTTTGTGTTTCCTCCGGCCCGAGGAGATGCATAACCTGGGCGAGGGAGACCTTGGTTCCACCGGCCAGATGTAAGGAGAAATCCAGCACCACTGCTGCTGCCCTCAAGCATATCGTTTTTGCAGTCTGCAGGTAAGTTAGGTGGATGGTGCCGGAAAATGAGGCTGCTGACTGGCCTTTCTTTTAATCAAAGGCAATCTCCAAGCCCAAAGCGGCCCCAGAGCACTGAGGGCAGGTGGCCTACCGGGAAATTTCCCAGTATCCCGATAGGCCAGTCCAGCCCTGACAGCACCGCTGTACCTGGTAAGAGACTCTAGGCCAGCGATGGTGAACCTTGGCACACCAGATGTTTTGGAACTACATTTCCCATGATGCTCAACTACACTGCAGAGTGCATGAGCATCATGGGAAATGTAGTTCCCAAACATCTGTGGTGCCAAGGTTTACCACCACTGCTCTAGGTCAGTGTTTTTCAACTCCAGTCCTCAAGGCACACCAACAGGTCAAGTTTTCAGGATTTCCCTCAGATGAAATGGCTGTGGTGATTACTAAGGCAGTGAAAGTGATCAAATCACCTGTGCAAAATAATGGAAAGCCTGAAAACATGACCTGTTGGTGTGCCTTGAGGACTGGAGTTGAAAAACACTGCTTTAGGTTGTAGCCCCAGAAGCCACTGACTTTTTCCCAGCTTGATTCATGTAGTAAGTCCAACAAAAGGAAACTACTTTAAGGGGGAGAAGAGGTTGATTCTTTGTGTGATTGTAGTTGCTAATTCCCCAGCAGTGAGGAAAGCACAGGGGAATGCAATCTCCAACAGCTAAATGTCTTTAAAAAATGTGGATGCCCTGTTAGGGGTTATCTAGTAGGCTTGACATTCAAGGGAAAGTCTGTTTTTGCATACTGGCATGTGCAATTAATGCCCTTAAGGGAGGACAAGGTTTTTCCAATCCAAGCTCACAGATCACATTTATCTTATTTGTTTCTATTTGTGGTTACCTGGGTGTGTCTGACTCCCAGGCGTGTGGCTTGCCTTCACATGGTACAATCTGCAGACTTTTAATACAACTTAGAGCTGCCAGAAACGTCACCCTCGCCTGTCTCACAGAGCCTTCTATTGCTACTAGAGCAGCTCTTGAGGGGCTGAATTAGAAAACTTCCCAGCTCTTGATAAAGGCCTTGTTACCTGGTATATTTTGGCCTTCACTCCTTGGGATACCTCAGTGGTTATGTGGGGATACATTCACTTTTCCTTGCCATACACGTTCTCTAAAAATCTGTCTCTCAGGTAAGTTTACAGCCTTGGCACAAGTCTCCTTTTTAAGCCAAAGGTTTTATATTCTACATTGCATCTAGGGTCTGATGTGTAGTAACCATTTTGTGCTCCTGGTTTTGCGTGCATAGTGTCTCCATGGGACTCTTGGACTCCTGTTGCGAACTTGGGTTGCTCAGGTCCAAGTTTTTTTTTTTTTTTTGCACCTTTGCTTACTACCACCTTATAGTTGGTCACACAGTGCTAAAAATATTCAAGGCATTGGTACAACCTTCGGTGTAACCCAGCCTCTGATGTGTTTAAACATACATTGAGGAAGTACATCGTCCTGTCATGTTGCCTTCCTTGCATGTTACACTGTTCTCTACAAAATGGTGCCTCTCAGACTTGCGTGTTCTGAGTCTATTAGCCATATGAATGCTCTCATTATTTCGATCAGTCTCTATTAATAACTTGCATGGGCCGATGAGATATAATTGGTCTTCTTTGAATCCAGCTCTGCCATGGCATCTCCCAGTCCTTGTACTGTGCCTGTATGGGTAGCGCACGGTTTTCATACGCCATCGTTGGATGACTGTTATGGTAACACTTTTTGATAAGTGACCTTTAGTAACTTTTAGTACCGAATTAATGCACTACTGTCTCCCCTTTCCAGACCTACAACAGTGGCTGCTCTTTCGAGATTCCCTGTCCCTCAGACTCATTTGCTGAGGAATTGGGACTCTGGTATATCAGGAATTGCCTCACAACTCTTGCCCACTGAGCTTTAGCTAAACCTTCCCGCTCCCCAACCCCCCCCAAGAAGCAAATCGGACTGTGAGAAGTCACTGCTGACCTTACTTGCAGCACAGCAATGCATACATGCTCCTCGGCCTCTTTTTCATGTATATTAGACTACTCCTACTTGGCAACCCCTTGTAGATTCTCCAGTCTGTCCCACTGCCTGCCTTCAGTGATGTTGTCACCTCCAGCTGCTTATACCTCACTTCCAGGGGCGAACTGACCATTGAGTGACTCAGGCACTGCCCGAGGGCCCCATGCCACTAGGGGCCCCATCAGGGTTGCCAGGCTCAGTAAAACCAGGGACAGTATGTAAAAAAGTGTGTTTTTTTTTTTTTTTTACACATCTGTCCCTGATATGTCCGAAACTGACATGCTTTTGATGTGAAAATCTGGAGATTTTAGCTGCCCCGCCTCTGCACTGCCGCCTGGCATGGTGGCCATCTGTAAGCCCAGGGGCCCCATAATCTTCTATTGCCCGGGGGGCCCCATGAGTTGTCAGTCCGCCCCTGCTCATTTCACATTAATCTGCCCTGGTTTATGATTATCTAAAGCTTTGCCTCTATTTGGACCTAGTTGTCATGCAACAGCCTAAAAGTATATTATGTATTTTTAAAGATATTTAGAGGACAGTCCAGTTAAATCCCATGACCTTGTGCCACATTCCCCTACAGTTTCTCCCCAGCAGGAACAGACATCTTTAGCCAACATTCTGACCCCCCTTTTTTTTAAATATATACTGTAGGTTTGACCCCAACCCCCTCCCCTACCATCTCGATTTGCTGACTTTTTCAGTTTGTGTCTGATTAATGAATCAGTCTGATGTTCAGACAGAACTACCTCTGACCCTCTTGGCACCAATGTCTGAGGCCCCTATCATTATTTCTGACTCCAATTCAGAACCTTCAAAGCCTACTCCTTTGGGAGTCATTTCAATCATAAGTGTAATTGACAAGATCAATATGAAGTCTTATCTGGTGGATGCGCTAAGCTTGGCCATGGCTATAAGAGTTCAATCTGCTGATCAAGTAACTATAGACAATTTTTATTTGGCTCCTATAAACTGAATTTTTGTTTTTCAGTTTAGTTACACTTTGGGTGTGACTCTTTTAACAACCTCTTGAGTATTGCATCTCAATGATGAGTTAAAGAACAAAGTCCAATCTAGTTATTTTGTTAAATTCATTTGATTTGTTCAATTTGTATTCGAGATTCCTATTCGAAATTTGTGTTATGTATTTTTGAATGTTCTTCAAATTTTTTATTTTTTTTTCTCAATTCAAACCGGTACATTTTGAATCCGTCAAATCAATTTTTTTATTTTTTATTATTCAAATGCGGCAGCTGATTCACCAAATACCTGATTGTTATTTATACACATTGATCTTGTTTGAGATAAAAAAAAAAAAAAAAAGTCATTGCTATGCTGACAGTTTTTATTAATTTAGTCCTTAAAGCGGTTCTCCACCCTAAAGTGAAGATCCGCTGATCGGAACCCTCCCCCCCTCCGGTGTCACAATTGACACCTTTCAGGGGGAGGGGGGTGCAGATACCTGTCTAAAGACAGGTATCTGCAACCACTTCCGGCCCGCAGTCTCGGGCAAAAGTCAGGTTTTTTGGCGACATCCCGTCGCCCCCCCGTTGTGTGCTGGGAACTCTCGGCTCCCAGCACATAGCGGGAGCCAATCGCATGCGCCGTAGGGAACCGGGCAGTGAAGCCGCAGCGCTTCACTTCCTAGTTCCCTCACCGTGGATGGAGGGGGGAGCAGCAGGGTGACGAGCGATCGCTCGTCCTCTGCTGCGGACGCCGCTGGACTCCAGGACAGGTAAGTGTCCTAATATTAAAAGTCAGCAGCTGCAGTATTTGTTGCTGCTGGCTTTTAATATTTTTTTTTGCTGAACCATCCGCTTTAAGCTGGATACACACTATAACATTTTCTGCATATTTTTTTTTCCTTTTAGATTTACCAAAACAAACCATATAATATGAGGTCAAACCTAAACACTTTCAATTTGTATGCAATCAGGCAGGCCCTTGCACTACATAGTTGAAGGAGACCGCACAACAAAAGTTGTATAGTGTGTATCCAGCTTAAGAGACTGGTCTAATTGTTGCCCATCACATCTCACTTCATTTCCAAGTGCTGTAATTGAAGGCATTGCCAATGAGCAGAGGAAACTGCTTAAAGTGGTTGTAAACCTGACAAAAAAAGCAACCATAAAAAAAGCATATTGAGCTAATATGCATGCGCCGATGACATTGGCACACGAGTATATGGCAGGGCGCAAAATATCAAGTCCTGAGCTACTAGCCAGGCTTCAAGGGTTACTCATAATTCCACCCCTAAACACCCACTCAAATTATCTCATGAAATTACACAAAAATAACAACTTTATCCCTGCCCAAAAATGCAGCCTGCCAGTGCAGCCTGTGCCCACCAGTGCAGCCACGTGTCCCCTGTGCCAGCCCACCTGTGCAGGGGAAAGGAGCCGCCGTCACCTAGTTTATTAAGAGTGCTGGGGAACATAACAGCTTTTGTTACAATAGCTGTGTGTTCCCTGCCGTGCACAGTCATATACAGCCCCTCCCCCTTGTCCGGGGAACTTTGATAGACAGATCACCGTCCCAGGATTGGACGGGTGATCTGTCAAAGTGCCCGGACAAAGAGGAGGGGTTGTATATGACGCCGTATGGCAGGGAACACACAGCTATTGTATTGAAAGCTGTTATGTTCCCCAGCACTCTAATCAGCCAGGCAGCGGCGGCTCTCCTCTCCCTTCCCCTACAATCGTTGGGACACAGAGGCTCCCATACAACAAGGGCTGATGGCGGTGCTGACCCCCTGCTTCCAGGCAGCCCATACTCGCCAGCCCTCAACATCCACTCATAAAATGCGAGCAGGCGAGTGGATTTTTTGAGGGTTGGTAAACATATCGTAAACCATGCAGGTTTACAAGATAATTACAGTACCTACAGGTAAGCATTATTATAGGCTTGCATGTAAGTTTTTAAAGTGGTTGTAAAGGTTCGATCTTTTTATTTATATTTTTTAAATAACAAACGTGTCATACTTGCCATCGCTGTGCAGTTAGTTTTGCACAGTTTGGCCCTGATCGTCCTCTTCTGGGGTCCCCCAGCGGCTTCTCCTCGCATCAGATAACCCCCTAGGAGGAGGAGGGGGGGTTTCCTTGCGGGCATGCTCCCAATGCCAGCATTTGGCATCCATAGCCACCGAATGCAGCACTTGGTCCCGCCCTCCCGACGCATGTGTTATTTGATTTGATTGACAGCACCGGGAGCCAATGGCTGTAATGCTATCAATTTATCAAATGAAGAGCCAAGAACCCTAGGCAGAGATATGGCGCGTCCTCTGTGTGGGACATATCAGGGCTCAGGTAAGTAAAACGGGGGGGGGGGGGGGCTGGGGGGCCTGTGACTGCCAGAAGTTTTTTCACTTTCATGCATAGGATGCATTAAGGTGAAAAAACACACTATACAACTTTTGTTCGATTTCTTTTAGATTTATCTTCAACTACACTTGTGCTCATAAGTTTACAAATCCTGGCAGAATTTATGATTTCTTGGCCATTTTTCAGAGAGTATGAATGATAACACAAACTTTTTTTCTTTCACTCATGGTTAGTGTTTGGTTGAAGCCATTTATTATCTGTGTTTACACTCAAAAGTTTACATACCCTAGTTCTTAATACGGTGTATTGCCCCCTTTTAACATCAATGACAGCTTGTATATAAATCCACCAGTGGGACCCGGAGGAGTTGCCAATCCCAATGTAGGTGTGGAAAGAGCAAATCCCCCCCCCCCCCCCTAAGGTAAGTGTAATGTAAGGGACTTTAAAGGCAACAAATGAGAGACTATGAACAAAAAAATATGCAAATGGTATTAGTAGAAATGTAAAAATGTATTCAGGTGCAAACATCACTATTGATAGAACTAGTTAAAAAACAAAGTATAAATCTTGATCGTAAGTGTGTGGTATTTGTAGATATTCAGCCCGACAAGTTTCAGACAACTGTAGGGTCCCTTCATCAGCGGCGTTCAAAGTGTAGCTACCATAGCACATTCGATCAAAAGAGACTTGCACTGCAAATACCTCTCAGGTGCTGTGCCGACTGGTGGAGTGCAGCTATGGAATCGCAGGGGATGCCGTGGGGGGGAATACAGAATGAAAGTTGATATTTTAACTAAAAATAGCCAATAGTATTGCGTGGCTAGGCGCAGATTAGTTCAGAGCCCCAATTGAACAGGTAGCACTGATGGATCAGAAGGCTCTTGGCAATGGAATATCTTGCAATAAACATGCCAAGAAAAAAGTAAGCAGTATCGTGGTGTGGACTGAATGAAAGATGCAAGGTTCTGTCCAGAAACTCATTGACCTTGTGTGTATGTATATATCATATCTATCATACATATACATACATACATACATATACATACATACATACATACATACATTCATACACATATATATATATATATATATATTATAATATAATTATACACACACACACTAATTATAAGCAAACTGATCACAGATGAGGATGGTTACCTTTTAATAGCCATTCAAACCCCTTTGTGTCAACTTGTGTGCATGTTACTAAGCCAAAATCGCCAGGGTATGTAAACTTTTGATCAGGGTCATTTGGGTAGTTTGTTGTGATTATGATTTAAAAAGAGTAACACAGTTGATTGATAATAAATGGCTTTAGCCAAACACTAACCATGAGCGAAAGTTTTTGTGTTATCATTCATATTCTCTGAAAAATGGCCAAGAAATCATTCATTCTGCCAGGGTATGTAAACTTATGAGCACAACTGTGTATAGTGCAAGGGCCAGCCTGATTGCATGCAAATTGAAAGTGTTTAGGTTTGACATGTTATATAGTTTTGGTAAATCTAAAGGAAAAATCCAAAGACAATTGTTTAGAGTGTATCCAGCTTTACAAAGATTTAATTGTGAATGTAGACCTAGGCAAAAACTTGCAGATGTCAACGACCATATTTCCCAAACAATCTGGCAAAGTATGTCTGGTTGTCTTATTTCTGAGCATGCCCAGCCACAGCATGAGGAATTCATTGTAGATGGCCCAGCTTGCTTTCCTTGTCTCTAATGATATAAGTAGGGGGTGTAGTGTCGTCATGTAGGATCAAGCTGCATGCTTGGTTGGAAGGTCCCCTAGCAACCAGTCTCTTTGAACATCTCCAAACAACAACTGAAAACTCACCGCTAACATGCAAAGCAATGAGAAATACACTAGATGGCATTACCATTATTTCTAGACCTTATCTAACATTATACTGATTAGATAAAATGGTTGTGGCAAACTGCTTTAAATAAGTCCTTAACATCATTTAATGGGGTTGTGTTCTGCTTGGTCTGTTTCCTGACCATATTTCCAAAACATATATAAAAAAGGGATTTGGCTTGGTACACCATGTAATTTGTGTTGGAAAGTGAGCTTGTGCTTATTAAGTGGCTGAATCATTCCCAATTATACCAGTTCTATACATACAGCAGAATTAAATGGAAAGTGCCCTTCTAAATTCATGCTTATTTCACATTTCTGGTAGTATTTTTACAGATGTTTTACAAATAGAAATAACTCAAATTAAAATTCCTTTATTTTTATTTTTTTATTGCTATTGTTCTTAACACCCTGTGTATCAGGGCAGCTTGCGGTGCAAGGGCTGCATAAAATCAGTAGTTGGAAGCTGAAAGTCCTCCATCCACACTGTTCAGCATAGATGGAGCCTAGGTTTGCATTGATGCGATGCAGGAACCGCTGGTTCCACATCGCATCTCTCCCACAGGCAGTTCACACTGCCTTCTGCGAACTGCTGCTGTCAATACATTGTGAGCCTAGGGTCACTAAGTGCTGGTTCACACTGCAGCGTTGTCCAAAATGGATGTGATTCGCGCTGCAGTGGGATCTCTGTGCAATGCGATTTCAGCCATACAGATAGTATGGCTAAAATCACATTCGGACCCAACTTGCACAGGACCCTTTTTCTTTCTCGTACATCACGGGACACAGAGCGGCATATTCATTACTATATGGGTTATATGGAGTACCTTCAGGTGTGGACACTGGCAATCTCAAACAGGAAGTCCCCTCCCTATATAACCCCCTCCCCTAGAGGGAGTCCCTCAGTTTTTTCGCCAGTGTCTTAGGTGTTGGTCACGGAATAGCTTTGCTCCACATCCTTGGGATTAAGGGCGGGCTAACCGGATCTGTCCAAGGAGCCTCAGTGCCAAAGTGGACAGTACCCGGGCCCCAAACCGTGGGGTTTTGCCTATAATGCTCCTCTTTGGAGGGCTGGACCCTGGGCCCAGGACTTGGAGTTTGTAAAAACCATAAGTGCCTGTTTGCCAGGGTGCTATATAGGTCCAGGACAGTGGGTACCTTCATAGGACCCCAGGGCCTGAAGGTCTACTACGCTACCCACGGAGATGGGAGAAGATTGGATCGTTTTGCTGGACAAACATCCTGCAGCATGGAGCAGGTAAGGGGGAGCCTGCGGGACTTGGTTCGACAGCAGGCTCTCCGGGGTAACCTAAAAGGGGGGATAGCCTAAGTATGCTCTGCATTGGCAACCTTGCTCACTATGTCTGAGAAAGACAGGATGACCCCTTTTTTCCCCCATCACTAGGTTCCCCTGTCTAAGAATGTGTTGCTAGCTAACCTGCTGCTTTCTTCCTAGGACTAGTAAGGATCCCTATGGGGCCTTTTGGAGAGTCCTACCTGGCCGGGGGTTTGAATCTGCCGCCTGATACTGCAGTCCTGGGTCTCCAGCAGCGCGGCTCCTCCATGTTCCTCCTGTTCCGGCATACGCGCGCGCGCGCGCGCACGTCTTATAGACGTTTTTTCGCGCCGTTCAGAGAGGAGGGCGGGGGGGGCGTGCCTGCGGCGTCATACAGGGGCGCGCCTTGTGCTGTTATAGATCAGCAGGCATTGTCAGGGCTCAGTCTGAGGCTGATTTCAGAAGGAGAGGACGCAGAGCGGCAGAACAGTGACTCCCGGTGGCGGAAGGGGGGTAGTACATGCTGGACTTTGTTCCAATGCCTTTTTTGTTAAGCCAAGAAATTCCCCTTTTTGCAGCAGGTTGGAGGCTGGCAAACTAAGTTTGGGGTCACTGTATGTTTTAAAAAAAAAAAATATATATATATAATATATATTTAAAAAAAAAAAAAAAAAAAAAAAAGAAAAACATACGGGGCCCCATCAGTTTTTGGGCATTAGTGATCTATTGTCCCCTAAGCTCTGGTTTTGTACTCCTGGCCACTACAGTCTGTTGTTGTTGGCGGAGTCCCTCGATTTTGTATTATGGCTTCCAAAGGTTCGGGGTCAAAGGGTACAAAAAAGACCAAAAAAACAAAGGGGTTCCCCCTCTGATTCTGATGATATGCCGATACTTTCCCCGCAACTTATTAACATAAAGGGCGCCTTGGATGAGCCATTAGGGGGATCTGGTGCGGAGGCTGGCCCAGATCAGCCCAGCCCTGTGTTTATCACAGAGGAGATGCTAGCCGTATCCCTAGGGGGGCTAGAAGAGAGAATAGCAGCATTGATCGCTAGAGCTATTCCTGGTAAGAAACGGGTTAGATCCCCATCACCAAGAGGTGTATCCTCAGATGCTGAGATTCTCTCTCCGGAGGAATTGGAATCACAGGAGGATCAACTAGACCTGAACCAAGAGGGTTCAGGGATTGAGGGATCTGCCTCTGAGGAACCATTTTCAGACTCCCAGACAGAAAGACTGTGGGTACAGTCTTTGACGGACATGGTCCGCTCGGCATTTAGTTTACCATTGCCAGAGCCTCAGGTTCCTCCGGTATCCTCTCTGGGCTCTTTGAAAGCTCCGTTAAGCAACGCAGTTTTTCCGGTCCATCCTCTCTTGGAGGAATTGATCTTTCGGGATTGGGTACGGCCGGACAGGATTTTTCTGCCACCGAAAAGATTTGCGGTCATTTACCCCATGGAGGAAAAATTCTCCAAGAGGTGGAGGCTCCCAGTAGTGGATGCAGCCATCTCATGTGTGAATAAATCACTAACTTGCCCGGTGGAAAACATACATATGTTTAAAGATCCGGTTGATAAACGGTTAGAGACACTTTTAAAAGCATCCTTTGCTACGGCAGGAGCAGTGGTACAGCCAGCTGTGGCTGCAATTGGAGTTTGTCAGGCGTTAAAAGACCAGACAAAAGAAATGTTAAAGGACATGCCTACCCAACAAGCAGAAGAGTTTTCTGACATTCCCAGAGCTCTGTGTTTTGCTGTAGATGCTATAAAAGATTCCATCCAGCAGGCCTCTCGTTTATCACTATTTTTGGTGCACATGAGAAGGCTCTTATGGTTGAAGAACTGGGCGGCGGAGCCCCCATGCAAAAAGCTTCTGGCAGGGTTTCCCTTCCATGGAGGACGACTCTTCGGAGAGGATCTGGATAAATATATTCAGACTATTTCAAGTGGCAAGAGTACCCTTTTACCGGTCAAAAAGACATTCCGGGGTCCTACATTTAAAAGGCAGCTCTTTCCTGTCTCGGGGCCCTCAAATTCCAGGCAGTATCGACGGCCGCCTGCACGATCCAACGTTAACAGTAGATCGCAGGGACAGGCCCCTGGGGGTAAGAGGCCATGGTATCGCAAGCCGACAAAACCAGCCCCTAAGTCTGCCTTATGAAGGGGCGCCCCCACTCTCGCGGGTGGGGGGAAGGCTTCGTTTCTTCTCAGAAGTTTGGGAAGCCAAGATCCCCGACAAATGGGTCCGGGCATCTGTAACCACAGGCTACAGACTGGAGTTTCTAAGGTGTCCTCCGCCTCATTTTCAAGAATCAAGGCTACCAAAGGATCCAGCAAGGAAGGCCTCATTGCTGGCAGCTTTGGATCACCTGCTTTGCCAGGACGTAATAATAGAGGTGCCAGCCCAAGAGCAAGGGCTAGGTTTCTATTCCAATCTCTTTGTCATACCAAAGCCCAACGGCGATGTCAGGCCAATCTTGGACCTAAAGAGGTTAAACGGTTACCTAAGGGTTCGTTCCTTCCGGATGGAATCCATCCGGTCAGCAGCCGCCGCGCTTCAGAGGGACGATTTTCTGGCCTCCATAGACATAAAGGATGCTTACCTTCATGTACCAATCTTTCAGTCGCATCAAAGATTTTTACGCTTCGCGGTGGGGCAGCGACACTTCCAATTCAGGGCGCTCCCCTTCGGGCCGGCCACGGCCCCCCGGGTATTCACGAAGATCCTAGCCCCAGTTCTGGCCAATTTAAGGATCCAAGGGGTCACAGTCCTAGCATACTTGGACGACCTTTTAATCATAGATCACTCACGGCCGGGTCTGCAACAGGCAGTAAACCTCACAGTTCGGTACCTCGAAGGATTCGGCTGGGTCCTAAACCGGGGAAAGTCAGCGTTCCAGCCTACAAAGCAGTTGGAATACCTCGGCATGAGGTTAGACACAGAACAGCAAAGGGTGTTCCTGCCCCTTGTAAAGATCGAGGCTATCAAGGGGTTGGTTCAGTTGGTTCTAAACAAGAAAAAAACAACTATTCGCCTGTGTATGCGAGTACTAGGCAAGCTAGTGGCCACGTTCGAGGCAGTACCATACGCTCAGATCCACACTCGCGTCCTACAGGCAGCCATTCTAGCAGCCTGGGGCAAGAGGGCACATGCCTTAGAGTCCCCTTTGACGCTATCATCAAGGGTCCGACAAAGCCTGGCCTGGTGGTTGAACCCCCAGAATCTTCTAAAGGGAAATTCCTTCAGCCCTGTTGTCTGGAAGGTAGTTACCACAGACGCCAGCCTGGCAGGCTGGGGGGGGGCGGTCTTCGAGGGGTTCTCTCGCCAGGGAACTTGGGTGAAAGCAGAGAGGCAGCTCCCCATCAATATCTTGGAGATCAGAGCTGCTCGCCTAGCCCTTCTGGCATGGACCTCCAGATTAAAGGGGTTCCCGGTGAGAATCCAGTCAGACAATGCCACGGCGGTGGCATACATAAACCACCAAGGGGGAACCAGGAGTCAGGCCGCTCAGAGGGAGGTGAGCTTGATTTTTCAGTGGGCAGAGGTTCATGTACCCTGCATTTCGGCGATATTCATTCCCGGAGTGGACAACCTGCAGGCAGACTTCTTAAGTCGCCAGAGTCTGTGGCCAGGGGAGTGGTCTCTGCATCCCCAGGTCTTTTCAGACAATCTGCCAGAGGTGGGGAATGCCGGACGTAGATATAATGGCATCCAGGTTCAACAAGAAACTAGACAGGTTCGTGTCTCGAGCGAGGGATCCTATGGCCTGCGGAACCGATGCGTTGGTTTGCCCTTGGCATCAATTCAAACTTCTATATGCATTCCCTCCGCTACAGTTACTCCCTCGCCTGTTGCGCAGGATCAGAGTGGAGCACAAGCCAGTCATTCTAGTAGCTCCGGCTTGGCCCCGGAGGACTTGGTACTCACTAGTCCTGAAGATGGCAGTGGGAGACCCTTGGACTCTATCTCTACAACCAGACCTACTCTCACAAGGCCCGATCCTCCACCCTACATTACAGCGTCTAAATTTGATGGCCTGGAGGCTGAATCCCTGATTCTCAGGGGTAGAGGTCTGTCTAGGCAGGTAATTCCTACCCTGATTATGGCTAGAAAGCCGGTCTCCAGGGTGATTTATTACAGGGTGTGGAGGAACTACGTAGGCTGGTGTGAATCCAAAAGATGGAATTCCCGCAAATATACTATTGATAGGGTGTTAAGTTTTCTCCAGCTAGGAGTGGATAAAGGCCTGGCACTAAGCACAATCAAGGGACAGATCTCAGCTCTGTCAGTGTGGTTTCAGAGGCCGCTGGCCACCCACTCGCTGGTAAAGACCTTCTTACAGGGGGTCTTGCGTATTAATCCTCCTGTCAAGTCACCAATTTGTCCATGGGACTTAAATCTTGTCCTGTCCACTCTACAGAAACAACCCTTTGAGCCGTTGGCTGAGATTCCTTTAGTCTTACTGACAAGAAAGTTGGTTTTCTTGGTCGCCATAGTTTCGGCCAGGAGAGTGTCAGAATTAGCAGCCTTATCGTGTAAGGAACCATATCTCGTTCTGCATAAGGACAGGGCAGTTCTCCGGCCCCATCCTTCCTTTCTACCAAAGGTTATATCCAAATTTCACTTGAACCAGGATTTGGTACTTCCATCCTTCTTTCCAAAACCCACATCTAGAAAGGAGGGGTTGCTGCATACCTTGGATATTGTCCGGGCCATGAAGGCCTATCTTAAAGCTACAGAAAAGATCCGGAAGACAGATGTGTTATTCGTTCTACCAGATGGCCCCAAGAAGGGGCAGGCAGCTGCAAAATCCACCATCTCGAGATGGATTAGACAATTAATCATTCAGGCCTACGGTTTGAAGAGGTTGCCTCCTCCTTTGTCGGTAAAGGTCCATTCTACCAGGGCCATGGGCGCCTCCTGGGCAGCACACCATCAGATCTCTATGGCTCAGATATGCAAGGCGGCGACGTGGTCATCAGTCCACACGTTTACAAAGTTTTATCAACTAGACGTGAGAAGGAATGCGGATTCTGCCTTTGGACAGGCAGTACTACAGGCTGCAGTTTAAGATCCTCGGGATTAGAAGCACCCTTGGTTGTAAAAAAGAAAAAAAAGAAAAAAAAAAAAAGTTTT
Organism: Rana kukunoris; assembly: GCA_029574335.1. Lineage (NCBI taxonomy): Eukaryota > Metazoa > Chordata > Amphibia > Anura > Ranidae > Rana > Rana kukunoris. The sequence goes on along the minus strand of CM056049.1, from coordinate 628,163,090 downwards.
TTCTTGACTAAGTTGGAATTATTATTATTATTTGAGTATACCTCTAAATTGAATCCTTCTTTGGAAGATGTCTCCCTCCCCTCATTAAAGCATTGCTTTCGGACATCCCATATAGTAATGAATATGCCGCTCTGTGTCCCGTGATGTACGAGAAAGAAAAAGGGATTTTTAAATACAGCTTACCTGTAAAATCCTTTTCTTGGAGTACATCACGGGACACAGAGCTCCCACCCCTCTTTTGGGGAAACATTTTGGGAGGCATACTGCTTGCTACAAAACTGAGGGACTCCCTCTAGGGGAGGGGGTTATATAGGGAGGGGACTTCCTGTTTGAGATTGCCAGTGTCCACACCTGAAGGTACTCCATATAACCCATATAGTAATGAATATGCCGCTCTGTGTCCCGTGATGTACTCCAAGAAAAGGATTTTACAGGTAAGCTGTATTTAAAAATCCCTTTTTTTGGTCCACAGCAGAAGAGGATTGCAATCTAATTCCTGTCCAAATTTGCAGTGTGCGAACTGTTTTGGGGGTGTCATTAACTTTTAATCAACACTCCCAGCAGTTTGCCTAGGGCAGTGTGAACTGCTGCAGAAAAAAATGCGATGCGGGAACATGCAGTGGATTTGGAGGGTTCCCGCATAGCAGCAGTGTGAACCGGCCCTGATACAATGCGGGAACCAGCGCAATTACCGTGTTGGTTCCGGCAGACAGTTCACACTGCCTTTTGCAAACCTCTGCGGGTGTCGATACATTGTTAATGACACCCCAGATCAGTTTAAAGATCGAAGTGCCTACTGTGAGGACTTGCATAGGTGAGAACACCAATGCGATCCGATTTCGGTGAGGGGGGGGGGGGGTCCCTGCACTTTTTTTTTTTTTTTGTTACTGTGAATGTAATGTGATTTTAGCCATACAACTGTCTGAACACGCATCTCAGACCTCACAAGTGATTGACATCTGCAGTGTAGGTCCGAATCACATGCAATGTCAAAGATCACGCCAGTGTAAACCCGGACGGTGAAATCTTATGGGGTATGGTTGACTTTTTAATATACAAGCTAGTCAACAGTTTAAAATGTGACATTGTGACAAAGAAAGTCGTCCTATCCTGCTAAGAAGGCTTGAAGGGAGGGATTTGCTTTAAGTGGGTTAAATGCATTCTCTGTATATGGCAAAAAGTGTCAGATATTGGTTGGAAAAATTCCCTTTATTTTACGTTGTATCATTTTAGCTGAAATAAGACTTTATTTTTATTTTTTTATATATTTCTGTGTTTTGTTCACTAGGAATGTATAAAAGCTCATCTGACAGAAACCCCCCTCCTGTCAGCCCACAATCCTCAGTGGACAGTGAGCTCAGTACATCGGAGATGGACGAAGACTCCGTAGGTTCAAATTACAAGCTAAATGATGTCACAGATGTCCAGATATTGGCCCGGATGCAGGAAGAAAGTGAGTATGGAACATGTTATTAGAAATCTATCCGATTTTACATTTTATGTCATGTTTTGTGGACGTAATGTGACTAACTTTGGATTAGTCTCACATAATGGACTAAATGTAAGTAAATAATATAAAAGTGTATATGAATGTAGATAGATAGATAGATATTCTATCTATCTATCTATCTATCTATCTAATCTCCTAATACTAATGCAGGCCATACACGGAGCGAATTTCTTTCTTGCAGGAAAGAAATTTGCTTGATTTCCCCCATCAACACAGTGTTGACAGGGCAATCACTCCCACCGAGTCGGATGCAAGCACGCACGAGTGCCCCCATAGCAAAGGGCTTGCTATAGGGGTACTCGGCGTGGGACATGAGAAGAGGAGGATCAGGGCTGCTCTGTGCCAAAATCATTGTACAGATGAGGCAAGTGTGAGTTTTTTTTTTTTTTTTTTGGGGGGGGGGTTAAATTAACTTTTTTTTTTTTTTTTTTTTTTTTTTAACATGCATGATTAGACTTTACATCACCGAAGTGAAATGTATTGTCCATAAAGCACCTCTAATTCAACCTTTTTGTTCGTTTTGGCCCCACTACCTGCCATTCAGCTGTCAAAACTAGAGCCTTTTCAGCCTGTCAGGCCTCATGCACACTGGGTTTGAAAAAACAAACAAAAAAACAGGTGTTTGACTTTTTTTTATTTTCTTTCCTTTTTTTTTTTTTTTTTTTTTTCCTTTTTTTTTTTTTTTTTTTCCTTGGCCAATAAAGGCGCACACATAGACGTTTGTTACAGGTGTTGTGGAAATTCCACTATACGCTACGCAAAATCTATGACACCTTCAGCCTTTTGGTATAACGGATCTTAGTACAACCGTTTCTTGTATCTTCCCAAGTAAACAGATATAGTCACTGTCCTCGCATCCTTGGCTCCACAGCTCAAACAACTGACCTGCTGATCATCGGAGCGACCTTTTATTCATATAACAATAGAGCTTGGTTGCTTCACAAATCAGCCTATCAAGCACATGCAAGCAGGAGGAGTTATACAAATCTCGACCAATGACTAGGGGAGTCCTATAAGCGTGTCTGAGCAGGGGCAGTGTATATGATTTCCCGCCCCCTGTACCTGTAAGCCATCATATTCAGCTAGACAAAGGAAGCCGCATGGCTGGTCTTGAATAATCATGGACGATGTCCCCAACCATAACAATTCAAAGACTCCCGTTTACACCGTTGGCATGAATCCTTATTCTGCATTGTTCACAGAACAATGCATACCCGGATTATCCTACCATTCCGAAGGATGGGAGATTATCTGAGATGAGACACATGGCCCCCCCAAGTGTTGATCAGACACACAGAATGTACACTCCCCCCCCCCCATAAACGATAATGTCTTTTCAGAGTGAACACACCCCCCAACCCTGTCAAAAATCTGTGCATTGCACAGGTGCCCTTTACTTTGCGGACATATCCCCACTCTGCAAACCCCTCTCTGCAACCTTGGGAAGCTTTCCACTACCAGACGGGACTCAACCAGCGTCAGTCTGCCACAGTCCGCTTTTTAGAACGGGCTGCAGCAGAACGAACACTGGGAGACATTGTGACAATACATATTAAATGTATCTTAATAAAATTTCCACAACACAGGCATGTTGGAAAAGGATAATTTTATTTACAGGCTGAAAAATAAAATGGCAAAAGATATGTTCAGGGGAAAAGCTTAAGAGCAGGATTTTTTTTTTTTTTAAATAGATGCCCTGTGTGCATGAGACCTTAAATGTTTGACCTTTCACAAGTGCATGACATGGAGAGGAGATTAAAGTAGTGTTGTGACATTAGAAGATCTGCAGCACCTAATTTATAAGTGCATCTGCACTTGCATGTTTTCTTAGTCCCCCGCAGAGTCCTTTTAATACCTGTTAATCCTGCCTGTGAAGTCCACCTAGTGCAGCTTCCTATGATCTGTGGGGATGATGATGCACTACTCTGAATGCAGAGTGGCGCTGCCACTTTCCTGTAGGGTGTGCCTATTTGCACTACAATGGGATGGAAAAAAAATGAGGGCATGGCAGTCAGCATTGTTGCTGCTAATTCACAAGCCTGTGCGTTCTGAATCCGCACCTAGCCTTGCCCACTGCTTTCGGAATTGACAGCAATGCATATATTGCTGAAACCCCTCATTGTGATCTGCAGTGTCTGGGAGGGAGAGTGTGTAGGACACATGAAAGAGGCTTGAGGCAGGTAAAGGAAGTTTTTTTTTTTTTTTTTTTTGTATATTTATAGGTGGATGAGAAAAAAACATTTTATATGTCCCATTCTTTTCTTATACTGGGGAAAAAGGAAAAGCCAGCAAACTTATTTAGTGCCAAGCGAGCCTGATCTGTGCTGAAAAAAGAAGCAAATGGTCAAAGTTTCATAGCTCCAAAAGTACTGCAGAGAGCAGTAAACTGCTATGAAGCTAATGGTTTGTTTTAGAGAAATATTGTGTTTTGTGAAATGTTCTGCTGGGTCACAAAGTGTCTTCCTTTTCTAAATTAAGGTCTTCGACAAGAGTATGCAGCTTCAGCTTCTCGCCGCAGCTCTGGTTCATCATGTCACTCCATGAAGAGAGGGGCGTATAGTGACCAGGAACTTGATGCTCAGAGCTTAGAAGATGACGAAGAAGGAAGTCACCATTCAGGTCATTTGCCTGTAAGCAGATTCTCGCCCTCACCACGTCACTCTCCTCGCCCCTCTCCCAGACAGTCTCCCAGGAACTCTCCGCGCTCCAGGTCTCCAGCACGCAGCTTGGATTACAGAGGTGTATCCCCCCAACCCATGCTTAGCCGTCTACAGCAACCCCGCCTTTCGCTTCAGGGGCACACCACAGACTTGCAGACAAATGTGGTGAAAAATGAAGGTAAATTACTGTGTACTTTCTATTGGAAATCCATTTTTCTAAGATTTCCGTGTTATGTGAACCTATTTGAGAGGATTTTTACTTTCACAGAGGAAGTATAAACTCCCAATCACTTGTTCCCTTATGTTTGAGGACCTTGTCAGTTAAAATCCTATGCTGATCATCGTTTAACAGCTGAAGCAATCATCTAAGGCTACCACTGTTCGGAGAAGCGTAGTTTTGCTCAGGACCACAGTCTTAAAGGATTGATATGAGGTCGTTTTTCATGGGGAGATTTTTTTTTCTAGTCCCCAGAATATGGGGTTACATGAAGCTCTTTTTTTCATAAAAATCTTAGCAGCAGCTTGAATAACAACTACTTACTTTGGAAGGCAGAAGGTATTTAAATCCACTGCACTGTGATAATGGCACCATTTTTCTTTATTAGTTCACATGCTTGTCTGATGATTTACTTCCAGCCAAACATTTTGTTTGGTGACGTGACAAGAAAACAGGAGTGCGGGATCCTCATTAGCAAAACCGTTATAATTTATTAAAAGAAAAAAATAGCACACTTACAGTTAAAAATCTTGGAAATTTAGCGAAAGTGGTAGGAATCACCAGGGTGGAGGTATACAGGAGAAAACGGCAACTCCAGATCCATTGCCACTGTCTTATGCCTTGTGGTGACCTCTACATGCTGGTGGAAAAGGGTGGGTAGTAACAAGTTTCAAATGACAACCATTCAAGTCCAATTGTTACCTGTAGGGGCAGGTTTGAGAAAGAGTTGTCCTTTGAAACATGTTACTGCCTCTTCTTTCCACCAGCACATAGAGGCCACCATGAGGCATTGGGCAGCGACACTAAATGCTGTCTATTGGTGGCTTTCTGACAGCTGTCAGAGCGGGTCTCTGTGATGCAAGCCAGGACATTTTGATTTCCAAGAATTTTAACTAAATGCTATTTTTTTTTCCCTTACGTTTTTACTGTTCTGCTGATGAGGGTCCTGCACTCATCTTTTCTTGTTTGAGCTGCTTTGGATCATCACGGAGCTCTTCTGGAAGCTGCAGGATCCTCCTGTCACCTTCCCTGACTATCCTGATTTGGATTAGGATTCCCATTGGAGTGAATCTCATTGATATTACTGACATTGGACATTAGAAGCTGGGACATGTAGTGCGCTTTGCTGGTTTGTGGATTTGCTTTCATTCTTTGATCTCGACCTATTCTTTGATAGGTGAGGCGGGGGGGGGGGGGGGGGGGGGGGGGGTTGGCCATCTGTGTCACTGCTGGGAAGATGTCCTACTCCCTGTCAGGAAAGGTAATGAAAAATCCTATTTTTTGGGAGAAAGACAGAAAAAAAAAAACTTTTTTGCAGAACTTTTGATGGTGTTTTTTTTGCTGCTTTCAGTATTGGTAAAGTCTGAACCCCCTTTCTTTTGCACAGGCATTACAGGGGGAGAGGGAAATTTTCCCCATGGGGTTACAAAAAGAAGCAAAATTAAATTCTTCCCCTTTCTTTTCAATTGGGGGGAAAACACATATTTTGGCTTGTTGGGCTTTAATGTTTAGGATTACGACTTTGTGATGTCTCGCACCCTGTTACTTTGTATAATGTCTGGGAATTTCTCTAACCACACAAGTCAGGCAATCAAACTGTGCTGGAATTTCAAGCTTTGAAGCAGATGGGTCGTTTTCTTCTGCTTTTTCGCATCAGAACTTTGGGTAGACCATTCCCATGATTATTTAGATTGCTGTTATGCTGCACTATTATAGCACTTTGTAGACTGATAACAGTCCTAAAATAAAGTGTGTGTGTGATTTCCCCCCCCCCCCCCCCCCCCCCCCCCCCCCCCCCCCCCTGCTCCTGGAACTGTCATCTTCTGGGAAAAGGGTTCACCACACCCACCTTTTTATCAGATGGTTCAGTAATTTCCTGACTGAAGCTCTAAGGCTGCTGTGACAGCCTGCAAAACAGAAAAGTAATTGATGATGCAAGATCTCATCAGTATTCCAAGCCAGGTTATCAGCCAAGCCAAGTATGTAGACAGCATTAAATATGTGAGAACTGGTAAATATGAGATGACTGTCCATTTTTCTTGCCTAGGTAAAAAATTAGACTTGTATCTGTTCAGTTATCCTTGAGGCACTTGATCTCTTACTGTTGTGTGCTGCTCGGCACTCTTTACTTATATACTGTTTGTATCTTGTTTGCACAGAGAAACTGAGACGGAGTCTTCCAAATCTCTCCAAGGCGACAGGCATTCAGACCACAGATGCTGTAAAAAACAGCAGAAGTTGTGAGTCAAATCTGCAGGTCCCAAATGGAGGATCCTCCCGAGCGCTGAGCACTTCCAGTAAGTGAAAATTTGTGTTGCTTCACATTGCTCATTGAGTTATATAATATTAGGTATTGTATAATGTGATCAGCAAGCGCTCAAATGTTAAAGGAGGTTTGGGGTTAGTGCCATCCCCCCTTGAGTTGGCATTCTAAAAGTCCAGTAGGACAGATCTTCGGAACAGTAAATCCAGGACACCTACGGTAGATCAGTGTTGTCACATCTGTCAACTTTTCATAGACCTCAAATAAAAGGTGTACTTCAAGGAGTGGTGCTTTCAGTCTGGAGATCACATCCTGAGATGTTTGGCAGTCATTATCATTTATTACTTTTTTCCGGGTTGGGATTTAGTTTCACTATTGCTATAAACTGTTGCTTGTAGCAGCATGAAAGAACGTCACATCAACTCCTATGTTTTATTTTGAAGCATTGATCGCATTTTCAAATTTTGGGTACAGCATAAACCAAAGAAATTGGCATAACCTGCAGATACCGTATCTCACAAAAGTAACCACGCCCCTCACATTTTTGTAAATATTTTATTATCTTTTCATGTGACAACACTGAAGAAATTACACTTTGCTACAATGTAAAGTAGTGAGTGTACAGCTTGTAGAATGGTGTGAATTTGCTGTGCCCTCAAAATAACTCAACACACAGCTATTAATGTCTAAACCACTGGCAAAATAAGTGAGCAAACCCCTAAGTGAAAATGTCCAAATTGAGCCCAATGTGTCAATATTGGGTGCGGCCACCATTATTTTCCAGCACTGCCTTAATCCTCTTTGGCATGGAGTTCACCAGAGCTTTACAGGTTGCCACTGGAGTCCTCTTCCACTTCTTAATGACGACATCATGGAGCTGGTGGATGTTGGAGATCTTCCGCTCCTCCACCTTCCGTTTTGAGGATGCCCCACAGATGCTCAATAGGGTTTAGGTCTGGAGACCTGCTTGGCCAGTCTATCACCTTTTATCCTCGGCTTCTTTAGCAAGGCAATGGTCATCTTGGAGGTGTGTTTGCGGTAATTATCATGCTGGAATATTGCCCTGCAGCCCAGTTTCCGAAGGGAGGGAGATCGTGCTCTGCTTCAGTATGTCATAGTACATATTGGCATTCATGGTTCCCTCAATGAACTATAGCTCCCCAGAGTCGTTGGCACTCATGCTGCCCCAGACCATGACACTCCCACAACTATGCTTGACTTTAGGTAAGACACTTGTCTTTGTACTCCTCACCTGGTTGCCGCCACACACGCTAGACACCAGCTGGACCAAATAAATGTATCTTGGTCTCATCAGACCACAGGATATGGTTCCAGTAATCCATGTCCTTTAGTCTGCTTGTCTCTGAAGCAAATTGTTTGCAGGCTTTCTTGTGCATCATCTTTAGAAGAGGCTCCCCTCTAGGATGACAGCCATGCAGATAAATTTGATACAATGTATGGTCTGAGCACTGACGGGCTGACCTCCCTTCAACCTCTGCAGCAATGCTGGCAGCACGCATGTGTCTATTTACCAAAGACAACCTCTGGATATGATGCTGAGCACATGTACTTAACTTCTTTGACCATGGCGAGATCTGTTCTAAATGCAACCTGTCCAGTTAAACCGCTGTATGGTCTTGTCCACAGTGATGCAGCTCAGTTTCAGGGTCTTGGCAATTTTCTTATAGCCTAGGTCATCTTTATGTAGAGTAACGATTCTTTTTTTCAGATCCTCAGAGTTCTTTGCCATGAGGTGCCATGTTGAGCGTCCAGTATGAGAGAGAGAGCAATAACGCCAAATTTAACACAACTGCTCCCCATTCACCCCTGAGACCTTGTAACACTGAGTCGCATGATACCGGAAAGGAAAAATGGCTAATTGTCCCCAATCTGAACACTTTCACTTAGGGGTGTACTCCCTTTTTATACCAGTGGCTTAGACATGAATGGCTGTGTTGAATTATTTTGAGGGGACAGCAAATCTACACTTTTATACAAGCTGTACACTCACTACTTTACTTTGTAGCAAATTTAGCAAATCTTCAGATTTGTCTTGCTAATCTTCAGATTTGTCACATGAAAAGCTATAATAAAATATTTACACAAATGTGAGGGGTGTACTCACTTTTGTGAGATGCTGTATATATCGACTTCGACTTTCACTGATGGTATATACACTATATTGTCAAAAGTATTGGGATGCCTGTCTTTGAAGCTATAACTGCTTCAGCTCTTCTGGGAAGGCTGTCCACAAGGTTTAAGAGTGTCTCTATGAGAATGTTTCACCATTTTTCAGAAGTGCATTTGTGAGGTCAAACACTGATGTTAGACGAGAATGCCTGGCTCGCAGTCTTTGCTCTAATTCATCCCAAAGATGTTCTGTCAGGTTGAGGTCAGGGCTCTGTGCAGGCCAGTCATGTTCCCCCCCACCCCAAGCTCGCTCATCCCATGTCTTTTATAGACCTTGCTTTGTGCACTGGTGCACAGTCACGTTGGAACAGGAAAGGGCCATCCCCAAACCATTCCATAAAAGTTGGGAGTATGAAATTGTATTAAAAATATCTTGGTATGCTGATGCCTTAAGAGTTCCCTTCACTGGAACTAAAGGGCCAAGCCCAACCCCTGAAAAACAATCCCCACACCATAATCCCCTCTCCACCAAATGATTTGGACCAGTGCACAAAGCAAAGTCCATAAAACGTTCCCAAAGACACACTCCTAAACCTTGTGGACAGTGACTTCCCAGAAGAGTTAAAGCTGTTATAGCTGTAAAGAGTGGGCCAACTCAATATTAATCCCTACAGACTAAGACTGGGGTGCCATTTAATTTTTTTTTTTTTTTTTTTTTTTTTTACCATTTGGGTATTTTACCATTTTTTACCACTTCGGGTATTTTCGGAAGGCGTGACGTGCCTTAGCAGCCCGTCAATCAACTCCGCTTGGCTTAGGAACGCCCATTCCCCGCAGGATTCCCCGCTCGGAGCCGGATAACAACGGCTCATAAAACGATAAGTAAAAAAAAAAAAATTAAAAACCCCAGCATACTGCAGATGTTAGCAGTATGCTGGATCTAATGTCAGGAAGTTGATTTTTGGGTGAACCTCTGCTTTAAGGTCATTTACATCACCCTTGAGATTGAAGAAGAAAGGGTATGAGGGGTCCCATGCAAGGAAATCTAGGGTATTTCCTGTCCACAGATCCCTTGTGGCTTCTATTAATTTGGAATGGCAGAATCCCAAAAGGAAGCCTCCCCCCTTTTTTTTTCTTCAATGGGGCCTCAAAGATGCGTCCAAACCTTGGAATAAGGCTGGGTGCACCTCTCTTTCCAAACATCCGGACTTGGCCTTCGATAATATGGGGGCTTTGAAAGACCCAATGGACAAAGGGGGAGGTGTCCTACTACGCAGAGTATGGGCACTTTCACACGGGGCAGATCAGTAATGATCGGCCCCGTGCACCTCCGTTTGCTCAGCGGGGATCGCTCCATTGATCTCTGCTGAGCTGCCGGATGACTGGGCGGTCCCCGCACACTGTGCAGGGACCGCCCTGTCTTTTCTCCGCTCTCCCCTATGGGGGGATCGGATGAACACGGACCGTCTGTCTGTGTTCATCCGATCCGCCAGACGGAAGGAAAAGTAGGTTTTTCCTCCGTCATACTTTGGCGGATCGGAGCTGGTCGGTTGTCAGCGGACATGTCTCCGCTGACATCCGCGGCTCCATAGAGGAGCACGGAGCGTCCGTTCAGGTCCGCAAAAAAAACTGGCAAGCGGATCTGAACGGACGCTTCGTGTGAAAGAGCCCTATGGGTTTTTACTTTGGTCAGCATAAAATCAGCCTTAGCGGCAACCTGCGTTGCCATAAATCTGGAATGTTGGTCTTCCCAGCTTCATTCACACCTGTCGGCCGGGACCTCGAGACAGCAGATTTTAAAGTCTTTTCCTCTGCTTTTTAGGCCTCATTTCCACTGGCGTTTTTACAGCCACTTTTCTGAGCGTTTTTTGCAGCTTAACGCCTGTCCATGTTAGTCTATGGCCTCATGCCCACCATGACGTTTTTGAGCTGTAGATGGCTAAGCTGCAAAAAAAACGCGGGACCAGTGCGTTCTGAAGCTCCAGCAATAGAGCTGTAAAAACGGCAGACATTAAAAAACGCGCATAAACGCACACAAACGCTCAAAGCCGCTGCGTTTTTAAAGCTCCAGCTCCAAAAAATTTTTTATTTTTTTTTCCCTAAAATAAACATGAACAGGCGTTTTTAACGTGGCTGTAAAAACGCCAGTGGAAATTAAAGCTGTAGGTTATTTGGCAGATGCCTCAGCAGAGTCGGTGAAATTGGGTGCCAGATGTGCTGCTTTGGTGCACTCAGCCAGACGGGCCCTGTATAGATACAGAGATGGGTTGAGTGTATTTGTCCCTGCACAATCATCAGTGTTGGTCAGTGTGGCCAACCATGATAGAAAAGGATCATAAGGGTACAAGACCAAGTTAAAGGGGTTGTAAAGGTACATTTTTTTTTTTTTATATCCCTAAATAGCTTCCTTTACCTTAGTGCAGTCCTCTTTCACTTACCCTCATCCTTCCATTTTGCTTTTAAATGTCCTTATTTCTTCTGAGAAATCCTCACTTCCTATTCTTCTGTCTGTGATTCCATACAGTAATGCAAGGCTTTCTCCCTGGTGTGGAGTGTTGGGCTCGCCCCCTCACTTGGACTGCAGGAGAGTCGGGACGCTCTCTACGTTGCAGATGGAGAAAGGAGCTGTGTGTTAGTGGGCGCCCTGACTCTCCTGTAGTCCAAGGTAGGGGGCGAGCATGACACTCCACACCACACCAGGGAGAAAACCTTGCATTACTGTGTGGAGTTACAGACAGAAGAACAGGTGAGTATTTCTCAGAAGAAATAAGGACATTTAAAAGCAAAATGGAAGGATGAGGTAAGTAAAGGAGAACTGCACTAAGGTAAAGGAAGATATTTGGGGGAAAAAATTGTACCTTTGCAAATCCTTTAAGATTTTACAGGAATCCTGAGAATTTGCAAATAACTTCATCCACTCTTGTCTAGATCAATCTGACATGCAGTGTTCACTGAAATTAACCTCTGCTCGTGCATTTTGTATCACTTGCACAGTTGGAATTGCCGTGTGTCGCAAGCTTATTTAAAATACCTGTAGATACACCATTGTGATTGTCATCATTTTATAGATAAAAATAAAGTATATTGTGCATTTATGGTATTTCAAAAATAAATGTTATTGCATGTGAAAATAAATGAAATGGTAGACTTTAGATTAAGGTGCAATGATCTTATTTGGTGTGCATGTGCGCTTGCCAGCTGCTGTGGTGCATGTGCCCATTTATGCCGTCTGCTCCCCTCTGTGCTCCTCACTGATATTTACACTGAAAAGGGCTCTGGTGTAGCTAACCTTGTGCAGCTTTTACTTGGTTTTTATTGTTTTACCTGTGAAGTAGTAGTCCTTTTTTTTGCAACAGCCGTATAGTCTTTATAATTTAAATGGTTCAATTTTTTTTTCTGTCTTATGCTTCAATGTATTCATATTCAGGTTAATGAATTGACCAAAGAATAACAGAATTGCATATGTTAGGACAGCACAGTATTGGAAAAAATAACTTTGTTGATCTAGGCGAGTCACCTTTCTCCTGAATAGGTGCAGCATGAGTCCTGGTATTTCAGTATATACACAATTACATTATATTGTCAAAAGTATTGGGACACCTTCCTTTACATAAACTTTTAAAGAGGAAGTAAACCCACTTATCAAAAATAACACCACCACCTGCAAGACAAAGGCATAATGAGCTAGTATGCATAGCATACTAGCTCATTATGTAATACTTGCCTCTGATCGAAGCCCCCGCAGCCATCCTCGTACACAGATCAGACGACCATCATCTCTCCTGGTGGTTACTTCTGGGTATCGTGGCTCCAGCACTGTGATTGGCTGGAGTCGCGATGTCGTCACTCCCACACATGCGTGCGCCGCCAGTCACGGCCTCCTTTTAGGAATGGTTCGATCGCCGTTTCTAAAATGTGCCTGCGCCGCTGTTGGAGATATTCCAGCACCTACACGTAAGCCTTAATCTAGGCTTACCTGTGGATACAAGTGGTTGTAAAGGGTTTACAACCACTTTAATGGCATCCCAGTCTTAATCCGTAGGGTTCAATTATGAATTGGCCCACCCTTTACAGATATAACGGCTTCAACTCTTCTGGGAAGGCTGTCCACAAGTTTTAGGAGTGTGTCTATTGGAATGTTTGACCATTCTTTCATAAGCTTATTTGTGAGATCAGATCCAATGAGGCATCTTCAAACTACATTGAAGAGTTTGTGGAGAAACATAGCCGTCTCCATTCAGACACTTTGGACTGTAGTATGTGTGGTCGCTCGCAATGCCAGGTCCTGTTCACTTTCACTTTTTCGGAATTTCTATGCCATTAAGAGCAATCCCCTGCTCTCATTTCTCATTTTATTTTTTCAAATTTTCTCCTGCTTTTGGAGAAATGTTTCAAATGTCTAGGCAATAGCTGGTCAGTTTTTTTTAGGTGCCAGATGTTGACATTAGTTATTAAAAATTCAAAGATTTACCCAATACAGTACTACTTGGTGACAAACCTTTTAATGGCTGCTTTCACCCTGAACTATTTCCACCACGCTTCTCTACACACCCCTTTTTATTCTAGGCTGCACCGGCTTTCTCAACCCACTATGAATCATAACATTTTTATGTTATGCATTCCCACTCTAATGACCTCACCTAATTAACTCCACGTTCCACAATATCGTTATTTTTTAAAAGAAATTTTCATTTTCTTGTGTTCCAACAGCATCAAAAAGGCAGATAAATTTGCCACGTACAACCCAGAAAGCAAAACAGGTTGTTGAAGGCCCTAAAGGAGGTAATGTTGAGACACTACAATGCTCACAGTTGCGTTCAGTGTAGCACTAATTCAAGGCAGACGCTTAGAAGGGATCTTACTAAGGCTGGGTTCACACTACGATTTTCCCGTCCGTCAGCCACATACGATTTCAGTTTTGAAAACGTACGGGCCCGTACGGGAAAACGCATACATAGACAATGCATTGCAAATCGTATGCACTCAGATGCATCCGGGTGCGTACGATTTGCTGGCAAAACGTTTTTTAACAGTACACAAAACCGTGTTCGACCACGGTTTTGAGTCAGTTTTTGAAACCGTATGGCAAACGCATACGTTTTTTTTAACATTAAAGTCAATGGAAAACGCACATATGTGCGGTTCCATACGTATAAACCGTATGCGTTTTTCGTCTGCGCATGCGCATTTTCAAAACAAGAAAATCTTTTTTTATTAAATGACACTAATTCCAAAAACGTATGCGTTTTTTTAATCAAAACCGGATGGAACCGTACACACTTTTTGAAACCGTATACGTTTTATAAACGCATACGTTTACGTACGGTTCAATCCGTTTCAGCCGCATACGTTTTTTCATATAAATCGTATGCGGCTGACGGATGGGAAAATCGTAGTGTGAACCCAGCCTAAGACTGGGGCAGCCAGAATCTGGAGCAGCTGTACATGGTAACCACACTGCTTCTAGCTGATACTTTCATAGCCTAACCAAACAAGCTGAAGGTAAAAGCTGACTGATTACCATGCGCAGCTGCTCCAGATCTCGTGTGTTCCAGTTTTTTTTTTGTAAATTCCCCCCCCATGGTCCATGGTGTAGTTGGTTGGGTTGTACAGATGCTTGGAAGTGAAAACTGCTTTAGGACCCACAGACTTTGGGCTTATGTCAAAGGTTTGCTACGCTTCTGAGATCCTTTAAATTCTGACCTGCAGGCTGGTATTGCTTTCCCACAGAGGTGTAAGGGAAATGCAAAAAAAAAAACTTATCGGCAAAGGCCCTTGCCCAGTTGTAGAATTTTATTTCTACAACAAACAACCCGGCTCTATTGATGTCCTTGCCCTTTGTGATGAAATAAAATGTACTTTTAAAAGACCCAATTGCTGGGTAAACCCATTGATAAGTAGACCATCTCTTATTTCCTGACCCCATTTATCTTTGTAGTCAGGGCCTCTAGAAGGATAGTTTTTTTTTTTTTTATGTTTTAATCGTTTTTAATAAACTTTACAAGGTATAAAAAAGAACAAAACTCCGATTTGCATTACATAGTAGACAACATATTTAGAGAGTCAGGAAAATTAGTGCAGCACTAAATGTGTTGTACACAATGCTTATGATGGCATAAGATCAATGGTCATAAATACATTGAATTGTGACTCAATAAATGTGAAAAGGCCATATACAAAGACCATACAACACAAGCAATGCCATGCTGGATCTATGAAGTGATCACACAACCAAATGTGTGAAATAATCCATAAAAAGAAAATAACTTTCCACTTGTTAGCATGTGATGTTGAGCATAACAATGAAATAGAATAGCTTTTATACTGGTGGGGTTTACTGCCTTATTCAATTTGGCATGGCAGTACTGATGAGCAAATTGTAGTGAACAATAAGTCATTGGATTTCACATTACTGGTGGCCGAGAACGTTTGGTTGTCTACAATGTATCACTGCACTTTGAAGATTGCCCTCTGCTTAACCACCTATGCCAGGAAAGCCAAAGACCTCTTTCACACTGAAATGGCTTTTAGGCATTTTTTAGCACTAGGAAAAGCACCTGAAAATTGCCTCTCATTAATTTCAGTGTGACTTTTCACACTGGGGCGGTGCACTTGCGGGACATTAGAAAAAGTCCTGCAAGCAGCATCTTTGGGGTGGTTTGGGAGCGCTGTATTTGGTGCTCCCTAATCGTCTGCCAGTATGGAGGTGTACGGAGTGTCTGCGATAGCCTGACTGACATTGCACCCACAATCCAGTAGTCATGAGTAGTTTGCATGTTTCTGTGCAAACTTTTTTTTTTTTTTTTAACCTACAAAATCCTGTGCATTTATTTACTTTTTTTATTAAGGTAAACCTGATCTTTAATGGTACTTTTACAGGCTGTTTGTGTTTTCAGGTAACTACCATACTTGTTTGGTTGCAGACAGAAGTGCTGAGTTAGAAGCATGCTTTCTGAATTGGTTGCTTGTGTTTTATTATTGGTAATCAAATGGAAGATGGGGATTTTATATGGCATTTTATTGTTGCTCACCGTTTACATTCAGTACTCTTAAAGTGGTTGTAAAGCTTTGTGTTTTTTCACCTTAATTCATCCTATGCATTAAGGGGAAAAACACCTTGCAGTCCCCTCCCCCAGCCCCTGTTTACTTACCTGAGCCCCGAATCTCCGTGGGTGCGTTCCCGCATTGCTTTCCCCCAGCTCTTGTCAGCTCTTCATTGGCTAGATTGATAGCAGCGCAGTCATTGGCTCCCACTGCTGTCGCTCAAATCCAATGACTTGACCACCGGAAGCGGGGCCGAGTCATACAATTGGCGGCTATGGACACCAATTGTATGGCATGGGAGCATGCACACAAGCTAACCCCCTCTGGAGAGGGCTTCCCAGAGGGGGTTAGTTCTTGCAGGGAGGAGCTGCCGTGGGACCAAAGAAGATGAGGATCTGGGCCACTCTGTGCAAAACGAACTGCACAGTGGAGGTAAGTATGACATGATTTTTTTTTTTTTATAATAATCAAACTTTTACGACCCCTTTAATACATTCTTGCCACGTGATTTGCTTTATTTGGCTTCTGTTCCGCAAATTAGTCTTCTCTGCTTGTTCTTTGCAAAAGTGATTTGACAGTAAACTCTGTACTAACCATTGTTTCTTCTCCCTGAACAGTACCTTCCCCTTGCAAGTTCCGCTCCCCTGCAGCACCCTCTCCACTGTCGTTACGGCAGCCTATGAAGGCCCTGTCTAATCATGGTTCTCAAATTGCACAAGAAGCAACCTCTGTTGCACAGAACCTCCCTCCATCAGGGCCACCTCCTAGCCAGCAGTCTGGCGCTGCAAGTCCTGTTGGAAGAGCCAGCACGCCAATGAGGAGTGGACTGCCCAGACCTAGCACGCCTTCAGGAGGAAGCATACCAGTGCCTCGCAGCAAACTTGCACAGCCGGTCCGCAGGTAACGGAAGTTTTTGTTTACTCAGTAAAGCAAGCCACTTCCCTTTACACCCATTTTGTAGGATGAAACGTGCTTCCCCTGCTGCAGCTACTCCCAAACTCGCTGTCACAATTTAAAAACAAACACAGCCATGTGGGGCTCTGCCTTCCCATCGTGTCATTCATTTATAGATTTTGTGAATGGGAAAACTACAACTACTGTCGACATTTGCAGCTGACAGCTTGTAGTTTCAATTAACTACCAGAGTGCAAGTGAGCTCTTTGGTAGTTCATTGATGCTTTCTGTCATTGTGTAACTGCTTGCTCATAGAAGCTATGAGCAGACAACTTACACGGACAATTTGTAGGATCTGCTGATCATTGGTGCAAAGCTTTATGGGATCCTAATAATAAAAAAAAATGTGCATTTAATAATTTTTTTAAACGGTGAACTTATGCTTTTAGGATTTGCTACTGGCCAGATACCACAGCATACCTTTTTTGGAGGTCTAGTGGAGTCCATGCCTGGACGGGTATGGTGGGTGGTCATAATATAATGGCTGATTGGTGTAATAATTATTATACAGGATTTATATAGCGCCGACAGTTTGTGCAGCGCTTTACAACATCAGGGAAGTACAGTCACAATACAATTCAATACAGGAGGGATCAGAGGGCCCTGCTTGTTAGAGCTTACAGTCTCTAGGATTGGAGGGTCAAGCGGAACAAAGGGTAGTAACTGTGGGGATGATCGGATGGACAAAATGAAAATACCGTACAGATTGGGGTAAGGAGTTCCATAGGCTTGGAGAGGCTCTGGAAAAGTCCTGGAGACGAGCATTGGAGCAGGTTATAAAAGAGCTAGAGAGCAGGAGGTCTTGAGAAGATGAAGAGAACTATTAGGTTGGTATAGAGCAGTGTTTTTCAACTCCAGTCCTCAAGGCACACCAACAGGTCAAAGTTTCAGGATTTCCCTCAGATGAAATGGCTGTGGTGATTACTAAGGCAGTGAAACTGATCAAATCACCTGTGCAAAATAATGGAAAGCCTGAAAACATGACCTGTTGGTGTGCCTTGAGGACTGTAGTTGAAAAACACTGGTATAGAGAGACTAGGTCAGTGATGTAGGTGGGGACAGAGTTGTGGATGGTTTTGTAGGTACTTGATGGTATGTTGAATTTAATTTGTTGGGTGAGCGGAAGCCAGTGGGATTAAGGGATCGACAGAGAAGAGTAGCAGAGACGGAGCAGTTGGTAAGGTAGATGAGTCTGGCAGCAGCATTCATGATGGACTGAAGGGGGGATAGTGTATGCAGAGGTAAGCCAATGATGAGGGAGTTGCAGTAATCGAGGCAAGAGATGACCAGGGAGTCAATTAAGAGGGTTGTTGTGTCATTGTGTAGAAAGGGTCGTATTATGGAGATGTTGAGGCGGCAAGAAATGTAGTTTGCGATCGGTGGTGCGCGATCTCATGTCGGTGTTTGCGGTGAGCGATTGCATGTCACCGCTAGCTGTTCTAAATTCTCCTGGCGTGCCCACAGAGAGGGTTCAACGCGACGGCTGTGGCACACGTGCCACGGGTTCGCCATCCCTGCACTAGCATAGAGGAACCTACTTATTAGGGTTGTCCCGATACCACTTTTTTAGGTCCAAGTACTGATACTTTTTTTCAAGTAGTCACCGATACCGAATACTGATACTTTTTTTTTAAATGTCATGTGACAGTTTTCAGACTAAGGATATTTTCTTTAGAATTATGAAGAACTGTAACTCAAGACATAAAACAATAAAGAATGCCCATTACATTGGTGGTCGGTGGGAAGAATGCCCATTACATTGGTGGTCGGTGGGAAGAATGCCCATTACATTGGTGGTCGGTGGGAAGAATGCCCATTACATTGGTGGTCGGTGGGAAGAATGCCCCTTTACAGATGTCAAAAAACATTCATGCAAAAAAAAAAAATGGGCTTTAACATTGCATTTCAACTTCAATTTACTAGGTGTGTGTTACAGAATTGCAGCGGGTGGCAGTCCTCCTTGGAAATGAGTCAATGCAAAAAAAAAAAATGCTGCTTTAACATTGCATTTCAACTTCAATTAGGTACTATAGGTGCACACTGTGCTTCTTTCGGCATCTCGTGACGCGCTGTATGCGTCATGCCTGAATAACTGTCAGCGGGTGGCACTGTCCTCCTTAAGAGTTAACTTAATTCTTGTCTTCTTACTCACGAGAGAAAGGTACTTAAAATACAGAGCTTGTACTTTAGGAAGTTGTATTCTATGTGACTCCATTTTGAGTGACACAGAAAGAAATAACATGCAGTGCAGTGACTGAGAACTTCTGGCAGTGGCAAGGCAACCAACTACACATAGCTTGCCTCTGTGTTCACTACTGTATTACAATTTACTAGACACTCGGTATTCTATTCAATTCATTCAGTTTATATCACTGTCTCACTCTCGAGTGTCTACAATTCTAGATTTAATCTTACTTGCTCGGCGAGGGCTGACTGCTGCTATGAAGTTCGTCCTGGTCCTTCTCTCTGCCTGCTCTCCTCCCTCTCTCCGCCTGCTCTCCTCCCTCTCTCCGCCTGCTCTCCTCCCTCTCTCCGCCTGCTCTCCTCCCTCTCTCCGCCTGCTCTCCTCCCTCTCTCCGCCCGCTCTCCTCCCCTCATAATTTAGCAGCACGAGGCGAGGAGGAAAACAAACAACTATTGGCTGCTCTTTGGCGCTCTCTCCACCCCTCAGCTGCTGCTGCTCTCCGCCCCCAGTTATGCATGCTCGAGTGAGGTGAGTTAAAAAAACGGCACATAGACATACCTCCGATGTTTGCCGCCGCTCTATCCAGTGTCCACCCCTTGTCAGCTGCCACTATTACGCTGCTTACCAGGAACACGGTTACATACACAGTACCAGTGCAACCAATTAGGATGTCGCTGCCGCTCGCTCTACCCCCTTCTAAACTGCCGCAACCAATTAGGATGATCGCTCGCCAGTCCCCACCCCTTCTAAGCTCCCGTTCTAACACTCAGCAGCCTGCTCGTTGGAAAAAAGTATTCTATTTAGGTATCGGCGGTATTTGTGGAAGTACGAATACTCCCGCAAATACTCGGTATCGGGACAACCCTACTACTTATAAAATAAAAAACAAACCTTTACAACCCCTTTAAGACAAAAATCTGACGCTCGATCAACCATTGGATCGTGTGTACAAGGCTTTAGTCTGTTGTGACCAACTTTCATATTTCTGCAGGCTTATTGTACATTGTTTTTGTTACAAAGTCAAATGTTAGACTTTAGTGTTAACAGCAATTCTTTTATTTTGAAGTAATTTTATTGGTTCTCTCATCAATGCACAGTGGACAATTCCAGAGTTCATAGTCATCGTTATTGAAGCAAAGTGTATATGTTCAGACTTATGGAGAGGTACATGAGCATGACTCATTTCTCGTGTCTTGGGCGTATCTATAGGTGGTTCATACAATATAAATTGCATTGTTAGATGTGAGTACATTAGGACTATTAAACTAACTTCTAATTTGATGTCTTCATTGCATTTCCTATAGATCATTGCCAGCTCCCAAGAATTACGGCTCAATGAAAGATGACAGCTGGAAGGAAGGCTGCTACTGACCCCCGACCCCACCTTAAATCCTAAAGTGTGACTGCTCACTGGACTCTACGTCACCCACACTGTGACCACAGAGCAGCCCACCCTGATTGGACAATTTTGGGATTTTGCTGTTTGATCCCAGGGTCCTCTGTCCGTATCTAGCACAAACGGGAGAGGTTACAAAAAGGAGCACTTTATTGACACTGACCATCAGATGTTTGTCATCAATCACCCCTTCATGGTATTTCTCCTAATTTATTTTTGCCGCCTGTAATCTTAACCCTTTATAATCTAGAAACACTGCATTATCTTCTGGCTGGTAAACTAACTGCAAAATGAATAACTTTGGGTAGCAAACAATCTTTCTTTTGGAAAAAAAAAAAGAAATATCTGGTTAATGCCAAAGAACAATTCCTCAAATGCTTTTATACATCTAAAAAATATAATCTCTATAATGAATATGCATATTGGCACTGATACTGCAAAGGTCTACAAGGGTATATCGTTTGGTAGACTGTTTTCTGAAGACAGATTTTTTCCAGTTTTATACAGAGCGAAATTTTGTTGCCTTTTATTCTATGTAATAGCTGTTGAATCTTCCCACTGAACCTCTGTCGGTGAATGGACCGTCACATATTTTACTAGAAGAAACACAGGGGCTCATGCTTGAAACTCTCTGAGGAAGCATATGTCTAATAATTAGCACAATTGATCCGAGACGAGCGGGCAAAGTTGTCTGACGTTTGCTATTCTTCCAAAAAAAAATGAAACCAGGTGCTTATATATGCAGTCTTTTTACCTGCAGTTTAACCATTTGCATAATCGCAACAACCCTTAAATGCATAGTTGAAGTATATTATATACTATATGCTCGAAATGTTTTACCTGTCTAGGGGCTGGCAATTCTTTTTAGCCAGGCCGCACCTTTTTCTTATCAGCCAACTGACCGGACAGCGAATCTGTATTGTGATGATGTTGTCCATCTTTTGACATGAGATGGGTCACGGACTGGCTGCTAAGAATTATGAAAACTTTGCCAAGTAAGACAGTTCTTACAGGAAAATGCTTTCTGTTGTATTTAGAGGGCTGAAGTATCTCTTCAAAGATTGTTTTATATTTTCACAAGTTGAAAAGTACTATCATTTTAGTATCTGTTTTGTACATTTTGTGTTTCAGCAAAAGATACACCTGTGTGACATGACTTTATTTTTATGTGAAACCTGTTGACAGACATTTGTAACTTTAATGTACAGTATACTCCATTTCAGACCTGCAGCATACTGCTGGGCTGGGTGAGCGGCTCTACAGCTCAACATAGCATTTCTCTTCTATCCTGAGCATATATAAGATGGGTGCTCATTGTTGGAGGTATTACACTAGAATTATAAACTGGGGGTGAGAGACCAGGCTGGGACCTATGCTCTTGTTTCAAACGTATACAGACTTCTGTGTACAGTGACTTTTACACATTGATCTGTAAATTTTAAGTTATTTTGGTATAGTATTCAGGCAGACCCCGGGTTACAACAAAGATGGGGTCTAATTTGTAAGTCGGAACAGGTACATTTTCTAAGTGTAGCTCCAGCCCAAAAAATGTTTACGTTTTTTTGGATAGCATAGGGAAGAGTTAACCCCTGTAACATTTGTTTTGCTGTCTGTGCCCCTGTTCAGAAGATTTTCACCTCGCTTTCTATCCCAATGACAATTGAATTTTGAAAATGTTTGGTTGTTGTAACAAGGATTGGTGATAAAACATCAGTGAAGATACCTTTTTCCCATAACTCTTACATGAGTGAATTTCTCTTACTTAGGAGTTGATTTCCTCTCACTTCCTGTTGTCTCCCTCTGTAAGTCAGATGTTTGTAACCCGGGGACCGCCTGTATACAGATATTATGCAGTTTTTCCATCTATAGACATTGTTGATATACATGAGGTATATGATTGCTAACCCGTTGGGCCTTGTTCACACAGGCATCAGCTTGTATGACTGCAGAGTTTTTGACAAACTTAGGCTCCATTCAGACCTAGGCGTTTTGTCGCCTGAAGCCCGACGCTGAAGCAGCCTGACATACGCTGGAGGGGCGAATTTACATTGTTGGCTATGGAGATGGTTCACATCTCCACGCCGTACGCCTGAAGCTCAAGAAACAAAGTCCCGGACCCTTTTTTTCAGGCGTATCGGGCATTCGGCAATATGGCATGCTCCATATTTCAACCATCTAAATAATAATAATAATAATAATCTAAATGTTTTTTCATTTGAAAAAGCTGATGAAGAAATCACCTAGGGGTGTCTACTTTCCAAAAGGTTTTATTTTTTTATTTTTTATGGTGTTCATATTGTCCTATTTTTATTCAATGTTTCTGTAAAATAACGCAAACTTCTTTTTTTTTTTTTTACCAAACAATGTTTTGTTTATTAAAAAACTTAAACAGGGATATTTGATATCCCTAAAAGAAACCTCTGTCTCAAAAAAAAATATAATACATTTGGGTGCATTGTTGCATGACCAAGTATTTGTTTGTCAAACTATGACAGCCCCGAAAACTGTCCTCAAGTGCAATGATGGCATATATACAGACTGGTACAAGTGGGTAACATTCTGAAACTGGATCTGAATGGTATATTAAAGGCTTCAACAAATCTTGCCAAAAGCTCTACAAGTGCTTTGCAAAATCTTCTGTGCTCCTATACAAGCTGAATCCCATGTGACCAAGACCTGAGATACCATGTGGAGTGAATCCCTCTGTGCCAAGTAGCCCCACAGCCGTTTGTGCTGGAAATTTAAAATGACTTCCAGTGCTGAAAAGGTTAAAATATAGACAAGCTCATGCATGTTGTTCTCTGCAAACCATTATCTTATTTTTATTTTTAGCTTTTTACTTTACATATGTATTTAAGGTGTAAAAACTTTTTTTTTTTTTTTCCTCCTGGGCGCCTTTCAGTATTGCAGTCAATGTACTTTGCCTTATGTATCCTATATTTAACATAATCTATGCCAGCATTTGTCATTATTGACCTGTTTACAGTCTATTGTGGAATGTTGCCACACACACAATCATTTTACTGTGTTCCATTATATGTATCTGTGCACAACTGTCCTATACATAGAACAGGCCTATTGCCATGTACCTTTCTTTTTCTTGGTAGTTTTTTTTTCACATAGGGCCTCCTCAAGTAAGTACATTTCAATCCTATTTTTTCTTTGCATTTGCTTGCAGTATAAATCGCCTAAATAAGATGCCTGCCAACAACAATAATGATGTTTTGGCTGGAAACTAATAGGGCAAACATTTGTGTAAAGCGCTCTTACTTTGGCAGCCCCATCGTATAGACTGATTTTCATTTATGGAGTGATTTAGGGTTGTATTTGGATAGGAATGAAGGCAACAGCTTGAAATAGTAAAGAGATTAGCTGGATAAGCTTCTCTGCAATGGATCTCTTCTTAGGATCACAAATGTGACTCTTGTATATGAAAGTGGCAGTCAACTGACCGTGACTTTTACAGTACTTGGAGTCCAGTTCTTCTATACAACACTTCTGCTGCAGCCTTCCTATAGTAGAGCAGATAACTTCTGACATGTACTTTCAAGTACCTTACCTTGGGAGGAAAAAAATAAATACACACACACACACACACACACACACACACACACACTCTCGCACACTTTATATATCTCTCTATATAGCTGGGGTGTTGAGGCTGAGCTTATGCTGAAAAACCAATACAAGCAAAGACAATCTTAAGTGTGATCAGCCTTTTCAGATATACAAGTAGATGAAGTTATTTGCATATTTTCCTGAAAGTGTTTGACATGGCACCCCAACCTTATTTGTCATTGAGGTCAATGATCACATTCAGGCCGGGTTTTCACTGCTTACAATTTGCCTGGCAGACTAGTGGGACCGACTCAATGTAGCCAGTTCATTCAAGCCCGGGGCGGCCGCGGTGTGAATTCCAAAAGGGTCCTGTGTGGTGTTGGTTATGGTGCAAATTCAGGCAAAAATTCTAACCTAAATTGCTTCTGAACCGGTGAACAGAAACACACCGGACCCCATGCTGGGAACGGTGGCGGCACATATGTAAACCCGGCCTAATGGAGCAATAGGGTATGCGGGGGGGCCAGGGTCAGATTCCTGTCACTAAAGGGAACATGCTAATGCATTTTTTATTTATTTTTTTTGCAATGAATTTTCAGTCTCTATTACCACGTTCTGTGACCATGTTCAATGATGTAGACAGTCCAAATAACTGTACAATCCTGACATACTTCAGGGGGATGCCTGTGACTTTGCCTTCTCTGCCAGCAAAATAGAAAATGTTATGGAGACATGAGCCCATTATGTCTTTCCAGTCTGATTTCTGCACCGTCCAGTCAATGCAGTTGTTAAAACATTGGTCAGAAGCATTTGAAGTGGATCTGTTGATCATTGTTTTGCAGGCATCAGTTCTGTTTTTTTTTTCCCCCCCATTCGAAGATTAGTGCTTGTAAGGTTTACACTCTTGTAATTTTCCAAGACTTTTAGCCTTGGAACTAAAGCTGGTCATACATGGATCAAAATTCATCTGGTTTAGTAGCAACTGGATGAATTTTGATCCATCCATGGTCATTTCTGTTCACGATAAGTCAATCTATTCCTCAACTTTTTATGAACAGTCCTGCTGGAAAATTTCCATTTGATCAGTGGCCCCTTTCTCTGGCATTGAGGTAGACATATTGTCCAGTGCTTGATGTTATCCCAGGAATAAAATAATTCTCTAGTTCACAGTGAGGTAACATTTTGGGTTTTGGTTAGTCTGGATCCATTGGCTAGTTACGGTACACTTTTAATCATTACCATAAACCTATGGTTTATTTAACCATTTACAATTCTATGTCTTACTCCGATGAATGGCAATCAAAGACGGTGAGGAACCTGTAAGTGTGATCTTCTTGGCTTGTGGGTCGATAGGAGTGTTTGACCCTAACTTCTTAATGAACCAGTGCCCAGATCATACATACAAACATATTTACATATTCTGAACAAGCAGTAACATTACGTTAAGCAAACCCCAATCCACCTCTTTATAGACATTGTGAAGCAATTCATTTTTAAAACTCAAAGGCACTAAAATTGATTGATTTTTTTCTAGAGCAAATCTCATACACATCTCTTCTGTAAATAAAATCACATGTTACCAACCAACTGAAACTCCACTTTAAAGCTTTTCTTGTAATCATTAAAGATCTCTGAGAATAAATTACTTCATATTACAATCTGCTAGAGAGGCAAGTGTGAGTTTGTTTTCAAGTTATGATTATGTAAATGATTCAATGCCTTTAGACCCCTTTCACACTGAGGAGTTTTTTAAGGCGGTACAGCGCTAAAAATAGCGCTGTTATACCGCCTGAAAAACACCTGCACTGCATTCTCAATGTGAAAGCCCGAGGCGATGCGCTGGCGGGAGAGAAAAAAAATCTCCTGCCAGCAGCATCTTTGGAGTGGTGAGAGGAGCGGCGTGTATACCACTCCTTCACATTTAAAACAATGGGAAACCGGGGCAATACTGCCCGCAATGCGCCTCTGCAGAGGCGCATTGCGGGCGGTATTAACCCTTTATCGGGGTTAATACCGCACCACTATCGGCTGATTCCCGCGGCAATTCCGGCAAGATAGTGCCGTTATTTTTAGCGGCGCTATACCGCCACCGCAGCTCCCGCCCCAGTGTGAAAGGGGCCTTAGTCTGGGCCAAGGTCCACCGCTAACTTTATTTACAATGCAAAGTATGCTAGTGGAGAATTGGAACTCCCAGCTGAAATCAGAGGGTGGAATTTCATATTGAGTGTGACAGAGCCATATTTGGGCACTCAAACTAAATGTATGCAAAAAAAAAAACGGAGCCTTTAGAAATGATAGTTGCCTGGCTGTAAATAGATTACGCTGTGAGACTTTGAACTGGCACAAATATGTAGATTACAATGCCAGGGTGAAGTCCAACATCCTAATCCGCATATGTGTTCCAGGTTATTGCTTTAGAATGCATTAAAGACATTGCATCAGTATGCCAGCCAGGAAGCTAGTATTTTCTGCAGTGGCAGCCTCTACTTCTCAGATCTACTAATGCCAGTATCCTCTCATAATTACAATATCGGATATGGTTTGTTTTAAGCAAGTTATTTATTGCGTTGTGAAAATGCGTGTTTCAGTGGAATGCAATGTATGGTATATGGTGGAGACTTTTCTGTCCCTATTAACACAGAAGGTCGCTTTCTAAATTTACATAAGACAATTCCAGCTTTAGAAAAAAAAAATAGCACAAATTGGACTATTTGGGGTACTGCATATGTACTTCTCAATCAAGTTATGGGCAATTCAATCACATCATGCCTAAAACCATTGTCTCTTTTGTGTTGTAGCATGTGCCAGGCTTTACAATTATTTCTACTAAGATTTCTACTATTCCCACTTTTATTTTTATTTTTATTTTTAGAATTTATTTGAATAAAAAAGAAACTGTGCCAAGCCTAGCAAATGTTCAGCCTTTGGGTTTGTGAAATGCTATGGTTTGCATTTTCCAATAAATGGTGGGAGGTGACCTTTATAGCAAAAATTACATGTATCTAAAAATTGTTACACTATATTTTGGCGTTGCAAACAGCTTGAAATCCTCATTCACCTACTTTCTTTCTTAGATTGAGAGACTTGCTGTGCCAGCCAGAGATCCAGCTCTTCATTATACACAAGAACATTTGTATGTAGGCAACTCTAAACTCTGGTTTAAAAAATATATATACTATTCAATTATGTATTTCTAACACCAAAATGTACCTTTTTTTTTTTTTTATAGAGCTTTCAGCTTCCTCCAAATTCCTTTTTTTTTTTTTTTTTGCACTGCTGTGATCTGGCTTCCTGTTAGAGGGTGGCTACATTCATTCTCCATGGTCACACTGTAAGTAGGAGCATAGCTACCCTTTTTCTCGCTCCTGTAATGAACTTGGGATTGTTAATGGGATTTGTTGTGTGCATATAGCTGTGCATAGTCTATTCTCACACTGCTAGTTTCAGAAGCTCACGGAGTACATTACAAGGAGTAAAAAAAAAAAAATCCTACTGTAAGAAACAATTTCATGAAAAATGGTTTATAGAGCCATTAAGTAGTGGATGTGTATGAATGATTTTTGGAGAATAAGGATCATGTTTCGCAGGACACAAACTGTATGATTATACCCGTACTTGCATCTGTAACATTTGCTGGAAGATTGGACCTGTGTGTCCCAAAAGCTTGTAGTTTATAAGATGATATAAATTGGAGAGAAACATGGAGGCTTCCACTGATCATTCTGCAAATGGCTGTCATGTTGACTCAGTTCTTTGAGTCACTAATTCTGGGCTAGTATGCAAATTAAGGGCTTATCACTATATGATCTGCATACTTCCAGGTCTGTGACTTGGTATACTAGCCAATGCCATACAGTTAGCATGTTTTAGGAGAAGATCAGCAAAGAGTCCCCACACTTCTCTCAGGAAAGCTTTTGCTTTAAGGGCCCATTCACAATAACGTCATGTTACTGCAGCATGAAAGTTTTTAAATGGACCCTCAGTGGCACAGTATTTCACAAAATACAGATTTTGCTCTTGCCTTCAGCTTTCTTGTATAAGTAATTTTATATCCCCATTGCCACTAGTGTGCCACATCTGTGTGCTATTTAGCTTGGGAAGTGAGCAGCCACTTTGCTATTCAGTTGGGATTTAGGGATCCTTTTGACCTGGCTTGGTTTTACAATGGGGTTAATTCAATTCTAGTCTAATGAGCAGGGATATGCAAAGATCCTTACAACCAATAAGAGTTCAACTTCATTCAGTTTGTTGCCAGACTGACAAACACAGGTCTGACTGGTTGCCGTAGGCAGACAACAAGAAAGTGACTCATGCAGATAAATCTATTGTGTTCTATGAAAGTTGGTCGGTAAAGGCCAAGCACATCTAGAAGAATTCTAGGAACAGGTTTATAAAAGGTGTTGCAAGATGAAAATATAAAATGAACCTGCCACCGATGCGTGGTGGTGGCACCAATGTTGTGTGGCTGTAAAATATTCAGCACAACATATTGACTCACTAGAAACCTACAATATTACAGCCGTGTTGATGTACTTCATTTTGGCCTTCAGCAAAATCATAGACCACATCCTATGCTGTACTGGCCAACCAACAAAATGGAGCCTCCACTTTGTAGGGGAATGAAGCAAAGGCTTAACTTTTCGACCTCCTGATTCAGGGGGCCTGGCTGCCAAGTTGTGTTCATGCCACACCCCATGATATGTCATCCTCTTAGGCTATAACTCGGGAAACCTACATTAGGTTCCAGTGTACCTAGAATTTCATATTGAAGGAGGAATGATGTATCTAAGAGTTATTTTGCAGTAAGGGCTTAATCAACAGTGGTGCCGGTGAAGGACATAACCAAGTAAGTTTAATTCAGGCATAGACATTCAAGGAAACCAATTCTTCACCACTGACATAACATCCCCATAACAATGTGGTATTGCTGACCCTTTATTTGAAGCAATGTTTATCTAATGTGTGCAGATGTGTTTTTTAATTTGACATACCATTTTTCTGGTACCACTATTATAAACATTTGAAAGAAAACCTACCTGTTCTGTTTTACTGTATCAGGAACGGGGGTTAACCTTCTATACTTAAAAGATGTTGAGAGAAGTGTGGATATGATAAATAGTGCCTATGATTTATTTATGTTTTTGTGTATTATAAAAGATCTTTTGAATGTGGATTATTTTTGTGCCAATGCATCTTAATTGTCATTTGTATGTAAGCAAGCAGATTGTGTAACTTTACTGCTTCCAAAGGTATTTAAATTTTTGTATGTGTGATATTAAAATGTACAAATTGTAAAAATACAGATTTATTCTTAACAAGAAACTTGTCTGGTTTAATTCCATGCTGTTAATGTGGAGTGATAATTAAAAAAAATATTAATGCAGTGTGTGAAAATAGATATGCAAGCTGTAGAGAAAGGGGTAGACCTCCCTTTGAGCCTAGTGTGCTGAGAAATGGTTTGCAAGAATTCCAGACAGGTCAGCCATTCCAAATCATGGGGCCCTGTACAGCCTACCTCAACACCTCCCAATTATCCCCCCATATACTTTAAAACTCACACACCCCAGTGCCTCCCCACAACCTTCCAAAAATTCAACATACCTTCCATTTTTAGAACAGGAGAAGGAGGGATACCTTAAGGACTATAGGATCTGCACCATGGCAAAATTGTGGGTGTGGTTAAATTGCGCTCAATATTACTTGTGGTGTAATGGAGTCTGAGCCTGCTACCACACAGTACAGTAATGTGCATAGGTTACATGGAAGTAAAAGAACATGCCTCACAAGCAAAAATGTAATTAAAGCGCACGTATGTTGTACACCTATTGCAATGAGCAACAAAATTGTACAGTGGGGCTGTCAAAAGACGGCTATGGGAGTCAAAGGTTAATTTATACCAGGAGGTCACCACCCCAAAAAGTCAACATTTTTGAAAAGAGGAAAAGTAATAGCAAAAAAAAAAAAACACTATTTAAAACATTGAAAGTTTTTTATTGTACAAAGTTTAAAATCACATTAAAAACATGTATAACATTGGGTGCATCAATGAAATTGTATGATACAAACAAGATACGGTCAAGTGTGTAGATAAGATTACACGTTTTGCGGTTACACACCGCTTCTTCAGATTAACATAGTAATTTATGACGGTTATCCATAATACACTCTTAATTTAAAACCAACAATGAAAAGGCAACTTAAAAAGGACCAGTCAGATAATCTTGGGCTGCGGAGTGTGGTATAGCAGAGGGCCATAAAACGGAAGGAAAAAGTGGGCCAATCCAAAGTGATTTGGTAAAAGATATATATTGAAAACAGCCGCTGACAGGGGTGGGGGGTTCCTGATGTCAATACCCTCTTGCAGTGTGAGGTCCAACTCAAAAGTGGTCCAAGAAAGCAAGACTGGTGACAGGCCCATAACCCTGTCACCAGTCTTGCTTTCTTGGACCACTTTTGGTAGGTTACAACCACTGCAGACTGGGAACAATCCCACAAGAACTGCTCTAACCCAGAGAGCCACAGCCAAAAGCACCTTCAATGGGCCACATGAGCATCAGAACTGGACGACGTAGCAATGGAAAGGTGGTGTAGTCTGATGAATGAAATGATAGTTTGAGGAACACAACCAGTTTGAAGCATTTACTTGGCCTCTAGATTTCAAATCAATCGAGCATCTG
Source organism: Rana kukunoris (assembly GCA_029574335.1). Lineage (NCBI taxonomy): Eukaryota > Metazoa > Chordata > Amphibia > Anura > Ranidae > Rana > Rana kukunoris. Next base: position 628,132,496 of record CM056049.1, on the reverse strand, counting down.
TAAAGGCTTGTAAACACGATCGAAATTTTTAACAAACAAAAATGCAGACAATCCGACTGTGTACGATCCATCGGGCAAACTTTTTTGCGTTTTCATCGGACAAATGTTTGCTGTGTGAATAGATGCTTTCCTGCAACAAATGTCCTACATCGGCTAATTTATCATGTGTACACAAGTCCATCGGACTAAAGGAAAACACGCATGCTCTGAACCAATGCTAAAAATCGGACAACAATAGCAGAAGTTGCCCAAAGGGTGTCGGTAAAGAGCAGAAAAAACACGTACGTCCATTACGTCACTACGTTCTGTTTGTTGGCTGAAAAAGTCCTGCCGTGTGTATGCATACCAAGTTCACGGACAATGCCCTTCAGAGCAAAATCCACGAAAAGTCAGTTTGAAGTCCGATCGTGTGTATGAGGCTTAAGATTTACTGGTAAAACGAGTCCTATTCATGAAGGCCCCAACTCGCAACTTACAGGTCCTAAAGGATCTGCTGCTGATGGCTTGATACCAGATTACACAGTATACCTTCAGAGGTCTAGTGGAGTTCATGCCTCAATGGATTATGGCTGATCAGTGTATATGCCAGTATGTAGCCTTGTGGTTCAAGGAGTGTGTGCAAGGAGGTGAGTAGCATTGCTATGCAACTTGCAGTGATAATTCCATCCCAAACTTTTGTTCCAGCCAGAGGAATCGGACAGTTCCAGGCAGGGCTGGTGCAAGGATTTTAACACCCTAGGTCAGTGATGGCAAACCTTGGCACCCCAGATGTTTTTGGCATTATGTTTCCCATGATGCTCAACTACACTGCAGAAAGCATGAACATCATGGGGAAATGTAGTTCCAAAACATCTGGGGTGCCAAGGTTCACCATCACTGCCCTAGGCAAAACTTTGTCACCCCCCCTTGGCCCCACCCCTGACTCCACCCCCTGTGCCCTGCTCATGTATACCCCAACTTTTTAATGAAGCGCCTATCAAATGCAGCCCACCTGCACCCATCAATGCAACCTACCAGAGCCTATCAATGAATGTTTGATTGCTTGAAAGTCGGGACACAGACTCCGTTCTTCACCACCGCTGTGCCTCTGACACTGTGCGAACGGAGCGGCGACTGCCTGCTCATGCTGAGACTTTGTTTCTTGCAGCAGTGCGCCCTAGTCGGCTGCCTAGTGGAAGCACCGGCCCTGGTTGCAGGATAGGTTAGGCACTCGAAAGTAAACGTGCCATCTCCCTTCTTGCCATTAAACTATATAGGTACTAGACCCCTGGTTTATGAATGTATTGGAGGAGGACCTTGTCTGTTGTCAGATGATCAGGCGTTCTGTAAATAAGCTGGTTTAACCCGGCCATACACGGTTCGAATTTCGAAAGAATTTTCTTGCAAAAATCGTATCAAAGAATTTTTGTTCGTATTTCGCACCATTCGTGGGCTGCAGCAACAGCAGATTTTTGTGTGGCAAACAAATTTGAGAAATCCGACATGTTGGAAATTTTCCTAAAAACTGCTGATTTTCTGATCAATGATGGGAGAATTGTGCGAGAAATGTAATAGAAAAAAAAATATTTACGGAGAGAAAAGAATATTCCCGGAGAGAAACGAAAATTCCTGGCAACATGAAAGTTTTGGTCGGCCGAATTTCGAAAATCAATGGTGGCAACATCGGATCACAAAAACTTTCTGATCACAACGAACTTTCTGATTTTGAAAAGAAAATTTGTTCGAAATTCGACCGTGTATGGCCTGCATTAGTTTTGCACTGACTTTCCTGTTATTACTTTAGGACAGGGGTCGACAATATCCGGGCACCGGGTCGCAATTGTGACCTGGAGCCCACACCGGGACGGCAATTGAGGCCGCGGCTTTGCAGTCTACAAGGCCACGAAGCCGCGGCCTCAATTACCGGCCGCCGCGTGCCCACCGTGATCACGCGCCATTGGGAGGTGAGGGCACAGGATCCTGTGTCTCCATGCGCCCCCCCACCTTCCCCGTTGCGCGATCGCGGCGGGCCCGCGACGGCCGTTAATGGAGGCTGTGAAGTCCCAAGCTCTTCCTTCTGTGAGGTGGTCGTTGGCGTTACAAGTTAAATAGCAACTCTAATGTGTCATTTTTCACTGCCATCTCCTTCCCTCTAATTAGAACCCCCAAACATTATATATATTTTTTATTCTAACACCCTAGAGAATAAAATGGTGATCGTTGTAATACTTTGTCACGCTGTATTTGCGCAGCAGTCTTAAAAGCGCACTTTTTTGGGAAAAAAATACTTTTTTTTTATAAAAAAAATAAGACCGCAGTAAAGTTATCCCAATTTTTTTTTATATTGTGAAAGATAATGTAACGCCGAGTAAATTGATACCCAACATTGATACCCAACATGTCACCCTTCAAAATTGCGTCCACTCAAAATCTCCATAGGCCGATGTTTAAAAAAAAAAATCTAAAGGTTGCATGTTTTGAGTTACAGAGGAGGTCTAGAGCTAGAATTTCAAGCAAATTTGTCAAACCCCGCTTTAGGAAGCATGTAAGAGGTTCTGCACTAGAATGAGGCTGTGTAACCACGCACAGACTATAAATTACAATTATTAACCTGATTTAAAGAATTTCTTCGATCTGAAGCGACATAATGACAACTGTAATAATTATGTGATTTACCATTGCTAATAACAGACTCCTGTTTACTATTTATGAAATTAGCCTGAATAGCTGGTTTGCCTTGTTCACACAATGAATGTCTAGCAACAGTCAAGTTTATAGGGCAGCTTCTATGTTTAGAGCAATTAGTATTACTATGACTTTTATGTTGGCTGAAAGTCTATTTCCACCTTTGCAGTCAAACTTCAAAAACCCACACCTTTGTTAGGTTTCCCAATTCACACCTTGTTTCTTTGGAGGCACCTCCCCCCAAGCGGTCACACTTTTAGCTTTTACTTATGATTGATCCCCCATCTAGTTTAAAGGGGTTGTAAAGGGAAGAAAATCCCTAAATAGCTTATTTTACCTTAGTGCAGTCCTCTTTCACTTACCTCATCCTTAAATTTTGCTTTTAAATGTCCTCCTCCTGAGAAATCCTCACTTCCTGTTCTTCTGTCTGTAACTACACACAGTAATGCAAGGCTTTGTTCCTGGTGTGGAGAAAGCCTCTTGAGGGGGGAGGGGTGAGCAGGCAAGTCAGGACACTCTCTACTTTGCAGATAAAGAAAGGAGCTGTGTTAGTGGGTGTCCTGACACTTCTGTTTGCCCTCTCCCCCCTCAAGAGGCTTTCTCCACACCAGTAAGAAAGTCTTGCATTACTGTGGTGAGTTACAGACAGAAGAACAGGAAGTGAGGATTTCTCATAAGAAATAAGGACATTTAAAAGTAACATTTAGTAAGGTAAAGGAAGCTGTTTAGGGAAAAAAATGTTTTCCTTTTACAACCCCTTTTAAGCTGGCTATACACAGTCTTCATGCAAATTTTTACAGAAAGATTATTCATCAGAACATTCAATAAAACCATCAGTGACTATACAAAATACAATCAAAATGTGTTTAATTACAATGGTGATATGGCGATTTCAATTGACATTTTGATAACATTTAATTTTGAGATGGATAGAAGTGAATGTTTTTCCAAAAATGTTTAATTCATCCATGATGATTATAATGTCACTTGATCAAGTAAAAAACAAAATATTTTCCATTCTATTTTCAAAAACCATCATCAATTTGACCACACTATCCATTGGAAAACCAAGCAAACTTTTTGAATATGGCCGATTTTGGACAAAATTTCACCATCTGGGTAATTTTTATTTTTACTAAGGATAATTAAATATGGCAAACAAGCCCCAACTCCCTCATAAACATTACCTTGTAAGGAAGTAGGCTATTTCAGTCCTGGAGTTTTCACAAAAGCATATGAAAAAGGGTAAGCAGCAAGTTTTAAAGTTTGTGAATGGGAACATGCAAAAATTATAAATGTAAGTGTTATCCCAATTTGGCTGCAAATGTGGAAATACACTTTAACGTAAACTGCATGTAGATATGAGATGATTGTCCAACCCAGCTGTTTCTAGCCACATCTGAAAGAATAATGTCTCTGGGGAATGGGGAGACCTTGCCAGTTAAGCGCAATCAGGTAAATTGTGATTTGACAGGTAATAGCTTCCAATCTCTGTATCTTCTGGAACCAGAAGTATCCAATCTCTGCTCCTCTTTATTTCCCCTCTCAAAATCATAGACCATGTACTGTATATTTGTTGGGTTGTGAGTTATAAATCTGAGGTTTCTGTAATGCAGTCTAAATCAAATTGAATATTCCCATCACACATGTTCCTGGAGATGGTTTGAAGCAAGTTGATGTAGCAACTACCTGCTGGAAACTGGTATCAACACACATCAAAGCATATATCATCAGTACACCATGGATCTACAAAATGGTGTCCAAAAATTGAATAAAGTGATCACTGCAGTAAATGTTAACGTTTCTAGACCATGTAGGACCCCTTCATTAGGTCTAGGTCAGTGATGGCGAACCTTGGCACCCCAGATGTTTTGGAACTACATTTCCCATGATGCTCAACCACACTGCAGAGTGCATAAGCATCATGGGAAATGTAGTTTCAAAACATCTGGGGTGCCAAGGTTCGCCATCACTGATCTAGGTCATTGGTTAATGGAAAAACATGTGAGACAATAATATTCATAATTTATAATGTTCCAAGTAAATCCATTTAGAAAGCCTCGCGGCATAGGAGACAGTGTAGCTGGCCAGCTAAGACCTGTCCTAGGTTGCTAATGTGACTTGCATGTATATACAGCTAAACCTGCTAATAACCTTAATACAGTTCATACGTGAGAGAAAAAAGCAGAGCTATTTACTGTGATCTCATATTTTGAATATCATGTAACCGTTGTATATTGTGTTCACAGAAGCAAAATGAGAGAATATGCCTTTTAAGATTTGTTCTATATACTGTAAGGTAAGCTCAAGACCCAGCAGAATTAAAACCAGAAAGCATTGAGCTTTTGTTGTTCACATTGAGCTGGAGTCTTGGGCCAATCACAGCCAGCTTTACATTCATTCTGTCTGGAAAATTCCCAGCACGCTGCTAGAATTCATTACACCAGAGAGAGAGAAACTGAACAGACGCACACCATTCATAGTTCTGTTTTATGGAAGCAAGTGGCCAAAATAGGTATTTAATACAGTTATATATGTTCCTATTGTTAATAGTGTGATTAGAACTGTATACTAACTAGTTATGTGTTCACTTGTAGTTCCACCAAACCTCAAACAGCAAATTTCAATATCAAACATTACAGCAAATGGTCAAACAAGCAAACATGGTATCAAACTGCAAAACAGCAATATAGAGCGAGTAAAACTATTGATTAAGCCTCACAGAGATCATAAAGTGTTTAAATAACTTAAAGTGAGAGTACAGATACTGAAGAAAGAAATATATCTACCATTTTATGCACGACCAGATTGAACAGTTGAACTGCCATTTGTTATACTTTATTCAACATGTGTTTGTATGGACTGCCTGCTGCGAAATTGTCAGTGTTTATATATGAAGAAAAGCTGAAGTTAATAAAGAAGTTATCTCAAGAGTTTGGTGTGCTCTTTAAACCCAATGCTTCCATAGAACGGCGCTAGAGGAATTATAGAGTAACAGATAGTCTTGTTTGGACTAAAAGATCAGAGAAATCAAAATTCTTTTAATGCCACAGTGCATAAAGGCACTTTATAGTGTTGCGCCTGCCACAGACAGTCATGCTATTGGCCTCTCGCAGGTTGGTTGACATCTTAGATCACCATGTTCTTAAAGCGGTATTTCACCCTAAATATAAGATCTCCCATGCGATCCAGCATACTGGCGTCAGCGCCAGTATGCTGTTTTTTTTTTTTTAATCGCACACTTACTGTATTATGGTGGAATTCCTTTTTTGTCCCCCGTGGTGGACGGCGCCAGTATAGCGCGTCACATCTTCCGAAAATACCCGATATGGACTCGGGTAATCTCGGCGAAAATGCGGCGCCTGCGCACAGACCTAGGAGCTGACTGCGCAGGCGACGTATTTCTCCGAGTCCTACGGCTATGGCGCGTCACGCCCTCCGAAATAGGACTCGGAGAAATACGGCGCCTGCGCAGTCAGCTCCTAGGTCTGTGCGCAGGCGCCGCATTTTCGCCGAGATTACCCGAGTCCATATCGGGTATTTTAGGAAGATGTGACGAGCAATACTAGAGCCGTCCACCGCGGGGGACAAAAAAGGAATTCCACCATAATACAGTAAGTGTGCGATTAAAAAAAAAAAAAAACCAGCATACTGGCGCTGACGCCAGTATGCTGGATCACATGGGAGATCTTATATTTAGGGTGAACCTCCGCTTTAAGTTCATGATTTTGATTTGTGTGCATAACAATTTGAAACACTACTGGTATTCCCGAAAGGCCATGGGTCACCCTGCACAGCTTTGGTTAATGCTTTCCTAACGTTGCTCATTTACTTTTAAAGTGGTGTTTAATACTGACCAATCATCCTGACTACATACAATATCTTACAAAAGTGAGTACACCCCTCACATTTTTGTAACTATTTTATTATATATTTTCATGTGACAACACTGAATAAATTACACTTTGCTACAATGTAAAGTAGTGAGTGTACAGCTTGTATAAAGCATCGTGCACACGGTCAGACATCCAACAAATTTTCCCTTGGATTTTTGTCCGAAGGGAGTTGTCCGGTCACACCCATAGCATACACACGCTCTGACTTTTCTGCAAACTTTTCTATAACTTTCCCAACATCACATGTTTTTTCTGCTCTTTACCGCCACCCTTTGGTTAACTTCTGCTATTGTTGGTTGATTTTAACATTGGTTCTGAGCATGCGTATTTGCACTTTGTACAAAGGTTGTTGCCGAAAAGTCTGTCCGTTTGCAGACCGAACTTTTTGCCAGATGAAACCCGAAAAAGTTGGTCCGATGGAGTGTACACACAATCGGACAAATTTGAAAACTTGCAGATTTTGAAGTTTGTTGGCAAAAAGTCAGACCGTGTGAACGGGCCTTAACAGTGTAAATTTGCTGTCCCCTCCAAAATATCACACAGCCATTAATGTCTAAACCTCTGGCAACAAAAGTGAGTACATCTCTAAGTGAAAATACTACATTGTAGCAAAGTGTAATTTCTTCAGTGTTGTCACATGAAAAGATATAAAAAAATATTTACAAAAATGTGAGGGGTGTACTCAATGCCAATATGCTGGGAATTTTAGATTGTAAACACAATACTGTGTTAAAATTCACATGGTCCCTTATAAGGTACTGAACAATTTCCTTTACTAATTGTCAGCACTGTATAAACTGTATGTAGCATATACAGTGTTTTGTACCGGCAGCAGTACAGGGATTTCCCACCTGCTGATTTCCTACATACAGCTTACACTTTGCTCACAGCTGCTGTATGTCTTGGTGTAGGAAATGGTTTGTTGGGGTAAACTTGGCCCAAATTAACTATTTCAATTCATAATGAAGCTGCAGTTAGGCTTTAAAGCTGTATTAAATCCAAAGCCAAAAATGTAATATATATTGCAGCTTACCAATCATTAAATGTGATGGCTGTGTTAAATTTCTTTTTTTTAGGCTTTATTTTTTCCCTCCTCTGTTTTTCACCTGGTGATCTAGCCAGTAACCCACCTCCTGTATTAGGGTGCTTGCCCCTTAGATAAAGGAACATGGGGAGCAGACAGCAGCGTTTCTAGTCTTGGGGGAATGGAGTGTCTGGACCAGCAGATTTAAATACACCAACACTCACAAACCATTTATTTAGTTTTTTCCTTTTGGGTTAAAGGTTTTATGTGACTTATTAAAAGGTTTGTCCCATCCCTGTAAACTGATACATCTGGAAGAGAACTTGTTCTTTTGAAAAACAGACTTACTCGTTGGATCACCAGATGAAAATAGAAGAAAGAAAGCCTAGAAAATAAAACAAATGCAACCACCACATCTAAGAATTGGTAAGCTGCAATATATTAAATGTCTGCTTTTGGGTTTAATACTGTGTAGCAGCCTGCTACTTTCATAGCTGGCGCTTCTTTAATTTGGAGGGTAGTCAGAGATTTGACTACCTCTGACTGTATTGTTTTACCAAATTTGGGCCTCTGTTCCAGCCGTGGCTGTACTGTGAGTGGCCACTATTGTTGTCTGGGGTGTTGGTACCACCCCAGGCCAAGGGTGGCAGCTATCGAGTCAGAGTGTATTGGGTGTTTTTCCTCGGCAGCCGATCAGTAGGGGTTGATTGCCTCGCTGTGCATGCTGGGGGAGAGTACTTAAGGGACAGACGTCATTAGTTCTGGGTCGTTGTGGTCCGTTCCTGGTCATTCGTCCCACCACCCCCCGTGAGTGGCCCCCCTGGCCGGGGGTGCGTGTTCAAGTGTTCCTGGCTTCGGGACCATGTTGGTCTGAAGCTGTGATCTACCAAGTAGGCCCGGTAGCTAGACTGGGTTTACGCTTGTAGAGTGGTCCTGTGCTGTCTGTCCAAGAGGGAAGAGGCCAATTAATGAAGCACCTATTCTGGAGAGCACCGAGCAGAAGGCTGGTACGCTCAGGAGAGGCCTTAAACTTAATTGAAGGACGCACCAATACTGAGAGGCCACGTGAAGGTCACCTGTCAGTTCTGAGTTCACAAGAACCAATTTCAAGAAGAGATCGGGTACTTAAACCTATGCTGAGAGGATTCTGGGCAGAATATATCTCCACCTTTGGGAAGGTCTGTGGCAGAGACTTTGGTAAAGTTTCCGTGTGACACCCTGGCTGCTAGGCGACTAAGAGAGGCCTATCTAGGTGTGCAATACCCGCTCTGGCTAGAGTGGCGACGAGTGCTGTGTTTTCTGGAAGGAGTGCATCTGAATAAAAGTTTTACACCTGAATCTACTACCTATTACCCTTCCACCTCTTCAACTGCTACCTTTATTTGTCTACCACGTTTGGTAAATAAAGCACAGAAAAAGAAACGCAATGTGTGGACATTGAACTCTTGTCTCATCAAGTACCCAGGACAGCGAAGTAATAGAGGTAACATGCCACCTAAATCAAACCAGCAGCTTCTTCGGTGGAAGTGCTACACGTGGGGGCTCATCCTGGATCAGCTGTTACCTCTCGCAATGGAGAAAACTGTTTTTCCTGACGGACTCCATGGCAGCCTACGTGTGGGTTTAACCCCGCCTCTCATACCTCATAGGACCCTTCTCCCATAAATCTTTGCTCCTAGCCATAGCCAGTGTTCCTTTTTTGTCCTCCTCCTAGGACCTACGTAATCTTACCTTAAGAAGATGTATCTTGATCAAGTCCTGGTCGATGCACGTGTTGTTGGCAGTTTCTGGAGTCCAGCATTCTCGGCTATTAGCGGGATGGACAAGAGCAGCAGTGGTGGTGCCATGAAGAGCTTTCTATCCAGCCATTGGCAGGCAAAGCAGCACCTTGGCCAAACGTCCTAGCTATTAGCAGGAGGCCCTTCTTTCTATGCCCAGGTCGTGCAGTGGGAGTGGTTGTGCTCTTCTTCCCAGGCGTGGTCAAGAAATCGTCTTCTCGGGTGGTAATGTATGTTTTAAATTTTTTTGTTGGCAGCCTTGTTTATGTTGTCTGTCCGGTGTTTCTTTCAGGCTAGCTGGGGCTATGGCCGCTGGAACGCTTCTGCGTTCCAGTCTCGCGGCGTCCCGCCGTTCTGCGCATGTGCGAGTCTCGTTCTGAAACGAGGCTTGGTTGCGCATGCGCGGTACGGTCTAGTTCGCCGTGATCGCGCAGGCGCGCGAGGTCGGCGGGGGTCACGCGGTTCACTGCACAGGCGCACGGCGTGCGTACGAACGCGGTGACGTCATCGCTGAGCGGCGGTTTTTAAAAACTGTCAGCTCACTTTGTTTTTTGGCACATCCCATTGCATAGATCGCCAGGCAGTCTAGCGTGGTTCTGGAGGTATGAGGTCCTTTTATCCTATTTATTTCTACTTTAAAAAGCTCTCTAGTGTCTCCCTATGTTACATCTGGTTTTCTCTTACTTTGGTTATTGCAGTACTGTTTACCTCTGCCATGGATGTGTCACCGCCCCCTGTGGCCAACCCTTACGCTGCAGGTAGGGTGAATAATTTTCATCTGCCTGTTTGTATGGGTTTTCTGTGCTTATAGGCACATTAACCTCTTTTTCTTTCCCTTAGCCCTTCTAAGTCCGAGCTTCAAACGTCAGTACGCGAAGATAATGTGACTACTGCTCCACAATATTCACTTCCAAAGTCAAGTTCTAGGCGTTCGAGATCTCCCTCTAGACATCATAGAGAGGGGTCCAGATCCACGTCTGGACACCATTCCTACCGCCATTCCAGTCATTCTGGTAGAAGATCTTGCTGGGGGTGTAGATCCCAAGTCCCGGATGATAAATCCTTCTGTGATAAATGTTATTCCCGGGCTGCAAAAGAAAGAGGTGGTGCAGACCAGCAAGTGGAAGCCCTAGTCAGGAGAGTGGTCCATGAATCTATGAGTGTCTCTGATTCCAACCGTGCAGTCATCTCTCCTGTGGATCCGGCACCAGTGGTTCTGCATGATATCTCTGAGGCCCCAGGCCCATCTCAGTTTGTCCACCCCCCAAGTGAGGCATCGGATAGTGAAGCAGAGAGTGCTATTGATACAGTTGGTTTTGATTTTTCTCTCGTCCCAAATCTAGTCAAAGCAGTAAAAGATGCCTTAAAATGGGAAGAGACGGTTGAAGCGCCTTCTAAGCAAAGGAAGTATTTCAAGCAGCTTAAGAAGGAACGCCCTACCTTTCCCCTTATAGGTGAACTTGGGGAGATTATTACTGATGAATGGGCTAACACAGAAAAGAAAAATTCCTTGCTCTCTAAAGTGGCAAAGATGTATCCGTTTAAGAATGATGAGGTGAAACATCTAGAGTCGGCCCCTCTTGTCGATGCGGCCGTGATGAGATTAGTGAAACACGTCACCCTTCCCCTGGAGGATACCGTTTCATTTAAAGATGGTTTGGAAAGGAAGATTGATACAGACCTCAAACGCATTTACATTACCGCGGGTATGGCTTGTAAACCAGCCTTAGCCCTTGCAGCCCTGTCCAAGGCAATGGAGGCCTGGACTGGGGAAGTGGACACAGTCTTGGCAAGTATCCCTGAAGACTTAGCCAGGATCTTGCCCATTCATGAATTAAAAATGGCTTCGGTCTTTCTGGGAGAGGCATCCCTTGACATTATTCGCCTAGTGGCACGGGTCATGCTTTCCTCTGTGACTGCAAAACGTGCCTTGTGGCTACGTCCTTGGATAGCTGATCCTGCCTCAAAACAGGCATGGTGCAGGATCCCCTTTCAAGGTTCTTCCCTCTTCGGGAATAAACTGGATAGCGCCATCACCCGTGCCACAGGGGGTAAGTCGGGGTTTCTTCCCCAGGATCGTCGTCCATTTGGGCAGAGGAGATTTTTTTCCAGACAAGACCAAGATCGTGCAAGAGATGCTCGTCGGTACAAGCCTGGTCGGGAGTTCAGGAAGAACTGGAGAAGAGGCCAGTCTTCTACTCAAAAATCCACAAAAGGGGTTACTTCTGCTGGACGTGACGCCCCTAAGTCTTTTTGATATAGGGTCTGCTCAGACGGAACAAGTCGGAGCGCGGCTGTTTCAGTTCCGGCATGTCTGGGCAGCTTCGATAAAAGATTTTTGGACTGTCAAAACAGTATCCTCAGGCCACTCTTGGACATTTGTCAGTCCTCCTGTTCTTCAGTTTGTTCTCACTGCACTTCCCAGCTCAGTAGAGAAAAGTCAAGTTCTTCTATTGTACACCAACTCCCTCCTGGCCCAGGGCGCCGCCATTCATGTACCAACAACCGAAAGATTCCAAGGGATGTATTCCCCCTTGTTCATGGTTCAAAAAAAGACCGGCTCCTGGAGGCCAGTTATAGACTTGACACATCTAAATACTTTCATAAAAAAGGAAAAATTCAAGATGGAATCACTTCTCACAATACGTCAGGCGGTTCAGCCAGGCGATTGGCTGGTCTCCATAGACTTAAAAGATGCCTATTTCCATGTGCCCATTGCAGCAGACTTTCAGAAATACCTTCGGTTTGCTATAGGCAGTCTTCATCTCCAATTTACATGTCTCCCGTTTGGGCTCACAACATCGCCGCGGGTGTTTTCAAAGCTCTTACTGGCAGTCGTAGCCTTAATCAGAACCAAGGGGATTCGTTTACATCATTACCTGGACGACCTGCTGTTACTTTCACAGAACAGGGAGCAATTGCTGGTACATCGGGCCCAAGTTATACTCACTCTGACCGAGTTCGGTTGGCTTCTAAACACAGAAAAGAGTCACCTGGAACCAACTCAATATCTAGTTTTTCTCGGTGCCCAATTCAACACAGCCCAGAATTCCATCTCCTTACCCCTGGAGAAAATCCCAGTTGTTCGGGACAGAGTTCGCCTTGCCCTGGAGTCTCCTTTTCTCAGAGTCTCGCAATGTCTCAAAATAATAGGCACCATGGTTTCCACGATTCCCATGGTGAGGTGGGCACAATGGAGGATGCGGCCTTTTCAGAAGGGTTTTCTCCTACAATGGAATCCGAGTTCTCGGGATCACCTGATACGAATAACCCCCTCCATGCGGGAAAGTCTGTTTTGGTGGCTTCTACGAAAGAACCTTCTCAACTGCCACTCGTTAGCTCCCACTTCCTGGATCACGATCACGTCGGACGCCAGCAACAGTGGCTGGGGAGCTCTCTGTCTGAAGGAAGTAGCTCAAGGGAAATGGGATTTTCCATCACGGAAGATAGTGTCCAATGTCCTAGAACTCCGTGCAGCCTTTTGCTCTCTACAAGCTTTTCTCCATCTAATAAAAGGGTCCTCAGTCCTTCTGAGGATGGACAATACGACAGCAGTATCGTACGTCAAGAGACAGGGAGGCACCCGCAGTCTGTCCTTATTGAAGGAAGTGGAGCCGATCATGTCCTGGGCACAGACTCATCTGTTAGATTTGACAGCTGTATATCTTCCCGGAGCACAGAATCTGCAGGCAGATTTCCTCTCAAGGAACGCCATCAACAACAACGAATGGTCTCTTCACAGCGAAGTCTTCAGTTGGATCCTGTCCCTGGGGGTTGTTCCGGAAGTAGACCTATTTGCATCTCCGATCAACTCCAAGATGGAGAAGTTTTACTCGAGAGGTCGTTGTCCCCAAGCCTTCGGGGTGGACGCCCTAACAGATCGTTGGAGGTTTCGCAAGGCCTACGCCTTTCCCCCAGCTCCGGTCATCCTACGCTTTCTATCGAGGCTCAGGTGGGAGGATGCCGAGATAGTGGCGATTATCCCGTATTGGCCCAACAGACCGTGGTTTCCACTGCTGTTTCAACTGAGCTTCCGGGAACCAATTCCGCTCCCAATCAGACCAGATCTCCTGTTGCAAGGAATGATCCCTCACCCATGTCCAACCCATCTACATCTGATGGTCTGGTTTTTGAGAGGGGAAGGTTGGAAGCACTAGGATGTCCAAGCGATGTCATTCCTACATTGTTGAATGCTAGACGGTCAAGTACCAACAAAGTCTATCAAAGAATTTGGGCAAAGTTCTCTGAGTACTCCTCTTCCATGGACTGTTCTCCGAAAGATCCAAGGATTCAGGAAGTTCTAGGCTTTCTCCAGACGGGTCTTGATCTGCCTCTGTCAGTTAGCTCATTGAGAGTCCAGGTCTCAGCTATCTCGGCCTTTACAGGCATATCCTGGGCTAGACATCCCCTCGTCAGGCAATTCTTTAAAGGTGCGATGAGACTTAGACCTCAAAGGAAACCGAGGTTCTCCAAATGGGATCTTCCTCTTGTTTTGGATCACTTCTCAGGAAGATGTCTCACAGATCAGTTGTCGATCAAGGATCTATCCCTTAAAACAGTTTTTCTTGTAGCCATAACATCGGCTAAGAGGGTCTCCGAGATTAGTGCTCTAGGTTCCAAAGAGCCATTCCTCACTTTCTTCCCAGACCGCGTAGTATTGATCCCTATGCTTGGCTCCAATCCGAAGGTCTCATCTGTTTTTCATGATAATCAAGAAATCGTCCTCCCTACCTTCCGGGTCTCTGAGAACTCTAATATTCATCCTTTGGATGTTGGGAAGGTCATAAAACAATATCTGGAGGCTACAGCTCCCTTTCGTCAGTCCGACCATCTTTTTGTTTGTTTTCATGGAAAGAATAGAGGAATGCGTGCTTCCTCCAGAACTATTGCAGCTTGGATTGTCCAAGCCATCCAAGGGGCTTATAAGGCAAAAGGGTTGGCTCCTCCTGATGCGGTAACTGCCCATTCGACTCGGAGCTTGTCTACTTCCTGGGCGGCTGCCCGGCATGTTTCTCCGGAAGTTATTTGCAAAGCGGCCTCTTGGTCATCGCTAAACACCTTCATGACGCATTATTGTGTGGAACCGGCTTCTTTATCGTCGGTGAATTTTGGTTTACATGTTTTATCTGTTGACAATGTCAATTAAAATCTTTCTGTTTATCCAGCAATTACCCACCCGGGTGTGTTCGGCTATTCATTTCCCACACGTAGGCTGCCATGGAGTCCGTCAGGAAAAGGGAAAATTTATATCAAATACTTACCGTAATTTTCCTTTCCTGATGGACTCCATGGCAGCAGGAGTTCCCTCCCTTGCTGGAGTAGGCTATATTACGGAACACTGGCTATGGCTAGGAGCAAAGATTTATGGGAGAAGGGTCCTATGAGGTATGAGAGGCGGGGTTAAACCCACACGTAGGCTGCCATGGAGTCCATCAGGAAAGGAAAATTACGGTAAGTATTTGATATAAATTTTCCCTTATTTCGCCATTGAGAGTCTGAAATTTGTCGAGGTGTTGGACTGTGCTGTGAAGAAGGGGTTAAGGTCAGGTGGTTTGGCTAAGGGTGCTGGCCACACGTGTAATGGAGTGACGAGCTTAAGCAACGCACCCAAAAAAAACTGACAGTGGGAGGAGTTAGCCACCCCTGCGTGAGACGTAAGTGAGTCTGGCGCCAAAAGACAATGTGATTTGCCCATCCTAGAGAGAGGATCGTGTGCAAGTATGTCGGTGTATCCAACACCATTCGAGAGGCTGAGGACTATTATGTCTTTTGCTGAAGTTGGCACAAGTTCCGCTCCAACCGGAGCTTCGTTGATGGACACTGGGATCCAAATGAAGCCGCGGGGGTGTTTTGCGCTTTATAGGAGCGGCAGCGTGAAGGCGATCAGTGTGTGCTGCCCAAGATCCAAGGGGCTGGCAGTCCGGATCCAACCTTTCGCCCAATGTCTGAGGTGCCGCGAGTACCTTTTTGAAGTTGCCCTGTGCCTATCGGGTGGAATGGATCACAGGGGCCGTTACTGTGGTGGAAGCTACTTCCTGGCCTGCTACTGCTTGGCTTCTATGTCTGCTGTGTCCTCTACTGTGAGTGACTGTGATAAGAGTGAAGGAAATGTTTCCGCGGCAGGTGTGGATGCTGCTGCGGAGACCACGTGTATGGCGATGGTACCTGCTCGTCTCGCCACCAAGAAGGTGGGCTACGTGAAAGCCTCCCACGGCCGTGGTCGAGGCCTACCCCAGCATATACTGGGACCAGACTCCAGGGAGGATATTGCCCTTGTCAGGGCCGAGAAAGGAACTGGTAAGCACGCTGGGGGCAGTGTAACTAAAGTCGTGCGCACCTGTTTGCCCGCAGAGGAGTATGCAAGCTCTGAGTTAGATTCCTCCTTCGATGCGGGGGATGACCCCTGGTTTGAGACAAAGTTGCCTGAGCTTACATGAGGTAAAGGATCTTGTGCAGCTCCTGCCCGCAATTCGGGAAGATGCTCGCCAATGGACTCTGGGAATACAACGCCGTGGGTGGATATTCCACAAACAAATTGGGAGGTTGTGTTTTGATAAGGGTGTTGTCACCGGAGGGAAGGATGTACCTCCAACCATGACACCTATCTTGAAAAGGTCTCTGGAGGCCTGTGTGATGCCAGGACTGGGACACTCCCGCACACTGGCCAAACTTGCCTGTTTACAAAGAATCCTAATGAAAAGGGTAGCACTTGACTATAGGTGGGAGTTCACCTATGTGCCAGAGGCCACCATGAAGGAGTGTGAAGGAAATTGTGAAGGATGGTACCGAGAACCCATCTGGGACTACCTCAAAGTGCCAAAGCCGTCCCGGGACTTTAATATGTCGTTCATCCTAACAGTGACCAGAGATGGACCTGTCATCCGCCTGCTCAGCGAGGATCAGCGGAGCGATCCCCCGCTGAACAAGCGTAATCAGTATAACGGAGGTGCCCATGTGAAAGGGGCCTTACTCCTCCTTTCAGTTTATGGCTCCCAGTCCTGTCACTGAAATAAGTGTCCCGATAGGAAGATTACCCCTCCATTTCTGTTTGGGTGCCAAATCAAAATTTCGGATTTTTCCCTTACTTTCAGTCCCAGTGATCATAAAAGGGTACATTTCCCCAGGGATACAGATAGCAATGCAAACCCAAATAGAATTCTAACTTCTCACACTTCTATTCAAAACAAAAAAAGTTTTGATTTTATATACAAAAAGGGACATATAGTTGGACGTTACAATACAGACATGGGCGTCCGCTCCATAGAGCAAAGAGGGGCAATTGACCCCCCCCTGGAAAATCGAGAAGATGTTGAAGAGTTTTGTGGCCACGGGCTGTCTGAGCGGTCCCGGGTTGGATGTCACACAGGCACAGCGAGCAGAGTGAAGCTGCCTCCCCTCCAGTGTTTATGTGTACACAGGGGGAGGGAACCTGCTGTGCCTGTGCTGTGCTGATGGCTGATCTGAGGTACTGAATGGGATGGGGGGGGGGGGGGTTTGTGCTGAATGGGGGGTCCATCTGTGCTGAAGGGGGTGTCTGTACTGAAGGAGGTATGTGCTGAAGGGGGGTCTGTGCTTAAACAGGGTTCATCTGTGCTGAAGGGAGGTCTGTGCTGAAGGGGGGTCCATCTGTGCTGAATGGAGAGTTCTGTGCAGAATGGGGGGTCTGTGGTGAAGGGGGGTCCATCTGTGCTGAATGGAGGGGTCTGTGCTGAAGGGGGGGTCTGTACTGCGGGTGGGGTCCATCTGTGCTGAAGGGGGTTCTGTACATTCTCTAGGCTATATTTATATGTATATGGGCATGGAATGAAGCTGAATTATCTCAAGAGTTATTACACACTGCCAGCTGGCCGCGTTATCGGTAAAGTGGCGCTTTACCATCGTTTTAGCTGCGCTGTTCGGCCGCTTGCGAGGCACTTTTAACCCTAACTAGTGTTTGAAGAAAGGGTTAAATGCGACTGTGTATCGCTGCTGCCGAAGCGCCCCTCCCTGAAAAAATTTCAGCGGACGCCCATGAATACAGAACCATCATATGTGTTTGCTTTCTTTGCTGCAACCCCTGAGGCTGGTGTTACAGTAACAGGGAGCTATCTATATAATCCTATATCATATGTTATAAGATACCAAGCACCATCCTAACAGAAGCATTGAGTGAGTTGCACTATCAAGAGCTTTGTTACAAGACATTGCTGCACTATTAGGCACTGCGACTTTTAGTCGAACCTCTACTCCAAAATTACACATCTATATAGTAGGTCAATTTCAAGAAGAAATATTGTCCAAACAAAAAATAGTTGTGTTTATGATTAGGCTCAGCTCACACTATGAACCACCTGTCAATCCTGTTCAATGCAATTCAGTGCAGTGTGATTTTGAATGGGCTCAGATCTCTCTGCATCGCACCAAAGAAGCACATGCACCTTTTTTGAGCCACGCTGTGCCCTAAACGCATGGTTGTTTTGTACCATGTGATCTGTTGCGATTCGGTGCGACCTGCGTTTAGGGTGTCATTAACTTAGTATTGACAGCCACAACAGATCGCAAGGGAGTAGTGCAACTTGCATGCGGTGCACCGTGTTAGTGTGAACCTATCCTAAGTCCAGAGATCATTCACTTTTCTGGAAGAAAATCACGCAAATAAAAAGAAAATACTGTAGCATAAATATTTCTACAATAAGTCATGTTGTAATTGTAATGTTAAATTACCTTTCCTTTTCAATCTGCAGTTGCAGTAAATTTCTGTAACATTCAATGCAATATGACAACCTAGAGGCGCCATGATACAATTTCTTGCTTGAGTTATTTTGGCTTACTGATTCTCCCAGAATTCAAATTTTAGGCACCCCTGCAATAGGAATTTTAGGGGTTAAATACTTCTAAAAGGGGGTCAGATCCTGCAGGTTTCCTCTTTAGAACACTGAGAGTGCACCAGGTGATTATAATGAACAAGACCCTCCCAATCAGAATCAGCCTACAAAGGGCATGAAGAAACAAACAACTTTTCAGAACAACAAAAGGTGGTACATTGATCACCCAGCAGGGATTGTTTTTTCTCAACAAAAGTGGAGTTACTCTTTAATCTCTTAACACAAGTAGTAGGTTTCTCTCTATTTTGTCTTATTTTACCTAAATTAGAATGGCACTAAAGCAGCAAATTAGATAATCTCCTAAAGTGGAAGAATTTGTTGTCTGTGCCTGTTCTGCATTAAGATAATTGGGAGTGAGCAGGAGTGTCAACACCTGTCCCCATTATCATGACAGACATGTGAAACACAGGAAGGAAAGCTGGTTTTGGTTTATAGGGACGGAACTATTTTTCCCTGATTCAGACTGCTGAGCTTTGACATGCTAAGACAAAGATTGTTAATTTTTGGAGTGCTTTCAAATCTGTGACTATTACAGAAATAGGGTCTATGTGTTTTTTTTTAGAAATGTTCCAGAAAGTGCTATTTTTTTTTAGAAATTTCACTTGTTTTTTTTATCAGTTAAAATAAAAAACATGATTAGCTGTATTTTCTTGATAAGCATTATTAGGTGCTGTAATGGGATACAGCAAAAGCAGAAAGTTATAACTGTGGCAGAGGAATTTTCTTAACCACTTCCTCACTGGGCATGTATACCCCCTTCCTGACCAGGTGAAATTTCAGCTTGCGGCACTGCGTTGCTTTAACTGACAATTGCGCGGTCGTGCGACGTGGCTCCCAAACAAAATTGGCGTCCTTTTTTCCCCAGAAATAGAGCTTTCTTTTGGTGGTATTTGATCACCTCTGCGGTTTTTATTTTTTGCGCTATGAACAAAAAAGGACGACAATTTTGAAAAAAAATACAATATTTTTTACTTGTTGCTATAAAAAATAGCCCAATTTAAAAAAAAAAATTCAGTCTAGGCCGATACGTATTCTTTACATATTTTTGGTAAAAAAAAAAAAAAAAAATCGCAATAAGCGACTGGTTTGCGCAAAAGTTATAGCGCCTACAAAATAAGGGACAGAATTATTATTATTATTTTTTTTTTTTTACTAGTAATGGCAGCGACATCATGGCGGACACATCGGACACTTTTGACACATTTTTGGCACCATTCACATTTATACTGCAATCAGTGATATAAATATGCACTAATTACTGTATAAATGTGACTGGCAGGGAAGGGGTTAACACTAGGGGGTGAGGAAGGGGTTAAGTGTGTATCCTGCATTGTGTTCTAACTGTGGGGGGAGGGGGGGTGACTGGGGGGTGACCGATCTGTGTCCCTATGTACAAGAGTCACAGATCAGTCCCCTCTCTCTATGACAGGACACTGTCATTGTGAGAGCCGGCAATGAGAAATGATCTCATATCTTTACATATAAGATCATCTCTCATTCGCTGCACAGATCGCATCGCAAACGCCCACTCTGATTGGCCGTTCGCGGCGATCTGTGATTGGCTGTGTCCAAGGGACACGGCCAGTACACAAGTTCCCCGCTGCGCGCTCTGGAGCGTGCGCTGGGAACGAAGAAAGGGGCCGTGAAAACACCGCGGCCCGGAGAATTAGAGCCACCCTGCGGCCGTATATAGTCATACGGCTGTAGGGAAGTGGTTAAATAAAAGTAAAAGTTGTAAAAGGTCAATGCTTTCTATGTATACAGCTTTCTTAACCACTTGCTTACTGGTCACATAAACCCCCTTCGTGCCCAGGCGATGCAATGCCCATCTTTTGCCCGTGAATGCTGGGCCGGAAGTGGGTGCAGATACCTGTCTATCTGCACCCCCCTCCCCCCTGAAAGGTGTCAATTGTGACACCGGAGGGGGGGAGTGTTCGGATCAGCGGATCTTCACTTTAGGGTGGAGATCCGCTTTAAGGCCGATACGTATTCTTCTACGTATTTTTGTAAAAAAAAAAAATCACAATAAGTGACTGCTTTGCGCAAAAGTTATAGCACCTACAAAATAGGGGACAGAATTATGATTTTTTTTTTATATTTTTTTTTTTACTAGTAATGGCGGCGATCTGCGATTTTTATTGGGACTGCGATATTGCGGCGGACACATCGGACACGTTTGAGACATTTTTGGCGCCATTCACATTTATACAGCGACCAGTGCTATAAATATGCACTAATTACTGTATAAATGTGACTGGCATTGAAGGGGTTAACGCTAGGGGGTGAGGAAGGGGTTAAATGTGTTCTAACTGTGTGGGGGAGGGGGTGACTGGGGGAGGTGATCAATGCTGTCTCCCTATGTACAAGGGAAACAGCATCTGTCTCCTTTCCCTGACAGGACGTGGAGCTCTGTGTTTACACACAGAGCTCCACGTCCCTGCTCTGTCACCGACGATCGCGTGTACCTGACGGACATCGCGGCCGCCGGGTACACGGATCGAATCCTCGGTGATGCGTCGGGACTGTTTTTCCCCGCCGCGCGCCGCGGGGAATTACAAGTAAATCACGTCCAAAGACGTGACCCCGGCGCCTCAGGTCCGCGCTGTTGACGTATTTTGTCAATAGCGCGGACCCGAAGTGGTTAAAGGGTAACACTACTTTCATGGGGAAAAAAAATTAGCAAATAAAGAAAAAATAATATAGCGTATACAATTGCAACACAAGTCATATTGTAATTGAATGTCTATTCTGCAGTGCTGTAATTTTCTGTAAAATGCAGTGCAATATGGCTACGTGGAGGCATTCTGTACACAGAGTGTGCACAGGACACCCCCCAGAAACATTTCCTGCTTGGCTCCCTGATTCTCCCAGAAGTCTGCACTAAGATACAAGTCAGATTTCAAGCATTCCCTGAAACAAAAATTGTATTTTTGGTGAGATACCCCCCAATAGGAAATAATTTCTAAAGGGATGCAGGCTCAGCAGATTTCCTCATAAGAGCCCTGCAGGCGCAGCAGCTGATTGATAATCATGAAACCATTCCCATTAGATTTAAGTATTGTACAGAAAATACAGTTTTGGAAGCGATCCTACGATAATCGGATCATTAGTACAGTGCTTTCGAGAATCGCTAATGACAGGTAATCCGATATTCTATCGGACATGCACAAAGAAAACATGTATGTGATGCCAGATCGTACGATTTTCGTTTAATCAGTACAGCTATTGTTTGAAAATGCAACACATGCATTACAACACGTGAGATCACTTCCACATTTTTATTCTGTTGTATGGGAATTTTCGTGACTTTAGTAAACTCATCACATTCAATCTGCGATTAGCATGCAAAAAAAATAAAAAATGATCCTCCACATGGACACAGACAAACATACAGGGATTTCTTCACAATAACAAAAGGTGGGAATCTGCAACAAAGTTTGTTAACCACAGAATGGCACGTACAGGCAGATGGGCGTACATGTACGTCCCTGCCTTCTTGCGGGTCGGTGGTCCGATCGGGACCCCCTCCGCTGCGTGCGGTGGGCGGCTTACCTCCAGGAGCGATCCGTGCTGAGGGGGCGGCTGTTCGTTTCTGTCCGCCCCCTCGTGATCGCTCCCAGCCAATCCGGCATCCCCCCGCCTTGTCACTTCCTCTGCCTGTATAATGTAAACACAGGCAGAGGAAGTGATTTCAGCTCTCCTCTCGGCGGTATTTTCAATCCGCCGAGAGGAGAAGTAACTCGCACCAACACTACACTGACACCACACACATAGGCACATTTAACCCCTTCCGATCACCCCCCCAGCCCCCGTCACACTGTCACTGATTGCAGTGATCATATATTTACTGATCACTGCATTTAGTGTCAGTGTGACAGGCAGTTAGTGTTTAGGATATAGCCCTACCCCCCCTAATAAAGGTTTAACCCCTTGATCACCGCCCTATTTAACCCTTTCACCCCCTATTGCCAGCATCACTAAGCGATCATTTTTCTGATTGCTGTATTAGTATCGCTGTTGCCGCTAGGTAGCTAATTTTTTTTTATTGCGATTTTTTTTTTTTTTACTAAAGACATGTGGCTGAATACATTTTGGCCTAAATGTTTGACTTAAATTTAGTTTATTGTATTCTTCTTATAACAAAAAGTAAAAAATATTGTTTTTTTTTTTCAAAAATGTCGCTCTATTTTTGTTTATAGCGCAAAAAATAAAAATCGCAGAGGCAATCAAATACCATCAAAATAAAGCTCTATTTGTGGGAAGAAAAGGCCTCGAATTTTGTTTGGGAGCCACGTCGCACGACCGCGCAATTGTCTGTTAAAGCGACACAGTGCCGAATTGTAAAAACGCCTTTGGGCATTTAGCAGCATATTGGTCTGGGGCTTAAGTGGTTAAGTGGAGTTACTCTTTGAAAAATATGTATAAATAGACAGAGTAGAACAGTGTGAAATATAAAGTATAGTATACACTGGTGAACAGCATAGGGAAGATATCGTACACCCTAGTGTACTGAGGGGAGCAGCCTACAGCATACACTGAAATAAGGTTAACAAATATGGTGTTTAATCGTATACAAAACAGGAAAATCTATTTTTACTATTTAAAGCGGAGTTCCGCAATTTTTTTTTTTTAAAGTCAGCAGCTACAAATACTGCAGCTGCTGACTTTTAAAATAAGGACACTTACCTGTCCAGGGTGCCCACAATGTCAGGAAACTGAAGCCGAGCTATCACTGCCATCTTCGGTAAGGGAATCGGGAAGCCTTGCGGGTTCACTTCCTGGTTCCCTACTGCGCATGTGCGACTCGCGCTATGCGATCCCATTGGTCCCTGCTGTCTTCTGGAACCTGTGTGTCTCCCAGAAGACAGCGGGGGTGGGGGGGGGGCAAAGGAAGTGGAGTAGATACCCGCAGGTGGCCCGTGTATCTATGCCCGGAAGTGGGAGCAAATGCCTGTATTACACAGGTATCTGCTCCCCCCTCCCCTGAAAGGTGCCAAATGTGACACCGGAGGGTTCCAAAAAGTGTAAGTTCCATTTTTGGGTGGAACTCCACTTTAACTCTAAGTGCTCATGTTTAGTCTTTCAGTTATTTATATAGTTATACAACCATTGTTTAACAAATTTTACATTCAACCACTTGCCGACCAGCTGCCGCTGTTATACTCAGTTAGGCTGCGCAAATTGTCCATTGGCCAGCGAGGGAACCAATCAGTATTTAACACTGCGGGGAACGATCACAGGCGGTCAGGAGTCAGTGTTGTATTGCACTCAGAATGCTTTTTAAGTCCAGGAAGAATAGAAGCAATAGAATTCACCCTACTCTATGCTCTTAAATTAAATCTATCTCCATTCTTCCTGGACTTAAAAAACATGCTGACTGCAATAAAACACTGACTCCTGGCCACTGATAACTAGGAGAACAACTTAGAAATAAAACCCCTTCCCACCAACCAAAATACCATATCCAAACGTGATAGTGCACACAAACGTACTAAGGAAAATACCCTACATGTTTCACTCTAAAAAAGAGCTTCCTCAGGGATGTATAAAATAAAATAAGTGCATTGTTTATTTTATACACCCCAACTAAGCTCTTTGTCAGAGTGAAACATGTGGGGTATTTTTCTTAGTAAGTTTGGGTGCCATATCATGTTTAGATATGGTATTTTTGTTGGTGGGGAGGGGTTTTATTTCTAAGTTGTAATAATTTAAGTTGTAATTTAAAAATAATTCAAGTTGTAATAGGCATCTCTCAGTTCACACCTTCCTATAAGTAAAAAACACACATCAAACAGATCTACTTTAATAAAGTCCTAAACATTCTCAGGCGTCGCTCCGTTTCCTAGTGCGTAGGCAGACGCACCCTGTGAGAGTTGATTAATACCAATAGGAGGGACTTTTTGTTATAAGAGGCCATTGTTGTTATTAAAGCGGAGCTCCACCCTAAAGTGAAACTCATGCTGATTGGAACCCTCCCCCCTCCGGTGTCACATTTGACACGTTTCAGGGGAGGGGGGTGCAGATACCTGTCTAAAGATACTTTTAATATTAGGACACTTACCTGTCCTGGATTCCAGCCCCACTCGGCTCCCAGGACACAGCGGGAGTCAATCGGCAGGCGCAGCGTGATTTGCGCATGCGCCGTAGGGAACCGGGCAGTTCCCTCACCGTGGATGGCGGGGGGAGCAGCAGAGTGACAAGCGATCGCTCGTCCTCTGCTGCGGATGGGGCTGGAATCCAGGACAGGTAAGTGTCCTAATATTAAAAGTCAGCAGCTGCAGAATTTGTAGCTGCTGGCTTTTAATTTTTTTTTTTTGAGCGGACATCAGCTTTAAGAATGAAAACTCCTCATGCAAGCTTTAACCAGACACTGACAGAAGTCACAAGACTGCTATATACTGCTGATGAAAAAATGTAATTTAGCAGTTTAAATCTACAGAATTTTTTTTATTTTCTGTGTGCTGTGGGATACCAGATATAGTAAATGCAGGGTCCTGGGTTTAATAACACTTTAAAAGCTCAGAGATTGTGGTTGTGAAGTTGTGAGTCGTTGACTCATTCGCATATACAAAAAGCTAAACACTCAGTTTTGGATTGCTACCCAGACTAGGTAACTTTATTTACCAAGAAACGTGTTATATTTTCCCTGCGCTGTCAAATGAAGCAGATATTCTTCATCGTTTGAAATAACGATTATACTTGTGTCCCTGAGATTCCTGCTCACATCACGTCATTGACTCACACCACCTTTCACTTGTTCTGTAGACATAACGTCATGCTCTGCTTTATATTCATCTAGCGGCACATCTTAGTAACTCTGTATTCAGGTGGATATTAAATCTTTCAGTGCTTAGATCAGTATCGTTCCTTTTTTTCTCCAGTGCTGAAAATGTACAATAGTTTCAAGGATCAAGGACACGGAGCTAGTCCCTGGCTCATTCATTCAGATATCTAGTTACATCCTCGTGTGCTACAATTGTTCTTCTCATTTCCGCTTTAAAGTTATTTTCAGACTTATTTAATAAAGTTTTGCCAATGAGTGTAATCTGATTATTTTGCTATGGCAGCCTCCATGCTTCAGGTTGACGTACTTTTATAACACAGGTTCACACATAACATATGGTCACAAATCATTTTTGGGGGTTCCCCGCTATCATTTGTTGGATTTCATTAAATTATATCTTTCATTCATTGATGAAGCGAGCAAAGATTTTTGGAAGGAAAACCTGTTTCAAACTGTCTTGAACTTGAATAAAATGATTAAGCGCTGGTGTCTACTACAGTCTGACCCAGGAACAAGATTATGGAGAACTATTTGGGTATTTGAGTATACTGCTCGTTATTCCACTTCCACATGATGTTCCACTGTAAGGCTGGCATACATTATACAATTTTCTTCTATAGAGTTCCTTTAGATTTACCAAAACCATATAAGAAGGTGAAATCTAAACACTTTCAATTTGTCTGCAATCAGGCAGGCCCCTCTACTACACAGTAGAGATGTACAGAACTGTTCGCGGGGAAAAGTTCCCGGCGAACATCGCTTGTTCGTGTTCGCCGCCGCGGGCGAACATATACAATGTTCGATCCGCCCCCTATTCGTCATCATTGAGCAAATTGTGACCCTGTACCTCACAGTCAGCAGACACATTCCAGCCAATCGGCAGCATACCCTCCCAGACCATCCCACTTCCTGGACAGCATCCATTTTAGATTAATTCAGAAGCTGCAGTCTTAGTAAAAGGAAAAGTAAAAGGAGGGACAGTGTAGCTCCTGCAGATTTAATAGGGAAATCTATAGCTAGGCCAGTCTATTCAGTGTCCACTCCAATCCTGAACGACTCATCTGATCTCTGCTGTAAGGACAGCGTCCTGACAGCACCCCAAAAATCCCTTTTTATGGCTAGTATATCAGTCTGCTTTTTTTTTTTTTCTGTAATCTAATTGCAGTTGCCTGCCAGGCTCACAGCATATACTGTGCCCACTTGTCCAGTGCCACCACTCATATATTTGTTGGCACAGTAGATAACATTTAAAAAAAACATTTTTGACTGCAATTGAATAGCAGTTAGTTGTCTGCAGGCGTGTGTGTCAGGCCTACAGCGTCTACTCTGCCAACTTCTGCCAGTGCACAGGGCCACTCATATCTGGTGTCACAGTAGCTTGCACGCATAGTACAACTAAACTTGTGGTCGTGGTGCTGTGATTCCCTTTGGCCCTAGAATAATGCCCAGTGTTCAGAGGCCACGTACCCTGAACTCAAAAAGTTCTGAGGACATAGTTAACTGGCTAACACAGGATACCCAATCTTCTACAGCTTCCGCTCGGAACCTTGACACACCATCCTCCTTCAGCTCAGCTTCGAGCACCTCTCAAGTTACCACTCGCCGCCACCACCAACACTAGCACCACAGCTGCTTCACTTGATCTGTCAGAGGAGTTATCTACACATGAGTTGGAAGAAATGAGTGATGCGCAACCATTATTGCCAGAGGATGTAGATAAAAGGGATATGTCTGAGTCAGGCAGCATTACACACATAGACATATGGTGTGATGATGATGTACCCGCTGCTGCTTCCTTTGCTGAGTTGTCACATACAAGTGAAGTGGTTGATGATGACGATGTGTCTGTGGATGTCACGTGGGTGCCCGCTCCAAGAGAAGAAGAACAGGGGGAAAGTTCAGATGGGGAGACAGAGAGGAGGAGACGAGTTTGAAGCAGGGGGAGGTCGTGGCAAGTAGCTAGTGGCACAGTCAGACAGCATGTATCGGCACCCGAGGTCAGCCAGACAGCACGCCAATCAACGCATGCTGTTGCCACCACCAGAATGCCATCATTGCAAAGCTCAGCAGTGTGGCATTTTTTTTGTGTGTCTGCCTCTGATAACAGCGATGCTATTTGCAATCTGTGCTAAAAGAAACTGAGTTGTGGGAAATCCAACACCCACCTAGGTACAACTGCTTTGCAAAGGCACATGATCTCACATCACAAACACCTATGAGATCAACACATGATGACGAGTACAAGCAACACACAAGCTCAAAGCCACCATCCTCCTCCTGGTCCAGCATCTTCAGCCACGTCAACCACTGCTGTCCTCCTTGCCCCCTCTCAAACCATCCGCCACTCCGTCTCTCGCCTTGAGCAGTTCCTGCTCATCTGCCCACAGTCAGGTGTCTGTCAAGGACATGTTTGAGCGTATGAAGCCAATGTCACAGAGTCACCCCCTTGCCTGGCATCTGACAGCTGGCTTGTCGGAACTCTTAGCCCGCCAGCTTTTACCATACAAGCTGGTGGAGTCTGAGGCCTTCAAAAAATGTGTAGCTATTGGGACACCGCAGTGGAAGGTACCCAGCTGAAATTTTTTTTTCACAAAAGGCAATCCCCAACCTGTATTCTATTGTGCAAAAGGAAGTCATGGCATGTCTGGCACACAGTGTTGGAGCAAGGGTAAACCTGCTGACGGCTGCCAAGCATGTAATGCGTGGCTCTGCAGAGGAGTTGGTGGTGACACCTCCACGACTTGCAGGCAGGCCTTTTGCCACCTCCTCTACTCATCCTACTCCATCCTCTTCGATAACCTCCTCGGCTGAGTCCTATTCTGCTGCTGCGTCTTGCTCCACTTCACCTGCACCAAGGGCTATTCCACATCCCGGATACGACAGTGTCACGCCGTCTTGGGGTTAACTTGCCTGAAAGCAGAGAGTCACACCGGACCAGCACTTCTGTCCGCTCTGAACACACAGGTGGATCAGTAGCTGACTCCGCACCAACTGGAGATCGGCAAAGTAGTGTGTGACAACGAAGCAATTTGTTGACGGCACTGAATTTGGTGGCTAGCTTGGTATCCAACCTTGTGTAAATGGGGAGTTTGCGGTTGTGCAAATGGACTGTTTGCGGTTGTTTGCAGTGCGTTAAATGGGGAGTTTGGTCTGTCAGAGTTTGTTCTGTCACTGTGAACCCTAACCCTGTCTGTAACTCTGAAGTTCAATGGATTAAAAATCCATTGAACTTAATTTTTCTCAGCACGTCGTCACCACGTTCTGACTCGATCGGATTTTTAACTGATGGTGTGTAGGTACGACTGATGAAAGTCAGCTTCATCGGATATCTGATGAAAAAATCCATCAGACCATTTTCATCGGATGAACCGATCGTGTGTACAGGGCATTACACTTTCTATTCCTAGCATGGTCATTGCAAAAAAAAAGAATGTGAGTGACACCTAATGGAAAAATATTTTACTACACATTTTGTAAGTCACTAACGTAAGTACTAAATTATTTTCAATAACTTTATAATATATATCTGTAAGGTTTAGGTATTATGCATATATTTAACTATTTGAAGTAATTCTTTCATTATAGAAAGGTTGTGATTGCTTTAATTTATGAGCAATGGCATTAAAAAAGTATTTATTCTGCGATTCTGAGCTTTAGTAGCATATTTATGTTATATACTGTATATTAATGGTTTTACTCCTAGATGTAAGCAACCAATGGACAGCTTGTGGCTTATGGTGGCAGACATTTAGTCTAGGTTCACATTGGTGTGATTTGGTATGGGATTTGACATTTCAAATCCCATGCCAAAATCAGTGGCTATTGCTGGCAATGGCAATGTCCAAATTGGTGCATAGAATGAAATGAAGTCTGCCCTCGAAAATGCCTCTCCCAAATCCGTGGACCACTTCCTAGTGTATGTTGGCAAGTCATTTTGTGCATGTGCATGAATCAACCCATGTTTGGGTGGCACAGTGGTGTAGTGGGTAGCACTCTCACCTAGCAGTAAAGAGGGTTTGAATCCCAACCACGACACTACCTGCCTGGAGTTTGCATGTTCGCCCTGTGCCTGTGTGGGTTTCCTCTGGGTACTCCGGTTTCCTCCCACACTCCAAAGACATGCTGATAGGTTAATTGGCTTCTGTCTAAAATTGGCATAGTATATGAATGTGAGTTAGGGACCTTAGATTGTAAGATCCTTGAGGGTAGGGACCGATGTGAATGTACAATGTATATGTAAAGCACGTCGTAATTTGACATTGCTATACAAGTACCTAAATAATAATAATATTATAGGGATGAAAGTAGATGTCTAGGCATATCATGGAGAGAGCACAGCCATTCAAATTTAGTGTTAGGGCTCTTTCACAAGGGGCGGACCATTTTCGGGCTCTACTTTTCTCAGCAGGGATTGCTCCGCTGAGCCGGCAGATGACAGGTCTGTTTCTGCACACTGTGCCGCTCTCCCCTATGGGGCATAGGATGACGACAGACCGTAGAGTCCATTGTCACCCGATCCGATCCCTCAGACGGATGGAAAATAGGGTTTTCCTCCGTCACACTTTGGCGGATCGGAGCATGTCACTGCTGACATCAGTGGCTCCATAGAGGAGCACAGAGTGCCTGATTGGTCCGCCCGTGTGAAAGAGCCCTAAGAGTGACACGTTTCAAAGGGAAAGGAACAGCTGTTTTGTGCAGGACGACAGGTGAAGCATGGTAAGTAAATCACACAGTCCCACAGGGATGACTGAAGTTCCCCGTTGGGAATAGATAAACATATGCGCCCGTGGCCACGCAGAATGCGAGAATGAACCCACAGTGGGAATTCCTATACTCTGAGGAAAAGCAGGATTATAAAAAAAGGGGAGTCGGAGGGGAGGGATCCGAGGATTAAACCGAGCATTATCCTCTCCTATATCATAATCTAAGAGCAGCTAAAGTCAATGGGGAGGTAGAGGTCAAGCTGTTCAACTATAACAGAGGCCTTTGTGAATGGGCAAGGGAACCATTCAAGGGTGCGCGCCATAAGAGCAGCTTTGTAGTAAAGCTCGTAATTGGGTAGACTCGTTCCCCCTTGAAGTTTCGGTAGGGTGAGCAATTTCTACTTGACTCTAGATGGGCCATGAGTCCAAATAAAACGAATGGAGCGAGATTGCAAAGAAATCAAAAAAGGCTTGGGAACCAGGATAGGCATAGTTTGAAAGAGGTACAACAGTTTGGGTAGGGTATTCATTTGTCGTCTGGTTTTAATTGAATTGGCTCTCCCAACATTCGGCCCGTGTATAGTAGGCATTAATCATCGTCAACCAGCAGCCCTTTTGATAAAGAAGTACTTTATGAAACAGCTGGGGATGCAGGGCCATCTTTTCCATTGGGCATGCTGGGCAGTTGCCCGGGGGTCCCACTTGCCTGGAGGGCCCCACCTGCCCAGTGACCCCAGTAAAAAAATGTGGATCAGAACTTCATGTCAATGAAGAAATATGTTGTTTTACTTTTGTTTAATTTAAACAAATTGCTAATAGCACTAGCTATATGTTTATAGTTTAAATACTGACATTTGCACTGTTTGGCATTGAAAACAAATTTTAAGTACTTTTTTTGCAGTGCCAGTAAAAAATGTGGTTCTGCCAGTAAATGTCATGGTTTTTGTCAGTAAAAAATTCTCCTGTGTGATTGTGTAGACTGGGCCTCATTGCACTGTATTGCCCGGGGGCCTATAATGCTCTTAAGATGCCACTGTGGGGATGTTTCATAAAAATGCAGTAGTTTCTGTTTTAAATGAATTTAAAACATAGGTGCTAGTGCTACTTGGCAGCCAGCACCTATGAAGACAGTAGATACTTTTATTAGAAGATTGTAACGATTAACACAGCTTACAGTGCTCAGGACTATATAACATATGTACTACATAGTAGGTACTGTATTGTTGTAGTCAGGTCTACAGTATGTAAAATGGTACATACACTATTTTATAACATACAACATATTGTATACTGTGCAAGGGTCAGGAGAATGTAGCATAGGTTCCATTACATTACTAGTCAGTAGGTGTAAAAATACGTTTTATAGACTATGTAGTCAGTTAGGGACAATTGAGAGTGATAATGAGACAGCTCAGGCAAAAGCAGGGACTGGCAGGGCCGGCCCTATGATGGGACCGGGTGGTACCATGGGTACCAGGCAGCACTTTCAGAGGGGCGTCATACTGACGCTCGCCAGCCAGCTCATTCTGTCTGCTCCGCTGCCTGTGAGAAGCACGGCTCCGGGCTGCCTGTGAGGACACTCGCACCCGGAGGGGCCATGACAGGTCCTCTTTATACTCCTTTATACATGTATAGAGCCATGACAAGTCCTCCCTCTTTATACTCCTATATACATGTATAGAGCCATGACAGGTCCTCCCTCTTTATACTCCTATATACATGTATAGAGCCATGACAGGTCCTCCCTCTTTATACTCCTATATACATGTATAGACCAATGACAGGATGTCCCTCTTTATACTTCTATATACATGTATAGAGCCATGACTGGTCCTCCCTCTTTATACTCCTATATACATGTATAGAGCCATGACAGGTTCTCTTTATACTCCTATATACATGTATAGAGCCATGGCGGGTCCTCCCTCTTAATACTCCTATATACATGTATAGAGCCATGACAGGTCCTCCCTCTTTATACTCCTATATACATGTATAGAGCCATGACAGGTTCTCTTTATACTCCTACATACATGTATAGAGCCATGACAGGTTCTCTTTATACTCCTATATACATGTATAGAGCCATGACAGGTTCTCTTTATACTCCTATATACATGTATAGGGCCATGACAGGTCCTCTTTATACTCCTTTATAAATGTATAGAGCCATGACAGGTCCCCTTTAGTTATCATGATATAAAATAATGAATTTTGGGGCCTTTTGGAGGGCGTGATTTTTTTTTGGGGGCAGCATTTCATTCTTGGTCCCAGGCAGCACAATGTCTTGGGCCGGCCCTGGGGACTGGTCAGAATAATGTAATGAAAACCTGTGTCGATTTTACAATATATGTTCATTATGAGTAAGATTTAAATCAATGGTCCCCAAAATGCGTCCCTTTTCTAGCCTTATCCAGCCTTTGGTGTTAAAACCACCAATGTGCCCAATTTCTTCCATTAACCCCTTCAATGGCTTACTATTTCTTCCTCTGACAAAAACAGGGACAATTCCTTCCGCTGACATAAATAGGTCACTACTCCTTCCAGTGATATAAACAATGGGGTGCTATTCTTCCCACTGACACCAATGATAAGACACAACTGCTCACACTGACACAATTGATGTAGCACTATTCATTCCACTTTCACCAATTATGGGGCCCAGTTTCTTTCACCACCATCAATAGGGCAGTATTCTTCCATCTAACACCAATGACGGAGCATAATTCCTTCCACTGAACCATCTAAAGGACATTATTCAACCCTCTGACACAAATAATGGGCACTTTTTCTCACCGTGACACAAACAATGGGACACCAATTATATTAATCCTCCCACTGATGGGGCACTATCCTTCCAACTAAAGCCAATGATGGGGAAGTATTCCTCCCAATGACAGCAAAAAAAATGGGGGTCTATTCCTCCAACTACAGTGCACCAATAATAGAGCACTATTACTATACCTATTACTAATGGCGTTCATTAATTAAAAAAAAGAAAATACTGCTTTTGACCATTAGATGGAGCTAAGTATCGTAAATAAATCCTATGGTACTTAGCACTATCTATTGGCCAAATGCAGTATTTTCTGTTTTAAATTAATTTAATACATTCATATGTCAAAAGAATTAGCCAAATAGCATTCTTATTTTGCACATGACAAATGTGTAAGCACTTTGACTGGGCAAACAGCTGTGCAAATTACAATACACCCCTAAATGACCTATTTCTGAAAAATAAGTACATTTTTTTATTCTCTTGCCCCACAGCTTGATGCTTCTTATTTTACAACTGGGAAATCTCATTAACAATATAATACTGACAGTATTAGTAATATAGAAATTAAGTAGGCTTCTGTCAAGACAAGGTTTTACCAGATCATTGACAGTTTTTCTGTTTACAAGAATATGTGTCGGCGTTACAGAAGTAAGTGTAACACCAATGTGGTGTGATGGATTGACTAGCGTGCGACATTGTTTTATTCTCATCCTCATGTTCATTAATCACCACTCCCAGGTTCTTGACATTTTTCTAATGGGATGTTTTTGTGGAAGAGGCTGACAGAATGCATCTGTTTGCATGCTGTGTTTTATCACAATGCTCTGTCAGTTCTGTTTCATCCCACTGTCCGCCAGAAGATGGATGCTGTGTGGATATGATCTGAAGCTATTTGCATTAGTTCAGTAACCCTGTCAAAACGCTGAGTGTATCTACACATCTCCAGCCTGCCTCTGATAGCTAGCATTCAGTGTGATCAGACATCAGGCTCACTTTCAGCATACCTCCCAACTGTCCCTGATTTTGAGGGACTGTCCCTGATTTGGAGCAATGTCCCTATGTCCCTCATTCTCCTCATTTGTCCCTTATTTTGGTCTGATCTATATAGTTGCATATAAAACGCACTTTTTATCTGTCAAAAAGTGTTTTCCAGTGCTAAACCTTTCATCTGATTTCTAAATTGCTGCATTTGTAAATTCCAAAAGCCGATATAAAGGAAAAGTAGTGGTAAACAAAAGCACTTGTGGGTTTAACCAATCGTATGTTTTTGTACAATTCTCCTTTAAGGGGGCGTGGCAAGGGGTGTGTCCTATGCCTGCATACTTTTGCCGATAGGTGTCCCTCATTTCCATCTCAGAAAGTTGGGAGGTATGCTTTCAGTGGTGACCGCTCCATTAAAGGCACAGTGGCACAGCCCCCTTAATCTATGCACCTAATCTACATGCAGGGTGCCGGACGCATGGATTTCCATGTTTTGTTTTTTTTTAAGCACAGGATTAAAGCCAGAGGCTTCATTGGCTTAAAAAAAAGGGTGGGCTTGGGGAGAAGAGCACTGCACCCTGAGCCCACCAAGTTGTGTGACAATAGTGAATTAATATTCGCTATTGTCTTCCTTCTCCTCCTGGGCAATCAGGAAGCGGGTCTTAAGACCAGATTGGCCTGAGAGGAAAAGTAACCGTATTGGCCAGATGCAGGGGGAAGCCGCTGAAGTTTGGGGCCGATGGGCGGATGGACGGATGATCGACCAAGCGATGGGGGAGTGGGGGGTTTGACCGATTAACAGACGAGTGACGGGGGGTTGTTGGGTTTGACCGACCGAACGACTGACTGATTGACCGAAAGATCGAACGAACAGGGGGGTCAGATGGTTTGTTGGTTTGTTTGCTGCCCCCCCAAAAAATAGAGCACCAGCCGCTACTGGTTACAAGTTATCTCCCGGTTAGCCAGTTGTTACCTTTGGAACATATCATTTGTCTTGGCACCTATTTGCCTAAACTGTTTTATTGTTGCTGTTTAGTTTTAGAGTGCTCAGTCCCCACAAAACAAATATTTCAGATGTAACTTTACCACTTAAGGACTGGAAGGATTTGCCCCCTTAATGACCAGGCCATTTTTTGGGATATGGCACTGCGTCGCTTTAACTGGCAATTGTGCGGTCATGCAACGCTGTATCCACACAAAATTGAGATTTATTTTGGTGATATTTGATCACCTCTGCGGTTTTTATTTTTTGTGCTATAAGCAAAAAAATTGTGACAATTTGGAAAAAATATATATATGTTTTACTTTTTCCTATAATAAATATGCCCCCCAAAAATAATCTTCATCAGTTTAGGCCAATATGTATTCTTCTACATATTTTTGGTAAAAAATTGCAATAAGCGTAAATTGATTGGTCTGCGCAAAGGTTATACAGTAGCATCTACAAAATAGGGGATAGATTTATGGCATCTTTTCTACTAGTAATGGCGGCAATTTTTAGTGGGACTGCAACATTTCGGCAGACACTTTTGACACTTTTATGGGACCATTGACATTTATACAGCGATCAGTGCTATAAAAATGCACTGATTACTGTGCAAATGTCACTGGCATTGAAGGGGTTAACACTAGGGCGTGATCAAGGGGTTAAATGTGTTCCCTGTTTACATTGACAGATCCCCGTTCTGGCTCTCAGTGGAGTGATCGCGAATGGCTGGCAAACATCGCACAGAATTTTTATCAATCTGCCTCCTTACTAATGATGGGCTCAGGCATGTTCGGATCGTACCCACCAGGAAGCCGTCACTGCACACTGCCAATCATAGGCAGCGTGCATGTGTATATGCAGCTGCGGGCCTGGGAAATGCCTCACTGCCTACGATTGGTGGTGTGCATTCACAGCTTCCTGGCGGGTACCATCCGAACATGCCTGAGCCCATCATTACTTCTCATGCGTACACACGATCATTTTTCGGCATGAAAAAAAACATAGGGCCAGATTCTGAAAGGAGATACGACGGACGTATCTCCTGATATGCCGTCGTATCTCTGTTTGCGGGGCTGTGCATCTATGCGACTGATTCTTAGAATCAGTTACGCATAGATTTGGTGTAGATCCGACTTGCGTAAGTCACTTACACTGTCGGATATAAATTGCAAAGTTACGCTGGCCGCTAGGTGGCGTTCCTGTTGATTTCTGCGTCGAATATGCAAATGAGCCGATTCCCGAACGTTTTTGCGCGCCGTCGTCGTAGTTTACGTAGTTTGCGTAAGCGTAAGGTTACCCCTGCTATATGAGGGGTAACCTTGCGTAGGTCCGGCCTAAGCCATGTTAAGTATGGACGTCGGGACAGCGTCGGGTTTTTCCGTCGTTTACGTTACTCGTCGCGAATAGGGCTGTACGTTAATTACGTTCAAGTCGAAACCAGTGTATTTGCGTCGTACTATGGAGCATGCGCAGTGGGCTTCTTTTACGGACGGCGTATTCGCAGTTCGTTCAGCGCGGGGGCGTGCTTAATTTAAATATAGCACGCCCCCCTCCTTCCCTATTTGAATTATGCGGCCTTACGCCGTCCCCTTTATGCTACCCTGCCGCAAATTACGGAGCAAGTGCTTTGAGAATACAGCACTTGCCCGTAAATAGTGCGGAGGCGTAGCGTAAAGGGATGCGCTATGCTACGCACGAAAAATGGATATCTACGAGAATCTGGCCCATAGTTTTAAAAAAAATGTCATTTAAAATGATCGTGTGTGGGCTTCACATAATTTTTCGGGTTCTGAAAAATGACAAAAAAAAAATTCGAACATGCTGCATTTTTTAACAACGTTTTAAACAATGTCGTTTTTCGGGTTGTAAAAAATGATCTTGTGTGGGCTAAAACGACGTTAAGAACCCACGCATGCTCAGAAGCAAGTTATGAGAAGGGAGCGCTCGTTCTGGTAAAACTACCGTTCATAATGGAGTAAGCACATTCATCACGCTGTAACAGACAGAAAAGCACGAATCGTCTTTTACTAACACGGAATCAGCTAAAGCAGCCCCAAGGGTGGCGTCATCCGAATGGAACTTCCCCTTTATAGTGCCGGCGTACGTGTTGTACGTCACCGCGCTTTGCTAGAGCATTTTTTTAAAACAATGGCGTGTGGGCAGCTTTGTTTTAATGATGAAGTTGGAAAAACATTGTTTTTTTTACATGCTAAAAAATATCATGTTTTTTTTCATGCTGAAAAATGATCGTGTCTACCTGGCATTACAGCTGCAGTGTAAAAGATACTGTGAAGTTAGAGTAAAGTAATTTTTTTTAAAGTTCCAATAAAAAAAATTGTGCACATCAATCTTACAATATACATGGAAATGTATTGATACAATAAGTTGAATAGTATTTAGGGTTGTCCCGATACCACTTTTTTAGGACTGAGTACAAGTACCGATACTTTTTTTTATGTACTCGCCGAGGGGTACACGAAAAGTAAAAACCGATACTTTTTTTTAAATGTCCCCCCACATAAAATGCAAAGAAAAAGCCATGTCCCCCCAAAAAAACATATGCAACTGCCATGTCCCCCCACAAATGTACAGGCCATGTCCCCCCACAGAATGACAGCCATGTCCCCCCATCATATGCAGCCATTGTCCCCCCACAGTAACTGGTGCTTACCCATGTCCCCCACATATGCAGCCATTGTCCCCAAACATATGCAGCCATGTCCCCCCACATATCCAGCCACCTTTGTCCCCAAACATAGGGCTACAGCCATGTCCCCAAACATTTAGTTGTGCTGGGTGGTAGCCATGTCCCTTGCATAATTTGTCCAGCCATGTCCCCAAACATATCCAGCCATGGTCCCCAAACATATTGCAGCCATTTTGTTCCCCAAACATAAGTTGTGCAGCCATGTCCTTCTTTCAAACATAGGTGGTGCTGTTGCCATTGTCCCCAAATTAGAGTGATGCAGCTACATGTCCCCAAACATACTCCAGTTATGGTCCCCAAACAATACTTTTCTCAGCCAATGTCCCCAAACATATTTGTGGCTAAGCCATGTCCCCTGGGAAAAGCATATTTCAGCCATGGTCCCCAAACATATTTCAACCAGGTGATCCCCAAAGGGTCAGTTATTTCAGCCATGTCCCCAAACATATTGCAGCCTGGGTGGATGTGTGTGTCCTGGCCAAACATAGGCTTGCAGCCATGAGGCCTATCCCCAAAGGCATATGCAGCCATGTCTGAGTCAAACATATGCAGCCGGATGTTTAAGTCCCCAAACATATTGAGGAAAGCCATGTCCCCAAATCCAGAATATTGCAGTCATGGCGTCCCCCATATACGCAGCCATGTCCCCAAACAGGACCCTTATTGCAGCCATGTCCCCAAACATATGAAGTGCAGCCTGGGTGACTTCCCCAAACAAATGCAGCCATGTCCCCAAGGGACATCTATTGCAGCCATGAGTCCCCAAAGTTCAGTTATTAGAGGAGCAGCCATGTCCCCAAACATATGCAGCCATGTCCCCAAACATATGTTCAGCCATGTCCACAAAGGCTCCATATTGCAGCCATGTACTCCCCAAACATATTTTTGCAGCCATGTCCCCAAACATATGCAGCCATGTCCCCAAACATATTGCAGCCATGTCCCCAAACATATTGCAGCCATGTCCCCAAACAAATGCAGCCATGTCCCCCATATACGCAGCCATGTCCCCCATATACGCAGCCATGTCCCCCATATACGCAGCAATGTCCCCAAACATATTGCATCCATGTCCCCAAACATATGCAGCCATGTCCCCTATATACGCAGCCATGTCCCCAAACATATTGCAGCCATGTCCCCCACATATCCAGCCATGTCCCCCCACATGCAGCCATGTCCCCCGTACCTAAATGATGCCACCGCCGCGTTAATCACCGCGCGGGGAACATTACAGTCAGCTTTCGTTTGAATACGCTGTTTTCCCTGCCACGCTGTGTATAGAGACACTCCCCCTTTAAAAAAAAAAAAATTTTTTTTTTTTTTTTTTGCTCG
Source organism: Rana kukunoris (assembly GCA_029574335.1). Taxonomy (NCBI): domain Eukaryota; kingdom Metazoa; phylum Chordata; class Amphibia; order Anura; family Ranidae; genus Rana; species Rana kukunoris. Next base: position 628,093,993 of record CM056049.1, on the reverse strand, counting down.
GGATTGGACAGATCCGTCCAATCCCGAGCAAGGGGGAGTGTCTATGCGTGGCGGGGAAAACAGCTATTCAAACGAAATTCTAATTCTCACTGCACAAGTGTGATTCCGGCCTTAAGGAAAACTGATAGTGTGTATGGGGCTTTACAGATCACTTTATGCTACAGGTCTGTAAAGTGAATCAGCGCCACTGTATTGTGTCATAGTCTGCTGCCCGGTATAAACACACTCAGCTTGCACCGAGCACACACAACTATTGGGAGGTAAAAGGAACGGAGGAACCCCCCATATCCACACACAAGGAGTGAACCGGTTGGACTAATATCGGAGGAGTATAGTCCTGGGAGGAGTGAATACCAGCTGTGATCGGAGGACTCTGTAACCCATGCTTGTGACCCTGGTGGGGTTAGAGGCTATCTGGTGAGTGGGGAACCCTGAGGGCCCGAGTTCCACCGGGACCACACCGTCGGATGTCTGGCATTTAGAAGCACCCCCTTCACAGCAAGACCTACCCACTCCCCCCTTTATTTATATCAAAAAAAAAAAAAAACTGTATAGGACTTGTATATGAGAGACTCCATCTCTGCAGCCCTCTGGTTCTTTGCCTTATGTATCACAGCAGCCCTATCGGACTAGTACCACCACTACTAATATTGGGTTGAGTTGTGATATAAATGTATCTATGCGTATAAAGGACCCAGAGGTCCCCAGGGCCCTGTGGCACCCCCCTTTTAAAAAAAAATGTATGGTGACCGTTATATAATTTTGGGCTCTGACATTTATTTATTTATTTATTTATTTTTTGGCTGTATCTCTTTACCCCACATACCTACTGTGTACACCCAGTGGGTTAACAGGTGACAGAGACTAGATTTTCCCCAGGCCCCAGCATCACCCTTGTTTGTTCTATTATCAGCCTTATTGTCCTCCCTTATTGTGCATATTAGACCACGTTATACTGCTACATAGCCTATTTGAGGCATATCTAGTTATAAACCTCACTCACGCACCCTACTGTACTCGACACACATTTCTTCACTGTTCCACTGTTTGAGCACATATGGTTTTATAAGCGTTTTTTGGTAGCGCCACCACCCCATTTTTTCATACTATCTACTCACACCTACCTCCTCTTTGAGGGGTTAGGTTTTAAAGGGTCCAGGGTCCCGGATGGCAACCCCCCTATTATTTGTAGTTCTAAAAAAAAAAAAAAAAAAATTATTAGCGCAGGTTCTCAACCTATACATCTCTATTCAAACGAAAGCTGACTCTAATGTTCCCCGCGCGGTAATTAACGCGGCAGCAGTGGCGGCTTTGTGATATACGGCGGTGGGGGGCAAGTATTCTATTTAGGCATCAGGGGTATTTGCGGGAGTACAAGTACTCCCGCAAATACTGGTATCGGTATCGGGACAACCCTAATAGTATTGCAAGAGAAATATATCCACATAGTAATAATCAACATTATATTGTAGGGGTACACGAAAAGTAAAAACCAACAAAACATAAAATAAAGAAAAAGATAAAACAAAAAAACACAACTGCCTGTAAATGTACAGGGTACAGAACGATAGGTATCACATTGTACAGTAACTGGTGCTTACCCATATTATCATTTCAATCAAGTGTAGCACCTTTGTCCCTAAAATAGGGCTACAGGTAAATTTAGTTGTGCTGGGTGGTAGTCAACCTTGCTAATTTGTAGTGTTTAAAATGAACTAAATTGATTTTTAACATCCCCAGTTCTATCCCGAGTTGTGGCTTCTCATGTCCTGCTCTGTCAATAGGTGGTGTCACTGTTGCTAATCTATATTGTAAATAAAGTTTTCTTAGAGTGATGAGCTACAGTATACTCAAGTTATGGATAAACAATACTTTTCTCAGCCAATCATATTTGCGGCTAAGCATGCTGTCAGGTTTTAAAAAGTTCCTGTATTTTACACCTGTCATGGAAAGAAGTCGGGTGATCAGGGTCACTGTTTCCATTCTGCTGTAGCCCAGGGAACCCTTTGGCCTGGGTGGATGCCATGTGTACAGTAGAGGAACTCCCCAAATCACAGACCAGACCTGCAGTCCAGGCTTGAAGCCTGAGGCCTATCCAGGCTGCTAGGCCTGTCTGAGTCCTAACCAGGTGTTCAAGTTCCTGATGAGGAAAGCCTGCCAAAGATCCAGAATGATTCTAGAGGGATGGCGTTCTAATGAAGCACCAGAAGGAGGACCCTTCATGAGCAGTAGGCTATGAAGTGGATGGGAGGACTTCAATAGAAAACAGTGAGTAAAGTTCAGTTACTAGAGGAGACAGCCTGTCCTACAAAGTACAGATGTGCTGGTTCAGCTTAAAGGCTCCTATTCCTGTACTACCCCACCTATTTTTGTCTAAGGTATCTGCCAATCTGCCTGTTGCGGATCATTATTAAGGGTGTCCTGTGCCTGATCCCCTCTCTTCCACATTTTTACTATTCAAGATATAAACTTCACTCTGTTTAATGCATAAAAGTGGCTGGCGCCCAATGTTCTTTCTTGTTCATCACCCACCATGCCCACAAACCTGCACCCTGAGGCCACCTACACACGATCAGACCGGTCTGATGAAACTGATCCAACGGACCGTTTTCATCGGAGCAGGCTGAAGTGGTCTGATGTGTGTACACACCATCGGACCAAAAATCCGATCAGACCAGAACGCGGTGAAAAAAACGAAGTTCAATGCTTCCAAGCATGCGTCGACTTGATTCTGAGCATGCGCAGGTTTTTGGTCCGATGCTTTTGCGTACTAACCATCGAATCTGTCCGACGGACAGGTGTCCGTCGGACAGATTTTAAAGCAAGTTTTAAAACTTTGGTCCCATGGACAACGGTCTGATAGGCCGTACACACCATCGAACTGGTCCGATGAAACTGGTCTGCAGACCAGTTTCATCGGACCGGTCTGATCGTATGTACGCGGACTGAGATTGTATGTCAGCCGTCCCTACCCCGGTAGTCGCCATTAGGCTCCCATAAAATTGCGGTAGGCGCTACACAAGACATATTAAACCATCACTGACCAAGATAGGTTTGTACACATATACTATATCACAGAACATATCAGCTCAATGTAAGAGCATATTAAGGTGGAGGGTCAGAGAAGCAAGGAATCACTAGTAGCCTGAAAGCTTATCCATGGTCCCACTAAAAGAAGTTTCACTTACCTGATCCCCTGCTTCTGCAGACTCACTCCAGAATGTAAGACTGGCACCTGCAGCCTCTTGTTCCCTATGCTCCAGCAATTGCATAACATCTGATATTAAATACATTGCAGGGCCCATAGCCCTGCACTGGGTGTGGGGATGCTGAGGGACAGTCCACAAGCCATAACAAAGGGGAGAGGTGGAGAGCGCCAGCTGCAGGTGGGAACTGGAAAACTTTTTTTTTTTTTCTAGTATCCTAGACATAGAGCATATAATTATTACAGTGCATGGGGCAATCCATGTGCATTATTGGTATTGAGTTTGCTTACTGAGATAGCCAAATTATTTCTTATGTTATTCTTTCCTACAGATCTCTGAAAACAAGAAATATTAGCCCCCGCCAAGCCTGTTTGCTTTATTTGTGCTCACCGAACAGTGATAAATGACACAGAAACACAGGCAGGGTTTACTCCATCACATAAAGCAGCTCCGTGGATTACCACTGACAGCCCTTTGCTGGTAGCCTCAAGAAAATTCATTTTCAAATTGTTCTTAAACTAGCTTAGCAATGTCTGGCTTTCTACAGACATATATCTGGAGATGAACTAGTCAGCAGTATCTGGGAGCAGTCCTGAGACATATGTAGTACAGATAAGAAGGGCCAGACAGACACGGCAACCTTGTTGTACCATCATTATCAATGTGTGCACATGTGTCATTGCTGGGCCTAATGAATACTAATTTCAGCAAAGGAATAGCAGTGATGCTGCCCATAATAGCCAATGCCATACATAGTTACACAGTGGTGAAAAAAATACAAATCGATCTAGTTTGACGGATAGAAAAATAAATAGAAAACCTCCATATACTGGAGCATGGTCCAAAATTCCTTCAATTCCTCCAATTTGCTCAAGCGGTGATTTGCCGGCGGTTCAATAAGGAGTGCGTCAAAGATGCGGATAGCAGGATTTTTTTTTATCTTTCTGCCAGCACACTGCTCCAGTGTGAATGCCCTCGGTTTTTCTTGCCCGGTCTTCTCCGTTGTCTTCTTCCCTCTGCTCTTCTTCCAATGTTGACTTGACGCCCTCTCCCGCTGTAATGCAATGTGCACGGAGGTCCGTTTCTTCACAGTGCATGCGCCAATGATGACGTTGGCGCACTACAAGTGAAATTTCTCCTAAACGGCACACGTTTAGGAGATATTTCCACTACCTATAGGTAAGCCTTATTCTAGGCTTACCTATAGGTAAAAGTCAAACAAAACTATTTACAACCACTTTATTCAGCTCTTCTCAAGAGAGAATAATTTCTGTTCAACTTCATCTTTCTTTAAATCACTAATTTGAAAAAGTAGCAGCTAAAATCTGGTTGGCTTCAATGGGCAACACACTTCCATTTTACCAAAGGAGCATATGGTACAGAGACACTGCAGACTTTTGCAACAAAGGAAGATCTTCTGTATTGGTCTTCTCAAGGTCTTAAAATGACTCCAGAAGAGGTCATTGCCAAAGAGGTGAGGGTAGGCATACCTCAAAAGAGTGCCCCACTTTTTATTTCTCAGTACCATGGAATAGGACACAGAGGTTATAAGGAAACCGCAAAGGACCTAACTGCAGATTTTTATATACAAAACGTATTTAATCTGTGCAAAGAATTTGTACAAAGATGCATTACATGCATCAGGAATAACCCCAATACTCTGCATCATGTACAACACTAGCATCTACGGCCACCTAGTGCTCCTGCATCGGACTGATGCTGCATCCAGCTAGGTAAGTATGATTAAAAAGGAAGGCAAATCCCATACATCTCTTTTAGCTGTCACAATGGGATTTGCATTTGTCTTTACCACAATAAATCTGTTAATATACTACACTCAGATTGCTGTTCTTCTTGTCTGTTTGCCTAGAGATAATTCAGTCTCTCAGAGGTCTGCATCTGATCCATTGAGATCTGCAGAAAATCACCTTGAATGTTCCAACTGGACTCTATAAACTTGGTTATAGCGATCAGATAATTGCAATGTAAACAAAACAGTCATGAGTGGTTTCCATTCATGACTGGTTGCTTAGTGTTGTGAAGCTGTGATTGGCTCACAGCTATCACACGGTACCTGCCTACCTGTACCATGTGATTAGCTGTAGCCAATTACAGCATGTCAACAGTAACTAAGCTGTCATGAATGTTAACTCATCATTATCTCTCTTACAAATAGGTAGATAATACAGGAAGGATATTATAATGGAGATGTCTGGTAATATCAGAGGCTCAGAGTATCGATCTCTGGATCCTGACCTTTGACGTGAGGTGACTCAGAGGTGAGAGAAACTCAGAGTAACTATGGATGCTTTACATCTGCAGAATTAGGGGACATCAGAAGTGACAGAGGCTTAGATCCGATACATCAATACAGTGAAGGGACTTTACAGGTGACAAAGGTATTGATCAGCTATGGATCCTGTACATCTGATTGGAACTCATAATAATACAGGGAGGATAATATAATGGAGATGTCTGATATTATCAGAGGCTCAGAGTATCTAGCTATGGATCCGGTACATCTGTACAGTGAGGGGACATCAGAGGTGACAAAGTCTTATGTCGCGTACACACGATTGTTTTTTCGTCTGAAAATCTTGGATGGCTTTTCCGACCTAATTCCGCTCAAGCTTGACTTGCATTCACACGGTTACACAAAAGTTCTCTAAACTTTCGTCCGTCAAGAACGCGGTGACGTACAACACTACGACGAGCCGAGAAAATTAAAGAATCACTAAAGGAATTTTTTTTTTTTGCTAAATAGCTTTCTTTACCTTACTGCAGTACTGGTTTCATGTCCTTATTGTTCGTTTTTGCTTTGAAGTTGCTGTAATCCTGCTCTGTTCTCCACACTTCCTTCTTGTCTGTTTCCTTATAACCACTCTCACGGTGGTCTAAGCTGTCTAAAACTTCCCAGAACCAATCAGATTCATTTTAAAAACAAAACACTGCCCTGGATTTGTTTGTTTTTGTTCTGTGTGTCTATTTCTACTTCACAGAAACATGAAGCCAGTTCAAAAGTGAAACTAACCTGCAGGCACATTATATGATTGATTTTTATCTATTTTTATTCATTTTGAAAAGGAATCGGTTAACTTTTATGTCTCTATACCCTGTAAACAGTCATTTCAGCAAAAAAATGTTTTTCCTTTAGTGACCCTTTAAGTTCAATGACTCTGAGCATGCGTTGAATTGTTTCTGAGCATGCATCGGAATTTTGCGTGTCGGAATTGCTACAGACATACGGATTTTACAGCTCTCAAATCTTTTGTTGGCAGAAATTTGGACAGAAAAAGTCAGTTCAAAAGCTCACATCAGACTTTTGCTGTCGGAATTTACGATCGTGTGTATGGGGCATTAGATCAACAATGGATTGTCTTGTGCACTGGTACATTGAGGTGACATTTAAAGGGACACTAAAGTCCGGGCTTTTAAAAAAAAAAAATAACAAACATGTTATACTTACCTCCACTGTGCAGTTCGTTTTGCACAGAGTGGCCCGGAAAGCTGTCTTCTGGGGTCCCTCGGCAGCTGTCTGGGCTCCTCCTCGCAAAAGCTTTCCCTCTTCATGCGAGGGCGCTCGCATGGAGGAAAGCTTTTGCGAGCGCGCTCCCGTGATACAGCGGCGGCCATAGCCGCCGACTGTATCACTCGGCTCCGCCCCCGGCGCGCCGCGTCTTCCGCTCTGATTGACAGCAGTGCTAGCCAATGGCTGCGCTGCTATCAATCCGCCCAGCCTAGCCAATCAACGGCCAGGCTGGGAACCGAAGAGGACGAAGTTGAACGCGCCCGGGAGATTCGAACGGTCAGGTAAGTACAACGGGGGCTCGGGGGGGGGGGGCCGGTGCTGTGAGATGTTTTTTTACCTTAATGCATAGGATGCATTAAGGTAAAAAAACGTGTACCTTTACAACCCCTTTAAGGTGACAGAGACACAGAATATCCATAGATCCTGTACATTCGCACAGCAAAGTGACATTAGAAGTGACAGTGGCTTGGCGTAACCATGGATCCTGCATATCTGCAGAGTGAGGCCCCTGCAGAAACCAGCGAGAAGCTCGCTGGGATCCTCATTCTGCCGAGAACCTCGGCCGTGTGTACACTCTCGGCGAGCATCCCGTCGGGAAAGCCGCCGAGAGAAAATAGAGAGCAGGTTCTCTATTTTCTCGGCGGCCTCGTCGGGATTAATAGGTGGTCGCCTTTCCCAACGGGATGGTCGCCGATTCTGCCGGCCGGCCGAGAACCTTGACAGGCGGAACGATGTGTTCCGCCCATCGAGGTTCTCGTACGTGTGTACGCCGCCTGAGATAGCACCAGAGTTGATAGAGTTTCAGATTATTTGTGGTTCCTGTTCTTCTGCAGAGTAAGGTGACTTTAAATTCGGTATAGAACCCCTTCTGTTCTGGCTAAGCTATTTTCTCAACAAACTGATCGTTGTTGGCACTGCGACCTACACTTAGACACCCTCTTCCATATTTTCTGGGATTGCCCTGTGCTCCAAATTTTTGGGCAACCGGTGCTTAAGCTCATACATAAATTCACAGATATGTCCTTACAAGAAAACCCAGCTGCGGTCCTACTTAACTTTACCACTTTATCAAGGACTGAGATGCAACAAAGAATGCAAAAAATCGTTTTTTTTTTTTATCTAAGACAAAAAACACACGTTTATGATACACAATGATTTGACACACAAAATGTAATTCCGTTAGGGTGCTTTTACATACATATGCATGGTCCACTCTGCAATGATCTACCACTGAATCAGAGCAGAACAAGACAGATGTCACTTTTATGACATCCATGCCCATTCAGTTTTTTATTTGCATTTTGACAGTGGACTGTGACAATCCTGTGATGGATCTATGTGCTGCTTGAGGTAAACTGACCTGTGTCCAGCTACCTCCAATCCATCATGTTTAGGGCTGAAAAAAAAAAAAAGAATAAAGGATGCAGTCTTTTTCATTTGTTTTTTTCCAGACCTTTCCTGGATGGATTTGGAGGTAAGTGGATATAAGCAGACACAAGTCTTTTTAAAACCACTTGCTCATAGACCTGCATGGAGCTGAAAAAAAACAATGCATCAAAAACTGAGAGGCAGTCCTGATTGGAAAGCCCATGGGTTTACCTCTGAACTCTAACTGCCCTGGCCCCCAGGGCTGGACTGGGACAAAAATTTGGCCCTGGACTTCATCCAGACTGGCCCACTTTTACAGGTCTCTCCTATGACGGCTCTCCCCCTTCACTAGACACTAGCTGTTCTATTTATTAGAGTAAAATGGCTGGGACTGGTACTCTTATAGGCAGTACCAGTGGGGAAGCTAGACATTATTTCACCCAGGCAAAGAATCAGTTCGGTGCCCCCCCAATGGGACAAGATTAGACAGAAGTGAGAAACTCCCAGGCCATAGTCGTTGAGTCAGCTGTCTGTCCCCTCCCCTGTGCTCCTTCTGGTCCCCCCATGCTCCTCTGTCACCCCCTGCTCCTCTGGTCCTCCCCCTGCTTCTCTGTTCCCCCAGGTGAGCACTGCGTGTAGGGAGAGGAGGTGAGCGCTGTGGGCAGGGAGAGACAGAGGAACGGAGGGGGGCAGCGGTTCGCTGTCACTGAAGCCGGCCCACTAAGCCATCAGCCCACCGGGAAACTCCCTGTAGTCCCAATGGCCAGTCCATCCCTGCTGGCCCCTAAAGGGAATACAACATGATAAACATTTGTGTGAGTTTGAAGTGATATTCACATGACAAATTACTGCACAAATGTACATAGAACAAAATATATATATATATATATATATATATATATATATATATATACCAGGGCGCCTGCTGACATTTTTTCAGGGGGGGGGGGGCACTTCGGCAGCAGCGATACACAGTCGCATTTTACCCTTTCTCCGACCGCAAGCGGGGGTTAAAAGCGCGCCCCCCCCCCACGTTAAAATTTAAAAAAAAAAAACACTGTGCCCCCTGCATCTTTTAATATCTATTTGTCACTACTATGTACCCCCTCTCCACAACTGCACCTCTGGACCCCTTTACATTACACAGCACCCCACAGCTCTGGACCCCTTTACATTAAACAGCACTCTGCACCACTGAACCCCCTTACATTACACAGCACCCTGCATCACTGGACCCCTTACATTACACAGCACTCTGCACCTCTGGACCCCTTTACATTACACAACACCCTGCATCACTGGACCCCTTTACATTACACAGCACCCTGCATCACTAGACCCCTTTACATTACACAGCACCCCTTTTCCTTGACTGAAACACTACACTATATTGACAGTATATTTATTTAAGGTCTAAAAGAGGAACCTTTTGGAATGAGGGACAAATGGATTTGATTCCAGAAGAGGGACAGGCACTCTAAATAAGGGACAACTAGAAACTATGCCGTAGGCTACAACTCTGTGTTGTGTTTGCTCTGCGTTTCCAGACTTGTTAAAAAAACATCAGAAAATAGTCTAGTGTTACCTGTGGCAACAGATGTTGGAACAAATAAAGCACAGGCCTGGTAAACGATATAAAACGGCGCTCCCCTCCCTCTGTCCTCTGGCGCTTGTATCGTATGTCATGGAGCTGGGTCTGTGTGCAAGGTCCCGCCCCCCTAGTTCGGCTCATGTGATAGGCGGAACACTAAAACACTATCAGACGAGCCAAACTAGGGGGGCATTTGTGTTGGAGAGGGTAGCAAATCTTCACACACTTTAGGCAGCACTCAGGGAGACAAGCAATCTCTAATGGAAACAGAGAAACAGAAAAACAAACAAAGCGCCTCTAAGTGCAGAAGTATAAAACTTGTAATACCCCCTAAAGGGGAGGCCGCCTCTATGACACACTTCCTGTCCACTTCCTGTTTGTGTTCCATGCTGGTTTCTGTCCTCTGACGTCATCCCCAGGCTCCAGCATTATTGTGTCCTCTGAACATTCACAGCACAAGTCGGCTGTTATCTCGTGGACTTCCCTGGAAGCTTTACCATCACAGACTGGGACTGCCCTGCCACTGGAACATTTCCTGGACAGACTTACCTGCTACATGCTTGTTTCATCCACTATATTGTAAGTGTTTTTAACCACTTTAGGGGAAATTAAAAGTTTTATACTTCTGCACTTAGTGGCGCCTTGTTTGTTTTTCTGTTTCCATTTACAAGGATCTAACTGTGATTTTGTTGGATCAAACAGTCAGTGCTAGCTGATCTTGGGAGTTGTAGTTCAACAAGCAAGTCTGTGTTGGAGGTAGAAGAAGAGTGCGTATATGCCAGGTGTATATAAATAAGAGCCTCTGGAGTAAGATATGTTGATATTAGGGTAAACTGTACCATCATCCTTGCATTTGAGAAATGGGGTACTTGGGTCTAAGGTCCCCGGACCAAAGAGCCAAGAAGGGGGTAGTGGGCCAATTAGGACTATTATGGTACTTATATACAGATGAACAAAAAGATTAAAATTGTTCAAAATTTTTATTACAGGGTACAGACAAAACACATTACAACATTAAAATCATGGCAATCATCCAGCAACATCAAGATAAGGTCCCCAAAGGGGGAAAAAGGCACGATGGATTTGAAGACTGTCACAAGTTCTCAACTAGTTTCGCGGTTGGGACCGCTTCATCAGGAGAGGGTCTGGACAATCCCGCAACAGGGTGGCAGCGGGCGCAGCCAGACAGAGTCCCAGAGAGGTGGCCAGAATGGGCACAGGTATAAAGGGACCTACTTGTCTTGGTGACAAGGAAGTTAAAATAGGTAAGGGGTTGGGGCGTCCAGTTGATGGAGCACCGAAATGCACGAAAAAGCTGATAGCTTATATATTTGTGGCGGCTAGGATTTCTATTGCGAAGTCCTGGAAGTCCCCTACTGTTCCCTTTTACTTGGTAAAGAACAAATTGTCTTGGATAATGGTGAACGAGAGATTATCTGCTATTCTAGCGGACAAGATTGAGGGGTTTCATAGAGTCTGGGACCCTTGGATTGACTACCTCACGACCACATGAGGATTTAGGTTGTTGTTGGAGAGATCCCCCTTTCGACTGGAGTGCTCCCTTCTTCATCTCCTTTTTCCTTTCTTTTTCCCAATTCTTTTCTTACTTTCTCTTTTAGGGCTCTTTTCTCTTTTCTTTTGTTATCCTTTATTGTTGCGTTCTTAATGTACATTCCTGCCATTGTTTTTTTTTTTTGATTGTCTATGAGGGACGGGTCCCCGAGATTAGGTGGACTCTCAGCTGAAGGGCCCTGTGATGGTTTTAAGTTAGCCCTTCCTTTCTCATAGCTGTTGATGGCTTTAAGTCATGGACCCGGGTAGATGCTATCTGTTGATTATATTGTTGTGCCCTCAATGACTAACATTTGTACCTGTTACTTAATGTTACGTATTCGGACAGGCCATGCCTGTCTTTCTGCTGTACTTTTTTTTTTTGAAACTCAATAAAAATATTGGAAAAGAAAATAGGTAAGGGGATCCCAGGAGCAGGAGCCCAATAGTGTCAACATATTGAGGTGCATGTGTGCATATAGTAACACGTATATTCCTGAGAGGGACTTGTCGTGGTCCCAGGAAAGCATCAGGGTAATGATGCTGACCAATGATGCCTGGGGGAAAGTACAGACAATGTATGTAAACAGGGAGTGAAAATAAAACATGAGGTAGGCTAAGGGTAAACGGTAGCAGCTATCAGATGTTAGCGGAGAGTACTTGCCACTGGCGTAGCGGGGGGGGGCAGGGGGGCTCCAGCACCGGGCGAAAAATTGCGGGGGGCGAAATCCTGGCGTCCGCGGAATGCACCGCCGCCGCCGCCTTAGGAGAGGCCGCGGCTTTGGCCTAGCTCTGGAGCTGTCGGCCATCTTGGTACACCCGGCGGCGGCGCGCCTGGTTGGCTGGTGGAACTGTCTGTCTCCCTTGATGTGGGAGTGGCGGGAAACACCAGCCAACCAGGCAGAAGGGCGCGCTGATTGGCCTGGAACATGTGTTTACAGCGCGGCGGCATCTCCAGCAAGGTAAGTAGGGGGGGTCGGTGTAAATCTAAAGGGGTGCTCTGCCTGATCTCCACCTATCCACCTCAGAGCCTGTCATTTTAGTTAAACTGCTGGGACTTGTAGTTCTCCATCTTCTCCTGGGGCTCATGGAGATTGGAGAACTACAAGTCCCAGCAGGTTATACATTATCATACAATAAGGCTCTGAGGTGGATGGGTGTGGATTGCATGCGCCTAAACCCCAGGAGAAGATGGAGAACTACAAGTCCCAGCAGGTTATAATATAAGGCTCCGAGGTGGATGGATGTCCGGACACCCATCCATCTCGGAGCCTTATATTATAACCTGCTGGGACTTGTAGTTCTCCATCGTCTCCTGGGGCTCAGGTGCATGCGATCCACCATCTATGGGACTACAAGTCCCAGCAGTAAGAAAAACTGAACAAAGATGGTGGATTGCATGCACCCGAGCCCCAGGAGACGATGGAGAACTACAAGTCCCAGCAGGTTATAATATAAAGCTCCGAGGTGGATAGATGTCTGGACAGTGACAATTGGTGGCACAGTGGTGGCAATTGGTGGCACAGTGGTGACAATTGGTGGCACAGTGGTGACAATTGGTGGCACAGTGGTGACGATTGATGGCACAGTGGTGACGATTGATGGCACAGTGGTGACAATTGGTGGCACAGTGGTGACAATTGATGGCATGGTACAGTGACTGCATTTGATGGGCGTATGTGGTTATGCGCTAGCGCTGGGGGGGGGGGCCAAAAAAAAGTTCTGCCCCGGGCGCCCATAACTCTGGTTACGCCACTGGTACTTGCTATAGGCTAGGTAGAGCCACAGCAGTCCTGGGAACTACCAAGGGACCTAGGTACCCCATTTCCCAGGTGTATATAGTTTGTGTCCCTGAAGAGTTTCTACTGATCAAGTGGTCATCCCATAACAATCCTTCCCCATCCAAGTTTAGTTCCCTATAATAATAAAAAACAAAGCTGCAAGGAAATTGGTGTGCCTGGCTGTGCAGAGTGGGAGAAAACCAACATTTACCAACAGTTCCTGTGGGGGTAGCGCTACAATTGCAATATGTACAGTATACAGTTGCAAGAAATAGTATGTGAACCCTCTTGGAATTATATGGATTTCTGCACAAATTGGTCATAAAATGTGATCTGATCTTCATCTAATTAACAACAATAGACAATCACAGTCTGCTTAAACTAATAACACACAAATAAATATTACCATGTCTTTATTGAACACACCATGTAAACATTCACAGTGCAGGTGGAAAAAGTATGTGAACCCCTAGACTAATGACATCTCCAAGAGATAATTGGAGTGAGGTGTCAGCCAACTGGAGTCCAATCACTGAGGTGAGATTGGAGGTGTTTGTTACAGCTGCCCTGCCCTATAAAAAACACACACCAGTTCTGGGTTTGCTTTTCACAAAAAAAAGCATTGCTTGATGTGAATGATGCCTCGCACAAAAGAGCTCTCAGAAGACACATGATTAAGAATTGTTGACTTGCATAAAGCTGGAAAGGGTTATAAAGGTATCTCCAAAAGCCTTGCTGTTCATCGGTCCACGGTAAGACAAATTTTCTATATATGAAGTTCAGCACTGCTGCTACTCTCCCTAGGAGTGGCCGTCCTGTAAAGATGACTGCAAGAGCACAGTGCAGACTGCTCAATGAGGTGAAGAAGAATCCTAGAGTGTCAGCTAAAGACTTACAAAAGTCTCTGGCATATGCTAACATCCCTGAGGCACAGCACACCAACTTCAAAACCTCATCCCAACTGTGAAGTATGGTGGTGGGGGCATCATGGTTTGGGGCTGCGTCAAGGCCTCGACGGATTGCTATGATAGAAGGAAAAATTAATTCCCAAGTTTATCAATACATTTTGCAGGAGAGCTTAAGGCCATTTGTCCACCAGCTGAAGCTCAACAGAAGATAGGCCAACGACCCAAAGCATAGAAGTAAATCAACAACAGAATGGCTTAAACAAAAGAAAATAAACCTTCTAGAGTGGCCCAGTCAGAGTCCTGACCTCAACCCGATTGAGATGCTGTGGCATTACCTCAAGAAAGGGATTCACACCAGACATCCCAAGAATATTGCTAAACTGAAACAGTTTTGTAAAGAGGAATGGTCAAGAATTACTCCTGACTGTTGTGCACGTCTGATCTGCAACTACAGGAAACGTTTGGTTGAAGTTATGCTGCCAAAGGAGGTTCAACCAGTTATTAAATCCAAGGGTTCACATACATTTTCCACCTGCACTGTGAATTTTTACATGGTGTGTTCAATAAAAACATGGTAACATTTAATTCTTTGTGTGTTGTTAGTTTATACAGACTGTGATTGTCTATTGTTGTGACTTAGATGAAGATCAGATCACATTTTATAACCAATTTGTGCAGAAATCCATATCATTCCAAAAGGGTTCACATATGTTTTCTTGCAACTGTATATATGTTGCGGTTTTAAAGCGGTTTACCTGGGCTATGGCTGCAGCTGTCATTAAAATTTTCAGCCGGCGATTCTCTTTTCACTAATAGCAATCCAAATGAGTGATTAGCTGCTGGATCACTGTTAGAAGCATTCGGCCGACTTCTGTCTGACGTGCATGCTGGAAAACCAGCAGTCGACCAACTCCCGATCAGCGCTCTTAGCCAAAGGCAAGGAAGATGAACCTTGCATGGTTAGTACAGTGGCTCCTGACCTGAGCTGTCTGTTTTTTTTGTGCAATTGTAGTGTGTACCAGGGTAAGAGAAACACTGCCCTGGCTTTTCTTTGATAATGACGTTTATTAATACATTGGGGGTTATTTACGAAAGGCAAATCCACTTTGCACGAGTGCAAAGTGCACTTGAAATTGCACTGAAGGTGCACTTGAAAGTGCAGTCACTGTAAGTCTGAGGAAAAGATCTGAAATGAGGGGAAACGCTGTGGATTTTATCATCCAATCATGTACAGACTAAGAGAAATGATAGTCACCGCTCCAGATGAGTATATGGATAGATCTGTGTCCTCTTAGAGAGACCCAGGTGCCGGAAATGCACGAAGCAAATGCAGAAAGAAATATTTGGACAGCCGCACTCTGGTTGTCTTTTATTGGTAAAAGTTTTCAAACACCACACATCACAGCAAAATACAGGAGCATACAGCATACAGCTGACGCGTTTCACACTATCAGTTAGTGCTTACTCATAGCTATGAGTAAGCACTAACTGGTAGTGTGAGTAAGCACTAACTGATAGTGTGAAACGCGTCAGCTGTACGCCCCTGTATTTTGCTGTGTTGTGTGGTGTTTGAAAACTTTTACCAATAAAAGGCAACCGAGAGGTTTTTCCAGAGTGCGGCTGTCCAAACATTTCTTTCAACATGTACAAGCTAAAATGCTGTTTTTTTTTTTTTTTTCCTTACATGTCCCCCTCAGATCTACAGCGATTTCACTTCCAAGTGCACTTTCAGTGCAATTTTAAATGTACTTTTGTACTTGTAGTTTGCAATTGTAGTGCAAAGTGGATTTGTCTTTAGTAAATAACCTCCATTGTGTACACTTACTCTATTTCTCCCCCAGTTATATCCTGAATATGAATTGTGATTTTGTGATGACACCATGCTGGTTTCATGCAAGCCACTGCTGACATTTCATAATAATAATATATTGTAGTAATATACTTAATTTACATTAGGATTTGCTTTCATTTGGAATAACCCAATAGATTGTTATAATGTAACAACCTATAAAATACATTTCAAAAAGATGATACATATTTGTACTGCTAGCTGCACAGATAAGATATTGTTTTCTAAGCGTTTGATATTAAATATAGGTTTATGAGTGACAGATCACACCTGGCTGGGTTCATGCATTCCCTGCTTAGTGTCACTCTGAGCCTTTCAATACCAGATCTTCAAATGCAATACAAAATGATCTGTAATATCCTTCAATCCAAGGCGGACTTGTCAGTTATTGTTCGAAAAGATGCTGCACATCAGATAGATTAATTAGAGCAATTTGTGATCCCAGATAAATGTGAGCTAGAAATTTCTAGGTAAGGGTTTATTATGTCTATTGTTTTGAATGAGAAATAATGGAAGAGTAGAATTATTATTATTATTATTATTATTATTATACAGGATTTATATAGTGCCAACAGTTGGTGTAGCGTTTTACAAAATAAAGGTAGAAAATACATTTACAATACAATTTAAACCAAGCCGCCTGTGAGAGCTTGCAATCTAAAAGAATTCTATGTGAACTATCATTTACTAGGGAGGATGAGAAGCTCATTGATGGGGATAGACCATCAACTGTCAGTGTTCTTGTGCTGCTGTGGTGGGGGTGTGGTAAGGAGGGTGAGGTGGATGGCTGCATGAGATGTGATAGAGGAGAGAGAGCTCATTCCTGGTCAGATTATTGTCTGGCTGCTGCTTGACGATGAGATAGGACCAGCCTGCCTCCTCCTACCCCTCCTCTTCACTGGTCCCAGTTCATTCACAAACAAGGGAACAAGGCTGATCACACTTCCAAGAATGGAAAACTCAAGTATCACTCTAATGGATTTATTCAACTCTTCCCTATGGAACTTCGAAAGCTCTTCTCTGGAAATGGCCACCACTGACACTACAGCAGATGAAAGGACAGAACTCAACAGCATGGCAGCGATGCTTCAGAAAGCTTTACCTGAACCATTAGCCACGTCTACTCCATTCTGGGATAGCCCACTGAACCATTTCCTGAGTGTGTTTGTTGGGGTGGCTCTTTGTGTCACCATGTTGGGTCTAGGCTGTACAGTGGAGGTCAGCCAGATAGGGGAACATCTCAGAAGACCCATTGGAGCCCTACTGGCACTCATCTGTCAGTTTGTTCTAATGCCACTGGTGGCTTTCCTACTGGCTCTGATCTTTTCTCTCAATGAAGTTGCTGCTATTGCTGTACTGCTGTGTGGCTGCTGTCCTGGCGGAAACCTTTCCAACATCATGTCACTTCTGGTGAATGGAGATATGAATCTCAGGTAAATGACCCCCACACTGAGAAATATCAGGGAGAAGGATGGAAGGGTACAGGGGCAGCCAGGACATGTTCATTCATCCTTTCATTCACTTATTTGTTCAATCAGGAGCACATTCATTTTCAACTTGTCAACTTGTGACTCCCCAGCTGTTGTAGAGCCATTAGTCCCAGCAATTTCTGGCAGCCTTAGAGCTACTATGAAAGGGTTGGCTGTAATATTATACACCTATACTGTATATCTTTATACTTCCTTTTCAATGTCTTCACAAGTTAAATACATAACCTGTAATGTCTTTGTTTAGTTTGCCATGACACAATTGTGTATATTTGTCAGACATTTGCCCTAGAATGTATACAACCAAGCGTCACTTTTTTGTACCAGCTTTTGTACCAGCCTTTACTACTTTACCAATGTATAAGGCTGCCACTAGGATCTTTACATGTATGAGCATGTACTATTGTGTGCTTATTTCATGCTTTTAATGCGCCAATGTGTGTTACAAAAGCTTACGTTAAAGTATAATAAAAGTACATGATAGTACACAATAATACATGGTATGCATCTTAAATATGTATTACTCCAGAAGAAAGCAGAAGTATAGTCAAGAATAGAATACAAGTGTTGCTTGGTGTCCTCCCAAGAGCAATTATCAGTCAAAAAAAATAATAATAATAATAATAATAAGACTTTATTGCCATAACATGAAATTTCCATTTGAAAAATCTGAAAATCTTTAGCTTCTGTCTTGTTCCAGGTAAAAACTAAAAGGAATTCATCACAGCCAGGCAGATTTTCAGAAGAAGAACTCAGCTATGTCTTGGTCCTTCTTTCATCATAGATTTATGTAGATCCCTCTTAAATCTTGTGGATGGACACCGCCATAGGAACATTTAGCACAGGCTGCCCATAGATGACCCAATCTCCTAGGAGAATACTAAGAAAATCTCAGATCTTTGTGATTTATGCCATGTACACACGATCGGTTCTTCTGATGAAAACGATCCCATGGACCGTTTTCATCAGGCGAACCGATCATGTGTGGGCCCCATCGTTTTTTTTCCCATCGGTGAAAAAACGAAGGAACCTGTTTTAAAATGATCTGATGGTTAAAAAACCGATAGAAAAAAACGATCGTCTGTGGGCATGTCAATCAGTTAAAAATCCACGCATCCTCAGAATCAAGTCGACGCATGCTCGGAAGCATTGAACTTCTTTTTTCTCAGCACGTTGTTGTGTTTTACGTCACCGCGTTCTGACACAAATGGATTTTTATCTGATGGTGTGTAGGCAAGACTAATGAAAGTCAGCTTCATCGGATATCTGATTAAAAAATGCATTAGTCCGTTTTCATCAGATGAAGCGATCGTGTGTACGTGGCATAAGTGTGGTGTGTTTTTAATCCCCATGATTAAGCCCTAAGGGGCGGCACGAAATTCATTGGGGGCATGGTCTGATTGGAGCCCAGGCTGAGGTTGCCATACACATAAGATTTATTGGATCATTTTGATATGGGGCTAAGGGGAGATTGTCTTCTATACTTAGTGATGATAGGAGCTTGGATAAGCTCCCTCTCAAGCCAGCACTTACAGTAGCGGACACAGAGGACCTGTACCCCTCTGAAGCCTGAGCGGCTCACATACCAGGTTTCCTTGGATCACAGTGTTTTAATCTTTGGCGCGGTTTCTAGCAAGCACACCCTGAGATGAATGGTACAATTATAAAACATATTAGAATGTAGCACAATGCATGATAAATGTGAATGGGTCCTCAACGTGTGCTAATACTCCCAATAATAGGCTCTACTCTACAATGTTGCCTTTTACCATATGTACTGTACATGTGGAAGGGGAAATGACTGAAGACCAGTTGTGGGGTTTTCCAACAGGCTTAAATTGTCACAACTAAAATGATTCTGATAACAGCTACAATGGGACACAGCTTTTGCAATATATGAAAGGCCAAAGTCAAGATGTTGATTGGGTGGTTTCCTGTTGTCAATCACAGTCCTGAGCCACACATAGGGGTCATTTTACTAAAACTGGGCCAGACAAAATCAGGAGCAATGGTAAATAGTAACCGATCAATTTCTATCTTCAGCTTCAGGTACTACCCTATGGAGAGATAAGCTACCCATAGATGGATCGAAATCTGTCTGGTTTGGCAGGGACTCGCCGAATTTCAATCCTTCTATGGTCATTCCTACTCGACAGAAGTCAATCTAACAATCTAATTCTGTCGAACAGGACTGTTTGAAAAATGTTCTTGATTAACTGCCCACATGTGTGGACAGTGTTGCTCATCGTCCTTTAAAAAAGTAATTAATTACAGTTACAAATTACTTCCGAAAATGTAATTGAGTTAGTGACTCAGTTACTACATGGCAAAGTAATTATTTACTCAGCAAAGTAACTGACTTTTTTTTGCCGGTGTATGACGACCCCCTAATTTTCCAGCTAAAATTTTGGTTTTGGGATATACTCACTGTATAAGATGACCCCTCACTGTGCCATCTGTAACATGCCTCACTGTGCCATCTGTAACATGCCTCACTGTGCCATCTGTAACATGCCTCACTGTGCCATCTGTAACATGCCTCACTGTGCCATCTGTAACATGCCTCACTGTGCCATCTGTAACATGCCTTTCTGTGCCATCTGTAACATGCCTCACTGACAGTGAGGCATGTTACAGGCACAGTGAGGCATGTTACAGGCACAGTGAGGCATGTGAGGCATGTTACAGGCACAGTGAGGCATGTGAGGCATGTTACAGGCACAGTGAGGCATGTGAGGCATGTGAGGCATGTTACAGGCACAGTGAGGCATGTGAGGCATGTTACAGGCACAGTGAGGCATGTGAGGCATGTTACAGGCACAGTGAGTGAGGCATGTCACAGGCACAGTGAGGCATGTATGATGGCACAGTGAGTCACTGTGCCATCATACATGCCTCACTGTGCCTGTAAAATGCCTCGACGACGATCTCCCTACCTTCTCCTGTTCTCCATATGTCAGACGTCGGCGGTCATCCTCCATTATTCAAAATCCACGCCTCCTCCTCAAGCTGTGATCGTGATAGGCGGAACAGTAATTTTCCCAGCAGAGCCTCTGTTCAGTGTTCCGCCTATCACGGATGTCTTCTCGTCCGAGGCCGAGGCTGAGGATGAGAAGGCATCCGTCATAGGCTGAACACTAAGGCACCCTTTTTTAAAAATGGATGGCCGCCGACGGTGATACTTACACAACAGGTACATGTGTAATTGCGGTAACGCCGCCCAAGTAATGGGGACGGTGTTACCGCGAGGGTAAGAGTAATCTGGTAGATTATTCGTTACCCTCAAAAGGGGCATCGTTAGGTAACAGCGTTTATTTAACGCCGTTACTTACAACACTGTGTGTGGATGGGGGAATCTTGTTGTTGTTTGAAAAAAATTAAGCATCTTTAGCCAGTCTTATGTGCTTTGTTCAGTGCAATGCTTTGAGATGGAGATGGAAAAACATTAAGGCCGCACGTACCTTATACTGATAAACTCCTGAGCACAAAACTCAGTGCTGTCATTTGTGTGCCTAACCTAATCATTTTCAGATTATTAGTTTACTGACTTCCACGCAGACGCTGAGGTCATTGCAGTGTTTTAATTTACTTTGATTCACACACACCAATACATTTTACATACTATACAAATAAGACAGAAATTCCATCCAAACTAAGGGCTTTTTCCCACAGGAAAACATAGGAGCATGCACATTGTTAGCAGGCTGACGTTATAATGAGATACATTGTGCCTATTGCCACAGCAGGAGCTAAACTAGCTGTCTGATTGCAGTTTGGAGGTCTTCCTGCAGTGCACATTGTAATACTTAAAGTGGTAGTAAACCATTGCAATAGAAAAACTTTTCCCTGAAAAATATTAGCATAATGTGCTTGTATGCATTGCATACTAGCACATTATGAAATACTTACCTTAAAACGAAGCCCTCCATTGGTGTACTGTCACTGCTGAGAGGGCTTCCATCTTCCTTTTATCTTCCTTCCGGGTTCACGGACTCCAGCTGTGTGAGTGGCCAGAGCTGCCATGATGTCACTCCCAGGCATGGGTACGGGAGCCCTCGGCTGACACGTTATGCCTGACCTTCAGAGCGCATGTGCCAGTGACATCACCAGCTGCATCCAGGATGACCTGTAGGTAAAAATCACAAAGGGGACTTTACTACCGCTTTAACACAAAATTAAATCTTTACTATATTTTGACAAATATCAATGCAGGGCATCAGTGTGAACTGACACCATTAAAAATAATGGCCCAGATTCAGAGAGAATTAGATTATCGTAGAGTATCAGAAATACACTACGCCGCCGTTTTTTACCTGGCTCTACGTGGAATTCAGGTAGATTTTGTCCAGTAAACGACGGCGGCGTAGTGTATTTCTCCCGTCGCAATCCATCTGCGCGAGTAGGGGGCGTGAAGCATTTAAAATAGGCGCGTTCCCGTGGCGATCGAACTGCGCATGCTCCGTTCCCAAATTTCCCGCCGTGCATTGTGCGAAATCACGTCGTTACGTCGTAGTAGCGTCGTTTACGTACATTCCTATTCCCGAACGAGTTACGTTAAAAAAAAAATAATAATTTCAATTCGACGCGGGAACGACGGCCATACTTTACATGGGTTACGCACTGTTAGACCAGCAAAAAGCTCCTCTAACATTACGTAGCCAAAAAATGACGTAGGCGATTGCGAGGGACACTCGTACCTTCGTGGATCGCCGTAAAAACTAATTTGCATACCCCGACGGTGAAAACGACGCGGACTCCACCCAGCGGCCGCAAAAATATATCGCAACGTAGATCCGAAGGCTTACGAGGACGTAAGCATCTCGGATCGAAGCACGAAGCCGCCGTATCATGGTTTGAGGATTCAAACTAGTGATACGGCGTGCGAAATTTGAAATTACTCCTGTCTAACACCAGTTAGACAGGCGTAATCGCTCTATGAATCTGGGCCAATGTTTTTGTCTAACCTTGCAATTTGATGCATTGAGCAACACACTACATTGACGATGGTGGAACAAGCCCTGCATTTTTTTCTAAGGATGGCCATACACTGTATTGACTTGTATTGTGAATGTACTGTCTTCCCTGATGTAAAGCGCTGCGCAAACTGTTGGCGCTATATAAATCCTGTATAATAATAATTATAATAATAATACGCCCAGTTTTCTCCCAAACCTTGAGGGATTTTTTAAGGGCTCGTAATGAGTGTTCCTGACCATCAGAAGCACTCTATGAAGTTAATAAAAAAAAAAGCATGTTCACTTAGGTCTGTAAATATAATGACATTGGGCCAGATTCAGAAAGACTTATGTCGGCGTATCTCCAGATACGCCGCCGTAATTTCAAATGTGCGCCGTCGCATCTTTGCGCAGATTCACAAAGCGATATACGCAAAGTTACGCTGGACGCATTCGGCGTTCCCATGTTAAATATGCAAATGAGCAAGATACGCTGATTCACGAACGTACGTACACCCGACGCAGTAATCTACGTCGTTTAGGCGTTTTTCCAGCGTAAAGATAAACCACCAAAAAGATGGCGCATCCCATGCAAAGGTATGGACGTCGGAACAGCCGTCGTTTTTACGTTGTTTATGTAAGTCGTACGTGAATGGGGCTGTGCGTAAGTTACGTTCACGTCATAGGCATTTACGCCCACGTATCTTAGGGAGTTTATGCGACGTGATTCTGAGCATGCGCGCGCATGCCCAGTTCGACCGGCCATTCATTTACATGGTGTCAAGCTTGATTTAAATAGATGCCGCCCACCTCCTTTCTACTTTGAATTAGACGCTGCTTACGCCGGCCACTTTACTCTACGCTGCCGCAACTTACGGAGCAAGTGCTTTGTGAATACAGCACTTGACTCTCTAAGTTGCGGCGGCGTAGCGTAAAGAAGATACGCTACGCTCGCACAAAGGTACGCCGTGGTACCTGAATCTGGCCCATTATGTTCACTTGGAATACAAAATTACATGCAAGAAAAAAAAAAAGAGGGAATTTTGCTTGCAATGTTGACATAGCTTGGTGCATTAACTTCACCTTGAGTGCCAAGCTAGATGAACATCCACTTTTCTAAGTCAATAGTCTTTTCTCTTTTAACCACTTCAGCCCTGGACCATTTGGCTGGCCAAAGACCAGGCCACTTTTTGCGATTCGGCACTTTGTCGCTTTAACTGACAATTGCGCGGTCGTGCGATGAGGCTCCCAAACAAAACTGACGTCCTTTTTTCCCCCACAAATAGAGCTTTCTTTTGGTGGTATTTGATCACCTCTACGGTTTTCACTTTTTGCACTATAAACACAAATAGAGCAACACTTTTGAAAAAAAAATTCAATATTTTTTACTTTTTGCTATAATAAATATCCCCCAAAAATATATATAAAAAACATTTTTTTCCTCAGTTTAGGCCGATACATATTCTACATATTGTTGGTTAAAAAAAAATGCAATAAGCGTTTATTGATTGGTTTGCTCAAAAGTTATAGCGTCTACAAAATAGGGGATAGATTTATGGCATTTTTATTAATAATTTTTTGTTTTACTAGTAATGGCGGCGACCAGCGATTTTTATCGTGACTGCGACATTATGGCGGACACTTTTGAGACCATTTTGATTTTTACAGCAATCAGTGCTGTAAAAATGCACTGATTACTGTAAAAATTACATTGGCAGTGAATGAGTTAAACTGTAGGTGGCGCTGAAGGGGTTAAGTGTGACCTAGGGAGTGCTTCTAACTGTTAGGGGGCGTGGCTTGCCATGACACATCACTGATCGCTGTTCCCGATGACAGGGAACAATCAGTGACATGTCACTAGGAAGAACGGGGAGATGTTGTGTTTACACTGACATCTCTCCGTTCTTCAGCTCTGTGACCCGATCGCGTGACACTGGCAGACATCGAGTCCGCGGGCGCGCCGGTGGTGGCGCACACGACCACACGACCACACGGCCGGCAAAATAAAGGGGGCATATATATACGCCCATTTGCCCAGCCATGCCATTCTGTCGACGTAAAAAGTCGTGTGGCGGTCGGCAAGCGGTTAATAAATCACCCCCTTATTGCTTATATACATTTTTTACCCCTAAAGGAGTTGTAAAGGAAAAACATTTTTGGCCTAAAATAATGTCTGCAAGGTAGGGAGACAGAATAGTGTAAAGATTCTGTTAACAAACGAGTAAATACCTATTAAATTCCTTCATTTATATCACCTTCGGCATAATAGTTTCTGTTCTCTCATTCACTTCCTTGCGCTCGTTCATGTAAGAACTACATTTCCCAGTATGCATTGCTGCACGCCCAGTAATTCACACCTTCTTGAAGTCTCTAACACGTAGATAGCGTCCTGCCACACAGATGTAGTTCCCAGGAGGGGGCGAGCATGTCACTGACCACCGCAGTAAAGCCTCCCTTCACGGTGGTCAGTAAAATCAGACAAGCAGGAAGTGAACAGAACAGAGAAGAAATAGAGCAACTTCTGAGCAAAAACGAACAATGAGGAAGTGAAAAGAGGAATGTCTGCAGGTAAAGGGTGCTTATTATGAAAAAATATGTTTTCCTTTACAACCCCTTTAAATCTGCTGTTATTGTGTTATAATAGATCTCTGTCTTTGAATGGATTTTGGAGTTTGTGGCAGTGTTTGATCAACTATAAACTAAAAAAGGAATGTTATGACTGAAGTTACATTAAGGCTGGGTTTACAGTGTTGCGCTACAATAACAATAACACAGATGCATTAATGTGTAGTGCGTTAGGGCAGGCAAATTGGGCTGACTAACGCACCAATGAGGTTTCAAGCATTGTTTTTGTAAAGCAGGTCACTACAACGTTTGCTGGGGTGCCATACACAATAAATAACGCCACATAACACCTAATGAACATTACTAGGAGTTGCAGTAACATTCATTAATGCAGCTTGTTTATTAATAGGACTTAAGAGAAGGAAGTACCCCCTGAGATACATGTGCCATAGACTGGGATTCCGTACCATGTTACAGTGCTTTCCTTGGATACAGTACAAGCTGGAAGCAAAATAATAGAATTCATTACATGACCATATTAGTTTCCATACAAAAAGCACACGTGAGGTTTTCTTTCAATACAGTTATTATTACATTATTTAATATAAAATGCCATGAGATATGGTTCATCTATGATCCGGATTAAAAAACCTTGGAAATGTCATTATCCATTTAGTGAATCATACAGTGAGATTGTAATATGCAGGCAGCATATAAAGCTCTCAGTGTATGATATCATTGAATAATTAGGTAATAATTAGGTAGGTTAGAACAAAATATTTTACCAGCTGTACTGGATGCTGTCATTGTAATGATTTGGTCTGAAGTTCTTGGTAACTGCAAATTAATTTATTAAAGCACAATCTTCATGCTGTTTTTACTGTATATGCTGCACATTTGTAGTCTTTAGATTTCTTTCATTCATAATTGCATCAGCACAAAATGGTCCTATTGTGAAGAGCGAGGTCGAACATAGAGGACAATATACATATTGAGTAGAGTGAGGCCTAACATAGATGACACTACACAGGAAACCAGTAAGATATACATACAATTATGGTGTTAGTACAACAGGATTTTAACAGGTTAATTTTCAGCATGCATACATTATTGTTTTTAGGTTTTGTGTGTACTGAAAAAGACCTTCAATCAGAAATTCAAATTTGTATTATATTCATTATATACAAGGCAAAATTGTTATTACTTAGTAACACCTTTTATGCCAAGTACACACGATTGGAAATTCCGACAAAAAATGTTCAATGTGAGCTTTTGGTCGGACATTTCCTGTCGGAATTTCCGACAACAAATGTTTGAGAGCCGGTTCTCAAATTTTTCGACAACAAAAGTTTTTGTTGGAAATTCCGATTGTCTGTATGCAATTCCGACGCACAAAAATCCTACACATGCTCGGAATCATTGAACTTAATTTTTCTCGGCTCGTCATAGTGTTGTACATCACCGCGTGCTTGACGGTTGGAATTTCAGACAAAATTTGTGTGACTGTGTGTATGTAACACAAGTTTGAGCCACCATTCCGACGGAAAAAAATCCACGGTTTTATTGTCGGAATTTTCGATGGTGTGTACGCGGCATTCATTTTCTTATCACTGTTTTACCATATTCTGAGTTCAAGATACATTTTTGTCATACAAATATCATATTTAATTGTCATTATGGGATCTTGTGATGAAAACAAAGAATGAAGGTTCATTAGGGGAGTGGGTCCAATATTTTACAAACATTGCACAGGACTGGGGCTGAAAAGCATGAGCTGAGATTTTAGATAAGGCTTCTGGGTGACTAGTTAGCCAACATTACTCAGCATGAAAAAGCATGATTTACTTGACCAGTGTACTAGAGATAATCCCAACTTGCATCACCCTTAAAGACCCAATATATTACCTCCCCTCCATATCCTTTACCATACCCATACCCCATCTTAACCTAATAATAATAGTAAGAGACCACACCAGAGTTGGAGTATAAATAGCCACAACAGCCTTTTTTATTAACCAGTATTCAAAATTAACTCCACCTTAAAAATTTTAATCAAATAACTTTTCATTAACATGTAAAACCATTAACATGTAAAACCACATTTTAAATCACATTTCTTTACTCCCAGTCTATTGGTCTATGACCACACCCCGAAAACTCCTCACTTTCCACCACTACACTGCGGGCCATACATTTTCCATAACCAGGCCTCCAGCCATTAGCAGCTCGGAGACAACCCCCTCCCACAGTGCAATCATCACCGTATTCCAGCAGACACCGTTCCACTGGAATACAACCGAGGGGCACATACCACCGATGAGCCCCCACCATTTACCATACCATCTGATTTTAGCCACCGTCAAAGACCAAAGACACCGCCTTCTCCAGCTGTTAAGACGTCCAGAATCCAGAACCCTGAAATAAAAAGAACAAAACCAACAACAGGGAAAACACTGCATGTAAAAAAACACAGGGAGGGTGGGTGGCAAAGCTTCCTCTCTCTTTGCTAAAACTTTCCTGAATGCCTCCTCCGTTCCCGCCCATTACTTTTATATCGCTCCGCCCCCCGGCTAACACAATCCTTCCTCCTCCTCCTCCTCTATTACGCTCCCTCACTCCTAAGCTTAACCCCTGCCTTGACATTCCTCTCCCCCTTGTCATGCCGGCCCTGCATTACTTTTTCTTTGGGTCTGTCCATTCCGGGCCTTCCTTTACAGTGCACCCTGAATAGAAAACCGGAGTTCACTTTATGCAGAAGGTGTTTGCAAGAGATCACACTCAGCCTGCACCACCTCTTAGGCGGCGTACACACGACAGCTGCATTCCAGCGAGGACCTCGGCCGTGTGTACGCTCCTGGCTCGCCCCGCCCGTCGGGAATCCCGTCGAGCGAAAAGAGAGCACGCTCTTTTTTTGCTCGACGGCCCGCCTGGATGAATGGCTGGTTGCCATTCCCGACGGGCGGGTCGCCGATTTCGACGGCCGGCAGAGAACCTCGACGGGCGGAACGATGTGTTCTGCCCGTCGAGGTTCTCTGCCGTGTGTACACGGCCTTAGGGAAAGAGAGGAATATCAGTACATTCCATTCTTTGGCATATACCATCCTCGCAAGCCAGATCAGATCAGGGTGGTCATACTTGCTCAATATGAAGTTGTTTCCCTCAACATGTCTTTCTCAGGCCTAAACTGAACAAAACAGATATAGGAGTTTTTAACTATATCAGCCAAGAACCAGTTACTGTTATGGTTGACAGTCAGCAAACATTTCATAGTTTCTTTGTTTGAGAAGACAACAGAGGCTTTCTCAGGTTCCCATGGTATCACGACAACGATGAACCCATTATAATTCACACTGAGTTCGATAAGGAAATCAGAGCTAATACTCAACACCTCTGTGAAATCAAAGACAAGGTGGATTTCTCACCATTTTGAATGCTTTTTGAAGCAGTCTTCTATTGTATGAGCTATTGCATGACCTAGCAATGTTGCTCATCAATTTAGTTGGCACATTTGTAAAGGGCCTCCCACCATCAAGGAAATTTTGCAAGTAGAAAAGATCATCATTTGATGTGTTCAACACAAAGTATAATGACAGGAGATTGACAGCAAGTTAAAGGAAATATAGCCTTCTGTACAAATTGAACCCAGTGATTGACCACGGCGAATTGCTTCAAGTTGGAGATCACATATGGAAGTCCAATCTGGTCTTCTAGAATCGGAATAAGGAGTACCTTTGCAACCTTCAAGGTTGTGACAAGTGGCAAACTAGCAAACCCAACATACAAGTGGGCAACATAGAACTCTTGAAAGAAAAGGATGTCCACCACAATCATCAGCCTATGGGTCTCATTACAAAGACTAAAACCAAGTAATGATGGAAAGTTTAGGAAAGCAGATGTCAAGGTAATTAAAGAAAATGTGCACATGATTTTTTAGATAAAAAAAAATGTGTATTTACCATTTGTAGTATTATTATTATTATTATACAGGGTTTTTTTTACGCTGCATCCTGCTAAGCATTACACCCATGATCAGTGGATCGCAGTGTCAGGCTCATTCAGACACTCAGTACATCTGTCTGCCTGTACTTTTTTATGGGTGGACAGTTACTGAAGTGCAGGAGGAATCAATGAACTACGAGGAAGCTCATCATTGCTCCCTCTGGCAGACAGAAATTTTAGTTCATTCACTTTCAGATCTCTCTGGTGGCTGTGAAGGCAGAGCCCTGCCCAGCTGCACTGTTTCTAAAATCTAACAGTGGGTGTGGGGGAGAGGATCCTGCACCCATTGTCATGAGGGGAGTGCGGGGGACTGCTCCAAAGTAACATGTTACACCCTAAATATAGGTAACATGTAACATCTTACTTATACTTTAATGAAGGATCTAGTGTAATTCTAAAGTACTATGCAAATGTTTTTAGCCAGGTGCGAAAAAATGCTGTTAATTAAGAATACTTTCAGAACTAGAAGTGTTACTAGTTTTGTTTTATCAATTAACAAATTGGAAAGTAAATGAACAGAAGAGAACCCAATTAAAATCAACATTTGCCTTCAAAACAGCATCAATTTTTCTAGGTACACTTGCACACAGTTTATGAAGGATATTGGCAGGTAGGTTGTTTTAACATCTTGGAGAACTAACTAGAGATATTCTGTGGATGTAGGCTGCCTCAAATCCTTCTGTCTCATCATGTAACCCCAGATACACTCCATAATGTTCTGATCTGTGCTTTGTGGGGATCAAACCATCACTTCCAGGACTCCTTATTCTTCTTTATGCTGAAGATAGTTATTGATGACATTCATGGGCGTCCGCTCATAGGAGTAAGGGGGGGCCAGTGACCCCCCCTGGAATCGGCAAGGGTCTGCCATGCTCGCATCTGTAGCTGTGCTGACTCTCTCTGTGTTTGTGCGAATTGGCTCCACAGCTGTTGCAAGATCAGTGTCACTGAGTTACAGAGCTCTTTACTGCCACCTCTGGCTGCTTCCTGTATGTGCACCCTCGTGTTTGCTTTGCTGCCTGTAATGTATTTTCAAAGGGACATGTGGAAACAGGATTTGGGAGAAGGAAGACCACCGTGACCTTACAAGTGGGGACTGTGAGTACAAGTTAAGGGGAAAGGCTTTATGGGATAAGGACTAAGCCCCTCCCCTTCATGACATTGTCAAAGAAGCGGAGCATAGGTGACCGTAAAATTATGCCCCCCCCTGGAAAAAGTTCAGCGGACGCCCATGATGACATTGGCTATATGTTTGAGTCATTGTTGTTTTGCAGAATACATTTGGGGCCAATCACACCACTCCCTGATGGTATGGCATGATGGTTAATTATTTCCCTGTATTTCTCACCATCTTCTTTAACGTGTGGTTTTATCATGTGCTGAAGGAAGAATTGCTGAGGTTCTTAACTGGTTTGCATGAAAAAAATCAGGAATGTACAATACTGGAACCAAAAGCAACCCAACTGAACTTTACATTTCATCACTAGAGCAATCCTGTCAAAAACTATAATAGCTGGATGTTTGATTTCATTTACTTTGCTTTGCTCTTAGCTTGATTAAATATGCTTAGTGATGTATTGATGTTCTGTTATGTGTTTGTGTTATTTCATCTATTAAGGAAATTTGATTTATGTAACTGAATATGTAGAAATTAGGGTGACTGATGACCTGTTTTTAGTGAAACTACGTAACTGCTGGCTAAAAAATATAAAGGCATATGGAAGGTCAGCAGACTGATAGGAGTTGCATTGATAGGAGCAGTGAAAATACTGATGTAATTCTAAACAAACAGAAGAGGTTATAGATGCTATGTCTATGGACTTAAAATGCTTCATAGTGTAGCACGGCCCCCTTGGGGACTGGTTGGATTTACCTGCTCATCTGCATCGCCATGACTCTGAACATTCCAACCCACCTGACACTCTGGGTTCAGACATCATTGCAACACTTTTGAGTAATAAGACAACACTCAATACGTTTTTATTCCATTAACATTTAGTGGAATACTTCAGATAAGATATGGTAAAAAAAGATGGAGGTGACCCTAAAGAGTGATCTTAACTATGGGCCAGATTCACAGAGCCCTTACTCCTGTCTAACTCGCGTTAGACTGGAGTACTTTCGAATTACGCACGTTTTTTCACTACTCTGAAACCTCAAACCATGAAAAGACGGCTTCGGGCTTCAATCCGACTGGCTTACGTGTTCGTACTCCTTCGGATCTATGCTGCAATAAATTTGCGGCCGCTGGGTGGAGTTCCCGTTGTTTTCCGCGTCGGGGTATGCAAATGAGCTTTTGCTGACGATGCACGAAGTTACGAACGTCAATCGCAATCTCTTACGGCATCTTTAGTCATCTTTTTGCCGCGTAAAATTATACCAGCTTTTTGCTGGTCTAATATTAGACAGCCCATGTTAAGTATTGCCGTCGTTCCCGCGTCGAATTTCAACGTTTTCCGACGTCTTTTTTTATTTTTTACATAAGTCGTCCGGGAATAGAAATGTCCGTAAACGACGCTACTCAAACAAAAAATTACGTAACAACGTTATTTCGCGCAATGCATGGCGGGAAATTTCTGAACGGAGCATGCGCAGTTCGATCGCCGTGGGGACGCGCCTAATTTAAATGCTTCACGCCCCCTAATCGCGTATTTCGATTACGCGGCGAGAAATACACTACGCCGCCGTACCGTAAGGGACAAAATCTACCAGAATTTGGCGTAGAGCCTGGTAAAATACGGCGGCGTAGTGTATCTCTGATACTCTGCGCCAATGTAATTGTATCTGAATCTGGCCCTATGTGTCCTATTAAAAATATATATACAGTATATTCCCACACCTCAAAATATGGTCTTGCAAATGTGTAAAAGGTGCAAATAAACAGTGATCGTATAGTGCTATCGATATAAATGAAATATCCCTTTAGGATATAACAGTGTAGGCATCAATCCTTTAAACTGTAACTGCTATGAGAAGGCTGTAGGTGTAAATAATGAGGTGAAATAATAGTGATGCAAACCAGCAAATGCTGCTAGGCGTTATACCATGAGTGTCAAAAAACCTATGTCAGGAGGATATCAGAAAAACGTCCACCAAAAATAAATAAACCAATATTAAGTGAAAACAACTCCAAAACAGTCCAATGAAGTGAAAATCAATGTCGAGTGATGATTCAGTATTAGATATCTATTCATCTATATTCGGATCGGTGCATGGTCTCACAGTGAAAAGTGTTTTATAACACAGAAGGTGATCTTGAGGTGACTACAGGTGCTCCCCCACAAGGTTCCCCACTCACCAGCTCCAATCACCCCTCCAGGGGTATACAGCATATAAACCAGATCTCCTGGGCAGCCACTGTTCTGTTCCACCGCTCACCAAGTTAGCTATGTGCAGGCTTTCCACAAACTCAGAAAGTTGGCAACAGCTTTGTTGTTGTAACTGCACCAGCTCAGTAGAATGATTTCCCCAGTAAAACAGTTAGAACAGTTGGCAACAACAGGATATATATACATGTAGCGCCTGTGTACTTTCAGTACAGGTGCTATTCCAGAATTTAGGGAGATGAGAGAGTTATTTGGCTCTCATCCAGTGATTTGACTAAATTGGGTCTCTGTTTCAGCTGGGCTGTACTGTGGGCTCATTCTGTTGTCCCTGGGGTGTTGTTACACCCCGGGGGAATAGGTGGCAGCAGTGGAGTCTAGGCTGGGGTGTCACTTGCCAGCAGCCAATCAGGAGGGGTTTTCCCTCGCGGGGCATGTTGGGGGGGAGTACTTCTGGAGCAGACGCCATGAGGTGAGGTCTTCTGGTTCCTGGTGCGGCACCCACCCTTAGGGTGACCATACATCGCCGTGCCCCGAGTGTTATGGCCTACCTGGCAGGGGCGTGGGTGCTATGCGGAGATCCTGATTCCGGGACCCTGTTGGCCCGGAGAAACTGAAGTTGTGATGGGACCCCAGTGATCAACTGGGGTCCTAACTTGAAGATCCCAAGCGAGTTTAGCTGTTTGGTGGGGATCCAGTTGAGGAGCACCAATAAGAGGCTGGTGATCCAACAGCACTGGAGCGAACCATTGGGGATTGAGGTGACTGGACACTGAGAGGTTGGATGTCAGCAACCTGTCAGTCAGTGACCAACTAAGAACTACCTAAGGCTTAATTCAGGCACTAAATTCACTAAGGAAGATTTACCTCATGATCTACGTTCTAGGGAAGTGTCTGTGCAGAGGCCTGTTTTCCCACAAGGTTCCGAGTGATACCCTGGCTGCCAGGTCGGTGTGAGAGGCCTGTCCAGGTACACTACACCCACTCCGGCTGGAGTGGCGACAAAAAAAAAAAGTGTCGTTTGAAGCAGGACTGCTTCTGTTACTCGTAGGCCTGAATCTGTTTCTCCTCCTCATACATCTCTCCTATCTATCTCAAGTTTGTCGTTTACCATGTTGGTAAAATAAAAGCACAAGAAAGACACCTGCCGTCTGGACATTCCATTACTGCTGCTCTCTTCAACTACCCTAGACATCAAAGCTATAGAGGTAACAGGCCGACCCAAATCTATCCAGCGGCTCCTGCGGGGGTGAGCGCTACATACTGTACACAATGAATTATCACTTGGACATAACCTAAAAGGATAAGCAAAGTTAAGCATCCATTCTAACAATACTTTTAGGCCTCGTACACACGAGGCAATCTATTTGTTCAAATCGGTCCGGCCGACCGATTTGAACAAATCTGTCTGCTAGGATTTTGGTTTGCTCGCGTGTACACACGAGCAAACCAAAATCCCCGCCAGCAGACAGCGCGCTGACGTGGCGGTGACATGGCGGTGACGTTGACGCCGCCACGTCACCGCACCAGGAAGTAAAACACTTCCGCGCATGCGCCGAAATCATTCGGCGCCGGTGCGAGACGACATGTCTGCTGGTAAGTGTACTAACCAGCAGACATGTCGGGCGGACGGGTTCCCACCCGATAGATTTCAAAGCATGCTTTGAAATCTGTCGGGTGCCAAATCCGTCGGCTCGCCGGTAACACACGATCGAATCTGTCTGCTGAAACGGTCTAGCAGACCGTTTCCAGCAGACAGATTTGATCGTGTGTACGAGGCCTTAGAGAGAGAAACCTAGGCCGGCCTGTTCAACGTCTTATTATCCTAATGAGAGATGAAGCTAAACAAGAATGATAATAGTGCCCTTTAAGTAGCAATGATAAAATGTCCCCATTGCAGATATGATGGTCTTCACCGGCAGTCGGAGCTCATTAACTATATCCAATAAGGTGTAGTAACAGAGTGGTATTATATTGTGTGATGGATGCAGTTAAAGATGCCTATGTGCAGTGTTTGAATAGAAGTCCAATGAAGTGTTCCCAAAGTAAAGCTGTCTGTACAGAGTGTTCCAGTAAAACAACCAAGGAAAGGTTTGCAAAGGTAGGCAATTGTCGTCTCACAAAGGACCAGGCCGATTCAGCGCCTTCCAGACAGCGACTCCTGGGTAGACGCCCTGGCTGCAGACCCGCTTGAGACGGTCACACGATGCAAAGCACAGAGTTTGTGCCGCTGCACTGTAGAGTTGATGCTGGTCAGATGTCCGATAAACAACAGGCAGCAGTGGACCCCTGCTCGGTTGGGTGAGGATGATGTATCCCGCGTAGTAGGCCGCACGGAGAGACTTTTCTTGCCCGAGGCCCAGGAAGAAGAGAGCGCAGGGTGGGTCTATGGTTTCTTTTTATAGCCCTTCCCAGCAACCTCTTTGAAGGTAGAAAAGATCCCTAGGATATGTGGTCCGGGTGTATGGTCACCTATGAGAACAAGTCATGTGGATAGTGACGCAACACAGATTTTGCATTTACACTTGGACTGTATGCACTTTTTTTGGACTGCTCAGAAATTTTCTAGCACAGAGATTATTTTTGCACATCTTTCGTTTGGAAGCTCAGAAATTGCATTTTGTACATTAGTTTTTTGGCACAGACATTTTTTTTGCACATTCCTGTGTTTGGATATTTGGAATTACCATTTGCTAATTTATTTGCACTATTGCTTATTTGCACCATTGATGCCTGTATATTTATTTGCTCATTTGCACATTTGTTTAGTTTCACAATTTTGCAGAGGAAGAATTGCGCACAGATTACATATTCTTTGCACTTTATTGCCTTTATTTGCTCATTTGCACATTTGTCTAGTTCTGCAATTCTGCAGAAAATTGAGCACAGATTGAATTTATTGCATGCATTGCTTATTTGCACAGGATCATTTGGCACGTCATTTACATTATTGTAGTTGCAGTGTTTTTTTCTATTTAGATGATCTATTTTAGTATACACCAACTTACTCCCTTATTTTATTGCACCTAGGGGAACAGTCATCTGATGGAACCACCAATCCCACAATCCCTTTTTGTTGGCTCACAAATTTGATGTCAATTTAGTAAAGCTGGGCACTAGAGGGATGACATGATAAACAGATAGTGCCAGGGATAACTGTTCATTGCAATTGTAATCTATATTGCTACAATAGTAAATACTATTTATTTTATGTACTTAATTTCTTAGCAAGACCTGAACTTTAAGGCTCCATGCACACAGGACGCTCAAAAAAGTCGTTCTGGACGTCGGATTGCTGGCAGGAAAACACTGTTTTAAAAACGCAATGCGCATTTAGGGCTAGCTTTTAGCCGCGTTTCTCTGCCTCTATTCAAAATCAATGGTTCCCTATGGAAGTCCATTGATTTGAATAGAAGTCGCACCAGAAGTCGGATTATGATGATCCGACTTACGGTGCGACTAATAGGTTGAAGATATATCTGATATAAGATATCGGGTATGTATTTTAAGGGAAAGGTTCTGTTCTTGGACCTCTCCTTTTCTCTCCTTTTCTTAATCTACACCTCCTCCCTAGGTCAAAAATGTATAGAGAAAAACCGGGATGGCCGCACTCCAAAAAAATGGTTCATTTTAATAAAACTGGTCACAACATGAACATATCACAGCAAAAAATCAGGAGAAAAGCTGACGCATTTCACACTATCATACAGTGCTTATTCATAGTTTTGAATACATTTTTTGGAGTGCGGCCGTCCCGGTTTTTCTCTATACATTTTTGCATACTATTGCAGTGCCTGCACCCAGGCGTTTGGACTCCACCTTGCAGTTCCCTGGGACCTCTGAGCGGTAAACTTTCTTTCTCCTCCCTAGGTCAGTTGATTGCCTCCCATGGCTTTGAATATTATCTCTACACGGGTGACACCCAAATCTACCTCTCCACCCCCAACTTACTCCATTGGTCTACTCACGCATCACCAACTTACTAACAGATATATCAGCCTGGATGTCAAATCACTTCCTCAAACTCAACCTATCCAAAACCGAGCTTATCATATTTCCTCCCCCCACAAGCCACTTCCCCTGATTTCCCTGTCAAAAACAATGTCTCAGCTATTAACCCGTCCCTGCATACCAAGGTCCTATGTGTAATCCTGGACTCTGAACTCTCCTTTCAGCCCCACATTCAATCGCTGTCCAAAGCTTACCGCCTCAACCTCCGCAACGTCTCCAAGATATGCCCCTTCCTAACCAATGTCACCACAAAGCTTCTAATCTACTCCTGGTCATCTCTCACCTCGACTATTGCAACTCCCTCCTCATTGGCTTACCTCTAAATAGGCTATCCCCCCTTCAGTCCATCATGAACGCTGCTGCCAAGCTCATCCACCTTACAAACCGCACGGCGTCTGCTACCTCTCTCTGCCAATCCCTCAATTGGCTGCCGCTCAAGCAAAGAATTAGATTCAAGAAACTAACAGTGACTTAAAAAGCCATCCACAACCTGGCCCCAGCTACATCTCTAACCTGGTCTCAAAATACCAACCAAATTGTCCTCTTCGCACCTCCCAAGACCTCTTGCTCTCTAGCTCCCTTGTCACCTTATCCCATGCTCGCCTCCAAGACTTATTCCGAGCCTCTCCCATCCTCTGGAATGCTCTACCCCAAACTGTCTGACTATCTCCTACTTTGTCTATTTTCATACGATCCCTGTAAACTCATCTCTTCAGTAAAGCCTATCTGGCCCCCACCTAGCAACTGTACATTTATTTTCTCCATCAGCTCATCCCCCACAGTTATTACCGCTTGTATCTTTTAACCCTCACTCTTAGATTGTAAGCTCTAAAGAGCAGGGCCCTCTGATTCCTACTGTATTAACGTGTACTGTATTTATACTGTCTACCCTCAAGTTGTAAAGCGCTGCGTAAACTGTCGGCGCTATAGAAATCCTGTATAATAAAAATATAATAATAAACTTGTGAAGACCTGCATTTTTTTTCAAGCCCATGTGGAGAAATTCTTAGTACACAAGTTTAGGGTCTGACTCTTACCAAACAAGGTAACATATGCTAAATGAGATAATCACAGACAGAAGAAATTACTTTTCAAGCCCCACCTGCTCCCCCTTCCCCCATGAAAAAATTGGCTTATTCTAGCAGCCTCAAGCAGTATTTACAGGAGAATCGCTGCACTGCAATGAGTATGCATCACGCCCCCCACATCTACTCTACCTTCGTAGATATATTTCAACTATAATAGAGAACATCTTTATGATTAAGCCCATTACACATGAAATGTATTAGAGAAGGTGGGGAAGAGGTGGGGTATGTGATGCGCACACCGGAGTGCGGTTGCTTCTTCTGTTCACAAAGGTGCTATTGTCGGGGGCTCAATTCTCCACGTAAAAAAAAAATTGCAATAACAGTTGTGGGTCTCGGGAAACTTTCAGATTTAACCTATGGAATTTTTCATATTGGAGGTTTTATATTTAAAGGGAATTCCATTATATAATGCTGTTTCAGACAAAATGAATCTGCATGAGTATGCACACTGTGCTCTCCAATCATTCCAATGAAAAGTTCATACTCTGCCAGGCCTCTCTCCGTTCTGTAATCCTTCTTCCTCAAATACCTCACACTGAGTTTTTGGCACCTCTGTAAAAAATAGTAATTATTGACTTAAAACTTCTTAAAAAACATTTTATGACTTTTTGAGGCAAAAAATAAGTAATCTAAAGGGTAGGTGTTATAATTGCATGTGTCACATGTGCTTGCCTATCCAAATATGTACTACAAAGCCCCCTGAAGACATGTCTTCTGGGCTCTTAAGTTGTTGGACTCTATACCTGTCATTACTGGAGTTCCAGTTATCCATTGATAAAACCAGGTATGGAACTATGAAAAAGTATATGTAGTAAATGGTGGGGCCAGCTATACTTTACTCTGTGTCTGTCAGCACAGGACACGTTTCAGGTTAAAATGTACATGGGTGGAAAAAATGTCAGTTATCGCTTAAAACGCACAACAAACAATTCAAAACAGTTTGGGTCTGTCCTTCAACAAAGAGAACCTGTCAGTCAGGCGTAGTTTTCTCATGTAGTCCTACTGTAATCTGTGAGAGCAGAAAGAGCATGATCAATCTCTGCAAGTTGCTTTTGGGTATCAGTTCTCAGGAAATCTCTGTAAACATTACACATCAACATGTCTCTGAATACTTTATTATCTCCAACACAAGTGCGTGACGCGCTTTTTTAAGCCACTCTGTATAATTTAAACTAAATGACTAATCTGGCACATAGTGTTACTTCAAATTATTTCAAATTATGATATCCCAAATAAGTAAGTCTGACGCCCTAACGATCTTTGTATCAATGGTTGTTCAGTTCATACAGCTCAAAGGAAACGTTGCCTGCCAATCGCTAGTCTATAGCTCACTGTATTTTGTAAATGACATCTGAGCTGGAAGATATTTCTGGACCTTTTGAATTGATGTGCTACACTTGGCTGCCTCCTGATGTCTGATGCCATAAGAAAAATTATAAGTGAGTTTGTAAATACAGACATATTTTGTCAATCAAAGAGTTTAGCTTGAGGGAAAACGCTACTGCGTAAAATTCACTGCACAAGTTCCTGGATTCCCATCATCGATGTCCATCAAATGTTTCCTTCTACCTGTAGAAGTGTCTGGCACTGTTCTAATGTAGGCCTATGTACATAGATAGTCTAAACCAGTGTTTCTCAACCTTTTTTCAGTCAAGGCACTTTTAACCACTTAAGACCCGGACCATTATGCAGGTAAAGGACCTGGCCAGTTTTTGCGATTCGGCACTGTGTCGCTTTAACAGACAATTGCGCGGTCGTGCGATGTGGCTCCCAAACAAAATAGGCGTCCTTTTTTTCCCACAAATACAGCTTTCTTTTGGTGGTATTTGATCACCTTTGCGGTTTTTATTTTTTGCGCTATAAACAAAAATAAAGCGACAATTCTGAAAAAAAAAATTGCTATATTTTTTACTTTTTGCTATAATGAATATCCCCAAAAAAGATATAAAAAAGAATTAGTTTTTCTTAGTTTAGGCCGATACGTATTCTTCTACCTATTTTTGGTAAAAAAAAAAAAAAAAGCGCAATAAGCGTTTATCGATTGGTTTGCGCAAAATTTATAGCGTTTACAAAATAGGGGATAGTTTTATGGCATTTTTATTAATATTTTTTTTTTACTACTAATGGCGGCGATCAGCGTTTTTTTTGTGACTGCGACATTATGGCGGACACATCGGACAATTTTTAGGACCATTGTCATTTTCACAGCGAAAAGTGCTATAAAAATGCACTGAAAATGACAATTGCAGTTTAGGAGTTAACCACTAGGGGGCGCTGAATGGGTTAAGTGTGACCTCATATGTGTTTCTAACTGTAGGGGGGCGGGGCTGGACGTGTGACGTCAGTGATCGTCTTTCCCTATATCAGGAAACAGACGATCACTGACATTGCCACAGTGAAGAACAGGGAAGGTGTGATTACACACAGCTCTCCCCGTTCTTCAGCTCCTGTGACCAATCTCGGGACACCGGCGGCGATCGCAACAGCGACGATCGGGTCCGCGGGTCCCGCGTGCGCGGTCACGGAGCTTCGGAACAGCACACGGCTGGGCTCTTAAAGGCGACGTACCTGTACGTGCCCAGCCGTGCCATTTTGCCGGCGTATATCAGCGTTAGGCGGTCCTTAAGTGGTTAAAGAATTGTGGACAATCTCAAGGCACCCTTTAAAAATTATGGACAGTCCTGAGGCACCTCATTCTAAAATGTAAAAA
Organism: Rana kukunoris; assembly: GCA_029574335.1. NCBI lineage: Eukaryota > Metazoa > Chordata > Amphibia > Anura > Ranidae > Rana > Rana kukunoris. The sequence continues at coordinate 628,054,072 of CM056049.1, read as the reverse complement.
CTATTCTGAGGTCGCGTACACAAGATCGGTCTAAACCGATGAAAACAGGCTGAAGTTCAGTTTAATCGGTCCACACCGACCGTATGTATGGCCCATCAGTCTTTTGTTCTTTAGTCCAAAGTTTTAAAACTTGCTTTAAAATTGGACTGATGGACGCCTGACCATCGGTCAAAACCGATGGTTAGTACGCAAAAGCATTGGTTCAAAACCCGTGCATGCTCAGAATCAAGTCGACGCATGCTTGGAAGCATTGAACTTCATTTTTCACTGCACGTCGTTGTGTTTTACGTCATCGTGTTGGACTCGATCGGTTTTTGAACTGATGGTGTGTACGCACATCAGACCATCAGGCCGCTTCAGAGGTGAACTGATGAAAACGGTCCCTCGGACCATTCACATCGGATGGACCGGTCGTGTGTACGTGGCCTAATAGTTTTACATAATGCAGCAACATCCATACAAGTAGGACACCCAACTTTAGACGGGATTTATTCTTCCATTTATTCTTCCAAAGCAAATACACATTTGCAAACTGGTACAGACTAGTATTCCAATGTTTCTCTTCTCCCTTAATTGTTCTCAATCACTCAGCTAATGTGACCCCAACACTGATGGAGAGGGGCCAGAGAGGGACAAACAAGGATGCTATGCAGGCGACTGACATCCTTCATATCAACTGATAAAGCCATTGGTCATTAGGATGCCGACAGCTAGAAGGTTGTAGTGGTGCACAATGAAAACCTGTGGCTTTGTGTAACTAAATGGCAGGTTTCATCCACACCTCGGCTTGTATACAATATTTTATGGAATTTATATGCATTTTGCAAAGGCAACCCTGAGGAAACCCTCAAGGCACCCCAAAAAGGCTGGTCTAACCTACTGTATATATTATATTAATTTATAAATTAACAAAATGGTGCCCAGTGATAGAATCTCTGTGTAACAGAATGTTGTTGTTTTTGTCTCTTTTACAGCATCATCATGACAACGTCCTCTACAATTCTGGCATTGATATTAATGCCGCTGTGCCTGTGGATCTACAGCAGGCACTGGATTAACACAACACTGGTGCAATTTCTTCCATTTGGAGCCATGAGCCTGACCCTCTGTAGCACTCTTCTGCCTATTGGTCTAGGAGTTTTTATACGTTATCGGTACAATAGGATTGCCGATATTGTACTGAAGGTAGGCTTCCAAATCACAGAACCTAACTTAAAAAAATAAAATAACTGCACATGAAGAACAACTGGATAGACATGTGCGGTTCGTTTCATTCCGAATTAAAATACAAAATTATATATGAAATTCGAATTTGAATCGTTGTCAAATACTTTTCTAATTCAAATCATTTTCAAATTGGAAAACGTTTGAATTTGAATAGTTTCCAATTTCCAAAGAGAATAAAATAGAATAGAAATAAAGGACTAGAATAGATTTTTTTATTCTATTCCTTTATTTTCTATTTTATTTTATTTATTTCATTTTTGGAAATTGGAAAACTATTCGAATTAGAAAACTATTCTAAATTGATTCGAAAAAATTGGAACCGATTTGAAAACGAATAAACAAAACAAATTCTGAAAACAGATTAAACAAATGAAACAAATTTAACTAATTTATGTAAATAATAATGAATCCATTTTTTTTTCCGTTGTGCACATGTCTAACTGGATGTTTCCAATATGCTTGCATGTTTTGTTTTTTTATTCCAACAATGTTGGGAGACTTAAGTTCAAGCAAAAAAGTCTCCTACAAATTTAGAATCATACAGCATAATGCTACGTACACACGATCAGAAATTCCGACAGGGAAACTGTGGAATTTTTTCCGACAGAATTTTGTACTGTGAAAATGCTAATGCTCCTAAAAGCTACTAAAACACTACTACAAGCTGGCACAAAAATGCTATTATCAGCATTTTTCATCTAGAGTTTTTTGAGCTTATAAAAAAACTAGTGTGCCTGAAGCCTTAATTGTGTTCTTTTACAGGCACTTTTTTGTTAAACTTTTTCAGAGCACAACTGGGCACTTTAATGACCAGAGACTATAGATCTAATCAATTGATTTCCCATTACAAAAGGGATGGAGAAGTCTTCCATATTGACTAGTATATTTGGGTGGCTGAAGCACTTGTGGCTACCTGAGTGCAGTTGCACTGACCAACAGTGAGTGCATCTGATAGGATGCAGTCAACAATCAGCCAATCATTTTCCTGCCAGGCTTAGCCCCCCTTTACATCAAATTGCATATCAAATTGGAGCCTATTGCCAACAATAGAAGTGTCCCAATCGGAGCGACGCCGACTTTGGTGTGCCACACGATTTCCAAAAGTAGTTCCTGTACTACTTTTGGCGATTTCAATAGACATTCGTGAATTAACCTGCACAGATGTCTTTCAAGTCACCCTCGAAGGGCTAAATCAACTTTTTCTGAGCCAGTTGGTGCTTGCAGGGCCATCCATTGCCCTCTAATTTCGACCAATCCCGTTGGGTTTATCTTACATTTGAGCAATCTAACTGCCTCTCATTGCTTCAGTATCAATGTTACTGCACTTGCTTCCTGTGCTTGTTATTAAAAGTCTTATGCCGCGTACGCACGGTCGTTTTTTGCGATGAAAAAAAACGACGTTTTTTAAAACGTCATTTAAATTGATCGTGTGTGGGCAAAACGTCGTTTTTTGTCTTCAAAAAAACGACCAAAAAAAAATTCCAACATGCTTGAATTTTTTGTGTCGTTTTTCAAAACGTCGTTTTTTGTTTCACAAAAAGTCACCGTGTGTAGCAAAAACGTCGTTCAAAACGACGTTTTTCAACCCGCGCATGCCCAGAAGCTAGTTATGAAGCGAGCTTCAATGGAAAAGAGTGGTGAACGTAACCTCGCTTTTTGTGAAAAAAACGATGGTGTGTATGCAAAATTGTCTTTGAAAAGTGACGTTTCAAAAACTTCGTTTTTTACTTCACAGAAAACGTCGTTTTTTTTTTCATCGCAAAAAACGACCGTGTGTACGCGGCATTATTAGCAGTCCAGTAGAAATTGCAAGAGCCAATCATAGTGGCTGTTGGTGATAGATATCTTTGACAGAGTCAACATATTCCATTGTTGTCCTAATGTGTAATGTCCCCGAAAGAGAGCAAAGGAACAATATGCTGACATTTAAATCCAAAGGGGATAGGGTTATTTTTACTTATTATTTATAAGGGCTATGGTAAGGGTTTATTTTAAAGTTAGGGATGGAATTTGATTTAGAATTTATGGTTGGAGTTTAGTTATATGTTTCTTATCCCTGTGATCAGTACAACCATGAGAATCTGATGTCAGTTGTATCTAAGCAACAAAAATGACGATCTGCAAAATGTTGTAGAAGAAATCGAAGAGTTTTCAATTTTTACTACGCATTTAACCACTTCAGCCCCGGAAGATTTGGCTGCCCAACAATGACCGGGCCATTTTTTGCGATACAGAACTGCGTTGATTTAACTGAAAATTGCGCGGTCGTGCAGTGTTGTACTCAAACAAAATAAACATCCTCCCCCCCACAAGTAGAGCTTTTCTTTTGGCGGTATTTGATCATCTCTGCAGTTTTACATTTTTACGCTATAAAAAAAAAAAAAAAACAACAATTTTGAAAAAAAAACACAATATTTTGTACTTTTTGCTATAATAAATATCCCCATTTTTTTTTTTTTTTTACCTCAGTTTAGGCCAATGTGCATTCTTCTACATATCTTTGGTAATAAAAATCGCAATAAGCGTATATTGATTGGTTTGCGCAAAAGCTATAGGGCCAGATTCACGTACATTGGCGCATTTTTTGACTGGTGTAGCGCACCTCCTTTACGTTAGACTGACGCAATGTAGCGGCGCAATCACCGTATTCTCGATTGATTTGCGCAGAAATTAGTGCCTGTGCAACGTAATTTCAGAGGCGTAAGGTGGAGTAATTCAAATTGGGAAGGACGTGGGCGTGTTACATTGAAATGAGCCGTGACCCCATGCAAATGAAGGGCCGGCCGGCTCGCGCATGCGCACATGAAGCAGACCATGGTCAGCACCTCTGTGCGCATGCTCACAACTCGGGAACGGCGCAATCAGTGAAATTGGAAGTGGACCCGGGCAACTTAGTGAACTACGCAAACAGCATAAATAGACAGACACAAACGCACTTCCTTTGCAAAAGTACATCCCTTTGTAGCCCTCCCTATACAGCAAGGTGCTTTTGTTCTGTTGTTTGTTGCATTGTGATTTGTCTTTGTTATATTTGTGGACTGTTTGATCTAGTGTTTTGTAGAAGATATTTGAAAGTGTTTTTTTGGTGACTGCTTGTGAGAATTTTTGGTTGATAGATTTTTGTTTGTTTGTTTTGTTGCTTGATTTTTCCTGCTTGTTTTTGTGAGTGATTTTTGCTGATTCTTTTTGTGAGTGATTTTTGCTGATTGGGAGAGAGTTTTTGTCTGAGTATGACTGAGAGGAAGAGGAAGTTAAATTTTACATTGGGGAGAAACAAATTCTTGCCTGGGCCACTACCCAATATGGGCGTTTCCTCCACGGCCCCGGAGAGTGCCAACACCCCCCCCGGCCAGGAGGCGTGAGAACTTGCAGCACATTACTGACGAGGTGAATGCATCGGGGGGGGGGGGGAGACCCGGACACGGTCGGGGATTGAAAAGAAGATCAATGACCTCCGGCGTCTGGTCAGAAAGAAGCTGGCCAAAATGGCAGCCCATGCCAGGGGCACAGGAGGGGGCCCACCATGCCCTGTTAGGCTGACAGCGGAGGAGCGTGCGGTGGCCCACACCTTTCATAGGCAACAGGTGGAGGGCCTGCCTGGCTATGACTCCAGTCATGAAGGCGTGATGCCAGGTAAGGTTTTTTTGCCCTATCAGGTGTGTAGCATGTGGGGGGGGGGGGTGAAAGGGAATATGTGGCAAGTGTGTGGATCCTCCAACCTGTGAATGTTTTGTGTCATCCACAGATGTGCAGGAGGGTGCTGGGCCATCTGGGCTGACCGCACCATCCCAGGGACAACAGCCTGATGAGGACCCCCCGACAAGGCCGGAGACCTCGGAGGAGGTTGAAGAGGAGGAGGTTGCGGAGGAGGAGTATGTCATGTCAGCCAGTGGATTGTTGTTTTTGGAGGAGTCTTCCTCTCTGGCTGGCAGCAGCCAGCCCTCTATAAGGGCTAGCCCCTCCCACTCCTCCCCCAACAGGGCTCCTCTCCCAAGGGCCTCCCCTTCTCCCCGGTCACAAGCCTCAGCTGGAGGCAGGAAGTCGTCCCAGAAGACCAGGGGGGTGGCCGAGCTTCTGCCCGCCAATCTGTGAAGGGCCCAGGCCCTTCAGACCCGCCATCTGGGACAGGTCAGCCAGACTTTGGGGCGGATGGAGGAGAGCCTGTCCTCCATAAAGGATATGCTTGGGGACCTAGACTGCCTCTCCCGGGCTCTTACAAACTGCCTAAACGTACTGCTGACTACAACAGCAGACGTTGGGCAGGATGTGAGGGCCCACTAGGCTATCCAGGCCAACATGGCAACACTAGGTGCTGGCCTGAACAGAATTGCCGTGGCTTAGGAGGGCAGGCCGCCAGGTGGGCAGAGACCAGGGGCTGCTCCTCCCTCCCCGGATTACCCCCCTCCCCATGAGTCTCCCCTGAGGGGCCGTGGCCGTGGGCGCCCCAGACGTGTGGCATTAATTTGTTTTCCCCTTTTTTTTTTGTGGGGGTGATATTCCTGCCGGAAAAGGGGTGTCACCCTCAGTTTTGGTGGAGAAGGGTTCCCCAGGACCAGGGAGAAGTGAAGTGATCCCCAGGTCCGTGTGAATGGTGTATGAATGTACAGTGACATAATTGGAGCCGTGGCGTGGTGTTGCTGCTCACAAGTCCAGCATGGTGGGCTTGTGCTAATCCAATTAGATGAGGATGTGATGTGTCTGTGCTAGGGACCACAGTGGTGTGCATGCATGCATTCTCATTGTGCCATGATTAATGTGTGTGTTTAACGTGCAAAGATGCCTAATGTGAGCTGGCTCCTGGCTGCTCTTCCCTCAGAAGACGGGGTAGCCTCGGTTAGGGGGGGATTGTCTGGTTCAGGGGTCAGGTCATCACTTATGTCAATCTGCAGGCCCTTTTCTGCAGGCTGGTGTTGGGCTCCTGCAGGGTTGTGATTAATTCCAGGATGGCATGAGGGGTGAATCTGAAGATGCGAGACACCTCAGAATCTCACATGCCAAAGATGTCTATGCGTGTGTGATATATCAAGTGAAGAGTGAATAGTGAGACCGTGTTTGTAATTTGTATGTATGTTATGTATTGATGTATATATGTACGTATATTTCTGCTCAAAATGTTTATAAAAGCAAAGAAATTTTTTGGGGAAAAAAAAAAAATCCTCTCCCGTGCCCTCCTCCGTGCCCTCCTCCGTGCTCTCCTCCTTTTTTGCTCATCTAAAGTCAGTAGTATAGCTATGAGCATGGATGCCACTGGCATGTTGGCATACAGATTGTTGTGCAACACGTGTGACTGCTCAGCTCCTCACTAACAGTGTTGCTTTCTCTGACATGTAGACGAATTGTCTAATATTATACCACCTTTTATATGGTCTAATTTTAGACAGGCCGTGCAGCTGTTGCGCACAGCGCGTAGCCTGCGCTGCCCCAACGTTCTTTTGTGGATCCCCGTAACTCCCTCATTAGCATATTTGAATAGCAAATCAATGGTGTGTCTAGCGCAGTTTTGCGCGGACGGATGCGCCTGTCTAACGAAATTACGCCGGACAAAAAAAAGTAGATTTCTTGCGTATCTCGTTTTGGGGATGCGGAGCATCGAAACGCATGCGCAAATTTAGACTTATGCCGCGCATCTCCTGTTACGCCGGCGTAATCGCTCTGTGAATCTGGCCCATAGTGTCTATAAAATAGGGGAAAGATTTTTGGCATTTTTATTATTATTTTTTTTACTAGTAATCAGTGATCTACGTTTTTTATCGGGACTGCGACATTATGCCGGACACATTTTTAGGACCATTGACCTTTACACAGCGATCAGTGCTATAAAAATGCACTGATTACTGTATAAATGTCACTGGCAGGGAAGGGGGTTAACATTAGGGGAATATCTATGGTTGCCACCTGTTCAGGATTCCCCCGGACAGTTTGGGTTTCGAATCATGTGTCCGGGTTTCAGACAGCCTGAAACCTGGACACATTATTTAGACTGGACTATGGCTTCCCAGCAGAGTTGTTGGCTGCAGTTGTCTAAGCTGAGAGTGTCTGTTACACTCTCTTTTTTGCTGCCCAAAGCCAGCACTAATAAACCCCTCCACCTCAAACACCTCTACCCCTCTGCGTCTGCCCACACTCCAATCCCTGACACGCGGTGCCTCAGAAAAGGAAACTTGGGGCCGAAAATTTGAAGTGCAGTAGCCTCAGATACATCTGGATGAGAGATGCTGACTGCCAAGGGGTGAGTGAGCGCACCATCCATCCCTGTCTGTGACTGAAGTCTCCCCGTTCTCTCTCTTGCCTCTGAGTAAGTATGCTAAGGCAAATCAGGGTTCTCAGAGCACCCCTTACATCACAGTTCTCCTTTACACCAGAGGCCACAGTGTTCCCCCTAATATCAGAGTCTTCTCCGTACATCAGAGTTATCAGTGTTCCCAGGGTTCCTAGAGCATCCCTTATGTTGGAGGCCCCAGAGTTCTTCCTTACATCAGAGTCTCCACAGTCCCCCTTTACAGCAAAAGGGAATTCTGGGAGTACCGATGTAAAAGGGGAACTCTGTGGATTCAGATGATTACAATTTTTTATTTTATAGCAAAATATATGTATAGTTTATACTATTAAAAAAAATTGCGTGTGCCACTAAAGTGTTCCGGTTTGACCGAAAGAAAAGGTGGCAACCCTACCGATGACCAATGCTACTCTTGTGGATTCAAGATACCTGTAGTAGATAGCATCTTCTTTCATTACTTGTCCACATTTGAGCACAGAAGAGCATTTTGTTTTATGGACATAGCAGTTCCAATCCAATAAGAAATACTACAAACAATGTTGGAAAGCTAGAATTTAGATTTGGTCAAACATGTCTTACCCATCATACCCTATCAAGCTTTTTGGATCCCAGTCTCTGAAATTCTTCATTATATTGCCTACGATCATCATTCAGAACGTAGCAAACAGTTCTTTCCCAAATCTTCCTGTTTGAAAAATTATCTCTGCAGAGTCATCCTTTGTTCCACAGGCTGATGGTTCCATCAATCTCCATTTATATCTAGCCGGAGGAACATGCTTTTGTTTAGTGGAGTACAGCAGATCCCCTCCCTGTCAATAAAGAACACAAAAGCCCTCTGATTTATAGATTCCAGACATTAAAGAGACACATGTATGAGAAATGATTTAGCAGGCACATTATACAGTGCAGCTATAAATAACCGAACAGCAAATGGCAATTTACTCAGAATACAATTCTGATCCCTGTATAGGGCACTGTAACTCATGAATGTTAGAATCAATTTTAGGTTTTGCCAATCCTCTTCGGTTCCTGGTGTTATGAGCTCTAATGTTTATATCATAGAACCTTCTCACATTAGAAGACACACATAACACCAGGGCTTTTTTCTTAGACAATAGGTGCAGGAACTCCCCCTTTCCGAGTCACCCCTTCTCTCCACCCAGGGCCGCCATCAGAGGGGTACAGGCATTACACCTGTAACGATCCCCAGGGGCCCAGGTGGCCCCCCTCCTGTTTATTTTTTTATTTTTTATTTTTTGCATTACACCTGTAAGGGGCCCAATGGTCCCCAGAGCCCCTTACAGGCCCGGCCAGCCACCCTCCCATTTTTTTTTGCATTACACCTGTAAGGGGCCCGATGGTCCACAGGGCCCCCCCCCCGCTTATTATCTTGCGTCAGGATGGTCCCCAGCCCCCCCCCCCACGGTTCTCTGCTTCAGGGGGGCCCTGCCTAAAGCTGTGTAAGGGGCCCCAAAAATTGGGATGGCTGCCCTGTCTCCACCCCTACCAACCTCTCAGTACCACCCCTTTAGACAATATGGAACCAAATATCATTTTGTGGTGCTAAGTAATTTGTATGGAATTTGGTAATGATATCAAGAAAAGCGAGTAAAATAGATCCCCTGCAGCCAGTAACAATAGATCCCCCTAACAGAAATGGACCACCCACAACAAAATTTCCCCATCTGCAACAATAGACTCCTGGCAGCATTAACAGATTTCCGCACAGCTAGCATTAATAGACTCTCTGGCTGCTATCAACAATAGACCCCTCCCCCAAAAGTATACCACTCTCCAGCAACATAAGACCCGGTGGGTTGCCAAACAGGGCCCTGTGGACCTCTTGGCCCTTTAATAAAAAATACAAATAAAAAAAATAAACATTTATAAAAATAAATAAAAAAAGGGGGGTTGCCACATGGGGCCCTGGGGACCATTGTGCCCTTTAATAAAAAATATAAATGAAAAAAAAAAAATATATATATATATATATATATATATATATATATATATATTATATTATATTAAAAAAGGGGCATGGTCATCCGGGGCCCTGGGGACCTCTGGACCCTTTAATTATATATATATATATATATATATATATATATATATATATATATATATATATATATAAAATAAAAAAAAGAAACAAAAAAATATATAATTTTTTTTATTTTTTATATAAAAAAAGGGGGGTTGTCTTCCGGGGCCCTGGGGACCTCTGGGCCCTTTAATAAATATATATTAAAATATAAAAAATAAAAAAAGTATCAAAGAATCTATGAACTGTAGTTTAAATGATAAACAGCGCTATGAGCTGGTAAGGTCCAGCTCTATATCAGAAATTTAAACAGAGAAAAATTAGGTGATGTGAGAGATGATCCTAGAAAAGGTGTTAGTGCACCCTACACTAGGGCCCTCTGTTGAAGTCGGAAGTGACGAAACGTGTCAGGGTGTGGCTACAACGGCACAACAAGGAAGAAACATTGCGTTCCACTGCTAACCAGCCAGGTCGGATTACCATACCTGCTTCACAGCACGCGTGCGCCCCCTGTGTGTGGAGGACGGTGGTGACAGCGGTGAACCCTTTGTTTATCCTTACATGTTCATTTGCAAGTGTTTATCTGTACGGGCATTTTTAGTGGGATACTTTCCCGATTCTATCTGGGGGTTACATGTTAAGGCAGTTTTACACTATTTTAGTGCATTTTTTGTCTTGTATATACCTCTACTGAGACTAACCCCGACAGTTACCTGGAGGAATATGGATGATGTGATTTAGGAAGAAAAAATACTTTTTTCCCTGCCTGTTGTAAGCCTGCACCCCGGAGGGGGGAGTAACCCACTTTTTTGGTGAATTTTTGGATTGGTGTAGGGTGCACTAACACCTTTTCTGAATGAATGAATGAATGAATGAATGAAAACTTGTATAGCGCGGCACATGCAAACTGAATCGCCTCTGGGCGCTTGTTGTTCCTGTCTCTTTTGATATCAAAAGAGATGAGTCTTGATCTTTCTCCTGAATGCTAAGTAGTTCTCCTCCAACCGAATACTGGTTGGCAAGGCGTTCCATAGTCTGGGACCTTGGACCGCAAATCTTCTATCTCCTTTGGATTTGTATCCGGCTTTCGGTATCTGCAGGAGATTTTGATTAGTGGATCGCAAGACGCGATTGGGGTTATGGGCTTTTATTTTTTCGCATAGATAATGGGGAGCATTCCCATGGATACATCTATGCGTTAGACAGAGTGCTTTAAAAGTAATTCTGTCTTTTACTGGTAACCAGTGAAGGACTCTCAGTGAAGGTGAGATGGACTCCCAAGGTTTTTTCCCAGTCACAAGTCTGGCGGCCGTATTTTGAACGACTTGTAGACGAGCGATTTGGTACCCTGGGAGTCCAAGGTAAAGGGCATTTGCATAGTCTAATCTTGAGTTTACAATTGTTCCCACCACGACCGCAATGTCATCTTTGGGAATAAAAGGAATAAGCCTACGTAGTAGACGCAGCAGATGGTGAGATCCGCTGACTACTGACCCTATTTGTGCGTCCATTGTCATGTAGGAGTCGAAAAAGACCCCGAGGCTTTTGACTTTGGCGCTAGGGGTGATGATTTTGCCCAGAATGGGCGGGGGTGTCCAAGTTGTTGCAGGTTGATTCTTACGTTTGGCGTGAAACAGAAGGAGTTCTGTTTTCGCTCCGTTGAGTTTTAGATAACTCTTTGTCATCCAGTCCTCTATCAAAGAGAGACATGTCTCTAGATTGAGGTGGTGATCCTTTTTATTGCAAATGCGGAAATACAGTTGCGTGTCGTCTGCATATGAGTGATAGAGCAGTTTTTGACTGCTGATGATCTCAAATAGTGGACGAAGATAGATGTTAAACAACACCGGTGACAGAGGGGATCCTTGAGGGACTCCGCATGATACCGTGCGTTTTTCAGAAAAGAAAGGTCCTAACTTCACTATTTGCGATCTGTTTTCCAAAAAAGAGGAGAACCAAGATAAATCGCCTTCTGCGACTCTGGCTACTTCAGCTAGCCGGGTCAATAAAAGCTTGTGGTCTACTGTGTCGAAGGCTGCGCTCAGGTCTAACAGAACCAGAAGACAAGATTCTCCTTCGTCTGCGGCCTCGAGGGCGTCGTCCCATATCTTGAGCAATGCTGTTTCCGTCCCGTGTCCGGGTCGGAAACCTGATTGAAATGGGTCGAGTAGTTTGTGGGTATCTAGATGCTGTTGCAGCTGTTTCACCACTGCTTTCTCCATAATCTTGGAGAAAGTGTTTAAGCTTGTTATGGGGCGGCGGTGGAGTGGATCCTTGGGGTCCAGGGTAGATTTCTTCAGGATGGGTCTAATTATACCCTCCTTCAACTGTGAGGGCACTATGCCCTCCATGAAAGATTGGTTAATAAGCTGCGTGATAGGAGGTGCCAGGATGTCAGCACATTCCTTCAGCAGTTTAGTGGGGATGATATCATTCGGCGCAGTGCTGTTACGCAGAGTACCGATGATATGTTTTGTGGCTTGGATAGTGATAGGTTCCAGCGTGAACTTACCTGGTTGGGGTGAATTACTACAGGTGTTGTGTAAATTATTACCGGGGGGGGCTACGGGGGGAATTGTTTTGCTGAATGCTTTGCCGGATTCCCTCGATTTTATTAATGAAGTAATCCGATAATTCATTGCAAAATTCTTGTGTGTCCGAATTGGGGGCTTCAAGACAGCCTGGATTCATGGTCTGAGTGACCAGCTTGAAGAGTTCGCGGGGGCGGTTGAGGGCGCTGTTGATAGCCTCAGAAAAATAATTTTTCTTGGCTTTGAAGGTTTCTTTGTGATATTTCTTAGTTATTGCCTTGTAGATAGAAAGGTTCTCATCTGATGGGCTTCTCTTCCAGGCAGCTTCTGCCCTTCTGCGTTCTTGCTTCAGTAACGCCAGTTGGTTGTTGAACCAGCTGGAGTTTGTTTTCCGGATGTTGGTTTTACGTTTCGGCGCTATTAAGTCAGCTGACTGTAATAGGGCTGTGTTTATGGATTCCAATGTTTCTTCAGCCGTTTGGTGTGGCTGGCTTGTTTTTATTTTTTTCCTTAATGCAGTTTTGAAGAATTCCGAGTGGAGCTTCTTCTGGCATCTAGTCCAGTGTGTAGTCACTGGATTTGATGTTTTTGTTAAGGGGGGGAAGTTGGAAAGAATGAATTTGATGGCATGGTGATCTGACCATGGCAACGGTTCATTTTCCAAGATTTTTATTTCCAGATTTTGTCTGAAAATGAGATCAAGTGTGTGACCTGAAGCATGTGTGGGCCCACATACTAGTTGCTGAAGCCCTAATCCTTCCAGGTGGTCGATGCAGGCGTCAGCAACGGGGTCTTGTGGGGAATTGGCCCAGAGGTTGAAATCCCCGAGCAGCAAAAGGTGTTTGCTGTTAAGGGTATAGGTGGAGATAAAGTTCGTCAATAATGGGAGAAGCTGCGACTTTGGGCCGGGTGGCCTATAGCAGAGTAGAATCCGGACGGTCTCCTGGGAGTTTGCTTGCAATTGTAGAGTAAGGGTTTCCATGAATGGAAGAGGGTTTTGAAAGACTGGTTTTGTGATCGCCAGATGAATCTTATGGATCACCGCCAGTCCTCCTCCTCTTTGCCCTATTCTGTTTTCCGTAATAATACGATAATTTTCTGGCACCAATTCTCCTAGAATGGTGTTACAGTCGGCTGTGAGCCAGCTCTCTGTAATAAAGAGACAGTCTAAATCGTATTGCAGGATGAAGTCATGGATTTCTAGTCGGTGTTTTACTGCCGATCTAGTGTTAATCAAAGCACATGATATTTGCTTCGGTTGTGGCAAACGGCTGCGACTCTTGATAGTCGATCGTCGATCGGTTCTAAAGAGACGCTCAGCTTGCAGGGCTTTTTTGGTGATGGCTGGTAGTATTGCGGCAAATCGCCTCAGACCCCAGATGGTCTCTGCTGAGTATTGCAGATTTATCATGGTTGCCAAACACCGAGGGGGGGGGGGGTGATGGGAGGATAGTCAAGGATTAGCCGAATCCTCTATCCTGACTTGATCCAGAAGAAGGCAAAAAACCCTGATCATGCTATGCCAATATGCAGTGGTAGGGAAAAAATTCCTTCCTGACCCCTCGAGAGGCGATCGGACGAACCCTGGATCAAGTATTACGGTGTCCACCAGGGGGGGGGCTGGGGCTGGGTGTAGTAGGGATGGCCGCTGAACCAGCAGCAAAGTCCAAGTTGGTGAACTCCCAGATTGGGTGGATCAGTGCTGCTGTAGGGGCCAGGACGGATCGAGTGGGGGTAGGAGCTACTTTCTAGGGCTATGGGGGGGTATCTGAGCCGTTTCAGGAGTTTGGGAGAGCTTAGGATGGCGAGGTGCGGCGCGCCACTAGGCCGCAATTGAAGCCGCGGCCTTTCCTAGTCACGGCTGCCGCGATTGCTTCCAGGCCGGTGCGGAGGGGTGAAAAACACCCGAGAACCACCCGAAAAGGTGCAACTGGCACCGGATGGGTGGCGGATGGGTGGCGGATAGGTTGCTAGAGTGGGGGAGATAGTGTGGGGGTACAGGAAAGGCGTTTATGGAGAGTTATGGCAAGGGGAGAGCCGAGGCATGGGGTGGGTAGCAGCGGCTATCCTGAAAAGGACGGCCGCCTGTATCCACATTGGGTGGCTTACCTGCTGGTTGTGGGATGAGAAAAAGGAACCAGGGGGGTCAGGTAAAGCCGAGGGGAGCTGGATGGTGAGTCTCTGGAAAGACACGGAGCTGTGGAGAGCCTACCTAGCAGCCTGTCAGAATCACTGTCTGGTCTATCTGGTCCCTGGTGAGAGCAGACTCGAGCGGAAGGCCGGAGCGTCCTACTCTCCCACTGACTGACTGACTGACACTGTGGAGGTTTTCTAGGATCATTTCTCACATTTCTGATATAGAGCTGGACCTTACTAGCTCTTAGCGCTGTTTATCATTTAAACTACAGTTCATAGATTCTTTGATACTTTGTTTTATTCTTTTAAATGGTCTCTCTCCATTTATTTTAAATAGCTGCTGTTAGGTGAAATACAGATTATAGTGTATGGGTATTTCCTCAATATTTTCTGAATAGTACACACCATTTATCTAAACTTGTTCCCTTGGCGCCGGAAGTGCATTGTAGGCCTTGTTTTATGCACCTTTTCCCATATATTAAAATATATATATTTTTTTTAATAAAAAAAAAAGGGGAGTTTCCATCCGGGGCCCTGGGGACCTCCGGATCTCTTACAAGAAAATAATAATAATAAAAAAAAAATGGGGTTGCCAATCCGGGCCCCTTACAGGTGTACTGCCTGTACCCCCCTGATGGTGGCCCTGCCTACATGTCAGTTGAAACAGGCCTAAGCACAAGAGAAAATGGTAACTGCTCACTGAGCCACTTGCTCACTGTGCCCTCTAATGCCACGTACACACGATCGGACATTCCGACATCAAAACCGTGAATTTTTTTCCGACGGATTGTTCACTTAAACTTGTCTTGCATACCCAGGGTCACACAAATGTTGTCGGAAATTCTGAACGTCAAGAACGCGGTCACGTACAACACTACGACGAGTCAAGAAAAATTACGTCAAATTGATTCCGAGCATGCGTAGGATTTTTGTGCGTCAGAATTGGCTACAGACGATCGGAATTTCTGACAAGAACTTTTGTTGTCGTGAAAAATTGAGAACCAGCTCTCAAACACTTGTCGTTGGAAATTCCAACAGCAAATGTCCGATGGAGCGTACAGATGGTCGGATTTTCCAACAACAAGCTCATATCGAACATTTGTTTTCGGAAATTCTGACCGTGTGTACGCGGCATTACATCTATTTTATCACCTGTTTGCCACCTGAAAACTCTTGATTGGGCAGCTGAAGTCTGTCGCAGTCTTCTCCTTGACACACTCACCAAACCGCATGTAGGCACTAGGCAGGTGCAGTTAGCTTACCCACATGTATATGACTATGCTACTGTTATTGCATTGAAAGGGAAGTCTCATAGGGGTATTGGTCCCTTAGTAATTCCGTACAGTGCCTTGAGATAGAAAAGTTGTTTTTTTGCACACTGAACTCTCAAGAAACTTTGGCGGGGATCTTGAGTGAGAAAACCTTTAAAATAAGAGACCCCATATCAGGGACAGGAACCCACTTGTGAGAGACAGTACTTAGAATTGGGGGGGGTTCCTGTGAAGAAGGCATAGCTCAGAACAGAATCTGGTCAATACTAAGACTGTACTTAACTGCATCACCGTACATAAATCTGTGCCAAGGACCAGTTTATCTGTTTTTTCAAAAAATTTCCCAAAGACTTGTATAAAAGATACTGGTGCATTATACCTAAATTACATAGTTTCATAGTTAGTCAGGTTGAAAAAAGTCCATCTAGTTAAAAAAAACAAAAAAACATACAATCCCATATACACAATCCTTTACCCACAGCTGATCCAGAGGAAGGTGAGAAACCCCACCAGAGCATGATCCAATTAGCTGCAGCAGGGAAAGAAATCCTTCCTGATCCCCCGAGAGGCAATCAGGTTTTACCCGGATCAACTTTACCTATAAATGTTAATACCCAGTTATATTATGTACACTTAGGAAAGAATCCAGTTTTTTTTTTTAAAAACCAACTGAGCTGGCCAGAATCACCTCTGCGGGGAGTCTGTTCCACATTTTCACAGCTCTTACTGTGAAGAACCTTTTTGTATTTGGAGATGAAATCTCTTTTTCTCTAGACGTAAAGAGTGTCCCTTGTCCTCTGTGATGACCTTAAAGTGAATAACAACACCAAGTTCACTATATGGAGCCCTTATGTATTTGTTCTTGTTGATCATAACCCCCCTTAATCTCTTCTCACAGGAGAATACATTTATTTCCTCTCATATTTCCTCATAGCTGAGCTCCTCCATGCCTCTTATCAGTTTGGTTGCCCTTCTCTGCACTTTCTCCAGTTCTCCAATATCCTTTTTGAGAACTGGAGCCCAAAACTGCACTGCATATTCCAGATGAGGTCTTACTAATGATTTGTACAGGGGCAAAATAATATCTCTCTCTCTGGAGTCCATACCTCTCTTAATACAAGAAAGGACTTTGCTCGCTTTGGAAACTGCAGCTTGGCATTGCATGGAATTACTAAGCTTATGATCTACCAAAATCCCCAGATCCTTCTCCACTATGGACGCCCCCCAGTTGTACTCCCCCTAGTATATATGATGCATGCATATTCTCATGCCCCCAAGTGCTTAACTTTACATTTTTGCATTGAGGTTGGCTTGTAAGTTGGAGACATCCTGTAAGAATGTTATTCCACTGCATAGATTGGTGTCATCTGCAAAGACTGAAAATATGTTTTTAATCCCAAACTACTTACATGCTCTGTGCAATGGTATTGCACAGAGCAGCCTTGAATCTACGCTTCTGGGGTTTCCCGCGGGCATTGTCCACTCCCCCTCTTCTCCGAGTGCCCCCATAGTAAGCCGGGAAATTGGGAAGAGACTGCGCTAAAAATAGTGAAAAAAGGGAAGAACAAAGGGGAGAAAGCTACAGCGTAATAACGGTGTATTCTCTCCAGGTGCTACGATTTGCGTGTAAACAATAAATACAAGAAATAAACATAAGAAAAATATAAATCACGCTACCCCAACTGGCTTTGACGAACACAAATATATGCAAATAAGTGATCTCCAGTGATATGTGAAAAATAGGCTAACTGCTGCGTGAAATTGTGACCTCTGGTGGCCACTAATGCACTAAACAGTCACCTCAAAAACCATCAAAAATGTTATTATTATATAATTAATAATGGTGATATACCTAAAAAAAAAAAAACATTGAAAGGAACAAAACCAACAGTATACCGAGTGATGTGAAAAATTATTAAAAAAATTAAAACATCAACTGAATATGCTGGGTATAAACTTTGACTCTAAATAAATTAATATACAGTCCAGAGTGTTAATAGTAAGCCGCTTGCTTCATGTGGGAGCTCTTCCAAGCTGGGATGCATGCGTCCATACGCATGCACAGCGCAGCTTGGCCCCACCCCCTCACAGGATTTGACTGACAGCAGCGAGAGTCAAGGCTCTCAGTAAAGCCAGTGAATACAAGAGGAGAGCAGAGCAGGGCTCCCGGTGGGAACAGCGCTGGATCAAGAGTGGTGTCAGGTAAGTGTTTGGGGGGGGGGAGGGGGGCATAGACATTGGAAGGTAATTTACCTTAATGCAGAGACGGTATTAGGATAAAAAACCTTCTGTCTTTAGAACCACTTTAGGATATATGAAAATCTTATTGTATTGAGGTGGTTTGAGCGTTTTTAAAGGTTCCATGTAAAAACCAAGTGCAGTCCTACAATTCTGCCATATTGTTGATAGAGTGGTACACTTTTTATTAATAGCAAAGGACTGGTACACCTTCACACATAGCTACTTGAGTTAGTTACTACATTGCTATAAGCTAATCAATTGCAGCAACAGCTCTGTTCTTATTTCTTTTTTGTTTAGGTTTCTCTGTGGTCTCTGCTGGTTTCTCTGCTCCTCCTGTTCATCCTCACTGGAGCCATGTTGGGCCCAGAACTACTGGCTACAATTCCACCTGCTGTGTATATCGTGGCAGTGATTATGCCTTTGATAGGCTATGCCATGGGATATGGCTTAGCCACTTTATTCAAACTGCCTCCCAACTGTAGGCGAACTGTGTCTCTAGAGACCGGCTGTCAGAATGTCCAGCTATGCACGGCCCTCTTAAAGCTGGCCTTCCCTGCTCATCTAATAGGCAGTATGTACATGTTCCCATTACTGTACGCTCTATTCCAAGCTGCAGAAGCCGGTATTTATGTCTTGGTCTACAAACTCTATAGGAAGGAAGTTCTCCATAAACCTGAGCCATCTGAAGAAGATGAAGACACAGATATCTCATATAAAAAACTGAAAGAGGAAGAGATCAATGAAATATCTTACGGAACAGTCAACAGTGAAGAGCAAAATTCTCTTCCAAAGGAGCCCACACCAGGACTTTATTAATTCAATATAAATCTGTATATATGTATCAGATATGTTTACATTACAATGCTTAGTCGGCAGAATTTGGATTTTGTTCTCTGGGTCTCTTGAATGGGAGTGTGAACGCACAATATACTATATTCAGTATATATGGTCATAATGCATTTCATCTCACAAGTAAATTGTGGGCATAGTTGTAAGAGACCTTGTTGCGTTTCATATTTGCACATATACAAGCCTGGAGACGGTCTAATGTATAGGAAGTTGTACAATTCTGAATCAATAGGATTGCCTAAAGGAAAAAAAAAACATATTTTAAAGGCCGTACCTACCCAGATTTGGTATTGCAATGTTGGTGAGTGCAGGTAGATTAATTCACTGGCTTCCAAAAAAACTCTGAACTTGATTTTCTTGCTCCACCCTCCTATTTTGATTGTCCCACTCCATGACCTTTAGGAAACTGCAGAAGAAATAAGAAGTAGCTTCCCCTTTCTTGGCTTTAAGACAGTCAGGTAAATGGTGGTAGAAATCCAATAGTTTGGAATTCAGATGTTATTTGAAAAAATAACAGAATCATAATGCAATGCCATCTAAAAAATACATTTTTAAAACACAATACCTATTTTCAATATGTCTAGGCACAGGAAGCAACTTTGCAAACTTAAAGGGGTTGTAAAGGTTTATTTCTTATTTTCTAAATAGGTTACTTTAAGCTAGTGCATTGTTGGTTCACTCACTTCCTTCCCTTCTAAATGTTTTTTTCTTTGTTTTCTTTGTCTGCATTTCTCACTTCCTGTTCCTCCTCAGTAAGGTGTTCAGTAAACTGTTCTAAATGACTTTCCACCGTTCGGATGATGGTGGAAAGCTTACTGAGGAGTAACAGGAAGTGAGAAATTTAAACAAAGGAAAACAACATTTAGAAGGGAAATCGAAGGAAAAGGTTAGTGAACCAACAATGCACTAGTTTAAAGGAACCAGTTTAGAAAATAAAAGACAAACCTTTACAACCCCTTTAAAGTATAACTAATGGCAAAACGTTTTTTTTAGTTTTGGATAGAGGGGAGAGGATTTAGAACACCTGTAATGTCTTGTACACGTGATTGGTTTTCCCGGCGGTAAAAAACTCTGCCGGGAAAACCAAGAACCTGCTTTTTCCCCCTACACACGGCCGGGTTTCCCGACAGGAAAACTGCCATGAGAGGTTTGGTTGGGAAACCCAGCCGTGTGTATGCTCCACATTGTTTCCCATAGGGAAACTGCTGGCTTAAAAACCGTTGGGAATTCCGTCGGGAAAAAAGAGAACATGTTCTTATTTTTCCCGACGGGATTCTCGGCGGTTTTCCTGCCGGGAAAACTGCAATTGAGCATACACATTGCCGGTTTTCCCAGCCAAAAGCTGTCATGGCAGTTTTCCCGACAGGAAAACCGACCGTGTGTATGAAGCATCAGTTTTTATTGCTGTCTTTGCCTTTGTTAGGGAGATTAAACTTCTCTATTTGTCCTGTTCACCATTATCGTTGAAAGCTAAAGAAAATCCCACATTTTGGGTTGTCCCCAGAAAAGTAATAGATGGGAAATCTTCCAATGGGGACACTAGTTGTGGTGACCTGTGGATCCCCAAGAAATTTCCCTAATTTGCAGGGATTTCCTCTCACTTCCTGTTGCCGCTATGGGACAGGCTGGGAAGGTAAATCTCCCCAGTGGGACAAAGAGGGAAAAAACAAATCTTACAGGGATTATAACCCTCTCTTACTCAATCCAAAATGAAAAGAAAAAGTTTTGCCTATAGTTCTACTTTAACTTTTGCATTTTCTTTCACAGGAAACTCAGACACAGACCAGAGTAAACACTGTGCTGGTAGTTACATTCAGCTTGTTTGTGGTCTGTATAATGATCAACAGTGCAACATACAGAGTCACTTGTCTGCAGGTCAGGACTGATAACAGGGAAGGCATCTATTCCACATACAGGCCAAGAGTGTAGCACTAATCAATAAAAGTGTCTAATTAAAATGCATATTCAATTCAGTATTCTAAAATATGCACATACATATATAAAATCAATATCTGTGCAGAAAAATAGTGAATGATATAAGTCCACTTAAAAGTCCCCCAGAAAAAAACCTTGTGAAATAAAGACATCCAGTGTATTAGCAACATCATACCACATCACCTCAGTGAGAAGAATGCTGGCTTACCAGAGAGCCATGATCCTCTAAATAACAGCGGTCAATAACAGCGGTCAAAGACGCATTTGTTATCATAAAAAAGTCTCAGCAGCTCAAATGTCCTTTGTTTCTCATTGGCTTGCATCCAGTTCAGTAAATATACTGCAAACACAATATAAAAAAAAGGGGGCCATAAACCCAATAGTGTATATCCGCTAAACAAATTTTTATTAAAATAGATTAAGAACACTCACATAAGATCTGTAATACCAGCGCCGTATCAAAATCACGGTTCCAGGGACACGGCGATGTACTTCTGATTTGAGTGATGATGTTACAAGGTCACTCTGCTCTACGTGTTTTGTCACATCTGACGTCATCTGGTGCATCTGCTCTACATAGTTTATGGATTCTGGCATTGAAGGCAAACAGCTATAATTTTAATACTGCAAATTACTAATCATAAGAGAAACAGATCACAAATTGCTGTAAGAAGGAAGGCACTGAGTAAAGTGAATCAAACCTTTCCCACACAATATCTCATGCAAGTCCAAGCTGCCAGTTGTGGAATCAGATTGTACTTACAGAAAGATTCATTATGCCTCAATTGGTTTAAATGTGGGCCTTCGGAAGCTGTACTGTGTAGACAGGCTCAAGGATGTAAGCAATGCAATATTCACACTGGCCAGAGGCCTCAATGCACAGAGAACGAAAAGGCACAGGTAGCAGTTACATTTGCTAAATTCCATGGTGTCCTGAAAAATAGAAGAGTGTTTTTAAATGTTAAACCTGGCTAATTGCTCTAATCCAGAGATCTTCGGCTATAAAGTTTGGGTCCCATCATACTTCCACACTTCTTCGTATTTCACCAGCATCTGGTCTGCTGCAGAGCAGAGAACACTTGTCGAAGTGGTCGGCACCTGATTTTTACAGCAAAGGAATATTGGATTGGGAACATAAAAGTAATCTGAAAGTTTATCATCTCATTCATTTCACCCAGATTTTACCATCTTGAACTCCACAAATATCCTTCTTAAAATTAAATATCATCCTTCGTTGGACTTGGTCTTTAAAATCAAGTGCTGTACCTGAAACACGGGCAGTTAGCATGTATGCACAATGTATAGCCAAATTAATTTAAATTGTTTAGTGTATGTCAGTATGTTTAAATTGATTGAACAAAACGCAGTATCAATGGTGATTTAGCTAAAACCAATTGATATCACAGTCAGTGCAGAAAAAGATAAATGTCATGTTGCAGTGATGTAAGACTTTTGTGTATAAATAGAAAGCAACTCATAATTGTGTTCCAGCATCCTACTTCCAGTATGTCACTGCACACATCACTTATTACCCAGCATTCCAAGCAGTATTACATGAATGGGACTGGATATACTGTATGGGCAGGTGACTGGTTGAAGCATGTGACTCTGTTCATAAAATGCCTGCAAGTATTGTTTCATGTTACAATGACTCCGTGTCATTGTTTGTTCTCTTAGCATGATAGTGCCATGTTCATATTTCCCACTAGAGTTCATCCACAATTGTTACTACACTACAAAAAACTCTAGATCATCCTGTGGATTACAATGTCACCAAAAATGCCCAAAAATGCACTGATAATTATTAATACCAATTAAATCATTTTATTATCAGTGTATCATTTCAGAAAACATCCAATGCCTTTTGCCAATTAATACGTGTATCAATTAGACACGGGAGAATAGTGTCAAAGCTAGCACATAGTCGTGCCACAATATTTTTCACACTCCTGGATCTTCTGCTTGGGCGCCAAGTGGCCATCTGCCTTAATTCGACAGTGTACAGGTATGGTATAATCTGGCAAAAATTCATCTGGCCTGGGAAGAGAATGCTAAAGCCAAAGTATTGGGCCTTGTGGACAGCAAAGCCAATCTTCTTTCCTGCTATCTATGGATAGGATATTGGCAAAAGTTTTCCAAGCAGGATAACATTATAATCTTATATTAAGTATCTCATATTAAATAAAGTGGATGTGGCAGATTTATTGTGGATTAGTATAGTTGATCAAAAATATCAGAGATGTCTTAGAACAGTGGTTCTCAACCTTGGGATCGGGACCCCCTCTGGGGTCAAATGATGATTTGACAAGGGTCACCAAATCCTGGGCTGTTCCTGAAGCTCATACTGTTCTCCCAGGAAGGGAGATAATAGGAGGTGGACGAACAAAGAAAAAGGGAGAAAAAGGAAAAAAAAGAGAGAGCAAGAAAGACAGAGGGAGGGATGTGGAAAAAACAAGGAATTAGGATAGAGAGAGATGAAAGGGAAAGAAAGGAGAGCAAAGAGAAAGAGTGGTACATCCTAAAATGTACTATAAGGGGTTTTAATACTGTACTAGTGGAAGACAATCAGGGAGTGCTAGGTTCGGGGCGCAAATTACTTGTCTTGCCTTGGGTGCTTTCAACCCATGCTATGAAAATACATTTTACTGTTAGGGGTCCCCACAACTTGGGAAATTTTATCAAGGGGTCACACCACTAGAAGGTTAAGAACCACTGTCTTAGAGAATCAGAAAAATATGGAGAACAGCCCCTTCTCAGCTCCACCCACTAGTTCCAGAATGTTCTCCAACTTTCCAGATACCAGAGGAGGCACCAGAGTGCCGTCTGTGTAAGTCATGCTAGCTGGAATATCAACCAGGACATCTGATCCTTAAAATGGTAGCTATCCTCAAATAATAAGAACAATGTTAAAACTGCTATTACACATGAAATAAAAATTGGTGAAATATATATATGACATAATATTCCACAAGTGATGACACGTGGGTGTTTTAACAAAACACAGTCTATAACATTCTTTATGGTGAAGAGATCTTGAAGTTGATTGTGCAAAAAAACCAAGACCAGGATTTCCTTCACTTGTAGTCCCCCTCAAAGTTTTGTACTCACCAGATTGACATGGTGTTAAATGCCTTCAGGTGTTAAGTCTCCCTTCTATGACGTTCAGATCAGCTCAGCAGCAGTGTTTTTCTCCTCCCAATGGATGTGGATGGGATTAGGTGCGTGTGTGCAGCATGAGCGGTCATATAAAAATAAACATAGAGGGAGAGGACATAGTGTAATTCTGTCTTTATTGTATAAAATACCCCCGCTTAAAAGTTATGCTTACAAGTAAAAAAACAGTAGTGTGCTCAACGGTTACAATGTTACAGCTCACTCAGATAGCCTAGCGTCTCCGCTCCATCTCTAGCTGATGTGTCCCGGGTGTAACTTGCTCCGTCTGTACGATTCGTCGTGTAGCCACGCCCTGACGTGTTTCGTGATTGGTTTCACGTCTTCAGAGGGCGCCCTCTGAAGACGTGAAACCAATCACGAAACGCGGCAGGACAAGTCTCCCTTCTATGTCTCCCGTCATAGAAGGGAGACTTAACACCTGAAGGCATTTAACACCATGTCAATCTGGTGAGTACAAAACTTTGAGGGGGACTACAAGTGAAGGAAATCCTGGTCTTGGTTTTTTTTTGCACAATCAACTTCAAGATCTCTTCACCATAAAAAATGTTATAGACTGTGTTTTGTTAAAACACCCACGTGTCATCACTAGTGCAATATTATGTCATATATACATTTCACCAATTTTTATTTCATGTGTAATAGCAGTTTTAACATTGTTCTTATTATTTGAGGATAGCTACCATTTTAAGGATCAGATGTCCTGGTTGATGTTTGCACCTCATACAAGCAGAGTTTGAACTTTTGAGTTCAATTGATGTAAAATCATATAGCGCTGTTAATGCCTCACAGAGACATACTTTTTCACATATTCTTTTCTTATTATAATAGCTGCTTTTTCTGCATATATATTCTTATAACCTATTAAATTAGAAGACCTGTCCATTGAGCGCTAGGATCAGTTTTTATCTTAGGATATATTCTGGTACTTTTTTCTATGCTAGCTGGAATGTTGGAGAAGTTGGAGAACATTCTGGAACTAGTGAGTGGAGGTAAGAACGGGCTGTTCTGCATATTTTTCTGATTCTCTAAGACATCTCTGATATTTTTGATCAACTATACTAATGCGCCACTCTTTGGGCCCCTTCTGCTAATTTGTGTTTGGTGAGCATAGATTCTGAGCATGCGTGTTTGTACTTTCAACTTTTGTGTGACGGATTTTGTGTACTGACCATCAGAAAATCTGACAACTGTAAGGGGTTAGCTCGGTAGCGGGTGTGTGTGACCCCCTGGATGGGTTCACTACACACTGAACTATACAGAGAGGCAGCCGTATACGGTTGAAAACAAACAGTTTGGTTTATTCTTCCATATTGCTGGAAACAAGTGCAAGCATCCAAACAGCATAAACAAAACAAAACATAAAATAAACCCTGGCCACTTGGGGCGTCTACCTTTATCATGGAGTATGGCACAGCCTACTGCTGGGCAGACACTGCTGGTCATACAGCAGAGAAACAATAGTCTTTTTGATTTTTATTACACAGAAAAATCAACAACCACCTCACCTCTTCAGAAGTCTTTCTCACTGTTCTCCTTAACTCAAAAAGCCTCAGCATGCAGCAATCAGTAGTCATCCTTTGGATAAATTATAGAGGCCTTAATTGCCTCATTCTGAACAGCTGAAGTTTTCCAACGCCCTAAACCTTTTTGGCTACCTTTGTAGCCGACGCCTGGTAGTAATTGGTGTATTGTCTAAACAAGGCAGAAATGTATCTCCCGTCTGTGACAACACCCACAGGTTTACCTGACTTCCTGTCACACAACCAACCATTGTCCACCGAAAATTTACTAGCCTGTCATTCAACATTTGTTGGCCGAAAGTTGTCAACAATTGTCAAAAGGAGTGTACTAACGGTAAGATTTTAGGACACCAGTCTGTCAACAGACAATCCCCTGCCAACAATCGTATTGTGTGATCTAGGCTTAAGTCCAGTAAAGAAGTGTTTTTCTGCATGGTTTGGGCTGCTGTGTATTCCCCAGGATCTTACCAGATGGAGTGTGATATCACCATTGCCTAGACATCGCAGGCTGAATACTTGAGTAATGGAAGTATAAACCTAACATTTTTCTTTACAGGTGAATTTTGTATCTTGTTTTAAGGGTGGTTTTTACAGATTTGCTTCGGGTGTCGATAAAAAGTTAACAAAATTCCAAAAGTAGGTCACAAATGCACTTTTGCCTGCACCAGATCGCAGAACATCCATTCAATCCGGTTATAGTGTGGCTCCAGAAAAGGTGCATACACTTCTTTAAATAGAAGCAAACACTGCTCAAGGTCGATCTCCTAATTCCACCTCCACTGACACACTACCAGGTGCTGGCCCTGTCCATCACAAGTTCCAAGATGCAAAGAAAGTTCTGGTTGGCGGCACGTCCAGTTAAAATTAAATTTATTGTAGTGTAGCACCCGCTAGTAGTGTGCTAGAGAGGATAGGTACATTTAAGCAGGCCTGGCTAGCAGCTAGGCCTGTTTGTTTTCCTTCTGGGCTGGGAGTGGCTCAGAGTAAGTGCTGGGTGACTCACAGGTGGCATCACTAGGACCTCCTACTTATTTCTAGAATCTTCTAGTGTTTTCTAGTAAGAGAGGCTAGAGGGGAGGTGGAGCCACCTGGGGTATTTTGAGGAACCCTGACCAATCCCTAACTTGGATTGGCAGGGGGCCTCCTTAAATACCCAGGGTCAGCCCAGCTTGGGAGGAGTCTTTGAGTGGAAGAGCTGGAGTGAGAGGGAGGCACAGGAGAGAGCAAGGTGAGGACAGCGGAAGAGAGCACTGCTAGGAGACTCCAGGGAGGACAACTGGTCGCAGCCAGGAGGGCAGGTGAGTGAGGCACAGTCAGAACGACTGGGGAGGCACGCCTGAGAGGACTGGGAGTTTGCAGAACCAGAAGTGTGGACTGTGGTGGAAGGGGCAGAGGAAAGAGGAAACTGCAGCCAGGGTTGGCAGAGCCTGAAGAGGGCTAACTGAGATCTGTAGCCTAGTTAGGGCAGCTAGCACAAGGACTTTTCTGCTACACCATTGGGGCCGGTGGTCCAAGGTTGCAAAGGGCAATTGCTGAGGCTTGGCTGAGTCAGTGTCAGGCCTAACCAACAAATAGTGCTAGCTGTTCCTGGGGAACCAAGTGAAGTGCTGGAGGTGACTAGAGATAATAGTCTGCAGCAAGTGATGTGCTGGTGGAGTGGGAAATGATTAGCTTCAAGACAGTTGTGCATGAGGTAGCTGAAGGTGTATGTAGTGGGAGTGTACATACAGTAGTTGTCTCTAAACCAATTTGTATTAATCTGTGCTGGGTATCCCATATCTAATATCCCCATCCAAGTTATACCCCTCAATAAAACAAAAAAAAAACAAAGTTCAATGACTGCTTTATGTCTTGGAGTGCCTGAGAGTGAATGTAGGGTTGGGCAGAGTGTCAGACAAACCACAATTCTTAGCAGCTCCTACGGGGGTACCACTACATTAGCACACTACATTAGCATATATATAAAAACAACTCCAAAACACAAGAATGGGGAATAGCATCGCCAGTTGGTGATGCTGTTCCCCCATTCTTGTGTTTTGGGCCCCATACACACGAGCAGACAGATTTGTTCAAATCTGTCTGCTGGGGACATATTGGTTTGATCGTGTACACACGATCAAACCAAAATCCCCCGCCGCCAGACGGCGCGGTGACGTGGCGGTGACGTTGACGCCGCCACGTCATCGCACCAGGAAGTAAAACACTTCCGCACATGCGTCGAAACCATTCGGCGCGTGTGCGAGAAGACATGTCTGCTGGTTAGCATACTAACCAGCAGACATGTCGGGCGGACGGGTTCCCAGCCGACAGATTGGTAAGCATGCTTTCCAATCTGTCGGGTGGCCAAATCCGTCGGCTCGCCCGTACACACGATCGAATCTGTCTGCTGAAACAGTCTAGCAGACCGTTTCCAGCAGACAGATTTGATCGTGTGTACGAGGCCTTGGAGTTGCTTTAATATATATGCTACAATTAAGGTGATTTTAACCAGATTTGCCGTCAGTCAGAACTTTCTTTGCATCCTGCATACATGTCTTTGGTGCAATGCAGTGCAATATGAGCCCATTAAAAGTGAATGTGCTCGGGGGGGCGTGGCCAGGACGGGCATGTGAGCAGTCGCATCTCACGGAGCTCCCGCTACTGATCCTGCAACGATCCTGTTCCCGGCGAATACCGTGGCAGACGATCGGTTTGCCTGTGACAGCGCGCTGTACAGACCTTAGCGGAGGGTGATCGGTCGACTGTCGGGGGTCCGGATGACCCGTAAAACGGAGAAGGGAGCGGCGGCCGAGTCAGTCATGGACGTCCAAGATGGCGCTGGGGTCTCCCAGCAGCAGAAGGCAGTGCACGGATCTGACAAGCACCCGGAGGCTGGAGCTAAGACGTCCAAACCTAAGCAGCAGGGGAAAGAACCCCCGAAGGACATACTCTACTATACTCAAAGGCTGCAGGGTCCTACTAGCTCCCCGGCTCCCACGCAGCTGACATGGGCGCAGAGAGTGCAGGGCCAAAATGGCGATTCCGCCATGGACGACACGCTGCCGCTTGAGAGCTCCTCTGATAACGTGCAGGATATGTTTGAGGAGCTGCAGGATGATGCCCCACAGCCCACACTCAGTGAAATCCTGCGGGCGGTGCAGAAGTGCACGACCTCGGTCACTGCCTCTGTGGATGGCCTGAAGGTACAGTTTGGGGAATTGACTGAGACAGTGTCCCTCATACGCCATGACCTCCAGAAGATCAGGGAGAGGACCACGGCTGTGGAGGGCCGAGTCAGCGAGATAGAGGACGCGCTCCCACCCCTCACCAGGGACACCAGGTCTGCACTGCAGCAATCCGCGCAGGCCACCGCGAAAACAGACGACATCGAGAACCGCCTGAGAAGGAATAACGTCCGCATAGTGGGCCTCCCCGAGAAGGTGGAAGGTAGGGACCCCACTACATTTATTGAGTCCTGGCTCCAAGACATATTCGGCAAAGAGGCATTCTCCACGCTATATGCGGTGGAGCGAGCTCACCGTACGCCTCCCAGACCCCTTCCCCCTGGCAGCCCCCCCAGATCCGTGCTCGCCAGACTCCTGAACTACCGGGACAGGGAAACCATCCTGAGGCTGGCCAGGGAAAGAGGGACAGTGCACTACAATGGAGCCAGAGTGTCATTCTACCCAGACTTTTCGGCGGAGGTGCAGCGCCAGAGAGCTAAGTTTGTGGAAGTGAAGAAGCGTCTACAGAGAGCCCAAGTTAAATATGCAATGCTGTTTCCAGCCAAGCTGCGGGTCACGGTGAGAGGCCAAGCTACGTTCTTTGAGTCCGCTGCGGAGGCTGCAAACTGGCTGGACCACAATGAACAGGACCTGAGGAGACGTCGAGAGGAAGACAGGGATGACTGAGGCCCTGAGGTTGCTTCCATGTCACCGCTATGCTTGTCACAGGCGAGTTAAAAGTTTTTTGTTTTTCCCATGTAAGCCGGAACTTTACCTGTCTATGTTTTGTTAGCGCTCCTTAAGAGCTTCGGAAGTTAAATTACACCCCCTCTGGACTTTATGCTACAGGGGTGGGCCTACACACATGAGGCACACGAAGACCCCCGGCTGGGGGAGTCAATTCTTGCTATTTGGTGCCCTGTTGGCACAAGGGGACTGCTGAGTTCATGCAGTGGGAGATCGTGGAGGAGGGAGACCCCTGCCCCGGACGGGGCCGGGGAGCAGACACGTATGTTCAGTTGTTATTTTTGGTTACCCATTTTTGTTGCAATGCTCACAGAACTACACCACTTGCTGCACTGGTGCTTACTAGGCCCGAATCGGTCCTGGCTAGGGCCTTGCCCACTGGTAATGACCCGGAGGTCACGGGCCTCGGACAGTAACTGTTCTCTAATTCAGCCATGGCCACCACCCCGATAGTGACTTGGAACGTGCGCGGTGTGCGTGACCCTCTGAAACGAACTATGATAAGGGCTGGGTTGAAAAAATTTCTTCCTGCTATTGTGGGGTTACAAGAAACCCACCTGACTAAGGACACGGTAGGGTTTCTGGGATTTTCCTGGGTGGGCAAGGCCTACCACTCCACTCACACCTCCTATTCAAGGGGGGTGAGTGTGCTGATTCACGGATCCTTGGCCTACCAGGAAATAGATGCAGCGGTTGACACGCTCGGTAGATATGTATTTTTATATTGCAAATTATTTACGGTGTCTCTGGTACTAGCTTTTGTATATATCCCCCCCCCTTTCTCGAGGGAGGTGCTTCAGCTCCTGCTGTCCTATCTGGGCGATAAGCCCGATGTCCCTGTAATGGTTATGGGGGACTTTAATGCCTGTATGGATCTAAGGGAGGATAGACACCCACCAGCCAGGTCACCCCAGGGGAACAGGGGGACAGCTCTGAGCAGACTGCTGGGGGAGGTGGGGTGGTTAGACATCTGGAGAGCAAGATTCCCTACTACCAAACAGTTTTCATGCTTCTCTAAGACACATGGCTCGCTATCCCGCATAGATCTGTGTGTGGGGTCCCCTCAGATTCTACATATGGTCCCCAAGGTGGAGTACCTCCCGCGGGGGGTCTCTGATCATTCTCCGTTGGTGGCCCACCTGGTCACCCGCCCGGTGGCCGTCCTGCCCGGAGCCCCTTGGAAATTGAACGCCTTCTGGTTGAGGCTGTTTACCTCACATGAACGTGTTGCAAGCCAGATAGAACGATATTTCTCGGAAAACGGGGCGGGGATGGATCGGGCGGTGGGCTGGGACGCTTTCAAAGCGTGCTTGCGGGGTACGTTTATTGAGGAGATTGCGTCCATAAAACACAACTCGGCTGCCCTCTTAGAACGGGTGGAGAACCAGGTGAAACAATTAGAGCTGACATATGTTATTGACCCAACGGAGTCCGCGAGGGAGGAGTGGATGTCGGCCCAGGACTCCCTGGACCGGCTGAGATCCTCCGCCGCGGAGAAAAAGCGTTTCTTTACCCAGCAGGCCTACTATGAGGAGGGGGAAAAGACGGGCCGATTGCTGGCCAGGATTGCCCGGTCGCAGCAGCTGTCCCCTGCCATAGGAGCGATCCGGAATGCGCAGGGACGGCTGGTGAATGAACCGGAGCAGATTCTGACAGAACTGGCTGCTTTTTACTCTGAACTGTACAGGTCGCGGGATGACTTCACGGACGGGGAGCTGCAGCGCTATATGGATGCGGTAGCTCTCCCGACCTTGAATGATGGGGCGAGGACAGAGATGGAGAAACCGCTGACCCTGGAGGAGTTGGGAGAGGCGGTAGCCTCTTTCCCCACGTGTAAAGCACCGGGGGATGACGGACTGCCCATAGAGGTGTACACTCAATATGGGGGGGTGGTATTACCCAAATTACTTGAGGTGTTTAACGCCTCGTTTGACTCAGGGATCCTGCCTCCATCCATGACGAGGGCGAACATCATTTTATTGCTAAAGGAGGGCAAGGATCCCTTAGATCCCGGGTCGTATAGGCCTATTTCTCTCTTGCAGAGTGACGTGAAAATACTAGCGAAAGCCCTGGCCCTGCGCGTGAATAAAATTATTCTGTCCATCATACATCCCGACCAGGCAGGGTTCATGCCACGTAAATCCACAGCGACGAACCTCCGGCGATTATACCTAAATATGCAGACCCCCTCGGACTCCGTCGGCAATAGGGCACTGTTGTCGCTTGATGCCAATAAGGCCTTCGACAGTGTCGGCTGGCGGTACCTCTGGGCGGTGCTGGGTAAGTTTGGCTTCGGCCCCAGGGTCCTGAGATGGATCCGGCTCCTGTATGCTACGCCACAGGCGGCCATTCGTATGGCGGATAGGAGGTCCCATGCTTTTGCTCTGGGCAGGGGCACCAGGCAGGGGTGTCCCCTGTCCCCCCTGCTCTTTGCCTTAGCTATCGAGCCTCTGGCGGTCCTGGTGAGAGGCTGTGAGGCGGTCAGGGGGTTCAGATATGGTGACATACACGAGAAAATCATGTTGTACGCCGACGACATGCTTCTCTTCTTGGAAGACACAGAGGGATCCCTGCAACAGGTCATGGCCATTATTACGACCTTTGGTCGCTTCTCGGGTCTCACAATTAACTGGACCAAGTCGGCCCTGATGTTCCTAGACGGGGAGCCCGCGGCAGGGGGTGGCCCTGCATATCCTGTGCCTGTAGTGCCGTCTTTTAAATATCTTGGGGTCTGGGTATCCCCCGTAGTAACGGATTTCTGTAAACTTAATGTGTACCCCCTACTATCTAAATTCAGAGATAAAATTCAAATTTGGAGTAAACTAAAGATGTCCCTGGCAGGTAAAACCAACCTTATAAAAATGATATTGATGCCCCAACTGCTCTATCTCCTACACAACACGCCCATGGTAGTCACCCTTAAAATATTCAGAGTAGTCAACTCCCTTTTCAGACAGTTGTTGTGGCACACCAAAACCCCCAGGATTAAATTAGAACAGTTGCAGCGCCCGAAAGAGGGGGGAGGGCTGGCTTTACCCAATCCTTGGATATATTACTTAGCAGCTCAACTCCAACACTTGATTGGGGCCACGGGGATGCAGCCCGATACCTCAGCGGCTAAATTGATGCTCCGAGGAACGGGGGCAGTCACGGTACCAGAGGGGCTGGAGGCCCGCAAATTTCAGAAACCCAATAACCGTATGCCCACATATGCTCTTGTTCAGAAGGTGTGGAATAAAGCTAAACAGCTCCAGAATGTGACGGGGTTCACCGAATTTAGCCCTATTTGGGGAAATGACTCCTATGAGGAGTTGGCAAAGGTGGAGCAGGGACATAGGTGGAGCTCTTTCGGGGTCACACATCTTAAACAGGTTTTTGGGGGGGGGCTCTCCTTCCCTTCGATGAGCTGCAAACACGGTTTAATCTGCCACACACCATGCGGTTCTACTATCTTCAGCTGCAGCATGCAGTGAGGGCTCAGGGGGCAGCAGTTGAGTGGGTCCAGTCCCCCCACACCGGTGTTCCGCGCACTGTGTCATGCGCGGGAAACCAAAGGCATGATCTCGCATTGCTACAACATGCTCTTGTCAGCGTTCCTGGAGGGGCATCCCATGAGGGTGGCTGAGCAGTGGGAGGCAGATTTGGGACCTATAGGGGGGGAACTATGGGAGGAAGCCCTACAGGCTGTGAATGCCTGCTCACTGAATGTGTCACAACGGGTATCCCAACTCTACATCTTACTAAGGGTGCATTACACTCCGGTTAGACTCTTTAGGATGGGTCGGGCCCAGGATCCGATGTGTGGACGATGCAGGGCGGCCCAGGGCGATTTGGTCCACCTGCTCTGGCGTTGCCCCAAGCTGCACAGATATTGGTCGGAGGTCCTGGCAACTCTAAACTCTGTGTTCCAGACCAATGTTATGTTAGACCCACTCTGCTGCCTGTTGGGCGTTTTGGAGGGGGTGATAGCGGAGGAGGTCACTAGAGTGGCGTTTGCCAGGGCCTTGTTTCAGGCGAGAAAACTCATCCTCCTACATTGGAAATCGAGGGAACCCCCTTCGGTTAAAGCATGGATACAGCATATGGGTAAAACACTGTTGATGGAAAAATATATCTACCAGCATAGGGATAACGCAGGAAAATTCCTCAAACTATGGGACCCTTGGCTGGCAGTGCCGGGGCTGAGCCCCTTGGAGCTAGTCCAGGCAAGGCTGTTTGGGGGGTTGTAGGGGCATGGAACAACTGGTAGAGTCCCAGACCTAGCCACAAGGGGGGTTGATGGCATAATGATTGTGCAATATGGGTTGGAGAAGTACACTTGTTGTCTGATTGTAAATATGAGTTCGTGCCTGTTTTCATGCTGGATGTACGATGTTGTTCTTTTACTATTTGTATGTTGTGTGAGCAATAAACACCTTTTTGATTCAAAAAAAAGTGAATGTGCTCATATCGCACCTCACTGAATTGCATGTGAATTGCACAGGAATGCAGTGCAGGTCCTGTGCAATTCATGTGCGAAGTATAGTGTGAACTGAGGGCTAGAGGACCTTGTATTTTACTCCAGCATTCACTTTGTAACTGAATTCACACTATCTTCGCATGCGGCTCACAGCATCAGGTCAGTGATGGCTGGTGCTTAAAATTTTTGAGGGGCAAACAAACTGAATAATTCTGAAAAATATAAAAAAAAAAAAAAACATCAATTGCAGCCTCATTGTGCCCATCAATTGTAGTCACTGTGCCCATCAAATGCAGTCCATCAGATATCCGACCAGATATCCGATCGTGTGTACAGGGCTTAAGAGTTTAAATTTGTATGCAATCAGGCAGGCCCTTGCACTATAAGGTTTTGGTAAATCTGAAGACAAAAATCTGCAGAAAATCTCATAGTGTGAATGGGACTTAAAGATGGT
Source organism: Rana kukunoris (assembly GCA_029574335.1). Lineage (NCBI taxonomy): Eukaryota > Metazoa > Chordata > Amphibia > Anura > Ranidae > Rana > Rana kukunoris. Next base: position 628,020,007 of record CM056049.1, on the reverse strand, counting down.
AGCAGACTTCAGCAACCTCTCAACAAGCTTTAGGCCCCTTTCACATGGGCTGTCCAATCAGGTCCGCCTGTCAATTTTTTAGACCCTCTTGTCCCTTCTATGGTGCAGCAGATGTCAGCGGACACATTTCCTGTCCACTAAAAAAAGACAGACGTTGGGCCTATTCCCCATCCGTATGGCGAATCAGGCATTGGATGGAAATGGACATGCAGTTCGTTTCTATCTGATTGCCCCATAGAGGAGAGTGGGACTTTGCAGAGCGAACACGAACCTGTCATCTGCCTGCTCAGAAGGCATCAGCGGAGAGGTCCCCTGCTGAGCATGCAGATTCTGCTTAGCGGAGGCGCCCGTGTGAAAGGGGCTGTAAGTGGAGCTGAGGCTTAAGGAATACCAACTACCAGCTGTGTATATTGACAGTTGGCATTCCCATTGAGATCTATGTTTTATCTCCCCAAACAGGAACTGGTTTGATTTAAAGGCTTCAACAATACCTCTTAGGCCCTGTACACACGAGGAGACATGTCTGATGAAATCGGTCCGCGGACCGTTTTCATCGGACATGTCTCCTGGGATATTTTGGTCTGATGTGTGTACACACCATCAGACCAAAATCCCCACGGACAGAGAATGCGGTGACGTGGCGGTAAAGTTTAATGCTTCCACACATGCGTCAAATCAATTCGACGCATGCGCGGGATTTCGGTCCGATGGTTAGGCGTACTAACCTGTCCGCTAGGCCGTACACACGATCGGACATGTCTGCTGAAACTGGTCTGCGGACATGTCTCCTCATGTGTACACGGCCTTAAAGGTTCACACCTATGCGAATTGGATGCGGTTTCTCCTCCACATCCAATTCGCATGACAGGAGATTGTGACTGACTCTTTATGTATCCGGTTCACATATCTTCGTTGCGGATCCAGGGCAGCTTGCACAGGAAAGTTGTGCATCATTGGCTTCTTTTCAGGACCGAATTCAGGCAAAAATTTGGCTTTGATCCGTCCCTGAAACGGAGAACAGTGACCCACCGGACCTCCTGCTGTGAGCTGCATTCTTTGCATCTGTGAACTCAGCCTAAAGCTTACTGGAAGCCTTGCTAATGCTTCATAAAAGCTTGCTGTACACATTGCTGTCATAGAAGATGAAGCCCATATGTACAAGGCCTGAATGAATCAGATTATCCTGTTATTGATTACACAGCAGAATAAACAGTCAGGATCATTGATCAATAGATCCCTACGGCCGTGTACACACGGCAGAGAACCTCGACGGGCAGAACACATCGTTCTGCCCGTTGAGGTTCCCTGCCGGCCGTTGAAATCGGCGACCGCCCGTCGGGAATGGCAACCAGCTATTCATCCAGGCGGGCCGTCGAGCAAATAGAGAGCGTGCTCTCTATTTCTGCTCGACGGGCTTCCCGACGGGATGCTCGCCGAGAGCGTACACACGGCCAAGGTCCTCGCTGGAATGCAGCTTCCAGCGAGGTTCTCGCTGGTTTCCAGCGAGAACCTCGGTCGTGTGTACGCCGCCTAAGAGTAGTAGATAATTACTAAATAGATGAAATGAATGTCTACACAGGTAACGTGTAGTCATAATCAATCACACACACTTGGAACATTGAGCTGTCATACAAGGTTAATCACATTTCTACATGCTATACTTACGTAGCTTACTCCATAGGAAGCCAGAAGTTCCATCTGTCTTGTGATTGATTATTACCACTCTTAGCAACTGGAGTACTTAAAATTGCCTGTGTAGATTTCCCCTGAAAAATCCACACTGTGCTGATTATCTTTGCATCATCCCAGGCCCAGCACAGGAGTCAACGGAAATGCCCTCATAATGTCATAGAGTAGTTTACTCATCTGCCAGGGTAGCTGGTATGAAACTACCATCAGGGAAATCTCTCAACAAGTCATAAAAATGCCCATCTAACCTTGATCCTAAAAAACTACTCTGATCCTGGCAAAAAAAAAGGGACCTTTAACATGAGCAATGAGTCTGGATCCGTCTGTCAGTTTTTCAGACGGATCCAGATTGAACTATAGTGCATGTCTGTGAGCAGGCGGATGCAAATAGATGATCATTTGTTCACATCCGCCTACATCCATTTCCATTCAGGTCACGTACACACGATCAGACCGGTCCGATAAAACTGGTCCGACGGACCGTTTTCATCGGACCACGCTGAAGTGGTCTGATGGTCTGATGTGCGTACACACCATCGGACCAAAAATCCGATCAGACCAGAACATGGTGACGTAGAACACACCGACGTGCTGAAAAAGGGAAGTTCAATGCTTCCAAGCATGCTTTGACTTGATTCTGAGCATGCGCGGGTTTTTGGTCCGATGCTTTTGCGTACTAACCATCGAATCTGTCCGACGGAACAGGTGTCCGTCGGACAGATTTTAAAGCATGTTTTAAAACTTTCGTCCAGCGGACATCGGTCCGATGGGCCGTACACACCATCGAACTGGTCCGATGAAACTGGTCTTAAGACCAGTTTCATCGAACCGGTCTGATTGTGTGTACGCGGCCTTAGGTCTGTTTTTATGAACAGGATAAAGGCCCGTACGCACAATCGGATTTTCCGTTGGGAATTGTGTGATGGCAGGATGTTGTTGGATAATCCGACCATTTGTATGCTTCATCGGACAATTGTTGTCGGAATTTCCGCCAACAAATGTGGGATAGCGTCGCTTTGTGGGTGGCGTTTCCACCCGCGATTCAAATTGCATAGGTGTGAATGGAGCCTTGTGTATAGGTGTGAACAGATTCAAAATAGCCTAGGTGTGAACCGAACACTACTATGAGGGCCCACTGTCACAGGGCCCACTGCCACATGTCTCTAACACACATACGTTACAAAAACTGTTCAAATGTCATAAAAAACAAACAAAAAAAATCCTGTTTTAGGTAATCCAGAGATGATTAGTCATGATCAGCATGGTATCAGCAATAAGTAATTTTTCCTCAGGGTCTACAAAAACATGATACAATTTAGGGCAAGGTGGCATGGTTGCTTTTTTTAATAACTGCTTGCCGACCAGCGCACGACTATATAAGTTACCAGCATGGCACGGACAGGCAGAACAATGTATATATACGTCCCCTTTAAGAAGCCAGCATTGTGGGCGCGCACTCCGACTGCGGGTTCTGCGGACTCGATGTCCGCGGGCCAGTGGCGGCTGGTGCACAAAATTTTTGGGGGGGCGAAACGAAAAAAAAAAATATTGCAGCCTCACTGTGCCCATCACATGCAGCCACTGTGCCATGTTACCAAATGCAGCCACTGTGCCATCAATTGTCACCACTGTGCCATGCCATCAAACACAGCAACTGTGCCATCAATTGTCACCACTGTGCCATGCCACCAAATGCAGTCACTGTGCCATCAATTGTCACCACTGTGCCATGCTATCATATGCAGTCACTGTGCCATCAATTGTCACCACTGTGCCATGCCATCAAACACCACCACTGTGCCATCAATTGTCACCACTGTGCCATGCCAAACGCCACCACTGTGCCATCAATTGTCACCACTGTGCCATGCCATCAAACGCCACCACTGTGCCATCAATTGTCACCACTGTGCCATGCCATCAAACACCACCACTGTGCCATCAATTGTCACCACTGTGCCATGCCATCAAACGCCACCACTGTGCCATCAATTATCACCACTGTGCCATGCCATCAAACGCCACCACTGTGCCATCAATTGTCACCACTGTGCCATGCCATCAAACGCCACCACTGTGCCATCAATTGTCACCACTGTGCCATGCCACCAAATGCAGCCACTGTGCCATCAATTGTCACCACTGTGCCATGCCATCAAACGCCACCACTGTGCCATCAATTGTCACCACTATGCCATGCCATCAAACGCCACCACTGTGCCATCAATTGTCACCACTGTGCCATGCCATCAAACGCCACCAGTGCGCCATCAATTGTCACCACTGTGCCATGCCATCAAACGCCACCAGTGTGCCATCAATTGTCACCACTGTGCCATGCCATCAAATGCAGTCACTGTGCCATCAATTGTCACCACTGTGCTATGCCATCAAATGCAGTCACTGTGCCATCAATTGTCACCACTGTGCCATGCCATCATATGGAGTCACTGTGCCATCAGTTGTCACCACTGTGCCATGCCATCAAATGCAGTCACTGTGCCATCAATTGTCACCATTGTGCCATGCCATCAAATGCAGTCACTGTGCCATCAATTGTCACCACTGTGCTATGCCATCAAATGCAGTCACTGTGCCATCAATTGTCACCACTGTGCCATGCCATCATATGGAGTCACTGTGCCATCAGTTGTCACCACTGTGCCATGCCATCAAATGCAGTCACTGTGCCATCAATTGTCACCATTGTGCCATGCCATCAAATGCAGTCACTGTGCCATCAATTGTCACCATTGTGCCATGCCATCAAATGCAGTCACTGTGCCATCAATTGTCACCACTGTGCCATGCCATCATATGGAGTCACTGTGCCATCAAGTGTCACCACTGTGCCCTTTAATTGTCACCACTGTGCCCCATGCCACTGTGCTCATTGTCACCTCTGTGCCCTTTGTCACTACTGTGCCCTTTGTCACTACTGTGCCCCATGCTGCCACTGTGCCCCATGCTGCCCCTTTCCCTGTTAAAAAAAACACTTACCTGACGCTTCCATGTCCTCCCTCAATGTCTTCTGCCGCCGTGGAGAAGCTTCAGCCAATCAGGTTCCTGATAACCAGAATCCGGAAACCTGATTGGCTGAAACGGCTGTCAGTCTAATGCAAAGACCGCAGATTGCCTGCGCTCCGAGCATAGACTTCCGGGAGCCGGAGGGCGGTACTGGAAAAGCATATCAGAGCCGCTGGCTTTGATAGGCAGTTCCCCTCAGCCAACCAGCTGCCGCTATTCAGGTAACCGGCGCCCTATGTCCGGTTATAGGAATATACCAGGCAGCTGGCAGCAATAACACACGTTCAATGCTTTGCATTGAACGTGTGTTATTTGTGAGAGAGGGTGGCGCTGCAGCGCCCTCTATAGACGGCCGCCAGAACTTCGGCTAAAATGTCAAAATGACATTTTAGCCGAATAAAAGTTCTTAAAGGGCCCGTTTTTTTTTTTTGTGACTGCGGGAGGGGGGGCGGCGCCCGTGCGCCCATATGGGCGGGCCGCCACTGCCGCGGGCATACCTGCAATTGTGTCAAGGGGAGGAAGAAGGGGGAAATGCTTATGTAAACAAGCATTTCCCCAGTCTTCCTAGTGACAGGACATTGTACACAGCTTCCTGTAATCGGAAGCTGTGATCACTGTAGTGTCACACACAGCCCATCCCCCCTACAGTTAGAACACATCCCTAGGCACACTTAACCCCTTCAGCGCCACCTAGTGGTTAATTCCTTTGCTGACAGTGTTATTTTCACAGTAATCAGTGCATTTTTATAGCACTGTTAGCTGTAAAAATGACAATGGTCTCCAAAATGTGTCAAAAGTGTCCGATGTGTCCGCCATAATGTCGCAGTCATGATAAAAATCGCTGATTGCTGTCGTTACTACTAAAAAACAAATTATTAATAAAAATGCCATAAATCTATCCCCTAATTTGTAGACGCTATAACTTTTGTGCAAACCGATCAATAAACGCTTATTGCGATTTTTTTTTTACCAAAAATATGTAGAAAAATACATATCGGCCTAAACTGGGGAAAAAAATATTTTTTATATATTTTTTGGGGGATATTTATTATAGCAAAAAATAAAAAATATTGCATTTTGTCGCTTTATTTTTGTTTATAGTGCAAAAAACAAAAACCGCAGAGGTGATCCAATACCACCAAAAGAAAGCTCTATATGTGGGGGAAAAAAGGACGTCAATTTTGTTTGGGAGCCACGTCGCACTACTGCGTAATTGTCAGTTAAATCAACTCAGTGCCGAATCGCAAAAAGTGGCCCGATCATTGATCAGCAAAAAGTTATGGGGCTCAAGGGGTTAAACTAAGATGCTGAAGCGTCTTTTTTTTAAATGTATGGTCACACATTTGTCAGTATAATCATAAATAATTGAAGCGTTAAAGGGGTGTTCCAGCCAATATTTTTGTTTATTAAAAGTCAGCAGCTACAAAAAGTGTAGCTGCTGGCTTTTAATAAACAATCACTTACCTGCTCCAGCGTTCCAGCGACGCGCCGACCGGGGCTCCGCTCCTCTCCCCCCTCCCCAGCCGGCATCCTCATTGCAACTGTGGGCACCCGGCCGTGACAGCCTTCGGCTTCACGGCCGGGCACCCACTGCGCATGCGCGAGCGGAACTGCGCATGTGCGAGCGGCGCGGCCCGCCGCTGATTGGACAGGCGATCGCATGGGACCTGTCATGTGTCCCATGCGATCGCCTACAGGGAGGGGCTGCTGTAGGCGATTAAGCTTAATCGCCTAACCAGCCCCTCAGCGGCAGCAGGAAGTGGGACAGGAAGTCCTCCTCCTCCTGAGGCCCCCACTCCCCCCCCCCCAAAAAAAATGACATGCCAAATGTGGCATGTAAGGGGGAGGGGAGTGGGTTGAGCGGAAGTTCCAATTTTGGGTGGAACTCTGCTTTAAGTAAACATATAAACGTCAATGCAATAACACAATCTTAGGCCTGGTTCACACCTATGCATTTTTTGGTGCAATTCAGTTTTGCACACTACAGTCCATTTAACATGGTTTCCTATGAATGTAGTGCACATCTGTGCATTTCATGGAAAGGGCCAGGTTTTTTTTTATCTATAGACTTCAATGGTTTAAAGATGTGTATTGAAAAAAACGCAAAATGCACCTGCAATATGCAAACTGTAACCTGCACAAGTGTGAATCAGGCCCCAATAGATAATCACTGACTAGATGGAAAGATTCCCTGGATTCAAAACTTTACCATAGTAATTCTATTAAATAACATAGAAAACATAATACATTTATAAAAAATAAAATAAACAGTGAGGTGTATATGTGTGAACCAGACGGAAAATATTTTCCAAGGTAGAATTAAGGGTGTAACCTGACAAACTGAACACATCCTCTACACAGGCTGGTTGTTGATGAGGGGAGACTCTATTTAAGCAAGCACCTGAGAAGAGCTGCTGGCCAGTCATTATGGCTAGCTTCGCAGAGGAGGCAATGGATAACTACATGTATTCAGGGTATAACCCTTATTCCTACAGGTATATCAATCCTAAAACTAAAGGCATGAACTGGAGGCAAAAGAACTATGTGACCAATTATGCTGACTCTGGGGAGTATTTTGACAACTATCAAAGGGCCCAGTTAAAGGCAATTTTGTCTCAGGTGAACCCCAACCTCACCCCAAGGCTGAGGAAGGCAAACACCAGAGATGTGGGGATTCAAGTGAACCCCAGACAGGATGCATCTGTTCAGTGCTCATTGGGTCCAAGAACTCTTCTCAGGAGGAGAAGTGGAAGTGGAATTGTGAGAACGCCTCAGCTAAGCCCTGAAGTTCAAGGAAGTCAAGGAAGTCCTGCATCTCCAACCAAGACTGTGCGCTTCCCCAGAACAATTGCTGTGTATTCACCTGTGGTTGCTGGAAGACTTGCCACATTCCAGGAGGTGGAAGAAGAATCAGAAAATAAAGCTGAAGATGAGGTGACCAAGCAAGAAGCCACTGAGATTGAGAACAAAGAGGTCAGCAATATAGATAACGGGACCAAAGAAGAGGCTTCAGAGGACAAAACTGAGGACCAGCTGACTACTCCATCTCCTGGGCAGACCAGACTGAGATTCCAGGCAAGTAATTTGTCTCTGTAATAAGGCATCAGGTCTGTGCATTAAAAATGAGAAGGTAATTTGCATGGCTTTCTATATTGCTTTGATTTGACACTTTGACATTAAAGTAGAACTATAGGCAAAACCTTTCACATTGGATAGAGTAAGGGAGAATTATTACTGCTGTCCACTTTTTTTTTTTTAAATTTATTTTTCCCCTGCTATCTATGTCCCATTGCAGAGATTTCTATTCACTTCCTATCCCACAGCCAAACAGGAAGTGATAGGAAATCCTGCAAATTAAGGGAATCCCTTGGGGTCCCCCAGGTCACCAGAACTAGTGTCCCCATTGGAAGATTTCTCTTTTCTGGGGACAACCCAAAATTTGGTATTTTGTTTCCCTTTTGATGAGAAACCAGGCAAATAGTGAGCAAATCTCCTTTAATGGGGGCCCAGACCACAATAAAAACCTGACAGGTGTTCTACTCCCTCTCCACTAAAAGGTTTTTGCCTTTAGTTATACTTTAATGCCTAACTCTTACTATATGCTTCAAATGAGGTTTAGAGTTTATATCTTGCCTCCCCTCCTCACCAACCTGCTGAAGACATTTTGAAATGCTGTGAGACTGGGTTCACACTGGTGCAATGCAGGAAACCCTACGCATCCAGTGCAGGTTCCCACATTGCACCTGACTCGCAGGCAGTTCACACTGCTCTATGCGACCTGCTGGGAGTGTCAATACAAAGTTTAATGACATCCCCAGATAGGTTCATGTATTGAAGTGCAACCTGTCAATTCAGACAGGAATTGGATTTCATGTGATCCGATCCTGGTGCAGACAAAAAGGGCCCTGCATGATTTTGGCCCGAATGCTATGCAAATTCAGCCATACAATCTGTATGACAGAGTTTGCATTGCACAGACATCGCATATGATCTGCACAGCAGTACGAGTCACATGCACTGATAAAGTCCCAACTCAGGAAACCTAAATTCTGCCTCACAATGGGGCTGCTTCTGCTTTGCAAGGGTTAACTGCTAGTTTGTTTAGGGGGGGCAGAAATTTACCTGATCCGCTAATCACCTGGTAGATGGGACTCCCCCATGCACTAGCATTGGACTGTCCCTTAGTGCCCTCACTCCAGTGCAGGGATGTGGTTCCTACATTGGTTTTGATGGCCGAGGACCTTAAAGCAGTGGTCATCAATCCTGTCCTTAGGGCCCACTAACAGGCCAGGTTTGCAAGATACCGTATTTATCGGCGTATATCGCGCACTTTTTTGCCCTGAAAATCAGGGCAAAATCGTGGGTGCGCGATATACGCTGATACCCGCTTTCCCGCGCCGAGTTTTGAATACTGCGCCGACATATACCGAGCGCCGTATATTCGGCCAGTCTCGGCTTCTTCCGCGGTCACGTCCTGGACGTACAGGATGTGAGCGCGACAGTTGCCGAGCCTGCCCGAGTGTACTGCGCTCGGTATATGCTGGCGCGGTATTCAAAACTCGGCGCGGGAAACGAGCGGGGAGGACACCGGACCCGCCGCAGAAGGACACCAGACCCGCCGCAGAAGGACACCCGAAGCCGCAGAAGGACGCCGGACCCGACGAGGCCGCCGATGGACGCCGCGCAAGACACCAAAACTAAGTACAAAAAACTTTTTTTCCACAGGATTGGGGGTCACTTTAGGGGTGCACGGTATACGCGGGTGCGCGTTATACCGCGATAAATACGGTAACTGAAATACATCACAGGTGATATAATTTGCTGCTCAGTGATTACAGTATTCTAGTCTGCATCTCCCCAAGGTAATACATAAAACCTGGCCTGTTAGTGGGCCCTCAGGACAGGGTTGATAACCACGGCCTTAAAGCGATGTTAAAGCATTGTTTTTGTTTTTTTTTGTCATACTTGCCTGCTCTGTGTAGTAATTTTTGGTACAGAGCAGCCCAGATCCTCCTCTTGGGTCCAATGTTGGCACTCCTGGCTCCCTTCTCCCTGGTTGGGTGCCCCCACAGCAAGCAGCTTGCTGTGGGGCCACCCAAGCAAGTGTTTTTCTGAGCCACAGCTGTGTCCATTTAAACATGAAGTTGTGGCTTGGCCCTCCTGATTGGCTGGCTGTGATTAACTGCCAGCCAATCAGGAGTGCGAGTCTCGGGAGGAAGGCCCCTGTGGACACTGTTGGATCGAGAGGGGGTTAAGGTAAGTCTTGGGGGGGGGGGGGGATGCTGCCGCCCACAAATGCGTTGCCTTCATGCATTCTATGAACCTTGTGCCTTTTATAACCACTTTAAACTGCCACAGTATTAGGAGACGACCTGCAGGAGTGATGGACAAGTAAAGTAAATTTGCTTTTCCAAATCCCACAGCCCTAAACAAGCAGTTAATCCTTGCTGTGTGGGTGCAGTCCCAATACAAGTGTGAATTGTTGGGTTTCTTGGAGTTGAGCTTTAAAATAAAACCATTCATTAGGGCATATCTTGGGCCCAGTGGTGTCATCCCTGGGTTTCTTTCTTTTCTATGCAATGCAGGCAGATCATGGCTGATGGGAGGGGCCAGCAAGTTGCTGTAGGTCAGGGGTGCCCAACCTTTTGAAGAGTGAGGGCCACTTAAACGACTTGGCAATCGGTTGTGGGCCACAATGCGTAAAGCGGGCAGATGACAAGTCTGTGTCCACTCTGCATATGCAGAGCAGACACAAACACGGCCTACCCTACCCTATGGGCCCTCCAATCCAATCCGCCCAGACAGAAGGGGACGGACCCCCCCCTTTTTTTTTTTTTAGCAGATTGGATTGGAGGTAGGAGGGTGTAAATGGACACCACTCAGTTTATATCTGCAGCTCCTTAGAGATGAATTGATGGTCCAATTGAGTTGGGCTGATTGTGTGAATGGGGCCTTAGGCTGCTTTCACATTGATGCACTGCAGTTTACCCACACCACGGGTGCAGTGCACCTGTTGCTTTCCTGTGGGTTGGCTACACTTTGTTTAGACTTCTTCTTATATCCTGCAGGAGTGGCCCACTTTCTGAAAACGAACCAAACTCGCAGGTAATGACAGTCTATGGCTCAGTGAACGTAATCAGTTTAAAGCAGCCCAGTAACAACTGCAGAACAGAGATGCCCATATATACATTTGGGGATTTTAATAATAAACTTACCTTTAATAACCGTCTTCCATTCAGGTACCACCGGCTGTTGCATTCCCAGGCAGAGAGCATTTTGTATCACTCTGCCTGTGACAGGAGTCGGCGCTATACAGGAAGCATCGGCTAATGTGGCTCTGCTCCCTCCGCAGCCATTTGCCGCCTCCTGCCAGCCTCTATTCACAACACTGATGCTGTAAGGCGGGTCAGCAACCTATCTGGGCTTGCCAACCTGCCATGCCTCAACAGGAGGTCACGGGCCACATCAGAGGGCTCCATGGGCCACTGGTTGGGCACCTCTGCTGTAGCTGGTGTCTTGAAACCTCATGGCACCCAGCCTCAGTACTGCTGTCTTGATGCAAGAAGTGGGCTGGCTGTTAAGAGGAGTTGGTGAGATTTCAAAATGCCTTGATGGGAGGAAATAAGTGTCCATCCTTGTACTTTTAATTGCCTCTGGCGGTTTGTCAGAAGGTACCTCCAGTGAATCAACCTAATCCCTGAACCTGTCTGCAATAAAGGGATGAGCTTTGATGGGTACTTGCTCTAGTACTCATGTCTTGGACACAAAAGCTGCCAGGTAAACCCACTATAATGCAAGAATTTTTGTCAATTTCTAATCCTGTATTGTCTGTTTAGGAGATGGAAAGGCATCGTCACAACCTTTCTATGTTACTAACTGAATGTGAGTGAGCTTGGTTTTACTGGAACTTCTAAATTGGCATCAATGTTGTAATGACAGATCGGCATCACTTTTGTATCATTCTTGTATGAAATGCCTCTTAATTTGACCTTCAGACTGGTGCAGAATTCTTGGAAGCCAAAAGCAGGGGAATATAAAGTACCCGAACTACATCACATCCCAAAGCTGCTTTTGTAGCAACTGTAAACTGTTTGTAATTGATGATCAGCTTTCAAGACCCTACCAAAATGTCAAAAAATTCCTGGTCCACAGCTTCTAAAGGCATGCTGGTCTTGGGAGTTTCCAGAAAGTTGGAGGTCTGTAGGGTTTTTGTTTCCAGATCTGCATATTAAGCCATATTTTTTAATCGTTTTCAACTTAACTTTTTAGTTCCTGGAGCAGAAGTATGGCTACTACCACTGTAAAGACTGCAACATTCGCTGGGAAAGTGCCTATGTTTGGTGTGTTCAGGGCACCAATAAGGTAGGTGCATTTAGTCTGTGGTTTTTAAATTGGCATAAGCCATTGATTCATTGACTCCGTACTGCTTGATTTTTTGCAGGTGTACTTCAAACAATTCTGCAGGACATGTCAGAAATCATTTAATCCGTATCGAGTGGAAGACATTATGTGTCAAGTAAGTGTTTTCAACCTGGAATATAAATGCTCTTGTCTATTTAGTCTTCTGATGGACCAAGCCCCCTGATGTGCATATTTTATTTATAAAGGAAAATTCAAAATGTATGTCCTTTCATCATGCGTTTTTATACTATAAATCCGGTCACTTACTATTTTACAATCCGCCGCCGCTTCGCATAGTTATTCAAAAAAGATAGTTTATAAAACTAGGTCCACACCGTTGTCATTTTGCTTGTGGGCATTGTGAAGCCAACAAGCACTTACTTCCTGGAAGTCTTGGATGGGGAGTGATAATTGGACAGCGCACTGCATCCTGGGAAATGACACACATTTCCCAGGAGCATTAGAGGGAGATGTCAGAATCCTAGGTGTTTCCAAAGGCAGATTTCGTGGAACGGCATAGCAAACAGGCATTTCCAGATGAGTAAAAAAAAAATGTCATTTCCTTTTTTTAGGTCTAATGAGCACAATAATGAAAAAAAAAATTTGGGATGGAAACTCCACTTTAAGTGGTTGTAAAGGGTTTACATCCACTTCAATATATAGGCCAGGGCAGTGATGGCGAACCTTGGCACCCCAGATGTTTTGGAACTACATTTCCCATGATGCTCAGCTACACTGCAGAGTGCATGAGCATCATGGTAAATGTAGTTCCAAAACATCTGGGGTGCCAAGGTTCGCCATCACTGGGCTAGGGGGATTTGATTTAAATCATCATTTAAATCCCTATTAAAATCGCTTGATTTAAATCATAATTTTTAAAGAGAAACTGTCATCTTTGTCCCTGAGCAGCTCCTCTTCTGACCTGCTGTTGATTTACCGAAAGTCCTATTCACTTTAATGGGAGGGCTGATGCGGCAGTACCTCAACAATGTGAGGAACGTGGTAGCAGCAGATGAGTGGATGTCCGCTAACAGGCGCTGACATGATGAATCTGAAATGACAGGTGCTCTTTAAATGTAAGGACTTATTTTTGATGGTAGAATATTTAATATTTGCAAACATGAAGATTCCCCATTTAGAATAAGCTGCCAGGTTAGTAAAACAGTGATAACCAATTCAATCAGTTTGTAGTGTACATAGATTTGCAAAACAATGGAATAAAAAAATATTCCTAAACTGTTCATCTCATTGTTGCAGTGAAATTCTGAGCATGAACTACATTGATGCATTCAGTCTTGGAATTCAGTCTCGGCTTGGATTAATTTACTGTGTTTACTGAGTTTACCAAAAGTGTAAATATTGCAGAATATACAGCCTCGTGCTATGCAACCAAGCTCAATGCTCATGATGAATAAACTAAATTATTAATGCATCTTAAGTCCACCCTGAGTATAGGTGACACAAGAAGTTGTATGCTAGGAGTGCTTAAGCAGCAAAGTGTGTGTGTGACTGCCTTGCAACAACAATGGCTGTTCAATAGTATTGAGAATATTAACACTGATAATTACCTACTATATCCTTTTACAGAGCTGCAAACAAACCCGATGTGTGTGTCCCGTGAAGCAGCGTCATGTTGACCCGAAGAGGCCCCATCGCCAAGACTTGTGTGGGAGATGCAAGGGCAAGAGGCTCTCGTGTGATAGCACCTTCAGTTTCAAGTATATAATTTAATCGGTCTTGTGTATACTCCTACTAACCTGTTCTTTGGCTGGAAGAGTGCATATTTTTTTTTTTTTTTTCTGGAGTAGCTGAATATAGATTATTATTGTCAAAGCACCTCCATCCGTATAATGAATAAAATCAACAGGTTATAAAGAAAACTAGTCCAGTTGAACTTTTTTGTGCATTGAATTTCCTTCTTAAATGGCTTGAGAAGTTATTAAAACCAAACTAGTGCAAACTACAGTTTGGGATGAAGTGAAGGGTCAGACCTGGTCGGGTTTTTATTGCTTTCTGCTTTGGGTGGGAGAGATTCACTCCATATGTGCTGTGGGGGACAACTGTCAATGGTACAGACAGTAGTAGCGACTCGTTTTTACAGTTTTTATAAGAAAAGGAGAATGGAAGTCTTCCAATTGGGGCCACTGATCTCTAGACTATTTCCCTCAATTTTCAGAAATTATCCAAGTGAAGTGACCTGGTTTTAACAAATTCTGACTTATCTAAAACACTTTTTGCTGTGGATGCTTCACTTTTCTAATGTTGTGATGTTGAGTTTGAAGCACTGCCTTGTTTTGCAGATGGTATTGGGGAACTCAGGCAGGGAAACCTTTCCCCATTCTGCTACTCCTAGGTTATTGCATGTGATGCTGTTTGATTTTTGCCTGCTGTCTAAAGTTGGTTATCGCATAAACAGGGCAGGAAATGGCCGCATTACCCACACAATGCTGACAGAGGGTTATTCCCATTTAAAAGGGGGAAAAACTAGAGTTGGCCGATATTGGTTAGTATAAGGTGAGGACTGAAACGCAACAGGCATTGCTAGCCTCTTAAAATAACCTGGCCTTCTGTAAATGCTAGTTGCTTGACCATCATGCTGACCCTTTGCTTCAATACAAGTCATAGTTGGGTGCCAACACAGGCAAATCAGGAAATTGGTTATTTCAGAACGCCTTGTCTGCATGTGGAGTACTGAAACCAGAGGGTCATTAAACAGCCAACCAGAATTTACAGGTTGGCAGTAAGGGCCACATTTGTTGCATGACAGGTTCACTTTGAGTGAAAACCACCCAAGTTGGGGCATGTCAGAGCTTTTCCTAGTTCCTCAGATCCCAGCTCTAAATTTTATTTTTAAGTTGTAAATCTATCAAAAGCTATACAAACAGGTGAGAAATCTGATACAGAAGCAAAGTGTGCTAGGGTTACCAATTGGTAGATTGCATGTGTAGTGAAGTCCTGTATAAGAACTAATATTGCATCTATGCAAAACTGTAAATTGTAAGAAGCTCCTTTCCCATGAGGTTGATGGCTCAAAGCCAGCTTCAGACCACAGTTGCAGTAAGGCACAGTACTGCAGCACCCTAACTTACTATGGCAACGTATTGTGTTGCAGCACATTACAATAGGGTCATGTCCAGTTTGCTGGCAGCACATTCCAAATGACCCACTGAAGGTGAAAAGGAGCCGCCCCAAAATTTGCAGTTCCTATTAATGAAGCCTGTAGCATATAAAAAAATTCACTGTTAAATTCTATATAGCAACTTCATACTGCCTTTTGCTTGTTTGGCCTTGGGTATGTACTTCCCACTGGACACCAACAGTGGGATAGAATTCCTGTCACTGATGCCAATGATGGGTTACTATTCCTTCAACTGATGCCAATCCTAGGACACTATATGCCTCTTCCTACTGACCCCAGGTGCCATCTATGGTTTTACTCCCACTGATCAAGCTTAAGGCATTGTTTACCTACACTGATGCAGCCTGAGGAACGGTAAACTGGCCTATCTAGCAATTTTGGAGATCCCAGTATTATACTATATAGCGTCAACAGTCTATGCAGTGCTTTACAATGTAGGGGGGCAGCACAATTTCAGTACAGTTCAATACAAAAGGGCCCTGCTCTTAGCGCTTACATTCTAAAGGGAGGGGGGAGTGGTACAAAAGGTAATGGCTGCAGAAAATGATTTGATGGCTGTGTGTGTAAATATAGTAATGGCTGTGCAATATTGTAGGAGTATCTATAGGCCAAAACATCACACTGAACTGGAAGCCACACTAAAGCTGATCGCCCCCCCCCCCCCCCAGCGTTTAGTGAAGTATAAATTGGGGATGCACCGTTGCCACTTTTTTTGCAAGTACTTGCCGATTCCCAATCGCCTAGAAAGAGTAGATAGGGTGGTGGTTTGGGTGTTAAGGTGAGTAGGGGTGTAAGTAAGGGTGGGGTGGCAGTTGGGATGGAAAAGGCTGTGATCACTGATGGAGGTGGGAGACATGGGGGAAGAGGTCACAGTTGGTGGAGGATGCAACACAGGGAAGACACGGTACAGGTGTAACTGGGCAGAGCTTGGCCTCCCACCCCTGTATTGTACACATCCTGAACACAGGCAGAGCCCTATTATCTATTAAACACACTTGGAGGAAGAGAAGGCTCATCATAGCAGTACAATGGAGAAAAGGCCAGGAAAGGAAAGCCACAGACACCAAGAGGACAGCTTTGCTGCCAGAACGTGGGGACCAAAAGTGTCGCCAGCGGGAAGTGACCCTGCGACTGCTCTGATTTCCAGCTGCAGGAGCGAAGGAGGAGGCGTCCAGCTCCTAAGCTGTCATCACTGATATCGGCACATTTTTAGAGTATAGATACTCTCAAATGCCTAGTATCTGTACAACCCTAGTATACATCATTGGAGAGGTGGTCTGATGACATCACTAATGCCAACTCTACCAATCAGAGGAAGCTTTGAATTCATTTACACAAAGCTCTGTGAAAGGCTAAGCACCACTGTCTATTTTGTTCCCGGGTGTGGGAAGGGAGGGGGGAGTGTCCAAGATGGCTGACTGAGAGGACTTGTTGTTCTGAGCTCTGCTGGAGACATAATAAATATATGTATGTGTGTACATGTGTATATGTATGTGTGTATATTAATATTTTTTTTTTTTTACACTCCTGGCCAATGCTTTAAGGCTCTGCATGTCTCTCAGGACTTTGAGCCAGCTGCAGAGGTGTAACACACTCTGCTTTCCTCTGGGCATGGACAGCATACCTAGTCCTGGGGCTGTTATTACCACATGCTACTGTAACATGGCCTCATAGAGGAGACAGCTGCTCCTAGTCATGCCTGGTATCCCAGAGGTTGACTGCCATTACATCCTGCCAAGCTGCACTGACTAGTAAGGTACAGGTGTGGGAAGAGACGTAGCGGAGGATACCTAATTTTATCTGGTTTCTTCCATTTTGTGTTATAATAAAAAAAAAATGCATGACCACGAGAGCCTATGGAACTCTTAAGCCGCGTACACACAATCGGATATCTGATGGAATCAAATCTGATGGATTTCTTGCCTACACACCATCAGTCAAAAATCCGATCGTGTCCAAATGCGGTGACGTACAACAAGCTGAAAAAAATGTAAGTTCAATGTTTCTGAGCATGCATGGATTTTTGACCCATGGAGTTCCACACAGACAATCATTTTTCTATTGTTTTTTTATCCATAGGAAAAAAAAATTTCACTGATGGAAAACACTGATGGGGCCCAAACACGATCGGTTTGTCTGATGAAAACAGTCCACTGATCTGGTTTCTTCCATTTTGGTTTTATAATAATAAAAAGAAATGCATGATGAGAGCCTATGGAACTCTTAACACTGATCAGCTGCAGGTCTGCTGTTTTGTAAAATCCTGCTTGCTGCATTGAAACAACTGTAAACTGCATAAAAAAACTCCCATTTTTTTTTTTTTATACAACTGAGCAGTGTGAAAGTAGCCTATGTTTGGTTTGGAGCAGCTTGGTCCAAACAAAACCCAAAAGCTGGAGATCAGCTCCAAGGACTGCACCTATGTAACTTTCTAACTGTAACTAACCTCCCAGTAAAAATTTCAACTTTCCTAGTACTAGAAAGTGAGTGAAAAACTTGTATAGCGCTACAAGCGAACTGCATCGCCTCAAGGCGATTGGTATCCATTTCCTTCTATTTCGCCTTCAGAATAGGTGGGTCTTGAGTTTTTTCCTAAAGGCTTGGTGATCCACTTCCGTTCGGATATTAGTTGGTAATGCATTCCAAATCTTCATTCTCCTTTGGTCTGGTAGTGGGCCTTGGGGATTTGTAGTAGATTTTGGTTAGTTGATCGGAGAACGTGATTGGGTTTTTTTTTTTCTCACATAAATATGGGGGGGGGGGGGGGGAGATTCCTTGAATACATTTGTGTCAGGCAGAGGGCCTTAAATGTGATCCGGTCCTTTACGGCTAGCCAGTGGAGGGACCTCAGGGAGCGATTCATTTATTCTCAGGTTTTTTTTCCCTGTTACCAGTTGTTCCGCAGTCTTCTGGACGACTTGTAGATGTGCAATCTGGTATTTTGAGAGTCCCAGGTAAAGGGAGTTTGCATAGTCAAGCCTGGAGTTGATTATTATTCCCACCACTACTGCGGTGTCTTCTTTCGGGATGAGTCTTCGTAGCAACCGCAGAAGATGGTGAGATCCACTGACCGGATTTGTGCATCCATTGTCATGTCGGAGTCAAAGTGACTCTGAGGCTTTTGACTTTGGTGCTAGGGGGAATTGTTTGTTTGAAGATGGGTGGGGGGTCCATGTCCTCCTAGAAAGTCTCTTTTTTTGGTTTGCGTGGAGCAGGAGTTCTTTTTTTTAGATCTATTGAGTTTAAGGTGACTTTTCGTCATCCAGTTGTCTATCAAAGTGAGGCATTTTTCTAGTCCTAGGTATTGGTCCTTTTTTGCTTATAGGGAAGTAGAGTTGAGTGTCATCAGCGTAGGAATAGTAGAGCAGGTCCTGGTTACTGATAATTTTGAGGAGTGGACAAAGATAAATATTGAATAGCACGGGCGATGAGGGTGACCCTTGAGGGACTCCACATGCCACGGTACGTGCGTCAGAAGTGAAGGGTCCTAGTTTCACTGTCTGGGAACGATGAGAACCAGTATGCAACCTGACTTGTAATTCCTTCACAGATCTCTGAATGGCTGTATGGGAAAGAGCCCCGCACAGCCCTCCAATTTCAAATTTGACAGCTGCAATGGGGGAGAAAAAGCCCTGCACACTGTCATAGGTAGGAGGGTTGCTTGAGGTGTGTACTGATCAGATTGCATGGGAAGAATAGCAGAGGGGGGCTGGAGGGGATTGGAGCCATACACATCCTTCCAACACAAGCAGAAGTAGTAAGATTCTCCACCTCAGGGGTTCTTCCTATTATACAGAAGGCAGGCGCTAAAATGTGTGACACAGTGGTGCCTTATAGGGAATATGTGTCAGAGTTCAAAGAAGTATTTATTAGTTACTTATATAGTGCCGTCAATAGGCTTACACTCTAAGGTTCTTAACTCGCATTCATACATACTAGGGACAATTTAAACAGGATCCAATTAACCTACCAGCATGTCTTTGGAGTGTGCGAGGAAAACCACACAGGCAGAACATGCAAACTCCAGACAGGTGGTATCGTGGTTGGGATTTTAACCAGCAACCATTTTTACTGCTAGACAAAAGTGCTATCCACTACACAACGCTGTGCCACCAAGTAAGTGTGAGATCTTCTGTGGGTATCTCACAGTAATGCAAAGCTTTCTCCTTGGTGTGGAGTGTCGTGCTCACCCCCTCCCTTTGGACTACAGTAGAGTCAGGACACGTTGCAGATAAAGGAGCTGTGTGTTAGTGGGCGTCTTGACTCTCCTGTAGTCCAAGGGAGGGGGCGAGCACAACACTCCACACCAGGTAGAAAGCCTTGCATTACTGTGTGGAGTTAGACAGACGAACAGGAAGTATAACCAGCAAAGGTACATATGTAATAGTACCTGCAATGAGTTTCCTTAATGACAGCAGTGTGTATGCAGGGACAAAGGATAATCAAGCTGCTCAATCATTACGAAGGCCTCTTTCACAGGGACACCGCCATGTAGCAGATTCCACTTGCTTAGCAGGTCCTGTCCTCTCCACTTGCAGAGCGGAGACGGACATAATCCTGCTCTCCTCTATGAAGCAGACTGTCTGTCCATATGCATCTGATTCGATCCACCAGATGGGTGGAATAGGACCACCATCAGTCTGGTTTTTAAAGGCAGGATTGAATCAAATAGCGGCAGATGTCCATCCATAGATGAGACTGCAAGGCCCGATCAGGTCCACCTTAAAAACTGACAGGTGGACCAGATCGGACAGCCAGTGTGAAAGCACCCTAAATGTGGAACAACTAAACCGAAGCAGCACTGTTACAGGTTTTATTTAGGGTCCTTTCACACAGCTGATAGGATCAGTTCATTGTCATATCAAATTTTTCAGGTGGACCTGAACAGGAAGCTCCATGCAAGTCTATGGGCAGGTGGATTTGTGTTTCAGTTTACATGGAGTCTGTCCATGTCTGCAAAAAATAAATGTGCTTAAACATGACAGATTGGAAATAGTTTATTGTAAATGAATGGAAGTTTGTTTTCATCCGGAGGTCATAGATCCAGTACAGGTATATAAAAGGTCCATTGGCATCCATTATGCTTAGATTCAGCAGGGGATCTGTTCATCACAGATACCCTGCTAAACAGATCAGAGGACGTCTGTGTGAAAGGACGCTGGCTGCAAACAAAATTGTTGGATAATACTAATGCACTTGTGTGGTGTGATGTGTTGTTATCCCAACCCACCTTGCCAACAGATGTACATTTGCCAGAAATGGTACACACCTGTTTGGTGCATTAGGCGGGCCATTCAAATGTACTGGATACCTTAAAGTGGATGTAAACCTGACTCATGAAATTTGAACTGGGCACATATATCTGCAGTATTTTGTTATCTCTCTTCAGTGAGCTAAGTCCCATAGCTCTCTCCTGAACCGTTACTCTGTTATCAGCCTGATAACTCCTGACAAAAGCAGCCTGAATCTTCTGTCAGGAGAGGTTGCTAATTTTTTTTTTTTAGCAGGGAGCTGGTCCTATTACAAAACACCTCTAAGAGTCTCTGCCTATGAAGGGGGGTGCCTTTCCACCAATCAGCAACTTTAGCCATCTTGGCTGTATGTCCAGACATCACACTCTGTGTTAAACAGAAAGAGAAATTGTAACACAATCTTAACTTTCTAATCAGTATATAAAATGTGAAGACAGCAGATATGGATGTAAAACCTATGTAGGGAGATTTGGTTCATCTCTGTGTATCATCTGAGGTTGTCCACTTCACTGGGTGTATGGAGGGTTTACATCTACGACAGACTGAAAGGGCCCCAAAAGTTCTTATAGTGCGGTTGATTTACTAAATGCAAATCCACTTTGCACTACAAGTGCACTTGGAAGTGCAGTCACTGTAAATCTGAGGGGTAGATCTGAAATGAGGGGAAGCTCTGCCTATTTTATCATCCAATCATGTGCAAGCAAAAATGCTGGTTTTTATTTTCCTTGCATGTCCCCCCTTAGATCTACAGCGACTGCACTTCCAAGTGCACTTGTAATGCAAAGTGGATTTGCCTTTAGTAAATAAACCCCAATGTATAATGAAACAAAAAGTACACAGGTAAAGAGCATTTCAGCTTTACTAACTGAATTCATCTTACCCTGCAGGTTTTTTTTTCTGCTCATACGGCTGTATTTTAATAAATATATATAACAGCTGGGCCAGATTGATTTGTTCACAGAAATGATTGTGAAACCATAAAACTCCCAGCTTGAAGTGTAAGCAGAAAACTGTGGAAAGGACACATTGGGGAAAATAAAGATGGGGGTGCATGAGGCCAACGTTGACCATAACTGTTTAGGCAGAAAAGGAAAACCAATGTAACATATGCAATGTTTTTTATTGTTAACCAAAAAGAAAAACTGTTAAGATGATGCAAGTAAAAATGTATTGCACTGCGAAATAAAACTAGCTCTCCCCAGTAAGCAATATTTATACTAAGAATGCCATTTACAATACCACATGCCCCGTGCAATATTCTCCAGGGGGAGGAAATACAGTGACTGCTCAATGTGACGTTTACTTGGAGGAGACAGTTGTCCCCCTGGGTTCCTGTGGCTCTGTAAGGGGACAATAAGGTCTTTGCTTACAGGATCATGTCTTGCCATCATTGACAGTGCTCTGTGTCTAACCTTTAACCTCTTCAAGCCATGGTGACCTCTCTACTGCAGTCTACCAGTTCCGAGTGTTACAGTTAGCACATATTTAAACTGCAGAATTCAGGCTTTTGGGGGGTCCACTGGCCCCAGCAAAAGGCAACACTAAATATGACCTTTATATGAAAGGCTACATATCTTTGTGCAAAGAAATATAATCTTATCTTTTATAATCACAGTGGATAAAACGTATAAAATGCAGAATCTTCCTTTTCGTCACAAGTACCCTGCAACTACATTCATATATTTTACAAAAATAATAATGCTTGTGGTGTATACAGAAATGGTTTATTTTTGTGCTGCTTTTTTTTCTCCTTTTTACAATGAACTGGTATTGCCAATGTTGTATATATTTTTTGGTAGCTTTTCTTGTTTTATTCTTCAATTCCC
Organism: Rana kukunoris; assembly: GCA_029574335.1. Taxonomy (NCBI): domain Eukaryota; kingdom Metazoa; phylum Chordata; class Amphibia; order Anura; family Ranidae; genus Rana; species Rana kukunoris. The sequence goes on along the minus strand of CM056049.1, from coordinate 627,997,673 downwards.
TCAATAATGAATAAGTTATGAAAAAAAAAAAAAAAGAAGGAAAGAACAAAATCAGGAATCGTCAATACTTTGTCATTTGACCATCCCTGTTCTATATCATAGAATACAAATTCTACTCCAACATGTCCACCAATGAAGGTGTCCTTTCAACACCACTGCCGAAAGGGTTACCAGAAGCTATGTACACTGGTCATTCTAGAACAGTGCATTGCACACATATACAAGAAAAATACTGGTTTTATCCCCAGATCCTAGAATATATACAGAATAAAATAAGTTATCTAGTGAGAACTGCTGTTGGGCAGCATATATCTAAATATACATTATTAAAGTCTCTGCAGGCAGCTACTTTTTGGTTAGTTATCAGTATTTATACCATAAGCACTGGTCAGAGAACTGAGCAGCATCTAATAAAATTAAGTTTTGTTTTTTTTTTCTTAATTTTTCTTTTTTTTTTTTCTTTAGAAATATCGAGGAAAGCTCGGTTTAAAATAATTAAATGTACTACCATTTACAAGCTATGGGTTGTTAGATCTAATAAAATAAAAATTTATCCAAAAATAATGTTGCAGAACTCTTTGAGGCATGCGTGGAGACTATATACACACATTCATACCAAAAACACAACCAAAAAGATCCCGTCTGTTACCCATCTGCTTGGGCATGGCAACAAAAGAGCAAAAGGAGAAACTAAAGGACAAACGTATCAAACATAAATAATGAGCTCAATGGTTTCCACAGTCTTTATAAGTCATCTGCCAAAGTCACACGGGACAGTCTTGACACTGTACATATTTAGCAGGCTTCAGACTCAAGTGACCGTGACCAGAAGTCCACTGTCTTTCCCCATGGATCCAGTCTCCGTATTGCCACTGCTTGTTTATATACATCATGTTAGCCCTTTTGCTTGTGGATGGTACATTCTATATGTAACAGAACGGGATAAAATAGCTTCTACTGTCACATACATTTTACAGAACCAGAGCATCCATCACATTCCGCTGCTAGGTTTGGGGGAATAGGGAAGGGGGATTCTGAAAGTCCCACTTGCTGGAGTTCAGAACAGTCACGAAAAGGATGAAACTCAAAGACATACAGTAAATATCAAAAGGTGCTTCATATTATCTTTAGACGTCCAGTGCTTTCATTTTCGAGGCTTTCTTAGTAGCTGGTGCTCAAATGTCAGTGCTCACCAAACCGGTGACTGGCTTGGCTTTAGATAGGAGTTGGTAGGACTGCACCATACGTAGTGACATTCGGATTTCTACATTTAGCTCCATCAGTTTAGAACTGGCTTTGGACATGTCCTGCTTGGAGCCAACAATGGCAAAGCTGCCAGTTTGGCCCAGAGTTTGATGACGGAAATATATATGCAGCAGAGTTTGGATCGGATTGTCTTCTGAGCTGCCAAAGATATCATTGGGCCAGATAGTCCTAGAAAGCAATAGAAAAAAAAAAGAATTATGATGGCACAGGAACAAGCACTCTAGAAACACCACAGTGTTTCATCTCTTCAAAACAAAAACAGTTTTTTTTTCAGTACACATTTTAACACTTAAGACCCGGACCTTTATGCATATAAAGGACCTAGCCAGTTTTTGCGATTCGGCACTGCGTTGATTTAACTGACAATTGCGCGGTCATGCGACGTGGCTCCCAAACAAAATTGGTGCCCCTTTCCCCCCAAAAATAGAGCTTTCTTTTGGTGGTATTTGATCATCTCTGCGGTTTTTATTTTTTGTGCTATAAAAAAAAAATCTATATTTTTTACTTTTTGTTATAATAAATATCCCCCAAAAATATATAAAAAAAATGTTTTCATCAGTTTAGGCCGATGCGTATTCTACCTATTTTTGGTAAAAAAAAAAAAATCGCAATATGCGTTTATCGTTTGGTTTGTGCAAAATTTATAGCGTTTACAAAATAGGGGATAGTTTTATTGCATTTTTATAAAAAAATTTTTTTTTTTAGTACAAATAGCGGCGATCAGCGATTTTTTTCATGACTGCAACATTATGGCGGACACATCGGACAATTTTGACACATTCATGGGACCACTGTCATTTTCACAGCAAAAAATGCATTGTTTACTGTGAAAATGACAATTGCAGTTTGGGAGTTAACCACTAGGGGGCGCTGTAGGGGGGTGGGAACAGACGATCAATGACATTGCCACTGTAAAGAACAGGGAAGCTGTGTTTACACACAGCTCTCCCCGTTCTTCAGCTCTGGGGACCGATCACGGGACTCCGGCGGCAATTGGGTTTGCGGGTCCCATGGCGACGGAGCTTCGGACCGTATTGCGGGAGCGTGCCGGTGACCAACGGCTGGGCACTTAAAGAGGACACACAGGTACGTGCTTGTGCCCAGCCGTGCCATTCTGCCGATGTAAATGTGCAGGAGGCGGTCCTTAAGTGGTTAACTAGACATCAATATGTCAGTGTATATGGAAAGAAAGTGACTTGGGTACTCAAAATTGTAACTCCAGCTAAAATATTTTTTAAATAGTAAAAAACTGTATCTTCAGTACTACCATGTGGGTATCTTTTGAAGTTACCTTTGATCAGTTTTTACTGCGATTTGCGTTTTGCATTTTTTTTTTTTTTACTTTTTTTTGGGCAATATGTTGTTGGGCAGATAAAAAAAATGCAAAACACTGCAAAAACGTACTTCATGCTTTTCTGCAGCTTGTCCATTAAACCAAATAAAAAGCACAGTTTGCGTTTAAAAAAGTCCATGAACCTTTTAAGAAACGCAGAGGCTGAAAAAAAAACATAGGGGTGAACACATCCCATAGCAAACCATGTTAAATGAACTGTGGTGCATTTCTACAAAAAGCACTAAAAAACACATAGGTGTGAACTGAGCCTTACTACGCCATAAAGACAAACATTTTTGCTGGAGTTCAACTTAAATGTGACAAGCTACCAGTAGAATGGCAGCCCATGTGGGATCCTCCAGCTGTTTAAGAACTACACGCCCCATGACGCATTGTAAAACTCTGACATTCACATGACTAAGCATGATGGGAATTGTAGTTCCTGAATCAATGAAGGGCCGTAGTTTGGAGACCAAAAAAGTAAATTAATCATTTGGCCTCTATAAAAGCGGCAATTGTCATGGATGATGACAACATCCAAGTGGTTATAAAACTGGTGGTTGCCATGTTAACTGTGAATTCATGCCAACTACATATTTAAAAAAATAAAATAATTCATCACAAGAAAGATTTTAGTCGATTTTAAAATAGGCCTTCAAACTCGCCTTATGTATAGAAAACTCCACAGAGAGGACCTAAAGATGACCCATTGCAATCGCAACAGCAATAACACTAGATCCATGCTTATCAATTTCATCCCTTCGCAGTGGTTTGGTTCATAAATATACGCAATAATTTATTGCTCTATCGCATCTATGATTTCTATCCATTACATTTTTGTGCTGGTTTACAAGACATCTACCATCAACCTCCAGCTTGGTCAGGGGGACAAGGAGTAAATTAGGAAGAGCAAAACACAAATTGCCATCATGCTACTAATGTATTTTTACTTAAATTACACCAGTTTAAATCCAAAACATCCAAATGCCCATGAAAAAGAACTTCACAGAAGGACCTTCTATTAAGCCACACACTCTTGGTCAGATATAATAGTAATGAAGCTAATTTTGACCATACCTGAATGCCTTGACTTGTGCAATGGCTGACACAAATTCCTTTCCTCTAAGGGCCTCAATGAGAGAGTGGACAGCAGCCTCTGCGCTCGCTTGGTAAAAATCAGAGAAGTCACAATCCTCAATGCCAATGTCAGTGCTGGCTTCTGCTTCTTTCAGATATGCCTCCAGCTGACACAGCTCCTCGGACATGTTTATGACCTGTGAAATGTATAAAAGTAGATGTAAACCACCTTACAAACTGACACTTAACTGCCATTTCAACAGCCATTTTTAATATTTTAAAAACGAAAGCTTTTATGAACATAATTCCTGGTGATCCTGCCATGTCTTGTTCAGGCACATCCTGTCATAGGGTAATAATGCTCTGTACATGCCCCCCCCCCCCCCCCACACACAAAAGTGCTTCTATAGAGAACACAAGTGGCCATTTAAACACACACTTACGTAGGAATGGTCTGCTGTTATCAGAAAACCTACAATGAGAAATGCCATGCACCCATTGCTGGAGTACATGATGTAGACAGGAAGAGACTGCAAAGAGGCAACTGGATATCAACAGCACTGAAAAATAAAGAAGCCCACCAAACACAGACAAAAAATACATGCATCAATTATTCTGACACAGACAACACTAAAAAACAGACAGCTATTCTAACCCCTCAATTCTCTATTAAAACAGCCTTTTCTACTGTTTCATCATGGATTATCAAGTCTATCACAGACTGAACTTCCTGCAGCCAGGATGACGGTGTGTCAGGTAAGCACAGTAAATAGTTTTAACTCCACGACTGCCTCCTTGGGGCTGACAAATAAGCTTTAAGCAAATAAGGTGGCAGCACAGGCAACCAATGTTTAAGGCCTATTACATGTAATTACCTGTGATCACTATGTTCACTTCTAGCAAGTTTCTACACAAAAAGTAAAAAATAAAAAATAATTCAGACACAATTATAAAGTTTCTCTCAATTCTGATACCCCCTGAGGTATGGCTTTTGTACTGGGAGAGGACATAGATCCAGAAATTCAAACTGCATTTAATAGTGATACCCCACAAATATTCAATCAAGACGAGGAAATTAAAAATAAATTTAAGGAGCATAAAAAACTACTCATTAGACACCTGAACAGGAAATGGGATATCACATCCCTTGAAACTTATATATCTCATAGAATTATCCCCAGGGGTCTGCGAGATAAAACTATCCCAGCTGAACACCTCCACACCGACAGCTTTCTTCCAAAGTGGAAGGAGCTCTGTGTGAATCATGGTATAGCGGTAATGGGACTAATCGTTGAGGAGGAGAAAAAACAATTGATCTCCATTCAAAAAGAGATCCAAATAAGTGCGGAAGGACTTGATGAACTAAAAGAACAAGAGGAGTTCACCAAACAAAACGATCAATTAAAAAAGGATATTGAAAAAGTTCAATTGAATTTGAAAATAACTAAACAGGGCAAATTTAAACGTGATACCATAGATTTCAAAAAAGGTGAGATCTTCGACCTCACAATACGTCGGGGCCGTAATAGATCAGGTGCTCGAGTCGGACGATCCCAATGAAGGATACGTCGCAACAATAACAAAAAAACATCAAGTGACACAGAGGAGGACTCAACAAAAACAGTTATTTTTTTAGACCAACAGGGGGAAACCATAGACAACGATCAGGTCAACCCCTCAAAACCAAAGTCCAGTGTCAAACAATTGAGGTCCTTCAAAACTACCCAGGAACGCACCTACACAAGAAGTCAGAAAAGATAACAAATTATACTGAGTCACAGCCACCATTAGGCATGAGCGATCTCAAGGTTATTAATTTATCCAATTTTATTTTAACCCCCGATCACTTAGAACTCCTACAAAAGGGCATGAGTTTCTCCCCAGTGATGAACATGGACGAATTTACCGTCTTCAAGGATGTGACTCTATTTCTACGTAAGGTGTTCTATAGGTCACTATACTCAAATAATGAGTTGGCCAATACCAACCAACAACCAATAGAAAGCGAGGACCAAGCCGCACTCGACATCCTAAATTCCTTACTGGCGGAGAACTACTCACCAGAAGATGAGCCCTTAACTTTAATTAGACGAGCTAATCTCAGAATTAGATCACTCAAAATGCCCTCCCTATCAAAAAACAGATGGCTTAAGATGTTTCTTGACATGGTCCAGAGTGATTTAGAAAAAATAGACTGGACCAAGAAGACAACTGATAATTTAACAGCCAGCGAAAGGAGGGCTTTGAGTGATCTACAAAATGATAAAAGTATAGTCATAAAGAATAGTGACAAAGGCGGCAATGTCGTGTTACTCACCCAAAATCAATATGAATGTGAGTCTAAACGACTATTAAATGACACATCTACGTACGAGAAACTGTACTATAATCCTTTACAAATATTAGTTCGGGAACTAAACGGTAAATTGAACCTGGCCAAAGAAGAGGGCCTTCTGACCGCTAAGGAATTCAACTACCTCTCCGTACAGGAATACAATGTTCCGACATTTTATATCATCCCCAAAATCCATAAAAATCTAACAGAACCCCCAGGCAGACCGATTGTGTCTGCCTGTCAGGGGCCTATGGAACGCATTGGGAAGTACTTAGACCTAATGCTCAAGGAGATGGTGATTGACCTAAAATCTTTTGTGCAGGACACGCAACATGTCCCGGCATTGATGTCGAATCATTATATACATCGATACCCCACCAAACTGGCATCAAGGCCGTCAAAACTTTTCTATATACATCGATACCCCACCAAACTGGCATCAAGGCCGTCAAAACTTTTCTAAACAACACTTATCCTACCTCTGGATCACAAAATGAGTTCATTGTTGAATTATTGGAATTTGCCCTCAAAAATAACTGCTTCCAATTTATGAACAAGTACTATCGCCAAATTAAAGGCACCTCTATGGGCGCCGCATGGGCCCCGGCCTATGCGTGCCTTCACTTGGGACACTGGGAGGAAGAGGAGGTCTATACGTCACAAATGTATCGCCGCCACGTACTGACCTGGTGGCGATACATAGACGATGTATTAATGATATGGCACGGAACTGTCGAAACCTTACATCAATTCATGATCGAATTGAATCGAAATAAGCGTAATATCCATCTTACCTATACAGCTGATCCCAAAAAACTATCTTTTTTAGATCTGCAGATTACCCCAAGTAAGGGCCAACTTACCACATGCACTTTCCGCAAAAAAACGGCGGCAAACACACTGCTACATGCCACCAGCCATCATCCTCATTGGTTGAAGAACGGTATTCCAGTTGGACAATTCCTACGAATTAAACGGAACTGTTCCAACCCCGATGATTACAGGCGCGAAAGCCAGGAGCTCTATACACGATTCCGAGAGCGAGGCTATTCGCATGCCCAAATTAAAAAAGCGCGGAAACGAGCAGCGATTAGGGATCGTGTAGATTTGCTAACTAACAAAAGAACAGTTGAAAAACTCCATTCAAATCCCAATGAGCCCATTAGAATTATCACCCCATTCGGCTCGCAATGGGATTCTATTCGAACTGTCTTGGAAAAGCACTGGGGCATCCTAACTAATGCCCCGGCCTTAGCCAAAATAGTTAGCACAACACCAAAAATGGTGGCACGCTGAGCAAGAAATATGGGGGACATATTGATCAAATCCGAATTCGTCAAGGAACCAAATACCACATGGCTTTCCAGTTACCCACGATCCTTGGGTATGTTCCCATGCAACAGATGCCAAATCTGTCCCTATGTTGATCGAACTGCTACATTTAATGATGCCTATGGACAGTGTTCCTTTGAGATCAGGAGTTTGATCAATTGTTCCACCACACGAGTGATCTATATGATTACTTGCCCCTGCCCCAAGATTTACATAGGCAAAACAAAACGCCCCCTAAAAGTACGCATTGGTGAGCATTTAAGAGAAATTAATGAAAAGGAGAAAAATCCAGAAAAACCCCTTGCCAAACATTTCGCTGAATTCCATGATCGAAATTCTAAAGGAATGACGGTCAAGGGGATCTATGCCCTCAATTTACCAAACAGGCGGGGTGATTTCGATCGGATTTTGTTACAGAAAGAAAAATCCTGGGTGTACCGCCTTAAATCACTTGTGCCCATCGGTTTAAATACCGAACTCAACTTACAAGTTTTCTTGAATCCTTAAATACAACCCTGTGATCGATAAATGATACCAACTTCCCATTTACATATAATGTTTTCAATTACCTCTACTAGTACCAATATCCTTGTGATTTGTCCTCTACTTCCTGCACTGTTCCTTCACCCTCTTCACATTTTCTTTCTGAGTGTATAATCTTATTTTATTTTCACCCTACCACTTCTAAATATGCCTTAGAATTCCTTAAAAATATAGGTAAATTTTACCCTTTTTCTCCCCCCCCCCTCCCCCCTCTCCGCTATTAAGAAAGCCATAAAACCTCAGTTTTAAAAAACGATCATTAAATTTGTTTTTTATATGCAGAAATGATGAGACCATTCCTTAATACACGTCAAAATGAGAGAATGAATATCTTAGTATAATTCCACCATGTCCGTTACATCTCACACGTCTACTGAACGACTGATCACCTTGTTAAATGGTGTTAAGCATCAGCTGATTTCCGTCAACAAAAGACGATGGTCAGCTGATGTAAAATCACGTCCAGGAAGAAGCTACGCCATTGGGTACGGCGAAACACGTCGACGTCACCTCTGACGCTAGTCACGTGACGATACGATCGAATGTGCACGAGAAGGACGGAGACGCAGCACTCGATACAGCGTGTACAGCTGGTTTGAAGAGCCGTCCACCTGAACCCAGAAGGATACCCTGCAACATAGGGATATTACCTAGGGTGAACCATAACATCAACCTACACAACCTTGACCATCACCTAGAGGAATCGCTGTTGCCCATGCAAAACAGGATTACACTACTGCACTAATGCACAGCGCAACAAGCGGCATGATTCAGCCCTGGGTGAACGCCAGTGACTTATGGTAATGTACAGAATACCTATTGAGCATAACTCTGCTTTCCAATCTGAATTGAACCCGCAAATTCATTTATGGTCATCGAGTTGTCTATAACAAACCAGCTACACAGTGCAATAGTATACTGATTGATAAAAGTCTTAAATACACCTACTGTCAGGATTGACTTTACCAACAGGACTTTTTCTCTTCAGCATTTCCTAATCAATAAGGAACTATATGAATTTAACCATATTATTTACAACTATGAACATCATAATGTTATAGATATAACCAAAGGTGGAATCCTACAATAGTTCAGAATTAAAAATTACGCTGCAGCAGGAATATTACTATTGCTTCCTCTCCTCCTTTCCCCTCTCCTTTCTCTGCACATATTGGGTTCAGCCACCACACACAGCCCTATTTTTGGCACAACATGGTTGGACATCAGGTGATACATTGTTTTTCCCTGATTATATTTATGTCCATATAACCAAGTAAACATTATTATTATTTTCTTGAGAATATAGTGCTGAGACAGTGATGACTGAACCCCCACAGTCCGGACTAGTGTTGTGATTCTATGTTGTCCAGTGTGTGTCTTGTTAGTAATATATGTTCATGGTGGGTTTTTATTTTTAGACAACTTAATTGGCCTTTTTAAAGGCTAAAAGACTTTTTGTACCAATACACTTTGATACTTTAATAAACTTTTTTGTACCAAAGTAGCAAATCCAGACTATTAATTTGTTGCCAACAGTAACCCCTTTTTTTCTTCTTGAATCTCCTCTGAGATTAACATCCCCATTTCCCCTCCCCTCCCCCTACCCCTTTTCCCCATTCCGGGTCCCCTCCCTACCTTTATATTGTTACCTTCTTGATATAATAGTGACCACAACCTTTTTTGAAACCACCAATCTATATATCCCAACCAATGCACACATCTCCATGCTATATGGCCTTTAGCCACCATACCTCTGCCTCTTTCTTAATAGTATCCACTTGATTGATGAGCTTGCAGTAGGCCTGGAAGAGCAGCAGCAGTTGGAAGTGCAGTTTGTAAAGCCTTCGGCACATCTCAAGCTCCTAGACAACATGGAGGAATTGCAAGACGTGATTTTGGTGTACTAGTCCTACATAATAGACTATAATCAAATGTTGTTACTGGTTAATGCAAGGAAGAAACGGGCAGGCATCTAATGATTACAAAGGGTCAAGAACTGTGTTAAATAAAATAAAAAACACATGGAAACGGCCTTGCTAAGGTAATCAGACGTGCTACTTAGAAAACAGCAGTCGGTTAGATTCATTTTATGAGGAAGACTAATAAGCAAGCCAACAAAAAGAGAACTAGACCTAAGTTATATCATACTGATTCTAGCAGTATGTGCATGTGGTACTATACTTACTACACATGTAGAAGGAAAACCAATTCAGTATATAGATCACTGTCTACCCACTACTACTATTAGAGGCTTTTCCTAGGTTTCTCTGTATACTTGAACCAGTTCTTGGGCTTCTTGAAGGCTCATGCATACTGCTATTTTGCAGCGACTGGGTCATAAAAAAATATATAGCCATTACCCTTGTTTTCTTTTTCCCCAATACTTATTTCGTAAGCAGCTAATTAAAGCCTTGGTGCCCAAAAATTTTTTAGTAGCTTTATTGTGCAACCGTCAACCTGCCAATAACTCTATGCCTAATTTGCCTACCAACATTTTTAAAGGGCATATACCGTATATACTCAAGTATAAGCCGAGGCACCTAATTTTACCACAAATAACTGGGAAAATGTATTGACTCGAGTATAAGCCTAGGGTGTTCATTTGCATGCCTCACTGTGTCTATGACTAGACTGATGTTTAACATGGGAGTCTATGGAAGGGGTGCCTGGCTTTGAAAAATCAGTGCTCCCCAGCCGTAGGTCCCCCAGACAACATACTTTGTACACTTGTAGAGGAGAAATGGGGCTATATGTGTGCCAGGGTCCAGGGGACCTACGACCGGCACCGGGTCCCCCAAACTCACCAGAGAAATTACTGTTTAAAATGGGAGTCTATGGAAGGGGTGCCTGGCTTTGAAAAATCGGTGCTCTTCGGCCGTATGTCCCCCAGACAACAAACTTTGCACACTTGTAGAGGAAGAGTGGGGCTACATGTGTGCCAGGGGACCTACAGCAGGCCAGTACCAGATCCCCAAAGTCCAGAAGATCAGGCACAAAAAGGTGACTTGAGTATAAGCCAAGGGGGCATTTTCAGCACAAAAAAAATTTGCTGAAAAACTCGACCTATACTCGAGTATATACGGTAATGCTTTTATTTGGTGCACTGCTTTAATAAAACTCCTGCTCACAATTTTATAAGCGGACAAAATGTGCAAAAGACAGGCTTAACTGTTATTTTACTTAATCAAAATACTGCAGTGCAGCCAACAAAGAAGAGATTCCTATTGACTGTGAGGCTGCAGTAGCAGGGCGTTACCTTGCTAGTTTTGGAAGCAAGCTAGCAAAACCATAGGACATAGTTGGGGTTTACCAATTCTGTTCCTGGTGAGCTGTCATTAGCAATAGGATTGCTAGTGTGGCATAAACATAAAAAAAGAGCCAAAAAGGACAGCAGCATTTGTTGATGATGGCGGTTTGAACTTACTTTTTATTAATATGTTGCAGATTAAAGAGGTACTCCAATAAGCACTATTGCATCTAAATAGTTCCTTTAACAAAACCCAACAGCAAATTTAGAGAAAATGAATAACTATTTTTGTGTAAAAACCCTACTATTTGTAACGGTGTTTGCCAAACTGTTCATATTTTAAGGATAGTCATACAGGAAGCCAATTAGTATGGCAACTGATGTGTGTGCCTTTGGTGTGACTTGAGGATAGGTTTTAAACACAATGGTCCGGATTCACGTAGAGAGGCGTATCTTTGTGCGGGCGTAGCGTATCTTGTTTACGCTACGCTGCCGCAACGTTGAGAGACAAGCCTGGTATTCACCAAGAAAATGCGCTCAACGTTGCGCCGGCGTAGTGTATAATTGTGAACGTAAGTCAAAGTAGGTGGAAGTGGGTGTGTAACATTTAAATGAAGCGTGACCCCATGCAAATGATGGTCTAAGCTTCAAAAAACGAACTGCGCATGCGTCGGCTCTTGGACGCATCCCAGTGTGCATGCTCACAGTTACGTCGAAATAGCTGCCTAAGATACGTCGAACACTGCCTTTGACGTGAACGTAACCTACACCCAGCCCTATTCATGTAGTACTACGTAAACGATGTAACATACGACGGCTGTTCCGACGTCCATACCTTTGCATGGGTTGCGCCACCTTTAGGTGGAATAACTTTACGCCGGACGTACGCCTTACGTAAACGGCTTATATTACAGCGACGGGCGCAAGTCTGTTCGTGAATCGGCGTATCTCAGTCATTTACATATTCGACGCGTAAATCAATGGAAGCACCCCTTGCGGCCAGCGTAAATAAGCGCCCACGATACGCCGGCGTAGGCAAGTTACGTCGGGCGGAGGAAGCCTATTTTCAGACGTATCTAGCGTCGGGAATCGGCGTAAAGATACAACGGCGCACATTTGGACTTACGTCAGTGTATCTGGAGACACGTCGGCGTAAGTCTTTCGTGAATCCGGGCCACTATTTTTTAGTCTGTGTATATTTCTAACAGTCAGACACAGTAGAATTAAAATATGAAATCATTCAATCAAATTTTTTTATGAAGCATGTCATCCCTTGCATGCCATCCAATGTGAGTAGGCTGTGTGTGTGCCCTTGAACTGCTAGACAAAGCTATGTGCATAGCAAATATATGATCTGCCAAACAAACTAGAGATATTTCTGTTAAAGCCATAGTTTACATACAGAGGGTAAAATAAAGTATTGAACACGTCACCATTTTTCTAGGTAAATATATTTCTATAGGCGACATTACATTTTCACCACATGTCGGTAACAACCCATGCAATCCATACATACAAAGAAACCCAAACAAAAAAAGTTCACAAATTAAGTTGTATGTAATAAAATGGAATGACACAGGGAAAAATTAATATTAAACACGCAACTAAAATGTATTTATTACTTCGTACAAAATCTTTTATTGGTAATGAAGGCTTCAAGACACCTCCTGTATGGAGAAACTAGTCACATTGCTTAGGTGGGACTTTGGCCCATTCTTCCAGTCGTTAAATCTTGAAGGTTATGTGGGCGTCTTCTATGAAGTTTTCCTTTCTTTCAAACCATTTGAGAGTTTCCTTGGCATTGGGATCATTGTCTTGCTGAAATGTCCACCCTCATTTCATCTTCATCATCCTGATAGATGGCATCAGATTTTTATCAAGAATGTCTTGGTACATTTTTCCATTCATCCTTCCGTCAATGACATGAAGTTTGCCAGTACTGTATGCTAAAAAACAGCCCCACACCATGATGTTCCCGCCTCCAAACTTCACTGTTGGTATGGTTTTCTTTGGGGCGATGTGCCATTTGACCTCCAAACGTGGTGTGCATTACTACCTTCCTCAGAGTTTAATTTTGGTCTCACCTGACCAGACTATATTCTCCCAGTAGGTCACAGGCTTGTTTAAATGTTGTGCAGCAAACTTTAAACGAGCTTCAACATGCTTTTTCTTCAGAAATGGAATCTCACATGGTGCATACAGGCTATGATGGTTGAGTGCAATACTTATTCTTTCTGAAGCCCTCTACAAGTGGTCCTTGGCTCTCGGACAACTCTTTTGATAATTATTTTCACTGCTCTGTCAGACATCTTGCGAGAAAAACCTGGTCATGATCGGTTTATGGTGAAATTATGTTCTTTCCACTTCCAGGTTATGGTCCCAACAGTGCTCACTGGAACATTTCGAAGTTCTGTAACCAATGTCATCAGTATGTTTTGCAACAATAACGTTGCAAAATTTTTGAGAGAGTCCTTTGCTTTTACCCATCACGAGAGGTTTCGTGTGTGACACCTTGGTAATGAGACACCTTTTTATAGGGCATCTGTTGAGACTGAACTAGCTGATATTAATTTGAACTGACATGGGGATGATTGCTTTCTAATTACTGATACATTTCAGCTGGTGTCTTGGCTTTCCATGCCTTTTTGCACCTCCCTTTCTTTACGTGTTCAATACTTTGTTTGTGTCATTACATTTTTTTTACGCATTACTTAAATTCTGAACTTATCCGTTTTGTTTTTGTGGTGATGTGTTCTATACTTATTTTACCTTCTGCATTTCCCTTCCTTTCTCCTACAGGTTCTGCTCTGGGGCATTATATTAGTTATGCACCAACAACTGTGTTGGTTGGGTTTGCCAATTCAGTTGCATATTCCGGGCACATCTCAGTTTTTTTTGTTTACTAGGCTGTATTTCTACTTTTCTGTTCTTGTACTATTTATTGGTAGGCAGCATCCAAGCCCTACAAGTAAGAAAGGTGTTATGGCAGAAGAAGAAAGGCTGTCAGAATACTACCCTATAATAAAATGGAGGTTCTCTTCATTTTCAGTATATCCTAACACATTTATTGTAACAAGATGATGATAATAACCAGAATGGCAAGACAAATCTCAGAAACTACATATGAGCAAGGAGATTTTAATGAGCAGTCAACAGTATATGGACAAATACTATGCAGACCCAGCGCACACTGTAATCTTACAATGGCAAGACGTTGCTAGCTCAACAAATGGACAAGACAGGTGATCTGATCTGACATGTTAAGTATTGGATAAATGGAGAACCATCACTTACTGCTAGAACTTCCATTTGCTAAGCAAGAAGGAGAGCAGGTCACAAAAACACAAAGAAAGAAAAAGACGGAAAGTTAGTTACTGTATACTCTGAAAACTTCGGGCAAACAGACAGTAATGTCTTAACAGCTTCTCTCTAAAAGCGAGATCGCCTGAGTAGTATTATACCGGCAATAAGAGCCTAAAGGAGGCATGTGCTAAAATCAAGACCAAATTATTTTCTAAGAGACTACTTAACAAGCCCTGTAAACACTATTGAAGGCATCCCACAGTGGCTGAACATAACCGATTGCCAAGATGCTATTTCCCAAAGGATAATACAACCTATTAATAATAATTACTTTTTGCATGGAAAGGGCTGGGTTACCATTCAGCCAAGAAAATTGAAAAAAAAAATCAATAGTTATACATGTCTTATATGGTGAAATTCAAATTCAAATCATAAACACAGTAACCAAACCCCTCTGAGATTCACTTTATTTCTACAACATCAACATGTTCCGTGGTGCATTACAGAAACTAAACCTAATTTCAGTAGGAGCCAATTAACCTACCATGTTTTCTGGATATGGGGTGAGAGAACTGAACATCTGCCCAGCTTAGGCATTTCACTCATGCTAAACATTTATTTGGTGGGAAGGGACAGATTACTCCACTATGTATAAAACAGTCTAGATTGGTAATGTCAGCAAGAGAAAGGACAGTATGGGATCTTTGCAATCAATCCAGTCTAATTTTTGAGGGGTGCGGCATTATTTTGTAAGAATGCTAGGAAAATGGACCGAATAGCATAATAAATCTTCACAAAGGGTATTATCTCTATAGGAAGGACAGCACCATTCTCTAAAGTTAGTCTTCTGCTATGTCTTCTTGAAGATGGCACACATCAGCAAGATTAAAGTGCTTCTAAAGGCTCAAGTTTTTTTTTACCTTCATGCATTCTATGCATGAAAATGAAAAACCTTCTGTGTGCAGCAGCCCCCAAATTAAATCCAGCGATGTGCACAAGAGCCTCAGCTCTCTGCGGACTCTTCTATCTCATTGGCTGAAACAGTTAGTCAAACAGTCAATCATAGCCAGTGAGCCAATAAAAAGAGAGAGGGGGTGGGGCCAAGCCTTGGCTCTGTGTTTGAATGTACACGCAGAGCAGCGGTTCAGATTCCACCCTGCTTGGGTGACCCCACAGCAAGTGGTTTGCTCTGGGGGCACTTGGCAGGAGGGAGGGGCCAGGAGCACCAGAAAAGAGGAGGATCTGGGCTGCTCAGTGGAAAATCATTACACAGAGCAGGGAAGTATGACATGTTTGTTTGTGTGTGCACCTACAGGCAATCTGTTATCTACCTAAGGCTAAAGGTTTTAGGGTTCTTTAATCATGCACACCGGCTATAGAGGGTCCAGGATACACAATACACCTAGAACTAGTTATTGCTACGTGTGTGAAGGAATATAACAAAACCTATTATTCTAATTAATGCTTTTTATACCTCCAGGGAAAGGAGTTTATTCTGTCCACACCCTGCACATCCAAATTTACAATAATTCCTACTAGCTGAGTTTGAAGATAACTAGGTCAGCTTACCTGGGTTTCTGTATTGGGAACATGACTGCCATCTCCAGAACGGAATGTTTTCTTGCAATTTTCCAGCCACTAATCAAACACACAAGACATATTACAATTAATAGTTCAGTCTTAACGGACTACATACAACAAAGGATATGGATAAAGAATAACGAATAAGCAATTCTAGGCAAAAGGTAAATGCACACAGTGAGCTACTAATGCTATTGTGCCGAGTCGCCCCCAAAGTCGTGCCGCCCCTGTGTGAATAAGCTCTAACTTAAATGCATCTATAGAAATTTTGAAAATGGATACAAGTAAAGGCTCCCGTCTAAACAAGTGCCAAATCCAGGAACTATGTAATGCATAAGCTTCATAAAGTAAACTATTTTTTTTTTTTCCTTTCCTGACCGAGCCAAATCCTCTGTTTAGGTCTCACATGCTTTCCCTTTAAGACACTGCAGCTCACAGTGGGAGGGTTTCAGCAACAGTGGGAGGGTTTCAGCAACAGAGGCAGTGATTCCTATACATACAGTGAGGGAAAAAGGTATTTGATCCAATTGCTGATTTTGTACATTTGCCCACTGACAAAAAAATGATCAGTCTATAATTTTATTATTATCACTGTATTTGCTGGCGTATAAGACTACCTTTTACACTTAAAAAAAACTGGCCAAAAAGCCAGGTCAACTGCTCGGATGCCTACTGGATGTGCGGTAATACTGTAGCTTCGGCTACATACAGTATATACTGCTTAGCCAATCCCGGTGAGCGATGCATTCAAATGAATACAGAGCCTGCTCGAATTGGGGTAACAACCTCTGCCAATCCGAGTGCCTACATACAGTAGCCTGCTCGGATTGGCTTTCAGAGTCAGAGAGGTGTGGGCTGATGATGTTACAGCCTCTGCCAATCCAAGCAGGCTTTGTATTCATTAATAGAATACATTGCTCGCCGTGATTGGCTCCAACTCCAGGAAGACAGAAGAAGAATATGGCTCCAGAAGAAAGAAATATGAAGCATCGGAATGGGGGTCGTACAGGCAACAAATCTTAAAAAACTGTAAAATTAGGGGATCGTCTTATACGCCTGGTCGCCTTATACGCTGGCAAATACGGTATATTATTTTAACAGTGAGAAACAGAATATCAAACAAAAAATCCAGAAAACCGCATTTCAAAAAAAGTCAAAAAATAAACCTACCATTAAAATTATAGACTGATCATTTCTTTGTCAGTGGGCAAGCGTACAAAATCAGCAGGAGATCAAATACTTTTTTCCCTCACGGTAAAATCAGTGGGCAGGCCTGGGTGTGGCCAAGTGCGGATTGATATGCTACAGGCTTGAGAATGACAATTGATAATCCTAATAGCCATGCCCTCTGTAACATCTTCACATCCCACCATAGTGCAAGCACGAAAAGCCTATAGAATAGTTGTTCAGCATCATCTCCACACATCACAGGAAGCTACTGTAGCGCTACCCCATTCAGGAGCCGCTGGTTGTTTTTGGGATCGGTGTATTACGTTACCTTGTAGTATGTCTAGGGGTAGTAGCAGTGAGTAGTAGTGAGTGAATGTCCAGTCAACCAATGGGTTTTTTAAATGCTTTATTCCAAGGCACAACACGGCCAACATCAACATGTAGTAGGATAAGAAAGTTTGATGAAGCAAAAGTGCAGTATCAGGCCCTGGATGATGATGAAAGCAAGCCTGCTTTCAGTAGCAATGTAACAAACGTCGCCACTCTAGCCAAAGTGGGTGAAGTGCATCGGGACAGACTTTTGCCATAAGCCTGGCAGCCGAAATGTCACTTTAGGTTGCTAGGAGGAACAGACCTCTGCCACAGGCCTAGTACTTCAGTACTCAAATGAACAAGATGGATTTAGCAAATCCTCCCAGTAAATGTAATGAAAGGGTCACCGGTTGACAGCTGCCATGTACCTGTCAAGGCCTTGGTGACCAGATCCCCGATGGTTCGTTTAAGTCTCCTGGACAACCTGCTTTTGGGCTCTCCCTGAGCCGATCCCCCACCATTCAGCCCTCTGCTTAGGATCCTCTCAATAAAGTTGGGGACCAGTAAGTCACTGGGGTCCCTCTCAACATTAAGATGGAACTCCGTGCAGCATGCGTTTCCAGCCGGATGGGCCATGCCGGTGGGGTCCGTGGATGCGCACACCCTGAAGGTGGATGCCGCACCCCGAGCCTGGACCCCGCGAAGAAGAGAGCCCACACCACCCCGAATCATGGCGTCCGTCCCAAATATACCCCTCCCCAGCATGCCCTGCGAGGTCCAACTCCTCTAATTGGCTGCTGGGGAAAAGTGGCTTTGCCAGAACCCCTCTAGCGCCACCTGCCGCCCAGGGATAGGATCGCATCCCTGGAGCGCAGACTGGCCCACAGGATAGTTCTGGAAGACAGCAGCCTGAAATTTGACAAATTATGAATGGGAGCCAAATAACTCTCCCATTCACCCACTAACTTTAGCGTAGTGCCCGTACTGAAAGTAAGGGGGCGCTACACTTCATTAAGGTGGACTTCACTGGCAAGACCAACAGGTATTTGAGGGACTTCTCAGGAGGATCAAGACAAAACTGTAAGGGCAGGTGCATCGATTATAAAGTTCAGCAGCATTTTATTTTTTTATGACAAGACAAGAACAAGAAGTATAAAGCAGCCTTACAGAAAAAACACCAAACCACATGAATGTTGCATTTAATGCATGAGTTATTTGGTCACATGACAGGTCCATAAAAATATAAGCAGGCTGGAGTGTTCATCCCTTGTAACGTTATGATTCCTTATTTCCAGCTATTTATAGATTTTTCATAGTAATCACTATAACCTCTGGCTAACCTTCAAGGACTGCAACAATGAGAAAAGAAGAATGTGTTTTCCTGGTCGGCTCAATTTAATAAAGGCTACTCACTTAGTGAATTAACCGCAGAAGTCTGCATTAGTGAGGGAGAAGGCGAAGGAAGGGCTCTCTGAGGAATACAGTGCCAGATTCAATTAGTGACATGGACCCAAAGTCCACCGCAAATCTTATTTTCTCCTGACAGCTGCCTTTATAGAATAAGTGCTCAGAACAAATAATGAACAGCCTCCTTCACAACCACACCATGATGTAGTGGGAGGAGTCATCCCTACAGACATTGTCCTTTATTAGGAATATATGCTGCCAACCTGTATTTTTTCTTTCAGGTATCAATCTAATGCAGAGCTCAGACTTTATGCAGATACTTTGCAATGACAAATCCTTCTGCCCATCCTGGGCACAGTCAGTAGTGGCAATTCAGTAATGTATTAACACCTAGGGGAACATTTCTAAAAAGTGGGAAAAAATGAGTTGTTGCCTTTGTTTCATTTAACTAGGACCGCTTAAAGTGGGGTTTCACCCTAAAAAAAAATTCTAACATTACATGGAGCCGGCCTATGAGACCGACAGCATGCTGTTTTTTTTTTTTTTTTTAATCGTACATACCTTTTTAGGGCTATTTTCACCCCTCGGCTTTCCCGCTTGGAGTGGGCGTTCCTAATCACAGTGATTGACGTGCTTTCGACCGGCGGCACATACTGCACGTCACGAGTTGCTAAAAGAACCCAAACGTCGGTGCAGCTCTATACGGCGCCTGCGCACCAACGTTCGGCTTCTTTCGGCAACTCCTGGCGCGCAGTATGCGCCGTTCGGAAGCACGTCAATCACAGCCTGTGGTTATGAACGCCCAATCCCCGCGGGAAATCCGGGGGTGAAAATAGCCCTAAAAAGGTATGTACGAAAAAAAAAAAAACAACAGCATGCTGTCGGTCTCATAGGCCGGCTCCATGTAATGTTAGAATTTTTTTTTAGGGTGAACCCCCGCTTTAACTCCAGCTTTCTCTGTAGGGGGATCTGTCCACTGATCCTCTGCTGAGCAGAGCGTGTGGATGATAGGTCTGTGTCCACCCAGTTTATGCAGCGTGGACACGGACACAACCCGCTCTGTTCTATAGGCAGTCGGATGTAAACAGACTGGTTGTCCGTTTACATGGACTGCACTCTGATCCGATATACGTGGGTATAAAAGGACACAAGTCTGTTTACATCTGCCACTCCATTGAGGAGAATGGAGGGTCTGATCTGGTGTGCCTAAAAAACAGACTGGCAGACCCGATTGGATTTCTCATGTGAAAGGGGCCTTTCTATGTGCAGCAAACTGCATTGGTCCAGTTTGTCCTTTCTCCACTTCTTATCTAGGATTTGGAATACACACAAAAAAAAATCATTAAGGACCTATTGAATCAAATTAAAACAAGATTAGGTCACTGCAGTTGGCTGATACTGAAATGCAAAAAGAAAAAAAAAAACTATTTTTATTTATAAACATTTAACCTGCATTGTTTACAACCAGTGCATACGTTTCCCGAGAGTAGACAACGCCATGGAATAAACAGCTCTGCATTTCCCAAGAAACTATTTTCTAACCACTATGATGTTTGCTGAGAAGCAAAACTCCAGCCTTATGTTCCGTCTTGCAACCTTGTACAGACGCCTCCTCTGTACTGAAATTGCTTATTCTGATGAGATGCTGCAGCAGGTCATTTTGAGCCCCTCTTTCTGGCTGGAGGCCATCCAGCATTATCTAGCCATTTCCATTTGACATATACAGCAGATTGCAGAGCATGGTGGATAATGACTTTGCTGATCGCATCTGCTAAAAAAAATAACAAACAAAAAAAAAAAACCTCTCTACTTGCATAGAGGGGAAGTTCCCCTCCTGAGTCATTGTCAATATAGAATCTGAATAGAAAATCTTAAATTACATAGGCTCCTTAGAGCATAGCACTAATACACGGTGAAGATACCAGCAGTTGCAGCCTCTAGTGCAGTGGTTCTCAACCATTCTAGTGCCGTGACCCCTTGATGAAATTTCCCAAGTTGTAGGGACCCCTAACAGTAGAATTTCCGTAGCGTGGGTTGTCAGCACCCAAGGCAAGACAAGTAATTTGTGCCCCTAACCCACGGACATTCAGGGCTCCCTGAGTCCCTTCCACTCGTACAGTATTGAAACCCCTTGTGGTACATTTTAGGATGTACCACTCTCTCTATGTTCTCCTTTCTTTCCCTTTTATCTCTATCTTAAGTTCTTGTTTTTTTTTGTTCCCAATATCCCTCTCCCTTCCATGTATTCTCCAGCTCTGTGTTGTCTTGCAGCAGTGACACCTATGCCGAAATCAGAAGATAGGGTCTCCTCCAGCCCCTCCCACTTCACATTTCCCATCAGTCAGCTGACTTCTAGTCTCTGCCTGCCCCACAGCCATGCTACAGGATCCAGGGACTGCCCTCCTGGGCGGCTGCAAAAAGACTGAGTGCTGAGGGCTTCAGGAGCAGCCCAGGATTTGGTGACCCCTGGCAAATCATCATTTGACCCCCGAGGGGGTCCCGACCCCAGGTTGAAAACCACTGCTCTAGTGCACCACCTACCTACGGTAGGTGGATAATATGAAACATCCACATGCAATTTGGCATATTTATCTGACTAAAGAAAACAAATTTAGAGTCATTGTAGCGCCTGTAAAAATACATTGTATTTTCATCCAATTTCCTCCATTATCTAAATAAAGGCCGATAGACAGACATCAGTACCTGTTCTGCTGCTTCTCGTTTAACATTATATGTGTCCAAGTGTTCTTGTAGTTCTAAAACACTGAATTTCAAGGTCTCCAACAACCCACAAGACATCAGCTAAAATAGAGAACGAAACACCATATTACCAATGCAGTTCTATAAATATTGGAATACAAAACTTAATACTGAGATTACTGTATTACATACTGCATATAGTGCATTGTTAGCGTGTGCCTGCATGACACACATTATTATAGGTTTATTATTGTGTAATGAAGTATTAGCTGTGGATTGACACTAAACTGTTGAAAAATATGCCTAATGGCGCGTACACACAATCACTTTTCGGCATTAAAAAAAAAATAGTTTTTCAGCATGTAGAAAAAAAGTTTTTCCAACTTCATCATTAAAAACGTTGTTGCCCACACACCATCGTTTTAAAAAAAAATGATGAGCAAAGCGCGGTGATGTACAAAACGTACGATGGCACTCTAAAAGGGAAGTTCCATTGAAGCTCCTGTCTCATAACTTGCTTCTGAGCATGTGCGAGTTTAAAACATAGGGCCAGATTCAGATACACTTAATATTGCGCTGCGTAATCGAAATACTCTACGCTGCCGCATTTCACCAGGCTCTACACCGAATCCTGGTAGATTTTTGCCCGTACGCTACGGCGGCGTAGTCTATTTCTCGCCGCGTAATCGAAATACGCGATTGGGGGGCGTGAAGCATTTAAATTAAGCGCGTCCCCGCGGCGATCGAACTGCGCATGCTCCGTTCAGAAATTTCCCGCCGTGCATTGCGCGAAATCACGTCGTTACGTCATTCGTTGTTTGAGTAGCGTCATTTACGAACATTCCTATTCCCGGACGACTTACGTAAAAAATAATAAAAGACGTCGGAAAACGTAGAAATTCGACGCGGGAACGACGGCCATACTTAACATGGGCTGTCTAATATTAGAGCAGCAAAAAGCTGATATAGTGTTACGTAAAAAAAAGATGACTAAACGTGCCGTAAGAGATTGCGATTGAAGATCGTAATTTCTGGGATCGCCGGCAAAAGCTTATTAGCATACCCCGACGCGGAAAACGACAGGAAGTCCACCCAGTGGCCGCAATTTTATTGCAGCGTAGATCCGAAGGCGTACGAACACGTAATCCAGTCGAATTGAAGCCCGCAGCCGGTATGGTTTGAGGTTTCCGACTAGCTAAAAAACGCGCGTAATTTGAAATTACTCCAGTCTAACATCAGTCTGGCCCATAGTTTTTAACGCTGTTTTAGCCCACACACGATAATTTTTTACAACCCGAAAAACGTCATTTTTAAAAACGACGTTAAAAAATGCAGCATGCTCGAATTTATTTTTTTGTCGTTTTTCAGATGATGAAAAACGATGTGAAGCCCACACACGATCATTTTAAATTACGTTTTATAAAACGTCTTTTTTTCATGCCGAAAAATGATCGTGTGTACGGGGCATTAGAGTGCCCAATCATCATACAATGGCTGAAGAAGTCCCGCTTTCTGCACAGCTAGGTGAGTGGAAATATGTTTTACGTTTAAAAGATTTTTTTATTTTTTTCTGTGTTAAGAACATCAAGAAATAGACAATATAAAATCAGCCAACTTAGCACATGGTATTAGAATCTACACAATAGGATTATACCAAACATGTAACAGTGGCATAAGAATCACAATTCAGACACATTGGAAATGTAAGAAAGAAGAAAACAAAAAATGGGGGGGGGGGGGGGGGGGGCTGATTGTGGTCGGTGCCATCTTTCCATGCTTGACCAAGATTTGTATTAGTAAGGGTAAGATGGCTGACATGAAATAGAGGAGGTAAGGTATGAAAAGTATAGGCAAAGAGAGGAAGGGGAAGGAAAAGAAGCCAAGGAGAGAGACATATCCAGTAAGTAGAGGGGGACCCTAGGGTGTGTCAGAAGTGCTATAGTTCTGGTTGGGTCCACGGAAAGGGGGCACATAGATGTAAGTCGCCCAAGGTTTCCAAGTCGGGAAATATGTTTTAAAGCTGTAATCATTTTACAAATAAAAGTTTAGATCAGAGAAAGAACTCAACAGGACTTTTACTGAGAATTATATTTCATAGGATCAAGAGCACAACCTACCGTTTCCGCATCCACGAACACTGTTGGGCACTCCGAACATGCCATCATTACCTCCAAGGAGCTTTTAAATTTTGTTCCTATTCTCTGAACGCTTTCTCCCAAGAAGTTAATGGAGTCGATTGTTACAGCCCCAAACTTTTTCTGAATCGACTACAAAGAGAAGAGACAATCTTTCATTGTTTTTGACACTACCACAAAAATACCTTGCCTGAAGTCAGTTAAAATTTGGCCATAGAAATTAGATGGAGGACAAAAGCATACATACAGAAGATACAGCACCGCATGTTCATACTGTGGGAGTGTGTGGATCTATATGTTCATGAGAACACCCCAGCAATCGATTATTCAGAAAAATCTATACCAAATGATAAAAACCTGCAGACACAAGCTGAGTTATGAAGGTTCGTTCCCATGAGCTTAGGAGAAGAACGACTGTTAACACATTTTCTCTACATGTATAGCAGAAAAAAAAATTGTCTCTGTAGAGCCGCACACTAAACAAATTGTAGCCTTTATTGAAAGAAGGACAGCACTACAAGTCACAGCAAAGTAAAATAAAATAAAACCCAACCACTGATGCATTTCGCACTGATGCTAGTGCTTAGTCTTAGCTATGACACTAGCACTAAGCACTAGCGTCAGTGCGAAACGCGTCAGCAGTTGGGGTTTTTTTTTTGCTGTGACTTGTAGTGCTGTCCTCCTTTCAATAAAGGCTACAATTTGTTTAGTGTGCGGCTGTCCAGAGACAATTTTTGTTCCTGCTTTGCTAAGGGCATTGCCTGCACCTGAGTTGTCTGCAACGGTGGATGTTCGTCTGGGTTCCCACCTGGAGCAGCTATTCCCTTTTCCCCTTCTCTACATGTATAAAGTAGGTGTACAGGTGTCTTTGTCAACCAAGGAAGTACTGAATAAGGGGAATATGATTGGTCAATAAAGAGTTAATTTGTGCTAGAGAGACAGACATTCTGCATATTTAATTCATGCCATGTGCAGCAGCCTGGAGAAGAGAAAGTCTGAGTAGACGCAACTGACACTTTCAAACTATCTTATCTTGCCGACAAGGCCTTGGTGATGCTGATCTCTATAGCCAACTGCTCCTGAGGATTTCCCCAGATGCACACTTAAAATATGCACCATTTCATTTTGTGAATAGGCAAAACCCTCTGGGGAAACAGGTCAAGAAACATGTTGGCACCCTTCTTCTGCTCTATAATAAGCAGGTGCTGGCTTGATCTGCCTGCCACTCTCTTCCCACTGCCTGGCCGCCCAAGACACCTGCCTAAGTACAGTCTGATCAATGGAGCACATCAGTCTGCCCTCTTGTATCTACAGCCAGCTAAAGTCCTCCCCTTAAATCTATTAACTAGCAGGTTTGCCCAGGTCTAAAAGAGACCAGACATCCAGATCATATCCCGATCACGCCAACATCAGAACAATCAAGCAATGACCATTTAACATCGAGGTGATCTTTTAAGCCGGGTTCACATCTTCGTGCAAAGCGACTCACAGCAGGGGTCTGGTGCGCCCTTGTTCACCTTTTTCAGGTGCGATTCCGGTCTGTATTTTTGCCTGAAATCGGGCCTGAAATGGACCAAAAGACACACAGGACTCCTGTGCAATTCACTCCACAGCCGTCCTGGAGTTGTGTGTAACGGCTCCATTGAGAGCCAGTCACAGGCCCCTGAAATGCGGCTTGGATGCAGGGAAAACCCACATCCAATTCGCAATAGTGTGAATTCAGCCTTAAGATTTATTCAGACAATCACAGAGTCTGACCTGAAAGAGCTTGGAGAAGATATGAAAGGTGTACACAGCACAGGAGCCATCTGTCTCTGATAACATCTGATTGACGTGGCAGCGCCAGGCTTCTTCCTCATCTTCATAGGTTACTGGCTGAAAAGCAGCTAAGATTGCTGAGAAGAAAGGCGACGGTGGTGGCGATGTCTGAACTTCTGCAAAGCCGTCCTGTTCACCGTCATCTTGGCTACAAAGAGATAGCAGGATGTTAATGTGCAAATGACAAGCTAAAAACAGGTCTGCCCTCCAACAAGTTTATTTCTAAGGCTTACTTACAGGCTAAGATTCCCAAACAGTCTCACAAAACATGCTGAGTAGATATATTTCACAGTCTTCTTGCTTAACAAAAAGGAAGACGACATCTCCATAGAGGAAGTAAGCACAGCTCTGCTAACTGCCATCTATATGCTATCTCAATGCTAGGCTGATCTCCAGGACATGCAGGCTGAATACACAATTACCTGCTGGAATCCGTCCAAGGGTGCTCGCTGCAGATGCACTTTTTTAATTATCTTAAGTAATATCTATGTATAGGGAGGGGGGAAAAAATATATAGAACATCCATTTCTAGGGCGATCAATTTAATGATTCTGTACAGTGCATCTTCTGCTGCCAAAACTCAGGCACACGTGATACACTAACTCAGCAAACAAATGAATCATGGCCTTTAACAGCAGAGGATACAGTGACTTGAAAAAGCATGCATACCTCTTGAAATTTTCCACATTTTTTCATGTTGCAAAAAAGAATGGAACTAACTTATTGGGATTTTATGTGATAGACCAACACAAAGTGGCACATGATTGTGAAGTAGAAGGAAAATGATGAATGGTTTTCCAAACTTTTTACAAATAAATATGTGAAAAGTGTGATGTGCATTTGTATTCAGCCCCCCTGAGTCAATACTTTGTAGAACCACCTTTTGCTGCCATTACAGCTGCGAATCTTTTAGGGTATGTCTCTACCAGCTTTGCACATCTAGAGAGTGACATTTTTGCCCATTCTTCTTTGCAAAATAGATCAAACTCTGTCAGATTGGATGGAGAGCGTCTGCGAACAGCAATTTTCAAGTCTTGTCACAGATTCTCAATTGGATTGAGGTCTGGACTTTGACTGGGACATTCTAACACAGGGATCTTCAAACTACGGCCCTCCAGCTGTTGCGGAACTACAAGTTCCATGAGGCATTGTAAAACTCTGACATTCACAGACATGACTAGGCATGATGGGAATTGTAGTTCCTGAACAACTGGAGGGCCATAGTTTGAGGACCCCTGCTCTAACACATGAATATGCTTTGATCTAAACCATTCCATTGTAGCTCTGGTTGTATGTTTAGGGTCGTTGTCTTGCTGGAAGGCGAACTTCCGCCCCAGGCTCAAGTCTTTTGCAGACTCTAACAGGTTTTCTTCTAAGATTGCCCTGTATTTGGCTCCATCCATCTTCCCATCAACTTTGACCAGCTTTCCTGTGCCTGCTGAAGAAAAGCATCCCTTTAATATGATGATGCCACCACCATGCTTCACAGCGGGGATGGTGTGTTCAGGTTAATGTACAGTGTTAGATTTCCACCACACATAGCGTTTTGCTTTTAGGCCAAAAAGTTACATTTTGGTCTCATCTGACCAGAACACCTTCTTCCACATGTTTGCTGTGTCCCCCACATGGCTTCTCCCAAACTGCAAACAGGACTTCTTATGGCTTTCTTTCAACAATGGCTTTCTTCTTGCCACTCTTCCATAGAGGCCAGATTTGTGGAGTACATGACTAATAGTTGTCCTGTAGACAGATTCTTCCACCTGAGCTGTGGATCTCTGCAGCTCCTCCAGAGTTACCATGGGCCTTTTGGCTGCATCTCTGAATTATTCTCTCCTTGCCCCGCCTGTCAGTTTAGGTTGTTGGCCATGTCTGGATAGGTTTTCAGTTGTGCCATACTCTTTCTATTTTTGGATGATGGATTGAACTATGCTCGATGAGATGTTCAAAGCTTGGGATATTTTATTTATAACCTAACCCTAACTTTAAACTTCTCCACAACTTTATCCCTGACCTGACTGGTGTGCTCCCTGGCCTTCATGATGCTGTTTGTTCACTAAAGTTCTCTAAAAAAACCCTGAAGACTTCATAGAACAACTGCATTTATACTGAGATTAAATTACACACAGTTGGACTCTATTTACTAATTAGGTGGATTCCAGAAGGCATTTGGTTCCACTAGATTTTAGTTAGGGGTATCAGAGTAAAGGGGTTTAAATACAGTACAAACTTTTCAGGTACACTTTTCAGGTACTGTATTCATTGGCGTAGAACACTCACTTTTTTACCCTGAAAATAGAGGGTAAACTGTGCCTGCCTGTTATACGCAGGGGGCTGTGGAATGTTTTTTTTCCCTGAAACTTCCCTCTTAAAGTCAGGGTGCGTGTTATACGCCGAAAAATACGGTATTTATTTGTTAGAAAAATGGAAAACCATTTATCATTTTACTTCCACTTCACTTTGTGTTGGTCTATCACAGGAGGCTCCAAACTTTCTAAACAAAGGGCCAGTTTACTGTTCTTCAGACTTTAGGGGGGCCGGACTGTGGCCATTGGGAGTAGAAAAGGTCCAGACGTTAGCAGGAATAAAAAGTCCATTCTTTGGTGTCAGTGCGAGGCATTGTGCCCCATTGTTGGTGTCATTGGGAAGATTCATGCCCCGTCATTGGGAGGAATTGTGCCCCATTGTTGATGTCATTGGGAGAAGTTCTGCCCCTTCACTAGTGTTAGTGGGGAGGCAATTATGCCCCATTGTTGGTATTAGTGGATAAAATAGTGCTCAAAGGGCCACATAAACGCAAGCAAAGGGCCGCATCTGGCCCTCTGGCTGCAATTTGGTGACCACTGGTCAATCACATAAAATCTCAAAAAAATACAATTACGTTTTTGGTTGCAACATGACAAAATGTGGAAAATTTCAAGGGCACTATACTATGCTAGCAGCAGTGTGTGAGTGGACACAACATGCTCTGTATCAGCTGCTCACACATTTTCTGGAGGTTCTCGAAATGGTTGCAAAGTGGGAAGGAATGTACAAACATTTAGCCAAACCAAGTCTCACTTTTTTTCCCCCCTCTTTATAGTTTTGAACCCTGGCCTGTTATCATAATAGATTTTTGCTCTGAGATGCCTTAACCACTTAAGGACCGCCTACTGCACATTTACGTCGGCAGAATGGCACGGCTGGGCACATCAACGTATATATACGTTGATTTTAGTACCCAGCCGTGGGTCGCGGGCGCGCGCCCGCGACCCGGTCCGAAGCTCCAGGACCGGGACCGCGGGATTCGCGGACCCGATCGCCGCTGCAGTGCGGCGATCCGTCCCTGGAGCGGAAGAACGGGGAGAGCCGTGTGTACACACGGCTTCCCCGTGCTTCTCTGTGGCTGCAGCATCGATCGCGTCATCCCTGTGATAGGGGGACGCGATCGATGACGTCACACCTACAGCCACACCCCCTACAGTTGTAAACAAACACACATAGGCACACATCCCCTACAGCGCCCCCTGTGGTTAACTCCCAAACTGCAACTGTCATTTCCACAGTAAACAATGCAAATTTAAATGCATTTTTTTCTGTGAAAATGACAATTGTCCCAAAAATGTGTCAAAATTGTCCGAAGTGTCCGCCATAATGTCGCAGTCACGAAAAAAATCGCTGATCGCCGCTATTAGTAGTAAAAAAAAAAATAATAATAAAAATGCAATAAAACTATTTCTTATTTTGTAAACGCTATAAATTTTGCGAAAACCAACCGATAAACGCTTATTGTGATTTTTTTTACCAAAAATAGGTAGAAGAATACGTATCGGCCTAAACTGAGGAAAAAAAATTTTTTTTTATATATTTTTCGGGGATTTTTATTATAGCAAAAAGTAAAAAATATTGCATTTTTTTTAAAATTGTCGCTCTATTTTTGTTTATAGCGCAAAAAATAAAAACCGCAGAGGTGATCAAATACCACCAAAAGAAAGCTCTATTTGTGGGGAAAAAAGGACGCCAATTTTGTTTGGGAGCCACGTCGCACGACCGCGCAATTATCAGTTAAAGTGACGCAGTGCCGAATCGCAAAAAGGGGCAAGGTCCTTTGCCTGCATTTTGGTCCGGGTCTTAAGTGGTTAAAATACCCTTTTCTCTTAAGAGAAGGTATAATTCCTACCCTCACAATCCTGTGCTCAATGCTACTTACTGTGATTGCCAGCCATAGATGGGGGCGGTGGATACGTTTTGTTTCACCTGTGGTGTTTATTTTGGTCCAGCAGTGCACCAACACCTTTGCAGCCATTGTGCTATATGCTGGGTGCTTGGTGTGCTCCTGTACCTTTAAGGAGGGGTGGCTCCCCTTCAGTCCACCTGCCCCTATCTATCCATTAAAATGCATGTGCCTCCATTGTGAGGACACTCACTGTTAGTGTTAGGACCACAGAATTATGGGGTGCCTTGGCGCGGCTCTGTGGCTCACGCATGCGTTTGCAAATGCGTGCGGACAAAACCCCTGTTTTTAACGCACATTGTTAGACAGGTTAATTGGTTGTTCTGCTAGCTGGTCGGTAAGTAGGCTTGGTTATTCCCTGGGCATTCCCCAGGTTCTTGTTGTTATCTGCTTTAGCCTTCCATTGCTACTTACTGTGATTGCCAGCCATAGATGGGGGCGGTGGATACGTTTTGTTTCACCTGTGGTGTTTATTTTGGTCCAGCAGTGCACCAACACCTTTGCAGCCATTGTGCTATATGCTGGGTGCTTGGTGTGCTCCTGTACCTTTAAGGAGGGGTGGCTCCCCTTCAGTCCACCTGCCCCTATCTATCCATTAAAATGCATGTGCCTCCATTGTGAGGACACTCACTGTTAGTGTTAGGACCACAGAATTATGGGGTGCCTTGGCGTGGCTCTGTGGCTCACGCATGCGTTTGCAAATGCGTGCGGACAAAACCCCTGTTTTTAATGCACATTGTTAGACAGGTTAATTGGTTGTTCTGCTAGCTGGTCGGTAAGTAGGCTTGGTTATTCCCTGGGCATTCCCCAGGTTCTTGTTGTTATCTGTGCTCAATGCTAGCCTAGATGAGAACAGGTTACGCCCCTCATCAAGTGTCCTCTAAAGAAATAAACTGTCACAATTCAAACTTTCGGAGATTTATAGGGGACTGTGTCAAATGGGTTTTCCATTCCTAGGAGGGTTTAGGGAATGCAAAGCCCGCTAGAAGCAGGTCAGGAGGAGGTAAACTGCAGGTCGAATGCAACTGTCAAATTCTGGATGATCTTAGAGGCATCTCAAACTGATGCCAAAAGCCAGTTGACACAGGTCCTTAACATTTGTGAATAACAATAGCAAGTCTTACAGTTGTGCTCAAAAGTTTGCATACCCTGGCAGAAATCTAGACATTTTGGCACCGATATTGAAAATATGACCGATCATGCCAAAACACTGTCTTATATTTAAGGATATGATTTATATAATATAATACATGGCTTCATTTGATCACTAGCTATAAATAAAATATATATTTTTTTTGGGCCTAATCAAATTTTCAATATCAATGCCAATATTTCACGATTTCTGCCAGGGTTTGCAAACTTTTGAACACAACTGTATACATGATTCACATTGCAGACTAAAAGCACTAACCTGGACAAATCAGAAAAATCTGCCTCCTCCTCCTCACATCGCTCATCCAGCTCCTTTAAAGCGAGTGTAACCTCATCTTCACAGATAGAGTCCTGGGGGCTGCCTGGAGCTGGTGGTTCCAGGTCACATGGTTCTTCCACTTCCAAAGTCTCCTGACAAACCAAAGCTTCATGCTGGTCTTGTGTAGCATTGGAGCTGGTGTCCTCACTTGCTGTGCTCAGCTGTTCATCCTTTACCAGTGTACTGGCATCCTAAAAACAAGAATGTTATCAGACGAATATACCCCAAGAGGGTAATAGTACACACAATAACCTTGATATACAGTACTTCAAAGGCTTTTCGATGACATCCTGTGTGACTCATATGAGGCTGGACAGAACATGCTTTTGTCACTGCATGCAGTTTTGCTGACCTGAGCAGATATTGCTATTAGCACACAGATCTTCCATCTCCAACATCATTAGAACCTTGATATCACAAGAACCGTACATGCCAGACTACGCAGAAATGCAGAAAGATTGATGTCTTGGCATTGGGTTGCTATAAAAATATGTTTTGGAGTTTGCCATTTTAAAATCGTGGGCATTAATATAGAAATTGCCCCCAGCTCCCTTTGCAGCTTCAGCAGCCTCCACTCTTCCAAAAAGCCTCCTCAAGATCTTGGTTTTCTTCAGGTGTTTGTGGGAACTTGTGCCGATTGAGCCAAAAGAGCATTTGCAAGGTCAGGTACTGATGTTGGAGGAGAAGACCTGGTTTACGATCAATGTTCCAGGTCATCCCATAGGTGTTCAATAGAGTTGAGGTTAGGGCTCTGTTAAATCCTCTTGTGTTCCTCCACACCAAACGTGTCAAACCATGCTGGGTCTTTGTGCACAGTCATGCTGGAACAGAGTACAGTCTTCCTCAAACAAGGTTGGAATCACACAATTATCTAAAATGTGCACTCTATGTTGTGGCATTACAATAAGCCAATTTTCGTACTGTATGTTGTAGCATTAACAGTATCATGTACTGAAAACACCTGAATTCAATAATGTGGAGGACAGTCCACATACGTTTGGCCATATAGTGTTTCAGTTATACAATGAAACATAACAGATGGCAAACAAAAGGGTACAAGCTTTTTGGCTCTATGTGCACCTTACATTAAAATGCTAGCTATAGCTAGTTATAAATTGGGGTATGAAAAAAAACAAGAGATGGTGTTGCGCTCCAATAGCATAAAATGGTGTAATTGGTAAAAATTTATAAATAACCAAAATAGTATAATTGATAAATGAATATGCAAATAGACTGACTGAAAGATAAAAATAGCTATAAATGCTAAGATAAGGTGCATCTGTTTATAGCAATTTTTATCTTTCCATATATTCTATACTGGTTATTTATACATTTTTACCAATTACACCATTCTATGCTATTGCTATTGGAGCGCAACACCATCTCTTGATTTTTTCCATGTCTCACTGTGGGTAGTGGTTGGCCCAGAAATGGGCAAACTACGGCCCGGCGGACCTTTTAATCCGGCCCCCACCCGCGATCCCGTCGTGCCGCGATTGCCGCTAATTGAGACCGTGGCTTTGCGGCCTATGCTTTGATGCTATTAGTCATAGCTATTATTCATCTCCATTGATTGCCACTGCAGTTTGAGCCTTATCCATGCCCTGCACTAGTCTCATCTTCGCCTCTCCGGGCTCACATCAGCATTGCTACCAACACCACGTCTGTGCCTCCCATTGGTCCAATCATCGCTTTGGTTGACGTCATTGGAGTGCGCCCTGCTTCCTATTGGATGGCTTCCCGGCGACGCTGCATGTGCATCAGGGACTCTCTCGCTGAAGTGCGGCTCCATTCATCAGGCATTGATGCAGGTTTGCCTGTCATTACCTGCATCCGTGCGTGTGTGGGCCTCATCTCCTTCTGGATCACCCCGCCATCTTCGGGTCCCTCAGGCTACGCCTCTATACCATCTTGCCGCAGTAGGACAGCCGCCCATTCTAACAGGTACTCTTGAGCTGTTACACTACACTTGCATCTCCTATTTGGTTCCTGACGGTTACTTTGATGCAAGTGTGACAGGACAACTCAGGTGACTCAGGATTGATGTTAACCCCTCAATCACAGACTCCTCAGTGGCATTCCATTGGACTATCTATTTAATTTACTATTAACTCTATATTGACTTGTTACCATTACATTATAAGCAACCACTGTGCCATCAATTGTCACCACTTTGCCATGCCAAATGCAGCCACTGTGCCATGCCATCAAACGCAGCCACTGTGCCATCAATTGTCTCCACTGTGCCATGCCATCAAATGCAGCCACTGTGCCATCAATTGTAGTTTTGTAAAATAACTATTTTTATGCTTTTCTACCTTGAATTAATCTAAACATTTAATGTTACAAATTTAAATTTAATTTATATTAATTCACACATACACACCGTCCATCTACTCTTGGTCCGGCCCCCGGGTCCAATATATAAACCCATTGCGGCCCTCGAGTCAAAAAGTTTGCCCACCCCTGGGTTGGCCCATACGGTAGTTGCCGCACCTTTACCCTCTGCACACATAGTTTCCACTGTAGCGCAGGAATAACTACTTTACCTATAAATTGGGGTAGTTGGCTTTTATTGTTTAGCTTGCTGGAATTGGCATGCGGACACATTGGACGCCTTAAACCAGAGGCCTGCTGAATTTAATTTAGTTTTTTTCAGCTGCTGAATTTTAAAAATAAGGACACTTACCTGTCCAGGGCGCTGGCGATGTCGGCACCTGAAGCCGATCTGTCCCTTGGCTGTCGGATACTGGCACCGCCATCTTCAGTGAGGGAATCAGGAAGTAAAACCATGCAGCTTCACTTTCTAGTTCCCTACTGATGCCACTGGTCCCTGCTGTCTTCTGGGACATGTGCGTTTCCCAGAAGACAGCAGGGGGGGTAGATACCCGTGGGTGGCTCGGGCATCTATGCCCGAAAGTGGGAGCAACATACCTGTATTACACAGGTATCTGCTTCCGCCTCCACCTGAAAGATGTCAAATGTGGGGGGGGTCTAAAAAAAGTGGAAGTAAAATTTTTGGGTGGAACGCCACTTTAAGCTGCCATTGTGTGACCGATCTTTGTTAAAGGAAGCTTCTGCATAGAGGAAAAGTTTAACACTGGATTACTGTACAGATCTGGAGGAAATATTCAAAGTACACCAAGTTAAAATACATGACTTTTGTAATTAGACACTATTTGCTTATGCCAAAGCTCAGCTTTAAAGAAAAACTCCATCTTTTTACACACTTTATATCATTAATTTGGGTCAAGCTGACAGCTGTTGGTTTTTATTGCTGTCTGTGCCAGTTGGGGAGAATCCCCCTCTCTATTTGTCCTGTTTACCATTATCATCAAAAGTGAAAGTAAAGAAAAATCCCCCAATTTGGGTTGCCCTCAGAACAGGAATAGAAGGGAAATGTTCCAATAAAGATGCTAGTTGTGGTGACAACCATGTATTCCCTTCACTTTAGAGGGGTTGCCTCTCACTTCCTGTTTGGTTATGGGACAGAAAGTGAAGAGAAATCTCCCCAACGAGACACGGATGGCAGGGAAAAAAAAAAAAAAAGAGGTCCTGAAGGGTTATAAGCCTCCCTTATTCTATCCAAATTAAAAATGTTTTGCCTTTAGTTCTACTTTAATCTTACTTTCAGTTGGGTGAAACCGGTGTCATCAGGACTGAAAGGGGAAGCCCCAGGAAGCAGTAAGAACCCAACAAAGTTTCAGATTCTACCCCATACTATCCAAAACAAAAATAATTAGCTCGACATACATTTTAGGACCAAATATCATATTCTTGTGGCAGCCCAATCATGACTTTAGGGCTGGTCATACATGGCCTGATCAAAGCAAGTGATACAAATTTGCATCACTTGCTACAGTCATGCCAAAAAGTCTTGGAAGTAAACACTTTTGAAAAAGAAAATTACATTTACAAATCTCTTCCCAGCCATTAGCAGATTGTTCCCTTTTCTGATAAGAGATGGGAACGAGGCTTTAATTGTATCCATGTTTTTCATGTGGGTGGGTGCCATATGTTATTTTCTTTTTCCATTTCTTGCCACTCTGGGCTCAATTACATCAGTGATAGTAATGAAATCTTACATGATTCTCAGCAAAACATAAATTATTTATGACAGAAATAAAGATACTTACAAATGACTGGTCCCCAGTTAGCTGCCATTTTTCATCCACACACTGGCCATTTAACATTCTGAAGCTGGGACTTTTTTGTGTCACCATGGTTACAAAATATCAATCACTAACAGAGCTGGCCTGAGGTCCTAACCCCAATTACAGCCCAAATCACACACAATGAATAAAATGATCAGCTACAAAGAAGCACCACAGAGAAATAAATTGCTCTAGAATCAACATAACCATGCCCAAAACTGTACAATAAATTAACCAATTCACCAAAAAAACAGTAACAGCTTAACATAAATATTTGTAACCTTTGGGGTGCGTGCAATAATAATGATAAATAATACTGTGATTAAGACCCCAAACAGGTTAGAAATATTAAAAAGAAAAAAAAAAAAGATCTAATTTTGATGTGTAGGACAGCTTGCATGAAATCAAAAGAAAATCTATGAGACAGAACTAAAAGGAACCCAGATCAGCCATGCACCAGCCCAGATTTCTCCCCACCTCAGGCAGCTGACTGTTAGCGTTATCTGGAGGGGTCACCTCCACACTGGGGGTTTCAGCTCTGGTTTGCAGCACTTCCTCTGTCAGAGCATTAGTGAGTGAGTCCTGAGGCTGGAGGAAGTGGTCCACGTGGTCAGCCATGTTGTCCTCTGCTGTAGAGTCATTATTAAGCTGCAGGAAACAAGCGCAAAATAAAATAGTCACAACAGCCGAGAAAGCAGCTTAAAGCCCAATTCCAGTTTCTTGCCCTAGAAAACGTCAGCACAGCTCACTCTGTCTCATGTAGACAGAAAGCCAGACATAACAGAATGAGGAAGCAGGGTGAGCTGAGCTGCTGAGGGAATGACTAGACAAACTTTACTGCATCAACTGTAAAATTTGAGAATGAATTGCTCAATAATGCCTGCAGCTACAGAGGCAAATACTTGAATGACCATAGCCTAGCTACAGGTTCAATTTAAAGACCAACTTTTGTTAAAAGCACACACAAGTTCTTATACATTAAAGTGGATGGTATTAAATTGGTCAAAAAAGAATATTGGAAAATTTTTTAATTACATTTATGTAATAACACTGGCTGAGTTAGCATGGCTCTATAAAGGTAAATTGTGGGTGGGCAACTGCCCCTCTCCCTAAAAATGCAATTTCAGAGGTAATATGTCGGACCACAAGATTGTCAACAGTAGCCAGAAAGAAACAGATGGCTATAGTAGGTTTTCTGCTTATACTGAGCTGGCTGTATACGGTGAGCTTCCCTTGCTGGACGAACTTACTAGTGTTTTTACGGCAAATTATTCAGTTTCTACCTCTATCATGTTCCAAAACTATAGCAAGCCCTAGACCAGTGATGGCGAACCTTGGCACTCCAGATGCTTTGGAACTACATTTCCCATGATGCTCAGGCACTCTAAAGTGTGGTGGAGCATCATGAGAAATGTAGTTCCAAAACATCTGGAGTGCCAAGGTTCGCCATCACTGCCCTAGACAGAAGCTGTTAAAGTGACCCTGTCAAGTTCTACAAAATTGTAGCTGAAGGTTTCCAGCAAGAAAAGTATATTCTCCTTCAGTGGCTCGTTCGTCCTACCTCCTCTCACCATTCAGCACTTATGTGAGTGTTGGATGCCTGTGCCCCCTCCCTGTGCACAAATACCAGATCATTAATTTCAACCAAAATCTTCCCATAGTGGATTTAACATATTTTATGTATAGTATTTACCTGCAAAAGCTTCCTTATGTAGACATCCAAAAGCCCTGAGACTGCTGCTGGGGTATGCTATCTTGGATATTATGTCAGCAGCCCCAGCAAACTCAAGTAACACTCTATACCAGAGATCACCAAACTATTTAAACAAAGGACAAGTTTACTGTCCTTCGGGCTTTGGTTTTTGCCGACTGTTTACAGGAGGTAAACATTGCCCCATCATTGGTATGAGTGAGAAGAATAATGCCCCGTTGATGGTGTCGGGTGGAGGAAAAGTGTCCCAAGGGCCTGGTAAAGGCAAGCAAAGGGCCACAGTTTGGAGACCACTGCTCTATACTATTCCCCCTTGCTCCCTCTCCAGCAACTGCATAAAAGAGCAGAGAAGCTACGAATACAGACAGTAATTAAACAACCCCAAATGAGCAGAGGGCTATAAAATATGAGGGAGGGGGCTTTGCTAGGGCATAGACTGCAAGTAAGCTTTGAGTTTATTGCTGCAATGGTTGGTGGCACTGTTTCTTTAAGCAACTACTTATTCCTATAGTGTAAGGGTTGGAGAAGGAGACCACAGTGTTCAGTGGGGAGAAAAAGGACTCCAACACTCTTGAATGTGCTGAATGCTGAAGAGTCTGACAAATGGCTACAGCACTAGAATGGAGGAAAGGCAGGAGACACAAGACACCAAAGGGTGAGTATACTACCGCTTCTCTTGCATGGAATATTCAGCTGCATTTTAAAAGAGAAGTATGGGTTTGTTTTTTTAAATCACCTTACTTAAGTGGATTCTGCATCTGTCCGTCCCCCCCCCCCGACCAGCTCTAAGGCTGAGAACTGAACGATCGAGGGCCGCTGATCGCTCAGTTCTCAGTGCTCTAGGGAGGGGGCAGGGGCAGCTAGCTCAGGCTCTTAGCTACTTTCTAAGAGGGTAAGCCTGGTGCCGATCCAGGCACCAAAGTGGATCAAGACCATATGGCCACAATCGTTCCCCAGCCTGAACTGGCTCTATGACTTCAGCCTGCTGTCTGCTGAAAATGGGCCACAGGAGTGCAGAACAGACTGCATGAATGAGCTTTGGCTGTATTTCCCCTTTAAAAGAACCTGGTTGCTTGTGAATTCAAACAGGAAACCAGACTTAAAAGTAGAGTTAGTTCATTAACAGTCTGTCTAGATACAATGACACCATCTCTCATTTTCTGACTGCCAGGAGCATTTTTTTGCTTACTTCAGTCAAAATGAAAACTAAATGGCAGGGGGGATAAAAAGCTAAACCAAAAATGTAGTAAGTAAAGTACACTTTACATAATTATCTAGTAGTTATCTATAAAGTTACTGCAGGAAAGTAAACAAACTGCACTAGCAGCCCTAACTATCCCATAACAGACAGGAGAAGAAACAAATGATCTGACAGAAGCATTTTGATATACTATGGTCAGGCATTAGATTTACAAGTTTGAAAGTGCATGGAAGTCAAAGATGGACTGTGATGTCATACCATGTGTGAACGGGACAAAATTTGACTAGCAGTCAGCGCTTCCTCTTCTGAGGACTCGTCCGTGTCCTCCTGGTTGGTTAGATTCAAGCTAGGAGTGCTTCCTGAGTACTGACATTCTTGGAGAGATGGGGTGTCACCTTTGTCAATACTGTCCAATGAACGTCTGCGGACTCCCCAGTTGAAGTTGTCGACACTTTCACCCTGGGATAACAAATAAAAGACCACTTAGGCAACTCATGTCAAATTTTACATAGAACATCAAGAATCACAAGCAGTGCAAGCTATTAATATGATGGCTCTGAAACAAAGGGGGGGGAGCGGAGCACAATCCAAAAAACAAAAACGGGGATACGAGAACAAGACGGGGAACAGATAACTGGGCCAATATACATATCTATTAATCAAACAGCAAACCTTGCACATTTTATATATGACAAAAAAAAACACAAACCACATGGGATCACAGCTAAAACAAGCCACTCCACCAGGCTGCAACTTACCTGCAGCTCCTGGTTAGCAAAAAGGAAAACACAAATATTCATAAGTAACAAGGACAAACACAGAGGCAGGAGAAAACAGTTATGTATCACTTTAACATCACTTATACAGACTAAACGCTAGGCAGAGCAGCTCTGCCATGTTAATGTATAGGGTACAATAGGGCTGACAAAAATTGGGAGTTTTTTTTTCTTTTTCAGAAATGAACCTTACCAAAAAAAAATAATCATCAGTGTCTGAAATGATAAACTTATTTATATGCTGCACAGTTAATTAAAGAAAACTGGCACAGAAAGAAAAATAGGGTTTGTCATTACAGACCACAGAAACCTAGGTGCCCAGCTGCCTATGACTTTAACACGGAGTCAGTGTCCCGGAATTAGTGTGCAGTTTAGGAAGACAAAACTCCTGATCTGCATACATGCAGTACTACCACTGTATGCATGAAGGCCAGGCAACTAGTATTTTCAGATGGCAGCAATTGCATATTCTCTTACTATAGGTCTTTCTTTAATCTTCAAATGAACTTGTCATGGCCTAAGAAGTACTCATTCCAACAACTACTCTACTGATGTGATGCAGGCAAGTACCCACTTTAAACACACGTATGTTAACTTGTGGAGCCCCTTGAATCTTAGGCTATAGGCACACGGCATGGACTTCATGAAGACCTTGCCCTCTTCTTTTTTTTTTTACCTGGGAATCAATCTCTTTTTTTTTTTAAGTGTATTTTTGTGCGTGAACTCGAGAGAGAGGAGCCGGACTGCAGGAGTTGGGAGTAGGCAGACCCTCCCCCCGGAGGCAATCGCCATCCTTCTCCATGCCCTTGGTGGCAATGGTAGGTGTGAGGGGGGGCCTCCCACTCACTCCACCCTACCTGCTCCAACAGGACCCCAAAGGGGCAGAGGGACTCCCCCTATGAGGGAGTCTAGCCCACCCAGCCAGCCCCGTAGGTCCTTCGCCTCTCTTTATTTTAGGAGACCTCATGGCCAATGTGCGTGCGTGTTAAACCAATTTCGTGTGCGTGCAAGTGTGGTGGTTTTTGTGGGGGGGGGGGGGGTGTACTAAGCACAGGTGTACATTGCATAGCACACCCACCGGGAGCCAGGCTGAGACCACCAAACTCAATTCACATGTAGTCGAGACCGGGATCCGAACCCTTGGCTGCAGAGGTGAATGGCTTGTCAGCGCAGTGCCAATCACGTTGAGCCACCACAGCTCCTTGCCCTCTTCTCATTCAACTGACAAGTGCCAGAAAATATTCTAACCATTAAGGCACTGCCAACTGAAGGACAGAAGATGGCATCTTAACACCAAACGTAGGCTATATTATAATAAAAAAAAAAAATCAGTCTACACAAGACTTATATTTCAGTTACTGGTGGAATCTTGAAAAAAAGGCCAAGGGCCAGATTCTTGTATGAAATACGACGGCGTATCTCCATATACGCCGTCGTATCTCTGTATTTGCGCCTGGGTATCTATGCGACTGATTCTTAGAATCAGTTACGCATAGATTTGGCGTAGATCTGACTTGTCGCTCTATTTTTATTTATAGCACAAAAAATAAAAACCGCAGAGGTGATCTAATACCACCAAAAGAAATCTCTATTTGTGGGGAAAAAAGGACGCCAATTTTGTTTGGGAGCCACGTCGCACGACCGCGCAATTGTCAGTTAAAACGACGCAGTGCCGAATCGCAAAAAGGGGCAAGGTCCTTTACCTGCATTTTGGTCCAGGTCTTAAGTGGTTAATTATGCGACTAAAGTTCCACTTTAAGAAACAGTTGCGTCATTTAACTTTCCAGTAACTAGCAAAATTGTTACTTGGATGAACCGACAATTTAAATGTATTGGACCTATAGAGACGACTTCTCAGCTGAAAGTGACACTAAGCTCAAGAACGCTCAAGGAAATTACAAGGAGGCAAAAAAAGTAAGAAACAATAGACTACAGGGCCATAGAAGTAGTAATAGTAATAGTAGATATGTATGGATTATTTTTGGAGAAAAAAAGGATATTGTTTAGCGTCACTTAAACTGACATTTGTTTTAATTTTTTATACTAGTGCTGAGCTAGCTCAGTTATATAAAGTAAAGTGATATGCATCTGTTGTACAAACCTACCTGCACAGCCAAAATTGACAGGTAAACATTGAAAGGTGCACGGACCTGGACGCAAAGGCTCTGCATCGGTGGGGGGGCCTGTACCTATCCCTGCATACCCGTCTGCACAGCCCATGCATATCCATTCACTTTATATATGCTGTCTGCACACAGCTAGTACAAAAAGTAAACAAATGGCTCTTTACACTTTATAGGGCTGAACATCCGAATGAATGAGCCACAAAGCTTATGGGGATATTCTAAGCTCAGTCCTAAGCAGAGCCCTTGGTCCTATGTAGCTTAAAGTTCCATAAATATTTATCTGTGGCTTTAATGATAATGAAACCTTTAGGCTACATTTATATTAGTTTAACTCTAAAGAAAAATGAAGGCTGTTATATGTACTTGGAACTCAATACATTATATGCAAATTCTCTTATCCGGTTTAAAAAAGCACTGTCCTGCGCTAAGAAGAGAGCAATTTCATAGTCTGGCTCTTTCAGTCATATAGGATAGTGACCCATGGTCTTGTTAAAAAGTCGTAAACTGGAAGAATATAATGACTGCAGAAACCTAGAGGTGTCTACATGCATTCTGACCCACTTTGTACAGCACCTAAATAAGCCACAAACACATAAGTGTTCAGGTTTCCTGTCCCAGAACACCCTTAAAATGTGCTTAAGTATTTGAATTTAACATGTCTTTTCTGTTAAAACATTTCTACAAAGTCACTTTAAACAATTCTTAAAGTGATTGTAAATGCAATTAAAATAACAAACAAACAAGTCATACTCACCTTCAAAACCATTGCACAGAGCAGCCCTGATCCTCTTCTCGGTCCCCCCTGCTGGCGCTCCTGGCTCCCCCCACCTCCAAGTTACCCTATATCAAACCGCTTGCTATAGGGGCACTCGTGCATGCTCGCTCCCCAGCTGTGCTGCGTGTTCATTGCCCGGCCCCCTTCCTACTTACTAGCTGTGATTGACAGCAGCAGGAGCAAATGGCCCACATTGCTGTCTCTGAGCCAATGAGGAAGGAGGGAGTGGAGAGAGCCTCTGCTCTTGCACACATAGCTGTATTGAGATCAGGCTCAGGTAAGTGCAAGTGTGGACTGAGAGGGGAGCTGCATGCAGGGAATTAAAGTGATACTAAAGTCTCGTTTGCCTAAAAATAACAAACATGTTATACTTGCCTGCAGTGGTTTTGCACAAAGCAGCCCAGATCATCCTCTTCGTCTCTCCTGGCACCTTCCCCCTGACAAGTGCCCACACAGCAAGTAGCTTGCTACGGGGGCACCCGAGCAGAGGCGCAGCTCTGTGTGTTCATTCAAACACGGAGCCCCGGCTAGGCCCAACCCCCTCTCTCCTCATTGGCTGACTTTAATTGACAGCAGCAGGAGCCGATGGCGCTCCACTGCTGTCTCAGCCAATGAGACAGGGAGTATCGGGCAACCAAGTCTCTCCTGCAACATCGCTGGATTGAGAGGGACCTCAGGTAAGTATTAGGAGGGGGCTGCTGCACAGGTTTTTTATCTTAATGCATGGAATGCATCAAGATAAAAAACCTTTTGCCTTTACAATCACTTTAAGGTTTATCCATTTTAAAAATGATCACTTTTTGTACAGCCCCACGTCACTAATTGTATTTCAAGTCATGGAAGGAATTTAAAAGAATTGCACCCAGTAGCAAGGTTCAATTTTAACTAGGCAGATAGAACGGTTTTATGAAATGAGACATGGAGAAAAGCTGAGAAGTTACTGACTATGAGCCTAGACCAGCTCTGCAAAGAAACATATTTCCTTGTATTCCCAGCTTATAAATACTCATTAATTAAAAACAAAAAAAAATCTTCAAAGCAGATCCTTGCTTGGATTCCACTATATTTTATGGCTAGAATTTATTCAGTTTTCTACGTGTATGAATTACAGTAAAACCTTGGATTGCGAGCATAATTCCTTCCAGAAACATGCTTGTAATCCAAAGCACTTGTATAGCAAAGCATTTTTTTTACAGGGTATAAAAGAGAAGAGAGGCGCCTCTAAGTGTAGCAATAAGTTGCTAAATGTTGTACCTTGATTAAATGTAACCATATTGCTACACTTCGAGGCTCCTCTCTTCTTTTTTATACTCAGTTGTGACAGGATGCTACTCTTATATCAAGACATCGCTTGTATATCAAGTCAAAATGTATTAAAAGATTTTGCTTGACTTGCAAAACGCTCTCAAACCAAGGTTTTACTGTACATTGATATGAAATATCTGCTCTGATTCAGTCTTATTTTCTTTTCATAGCTTGGAGTTAATGGTTTTCCAGAGGCGAGTGGTCGCCACATGGATCTCACCTCCGCATCTTCCAATTCAACATCCAAAAAATCAAAGTCCTTGAAGACCCCAAACTGCTGTTCACTGCCGGTGTCCTCGACAGCCACTTCCTCCTCTTGAATGGCTTCCTCTGTGCTCAGAATCAGGCTGGTCTGCTGATCTCCACCTTCAAGATCTTCATTTGATGAGAAGACCACCTGTGGAGAGCATAGATTGGAACTCAAGCTTTCTAAACACTCATATTCTCTGTGTGTGGCTGACTTGACAATTTACAGGTGCCGAGGCGCTCTAAGCAAACAGCCAAATGACATGCAAGGAGAGCAATTAAAGCGGGTTTAATTAGCGGCTGCGAAGACAAGTCACACTTACTGATGGATTTTTGGGGAGACCGGAGTCAGGCCCACACAGTGACAGGACATTC
Source organism: Rana kukunoris (assembly GCA_029574335.1). Lineage (NCBI taxonomy): Eukaryota > Metazoa > Chordata > Amphibia > Anura > Ranidae > Rana > Rana kukunoris. Next base: position 627,953,764 of record CM056049.1, on the reverse strand, counting down.
ATTAATTTTTCTCGAGTTCTCCTCTGGAAAAGAAAGGTCATAATGGAGAAGAAAATTAGCAGAAACAGTGTGCATCTTCTTAGTAATCAGGTAGCCGTAATGAGAAACAGTCAGAAAACAACATCAATTAATGGCAGACAGAACATTGACTTTATCAGATGCTCCTAATACCCCAATTCCTTATACAGCACAACGACAGCAATGATTGCAGGCTACGATCATAACTTATTCTAAATCTTAAAAGTTTACAAGAAGGCTGCACCATTCAGAAACATCTGAAGGAAACATATAAAACTGTGGAAGCAGCTAAAAGAAAATTTGGATGCTGCCGGAAAAATCCCTTCACGTAAGCTCTGACCTGCAGGATGAACCAGCTACTCAGCACAGATTAAGTAGAAGATCCAGATCTGGCAAAACACAGCAGGAGATTAACTATCTGCGTGCCAAGGAAACTTTGTCTTTTTTTTGTGGGGGAAAATAAGCAAAAAAAAATAAATATATATATATATATATAGCATATACAGTACAACTGCTATGCAAATCATATTGTAATTGAATATTAAAAAAAATGACCTTTCCTCTTCAATCTACGGCTGTGTAATTTTCTGTAAAATGCAATATGGCTACCTGGAGGTCTTTTGTACACTGTTGGTGTACAGAACTTCCCCAGAAATGTCATTTCCTGATTGTGCGATTGGCTCACTGATTTTCCCAGAGGTCTGCTATAAGATATAAGGGTCCTTTCACAGGTCCGTTCCGTTCGTCCGTTTTTTGGACGTCCGGTAACGGACCTCAATGCTTCCCTATGGGAGCGGATCCGTTAGCGGATGATGCATCCGCTAACGTCCGCTAGATCCGCATCTGTTTTTGCGGACGGAAGAATGCCCTATTTTTCTTCCGTCCGCCCAAACGGATCGGATGCAAACAGACAGACGGTCCGTTTCCATCCGACTCCCCATAGGGGAGAGCGGAGGAGAGACAGGGCGGTCCCTGCACAGTGTGCGGGGACCGCCCCGTCCGCCGACAGCTGAGCGGAGACCCCCCCGCTGAGCTGACGGACACACGGAGCGGACCGAAAAACGGTCCGCTCCGTGTGAAAGGACCCTAAGTCAGATTTTAGGCATCATCTTCAACAAAAATTTAATTTTCTGTGAGATATTTCAAAAGGGTTAATCATTTCTAAACAGATTCAGACGCTACAATTTTCCTTATCGAAACACTGCAAGTGCATCAGCTGATTGAGAATAAAAACAGCACTCCCATTCAGATTCACTCTGCACAAACAGCTTTATTTCCTTAAAGTGATATTAAAGGTTCCTTTTTTTTTTAAACAACATGTCATACTTACCTCCACTGTGCAGCTCGTTTTGCACAGAGTGGCACTGATCGACCTGTTCTGGGGTCCCACAGCGGCTCCTCCCTGCATTAGATAACCCCCTCTGGGAAGCTCTCTCCCAAGGAGGTTACCTTGCGGGTGTGCTCCTGTATCATACACTCGGCATCTATAGATGCAAAGTGTATGACCCTGCCCCACACCCCGGCGCTCGAGTCATTGGATTTGATTGACAGCAGTGGGAGCCAATGGCTGTGCTGCTAATTATCTAGCCAATAAAGAGCCGAGAACCTGTGGAGAGAGCGACGCGGGATCGCGCCCACGGAAATTCAGGCTCAGGTAAGAAAAATGGGGGGGGGGGGGGGGGGCAGACACTGCAAGGTGTTTTTTCACCTTAATGCATAGGATGCATTAAGGTGAAAAAAACACAAGGTTTTACAACCCCTTTAAGAGCAGAAACAAATAGGAATCATCACAAAAGTTTGTAAAATCCCTGCAATATACATAGATCACCCAGAGGAGATTGTTTTTTTTGTTTTTTTCAACAAAAGTGCAGTTACTCTTTAGCGTCTTTTTAGTGGGTAGAGCCTGCTGTGTGCAGTTTACTGACTAAAGCTGGTCACAAACTTATCGAAATCCCTGCTGAACTGAGTGAATTTCAGAGTGTGGTCTTCCATGTGTGACAAAACTTAATAATTTGATCGACTTCTGTTGAAGGGATGTGCTGGAGAAATTGAGGAATCTTGAAAGCGGAATTACACTGCATGTTAGCACCACAAACCAAAAATGTATTTTAATCACTTTTTAATATTCAAAGCAAACTCACCCATCCATCCACGTCTCCATGCTTTATTCTGTGAAGAAATCACTTAAAAAAAACACCCCCCTAGCAATTCTGTCTGTGGCAATCTTGAGTAAGAGCAGATAATTTATATAGCATTTACTTCTAGGAATCCATCTGTCCTTAGCTCAGGCATGCAGGCAGGAGAGTGTACTTGGCTGAGAAAGCCCTTCCTCCCCTCCTGAAGTCTCCTGGGATGTACGACATCATTAGCCCAGGCCTGGAAACCAGGAAGTAACTGAAGGAATGTGAAAAAAAACTAGCAGCATAAGAAATAAAAATAGTCAATGTTGATTGAGAGAGAAAAATTCCACTTTAAAGTGGATGTAAACCCTCACAGATACCCAGTGAAGTGAAGTGAAGTGAACAGCCTCAGGCCGCATACTCACAATCGAACATGTCCGCTGAAACTGGTCCGCAGACCAGTTTCAGCGGACATGTTCGTTCGTGTGTACGGCCTATCGGACCGTTTTCCAGCGGACAAAAATTTCCAAACATGCTTGAAAACATGTCCGCTGGAAACCTGTCCGTCGGACAGGTTCGATGGTTAGTACACAAACCATCGGACCAAAATCTCCCGCATGCGCAGAATCAAGTCGACACATGCTTGGAAGCATTGAACTTAGTTTTTTTATCACGTCGTTGTGTTCTACGTCAACGCGTTCTGGTCCGAGGGGATTTTGGTCCGATGGTGTGAACGCACATCAGACCAACAGACAATTCAGCCTTGTCCGATGAAAATGGTCCATCGGACATGTTTCCTCGGACATGTCTGATCGTGTGTACGCGGCCCCAGGTGATGCACAGAGATAAAACAACCCCCCTACGTACGTTTTACATGTATATCTGATATATTAATAGAAAGTGCACATCATATTAGAAATTGTCCTTTTAGTTTTAGCAGTAGGAGGGGAGTCTGGGCATACACTGTGTGACAGCTGATTGGAAGAAAGGCACACACCCCACCCACATGGGCTGAGGCACGAAGAAACTTAGAGCTGCACTGTGAACAGACAAGCTCTCTGCTATGCTAATCTAATTATAGCTCCCTCCCTGACAAAAATTTCCAGCTGCTTTTATCTCCTGTGTCAGAGAGCTTGTTAGAAGTTATGCTGATAACAGAGGACCGAACCAGCAAAAAGACATGGGACTTAGGGCTTATGCCGCGTACACACAATCACTTTTTGTGATGAAAAAAAGACGACGTTTTCAAAAACGTCATTTAAAATCATTGTATGTGGGCAAAACGTCATTTTATGTCTTCAAAAAAACGACCAAAAATTTTTTCGAACATGCTTGAATTTTTTGTGTCGTTTTTTGTGTCATAAAAAGTGATGGTGTGTGGGCAAAATAATGTTGAAAACAACGTTTTTAAAGCCACGCATGCTCAGAGGCAAGTTATGAGACGGAGCTTCAATGGAACAGAGTGCCGTCGAATGTGGTGTACGTCACTACGCTTTGTTAGAGCATTTTGGAAAAACGATGGTGTGTATGCAACGTCGTTTTGGAAAATGAAGTTTTAAAAACGTAGTTTTGTCAGGTCAAATTTCATGAATGGTGTTTACATCCACTTTAAGTTTTTTTTTTATTATTCATTCAGCCAGAACTACCTATGGACAGCTTAACTTTAAGGCTGGCCATACACAAACTTTATATATTTAGCCTGCAGATTCCTTTATTCATGCTAGACAGCATGGATGGACGAATAAAGTGCTTCGGCTACCTGAACAGTGCCTCCATAGTCAGCTCCTCAGCCTGATTAGAACTCAAAGCTCAAGTCCGGACACACTAGCTTCCCCCAAGCCACCCCCTCTTTCTTTCCCCCAGCATGCTTTTTCACCTATTTGTTACACTCAACTTTTCTGAAATCTTGAGGATGGTCATGTAATGTCAGAGTCCTCTTTATGAGCTCAGGTGTTTTCGGATCCAGTCTGAACCCTTGTGAGCGAGCTTGCCAGGAAGCTGTCACTATGGAGGACCAATTATCTGCGTTGGCCCAGTACAGTGACAGCACCCTTGTGGGCTCGCTCACGTGGGTTCAGACAAGGATCCAAACACACCCAAGCTCATACCTAGTCCTATACAGGCTTGGGCAGTCTTTACTAAATCAGAGATGGGCACTGAAACGATGTCAGGCTGGGCGTCATTCAACCTGGAAGACTGAGGGAATATTTTGGCCAAAAAGAGGTACCTTAGAGGAAAACTTTAATCTAAAGTCGAGTATTGCAGCAGAAAACACGCAAACTCCTGCGCACAGGTGGGTTGTCCAATAGTTGATCGACGGATCTTCGTCTAAAGTCAGAGAATTGAAAAGAGTGGTGCTAGCAGTGACCTTGCTGTCCTTCGTGGATGGGGGAGTCCTGGCACAAACAAAACGAGAGAAGAAAGGCGCACCAGCCTAGTGCCATACCACTTGACACTTTATTCGATGGAAATAGTATTAAAAACTACTCACAAACAGCAGATAGAACAGGCTTGTCAACAATAATGTAGGTGAATTCCCTTCGGACCAAACTCCACAATGGGGGGATACGAGGAGTATTTTGCTGCCTGCTGACGCGTTTCGAGGCGTCTAGGGCCTCTTCATCAGAGCTCGACTGTCGAGCTCTGATGAAGAGGCCCTAGACGCCTCGAAACGCGTCAGTAGGCAGCAAAATACTCCTCACATCCCCCCATTGTGGAGTGTGGTCCGAAGGGAATTCACCTACATTTTTGTTGACCAGCCTGTTCTATCTGCTGTTTGTGAGTAGTTTTTAATACTATTTCCATCGAATAAAGTGTCAAGTGGTAATGCACTAGGCTGGTGCGCCTTTCTTCTCTCGTTTTGTTTGTGCCGAGTTTTGCAGCCCAAGTCGCTTTTTTTAAATTTAGTTTTAACCTACAAAACATATTCTGGAAACAGAAGGACATCTTTGTTCCCAATCCAGCAAATTTGTTAAAAACAAAAATCGATCTTGATTGTTCATAGTGGTGAATACCAACATGAGGAGAGCATAAACATATTCCTTTTCTGGGCACCTTTATAAAGGATAACTTATCTTTTCTGAGATAAGTTATCTGAATGGCTCCATTACCTGAGAGAGCTGTGGTCTTTTCCAGCTAACAGGAACAAGAGCGTTGGAGTTCGAACCAGAGGAAGTGGAGGATGTACTTCGAGTTACAGCAATGACTTTTGCCTTCCCATTTCTTCCTGCAGCGCTGTGTTGGTCTCCGTACTTCTGCCCAATTATTGGTGTCTACAAACAAACACAGGCCAATATAAGCGAGATCTGGCAATGTGTTGGAGATGGGAGCAGGAAAAGAAATGAAAACACGAACAGAAATCAATTCTGATAACACAGTATCTCACCTCTGATATATCAAAATGAAAATCTAATGTTTTTCCAGGGAGCTCTTTGGAGGCACAATTAAATATTTTTGTAAATGAGATTTCGGGGGAGCCTATATCTCTGTAGGATTTTGGAGCGTCATTTGGCACTACAAGACAGGCTGAGCGGGAGACCACAAGTTTAAGGATATTCAGTGCTTCTCTCCAATACGCACTCTGAGAGGACAAATAGTAAAATAAAATTATGATTAAGAGGTGAATAATTCAAGCAAAAAAATAACATGACAGAAATAGGGGCAAAAAAACAAAAAACAAGACAAGTAGCAGGCAGCAAGAAAATCTGAAACACAATTCTTCACCTGAAAGCTGGTCAGCCTGAAATATTCTAATTATTGGACACATTATTAATATAATACAGGATTTACATCAGGGAAGACAGTACAGTCACAATACAAATCAATACAGGAGGGATCAGAGGGCCCTGCTCGTTAGAGTCCATATTGAGAAGAGGGCAGGTGCCAACTACTGTTCACATCTTTCAGCATCTAATAAGCACGCCAACCCTTTTTTTGCTACGTTTTGGCTTGTTAAAGATACCAATGCAAGCATTTTGTTATATCTATTTTATGAGTGCAGAAACACCTGTTAACCTTGTTAGGAATTCCAAACTTTCCTGTGCTCACTGAATGTGTCATCTCAAAAGACCATTTAGCCCTTCCTGTTCCTATTGACTACAAGTCAATTAGTCCTCATGTTATAGAAAAGAAGACAGTGTGAGTAGTTGAGTAGCTTAGCACAAGACAACTGGCAGGGCTGACACCACTCGGTCCACAAAAATTGTGTGCGTTGTCAGCCTTTAATAGGAATTTAAGATCTGAGTACATTCCTGGCAGATCTATAGGTGTTGTCCTGTATTTGCATGGTCTTTAAATGGGACAAAGTGGAAAATGTGCATATATTGAATATGTACTACATATTTTTTTTATTTTTATTATTTTGTGTAGGCATAAGCCTTAAATATATAGGATTTTCTGATTTCAGTACAATTACAGGTTTTCTGGTTGAGACAGGAACTACTCATTGCATTTTCCCCACAGTGATTGAGCTGTAACCCTATAGATACACACTAAAATAATAAAAACTGCATCCACACGTTCCAAAGTGCTTGTTATTTTTCTGATGGTTTGGACCAGAGGTGTCCAACCCTGTAACCCCAGAGATTTTAGCTTGTGGCCCAGGCCCATCTGGAGGGACACCGGCAAAAGCCATGCAAGCACAGCAGCCACGGCGGCTTACACAGACAAGCCCGGACTATGCACGTCTGTAGAGATGCCAGGGATGCCGTGCAAACATAGCAGCTGCCTACATTGACAAGCCAGGCAAATGCACCCTAGAGGTATTCTGGGGCTGCTTTGTTTTCAATAGCACCAGTAGCAGAGAATACAGGGGCGCCAGGTTAGAAAATCCTACATTAGCAGGTCTAGAGGGTGCCCTGTCCCCAACACAGATTTCAATTGCGCTGCAATTTTCGCGCCCACAGCACATACAGTGGGGATGGAAAGTTTGGGCACCCCAGGTAAAAATTTGTATTAATGTGCATAACGAAGTCAAAGGAAAGATGAACACATTTCCAAAAGGCTTCAAATTACAGATCAGACATTCTTATATGTCAAAAAAAGTTAGATTTTATTTCCATCATTTACACTTTCAAAATTACAGAAAACAAAAAAAAAGGCATCTGCAAAAGTTTGGGCACCCTGCAGAGTTAATATCTTGTACTGCCCCCATTGGCAAGTATCACAGCTTGTAAACACTTTTTGTAGCCAGCCAAGAGTCTTTCAATTTTGAGGTATCTTTGCCCATTCTTCCTTACAAAAGTCTTCCAGTTCTTTGAGATTTCTGGGCTGTCTGTGACGCACTGCTCTTTTAAGGTCTATCCATAGATTTTCAATTATGTTGAGGTCAGGAGATTGTGAAGGCAATGGCAAAACCTTCAGTTCACGCCTCTTGATGTAATCCCCCATGGATTTTGAGGTGTGTTTAGGATCATTATCCATTTGTAGAAGCCATCCTCTCTTTAACTTGAGCTTTTTCACAGATGGCATCAAGTTACCATCCAAAATTTGCTGAAATTTTATTGAATCCATTTTTCATTCTACTCGTGAAATGTTCCCTGTGCCACTGGCTGCAATACAACCCCAAAGCATGATTGATCCACCCCATGCTTAACAGTTGGACAGAGGTTCTTTTCATTAAATGTGCCCTTTCTTCTCCAAACGTACCTTTGCGCATTCCGGCCAAACAGTTATACTCTATAACTCTATATGTTCATTTGCAAAGTTCATACGCTGATTTTTGTGGTGAGGACGGAGAAGAGGTTTTCTTCTGATGACTCTTCCATGAAGACGATATTTGTACAAGTATCTCTTTATAGTGGAACAGTGTACCACAACTCCAGTGTCTGCCAGATCTTTCTGGAGGGATCGTGCAGTCAAACGTGGGTTTTGAATTGCTTTTCTCACAATCCTGCAAGCTGTTCTGTCTGATATTTTTCTTGGTCTTCCAGATCTTGCTTTAACTTCCACTGTTCCTGATGACTGCCATTTCTTAATTACATTTCGAACAGAGGATATTGACATCTGAAAAAGCTTTTCTATCTTCTTATAGCCTTCTCCACTTTTGTGAGCGTCAACTATTTTCAGTTTCAGTTTTCTAGACAACTGCTTAGAAGAACCCATGGTGGTGATTGTTGGGGCAAGGTCAGATGAGTCTGGGCATTTAAAATCTGAGATTGACATCACCTGGTCTTCCCAGACGATGATTGAGAACAATCCATGACACTGGCAGGTCTCAGTTTGCAAAGGGGGCAGTGCATGCTATTCTGCAGGGTGCCCAAACTTTTGCAGATGCCATTTTCTTGGTTTTCTGTAATTTTGAAAGTGTAAATGATGGAAATAAAATCTAACTTTTTTGACATATTATAAGAATGTCTAATCTGTAATTTGATGCCTTTTGGAGATTTTTCCATCTTTCCTTGGCTTTGTTATGCACATTAATACAAATTTTTACCTGGGGTGTCCAAACTTTCCATCCCCACTGTACATAGGCTACATTCACACTGGTGATCAGGGCTGGTGACAATTGTAGCAGCAGTTCCTCCTACGGCTCTCAGACTGTAGGTGCGGCTGATGGCTCCCATTCACCACAATGATAGTTCCTGGCTCTCTACACAGCCAGTGATTACCTGTGATAACCATTGCTAGACACACTTTGTGTGCGTCTAGCAGCAATCACAATCGCAGGCGGTGTAGAAAGCTAGGTACGCTTTACTTTATTTTTCAGGCCACATGACCAGGTGAAAACAGTGGGAAAATAGACTAAAAAACCCCCCACAAAAACTTAATGCAGCCACCACATTTAAAGGGTAACTATGCTTTTGTGTGGGGGGGGGGGGGAAAACAGTATATAATTTTTTTTTTTTTTTTGCATATACAAAATCGATACAAAAGTCGCACTGTAATTGAATAACTTTGATTACAAATGTATGACAAAAATGTAAATGACCTTTCCTATTTGATTTGCAGCGCTGTAATTTTCTGAAAAATTCATTGCAATATGGTAACCTGGAGACATTCTGTACACAGCTTGTTTACGGTATGCCCCCCAGATGGGTATTCATTTTCCAAGACCTCTGCACTAAGATACAAATCAGAATTTGGTCACCCTCTTCAACAAAAACTTAATTTTTGTTGAGATGCTCTCAAAATGTAATCTAAAGGGATTGAAACCCTGCAACTTTCCTCATTAAAACCCTGCAAGTGCAGCAGCTGATCAATGAGGAAAAGTCACCTCCAGTCACATTCACTTTGCACATGGATAGCTGCTTTAATCATCTGCAATATATAAAATGTTTGGTTTTGTGTTTAAAACCCCTTTAAGCCTGTTCTTCTGTGGAATACAAACAGACCTCGAGACCTGAAAAGCTGCATTGTACATCTCTACAGTCACATATAGTTCTGAGAATGGTATTGCTGGTACTGCTAAGCTGACCTCATTTCATTGTTTTCATTTGAGTGCTCCTGAATAAAGTGTTCCAGCCAAGCACAAAGATATATAAAGCAGTGTGCATCAAGCAGGCTTAGTGCTCTAGGGCTTTCCTGCACAGAACCTTGCATTATAGAATGTTGTGGTTTTGACAGGAGCCAAAAAATAAATGCTTCTGTCAGAGCAGGATATTGGAAATGAATTACAAGTCATAAAACATCTGGCTTTTATGGGTAAAACAGAAAAAAGAAAAAAAAAATTCCACTTGAGCACATTAAATGAATGACATTGTGAATGAAATCCAGTTCCTTGCTTCATGGGACCATTGCACTGAAGAGGAGAATGCATGTAATAGTGCACATACCACAATGAAATGCTTGCTGTGTGTGTGTGTTAGATTCTCTCTCTCTCTCTCTCTCTCTCTCTCTCTCTCTATATATATATATATATATACACACACACACACACGGTATTGATTGGTATATATATATATATATATATATATATATATATATATATATATATATATATATATATATATATATATATATATATATACCAGTATATATATACACACACACACATACATACACACACACACACACACATACACCCCACCTACTAGATAAATCTAAATCCAGAAGAAAATCCCTACCTGAACATATTTTCCTATGATTTTTATAATTTCAAGGTTAAACTGCTTCACTGGAGCAGTTGATAGGTCAATATGACTGAGGAGGCTGTAGATGATCTGCAGTAATGACTGCTGCATGCTGGACAGGCCCTTCTCCAGGAGCTGTAAGACAAAGACAAGAAAAAGACAAACTGATTATTTGTGGCATAAAAAGGGAGGGTCCATTGACAAAAAGGAATGTTGCTCGCCCACCTCTGACATTCCCCATAATAAATGCAGTAGGTATGAGCCTGGTTATTCAGATAGAGGTTTCTCCACTAGAGACAAGAAACATACTTGCTAAGAGGTAAAATGACTTTGCTGCTACCAAAAAATGGAATGATCCGTTTTAGGTGGACTGCCCCTTAAATATAATAGATTTACCACAAAATTCACAGCTTTAGCTAAACAAAAATAAATAACTAAAATAGATAGAATTTTTTCCCTTGCCGGAAAATCCCTTTTTTGGAGTTTATTGAGGGACGCAAATTGGTTATACTGCAGTCTACAAGAGGGTTTGGACACTGGCCAGACCAGAAAGTACATCACTTCCCACTCCACAGCATGCCTCCGTTTTGTGAAAAAAAGCAATACGAAGGGGAAGATCATAGACACAGAGGACCGGGACCTGTGTCCTTCAATAAATTCTAAGAAATTGATTTTACAGTAAGTACAAAATTCAGATCCCGCAGTAATACAGATACACACACAGCAGGGCTATATGTGAAGCACCTTTAACAAAGATCTCAATCAAAAAAGATAAATAGGGGTCTCTGAAACATGACAGCAAGGCCCTTGATGGTACTCAGGGCCCACTACTGATTTGGGCCCCAATTACAAAAAGGTGGGGATTCACTCCATTGAGTATTTCCTGGGATGAAAACTTATTTTCTCATACCAATAGAGTTATGTGTTCGACGAGCTATGGTAGACTTTCTGATTTCAAGGTGGTTTTCACAGTATCAATAAGAGCTGAAACAGTTTCCCTAAGGCTGGGAGTAATTGAAGTTGCTTTGGAGTTAGAAGCCACACTGTTATTAAAGCAGAGTTCCACCCAAAAGTTGAACTTCCACTTGTTGTACTCCTACCCCTCCAGTGCCACATTTGTCACCTTTCGGGGTGACAGGATACCTGTCTTTCCCAGGTATCCTGTTCCCACTTCTGGGAGCCTCAGCCGCGGGTATTGACATTACTGCCCGGGCTCCCTCCTGCTCCCCCAGCCGCCGGGCAAGTAGGACAGAGGAGCGGAGCGCTTGCGCAGTAGGGTTCCCTTACTTGCTAAGGAGGCGGCATGCCCCTGACAGCTGATGGAAAGATCAGCTGCAGTGCCGACATCGCTGGACTCCAGGACAGGTAAGTGTCTGATTATTAAAAGTCAGGCTTTTCATTTTTGCAGTGGTGGGCGGACCTCTGCGTTAACTATTAAGGAACAAAGGGGCTACTTATAAAAAAGCTTCTTTGAAGGCAGATCAGATATAGATTCTGTAGGGTAAGGAGTGGAAGTACGCTTGTGGTCTAATAGTCAGCAATCAGGTTTGTAACACCAGGACTGTTCCCTGTGCATCTGGGAGCGGACATGTTGCACTGCAAGGCAGGGACAATGCAGCTCTAGGTATAAGGCTAAGCCTTATATAAGAATAAATAAAGCTGGCTAACAATTCTGAGTTAGGCAACTCTCAGCGCTCCACTTATTCACCAACTAAGCTAAAACCGTACACTCAGGTACTGACACATTCCCGGCTGGCCCTGCAATTGTCCAGGTGCAGGGTCCAGGTACATTCTCCAAAGCGATTGCTGAAGATATGCAGATCTAGATATCTGCATATAGAGATCAGCTCCAGCAATATATAAAGAGATGTAGATCGATGAAACGTGCTTTCTTGAAGAAAAAAAATTCTCAGTAGAGTAGGCCACCATCAAAAAAAACGTAGACATGCTGTTATTGGGAGGTATAATCACAGCAGGTCACTATTGGTCAGTGTGCAAACTCTCTTGTCAACCTATCTCTGAAACTTGCGCCCCCCAGGGAATGAGGAAGTAATATACATTCACACACAATTTGAAATAGAAGCAATTCAATGGTTTACATAGGTGGCCACCTAGAATAGAAAATTAAAACCATATATTTTGGCAACTCAATTCTCTGGACAAAAACAACATGATATTGGATGACTAGAATAACATCAATAAATGGGGTAGAGGCAGCTACTTTGGGACTGATGAAAAATTAGTTATGACACCGGCAATGATTTCATCGGAGCAACAAAAGGGAAAAGCAATTGATGGTTATTCCTTAATTGAGTTCCACAGCACAGTTTGCCTTAAAGTGGGGGTTCACCCAAACATTTTTTTTAACATTACATGCAGGCAAGTTGTTAGAATGACAATCGGCTGTTTTTTTTTTTTTTAAATCCTTGCCATACATACCGTTTTAGGTGTATATGTTCACCGCTGCTTCCGGGTATAATCTGTGGTACTGGGCGTTCCTAAGTGATTGACATGCTCCTGACCGACGCATACAGCGCGTCACGAGTTGCCGAAAGAAGCCGGACTGCAAGTCGGGTCTATACGGTGTCTGCGCACTGACGTTCGCCTTCTTTCGGCAACTCGTGACGAGCTGTATGCGCCCGTCAGAAGCCTGTCAATCAATTAGGAACGCCCACAATTTTGGGTGGAACTCCGCTTTAAGGATGTTTGTTATCTAGTTAAAAGATGTGACATTTATTGCATTTCCAGTGGTACTTAAACTTAAAAAATATCTGTAAAATGTGTCTTTCCAATGAAAACGGATCTAAGTATGACATGGGGATAAGTCCGTCACATGGTCACAGCCAGTACAATATCAAATTTTCATTCTTACCTCTGCGAGATAAGTGACCAGGCTGAAGGTTATATCGGAAAAGGAATCATGGATATATCGACATACAACATTGATCCAATTGGCACAGTCTCTGGAGTAACTGTGTGTGCTGTAAAGGCTCATCATATGGGCTAAATTTGTTAAGGTGGCACTCTTCTCTTCTGCACAAACCTATCACAAAAAAAAAAAAACACAAAATAATGAAGGTGGGCAACCTAATACTAAAACCCCAAACAAGAGAGTTGGAGTGTTCAAAAATAATTTTACATCAGCCAGCTACATTGCTTTACATTTCACCAATGTATTATTATAATTAATACTGTATATTCATTGTAGGTGCAACTCCACGATTTCAATTTTATATTGGATAAAGCAGTGAAAGGTTAGAACCCCTGCAAGGTTGTGTCGCTGATAAGGAGGTACACCCTGAAAATAGATTTAAACTTGACAGATATGTTGGTAACACTTTCCCATTCTATGCAGGGGCAATACTCTTTAGGCTGGGTTCTCACTAGTGCAGTGTGAATTTCAGCTCTCCTATCTCTGCAGATAGATAAGGGAAGTGTTCAGCAGATTAGCTCCGCTTTTAGCTGCAAAAGCTGCGAATTTGGAGACCTGGGAGAAGTTCCGGGAGAGAGGAAAGTGGGGGAGAAATGTATTGAGCTGAATGAGAGAAATTCCTGAAGAGAACTGAACACATCTGCGAATCAGCTGCGTACCCATAGAAGATAATGGGCCTGAATTTGCACCTGAGCCGCACCACAAGGCATAAAATCTGCATACGTTTTTACTGCAATGCACAGTGCGAATGCATCGCACATATGTGAACCAGCCTCATTGAAAATAATGTATTTAGAAATGTTCTGCCGCACTCAATTCGCATAGGTGTGAACCCGGCCTTAAAGAGGAATTGGTCATGGGGGAATAAGAGAGACTGCTTTTGCTGACCTCCTGAGAGTGTTACATTCCAAGCGGTTATTCTTTACCTGAACAAGTACACAGAAAAGGAACTCCGACACTCATTTACAGCATGCTTGTTCTGTGCCTCGGATTCAAAATTACCAATGTCAGACATTTCAGACAATTTCAGTAGTCAGAAGCCCTCATACGTCTCTAATTGACAGAGTCACCTTAATACTCACAGCATAAAACAGGCAGTAAATCTTTTAGAACAGGCAAGAACTAAGGCAGCAATCAACAGCAATTCATCAGAAGCCATTTAATGCTTCTATGTCTTCAATATATTACACAATATGGAATAGAGTGATTTTCACATCCGCTGCTACAGAAGACAAGTATGACGATTCTAAAAACCGTGCATCCTAATGACCCTATACTCTAATTAGCATGTTTGTTAAAAATCCTTGGGATAAACAAAAATCAAACAAAAAGGCTAAATCAAATCAAGGCCTTATGCATACCGAGTGTTCAGCAGTGCTGCATGAGACCCTATGAGAGGTTGAAAGCTGGTCCGACTGGATGATGATGGTACCAACATTAAAATTATATAAAAGTTGTTTGTTGTTTTGTTTAAAAATAATTAACATTTCATACTCGCCTTCTCTGTGCAGTGGTTTTGCACAGAGCAGCCCAGATTCTCCTCCTCTCGGGTCCCTCGCCAGTGCTCCTGGCCCCTCGCTTGCTTTAAGGGCACCAGAGCCACTGCTCTGTGTGTCCATTAAGACAATGAGCCGCATCTCCGCCCCACCCCCTCTCTCCTCCTTGACTTTGACAGCAGCAGGAGCCAATGGCGCCCGCTGCTGTCTTAGCCAATGAGGGAGAGTCTCCGGACAGCCGAGGCTCTCATGTGCAACATCGCTGGATCGAGATGGGGCCCAGGTAAGTATTAGTGGGGCTGCTGCACACAGAAGGTTTAAGATACAAAGAACCTTCTACCTTTAGAACCACTAGGCCTCGTTCACACCATGTGCAGAAATGTCAGTTTTTCTGCACGCGTTTGGTAAGGGCACAATATTTTTTTTTTTTTTACTATTGTTCTTAATGTGCTCTGTTCGCACCACAACACTAGTATTGCATGCATATTTTTTCTGTACAGTAATATGCAACATGTATGTAGTTTTCTGCCCAGAAAAAAAAACTAACGTGACATCACAATGGTGGTGTGAACAGAGCACATAACTGACAAGCATGAAAACTGATGTCAGTGTGCATAAAAAATGGCCTGAAACGCACATGAAAACAATGTAAACTCATGTCTCTGCGAGTTAAACGTGGTTTTCCCATCAGTTTTCATGCACATATGGTGTAAACGAGCCCTTAAGGACAGTATGCGAACATGGATCAATGTCCAGAACACAAGCAGTCTTCTTCCCTTGATGTGATCCCTCAGAGTTTTACAAGCTGCTAGCAGCTGTAGACCTGGACCATGTGCCGAAAAACGCCATCATGCATAAAGGCTGAATGACTAGTGCGCATGAGGCCTAACACAAATAAGCAAATTAAAAAAAGGGGAAGACTCAATAGTCTTGTTTTTTTTTTCTACCACCCCAAAATGTAAAATTACTCACCTTTGCTATCCTTTCGGCTGTTTCTTTACAGAAGGACGTTGGGTTGTCAAAATGCTGAATTAGATGTGGTAATAGGCACAAAATATTAAGTGGAAACCCTGCCGAAAAAAGGACATTGTCAGCCATGCTGAAAGATAATCACATTACTATATAACAAGCAATAATATTCTTCATTACTTTATTATTACACACAATATGCAGGGGCGGACTGACCATTGAGTAACTCGGGCACTGCCCGAGGGCCCCATGTCACTAGGGGGCCCCATCAGGGTTGCCAGGCTCATTAAAACCAGGGACAGTATGTAAAAACCTGTGTTTTTTTACATCTGTCCCTGATATGTCCAAAACCTACATGCTTTTGATGTGAAAATCCCAAGATTTTAGCTGCCCTGCCTCTGCACTGCCACCTGGCTTGGTGACCATCTGTAAGCCCATAATCTTCTATTGTCCGTGGGCCCCATGAGTTGTCAGTCCGCCCCTGACGATATGCAAAAGTCTGCAGTCTGACATAATAAGATAATTGCATAGTACTATGGTGAGCCTACAGTGGACCACACTGGCCACCAGTGCCGATCCTGACCTCCCTGGGGCCCTAAGCAGAATTACATGTCACAATAAAGTTGAGAAGGGGGGGGCTGCCGAAAATGACATGTGACAATAAAGTTGAGAAGCGGGGGATGCTGAGGACAGTGACATGTCACATTAAATTTGAGAAGCGCATACCTTGACATCTTACATTAAAGTGAGAAGCGGGGGGTGCTGACACTTCTTACCTCTGAAAATGGGGTTGAAAATGACTTCTCACCAGGCAGGGCCTCTAGTAATTTGGGGGGCCCTCCACAGCCTAGCGGGGCCCTAAGCGGCTTGCAAAGTGAGCCTATAGGGCGGATCGGCCTTGCTGGCCACACAACTTTCACTACAGCTGTACAATACCCATGAACAGACATGTGCTCGGGTGTCATCATATCTTGCTGAACTTGAGATATTTTTACTCCAATGGGCTGTGTCATGAACGCTTCACAGGCCACTTCTACGTTTAGGTGGGATGTGGGGAGGGAATGACCCACACAGCCCATTGGAGTAAAATAATAGCACAAGTTCAGCTAGATATAAGGTCGTAATCGTCATAGGAAAAGTTAGAAAGGAGTTCAAAAGATGCCAAGCTCACCTCTACCCATTAAATTGCACAATTCCAGATCATTTTACTAAATACAGTAAAACCTTGGTTTGAGAGCGTTTTGCAAGACAAGCAAAATATTTTAATACATTTTGCCTTGATATACAAGCGATGCCTTGATATAAGAGTAGCGTCATGTCACAACTGAGTATAAAAAAGAAGAGAGGAGCCTCTCAGTGTAGCAATATGGTTACATTTAATTAGCAACATTTAGCAACTTATTGCTACACTTAGAGGCGCCTCTTTTCTCGTTTATACCCTGTAAAAAAAATGCTTTGATATACAAGTGCTTTGGATTACAAGAATGTTTCTGGAATGAATTATGTTTGCAAACCAAGGTTTTACTGTATCAAAAATAAAACTATTGAGTTGATAACAAATCTGCGCCAATTTAAAAGTATGATTTGGTGAACTGACATAACTAAAAAAAAAAAAAAATCCTTACGTTTTCATCTATTTCGTTTTAATGTCTCAAACACAATTTATTACAACACCAAAGCGTATTTAAGGTGTGATGTATACCCAAGCATCTTAACTATATGCATGTGTATGTAGGTGTGTTAAATGTGCATACACATGGTCAGCACAGTGGCTAAGCGGTTAGCACGTCTGCCTAGTAGCACTAGGGTCGTCAATTTGAATCCCAGCAATGACACTACCTGCCTAGAATTTGCATATTCTCCCTGTGCCTATATGGGTTTCCCCTGGGTAATCCGCTTTCCTTCCACTCTCCAAAAAGCATGCTGGTAGGTTAATTGGTTCCTGTCTAAATTGGCCCTAGTATGAATGAATGCGAGTTAGGGACCTTAGATTGTAAGCTCCTTGACGGCAAGGACCAATATAAATGTACAGTATATATGTAAAATGCTGCTGATGTATATACCTGTAATTTATGTGCATTTTTAAAGACATAATCACATTTTATTAAGGTCACAGGTCTACTATATGGAAGCATCAGAGATCTAAGTAGACCCCTTGTGTCTACACTGTGTATTGCAGATGGCTATGTGGGAGACAATCTCCGGTCACTTTTTTCAGACAACTAGTGCTGCACTTTGTGTAAATAAGGGAAATGCTCAACACTGAGCACCCTGGGTTCTCCCAGTACTGAAAGAAGATTGATAAAACTAGGGTTGTCCCGATACCACTTTTTTAGGACCGAGTACAAGTACCGATACTTTTTTTCATGTACTTGCCGATACTGAATACCGATACTTTTTTTAATGTCATGTGACAGTTTTCAAATCACAATACAGACTAATGATATGAAAAATGTTCCTTACATTGGTGATCAGTGGGAAGAATGCCCATTACATTGGTGGTCAATGGGAAGAATGCCCATTACATTGGTGGTCGTGGGAAGAATGCCCATTACATTGGTGGTCGGTGGGAGGAATGCCCATTATATTGGTGGTCGGTGGGAAGAATGCCCATTACATTGGTGGTCGGTGGGAAGAATGCCCATTACATTGGTGGTCGGTGGGAAGAATGCCCATTACATTGGTGGTCGGCGGGAAGAATGCCCATTACATTGGTGGTCGGTGGGAAGAATGCCCATTACATTGGTGGTCGGCGGGAAGAATGCCCATTACATTGGTGGTCGGTGGGAAGAATGCCCATTACATTGGTGGTCGGTGGGAAGAATGCCCATTACATTGGTGGTCGGTGGGAAGAATGCCCATTACATTGGTGGTTAGTGAGAAGAAAGGCCCTTTACAGATAGCAAAAACATTCATTGGGGTCACTATTTTGCGAGTTGGAAATTAATCAATGCTGCTTTTTGGATATTAAACTTCTATTAAACAAAATTTTTCACAAAAGCTATAAAAGATATCAAACTGAACAGATATAGCCGGATAGCTGAATATTTTGTGAACATTTTAAAGTTTGTTTGGTGTCTGTAGAAAAAAGTATGAAGGAGCTGAAACTTTTGGTAGCGGAAGAAGATTTTAAAGATTTGAAGCATGCTCTCATTGACTTCAATGTTAAAAAAAAGTGGCTAAAAGCTTAATATTTAAAAAAGTAGAAAAATAGTAGAAAAAAAGTTGGAGAAGAAGTCCCATCATTAGCTGAAAGAGCTAAACATTTTAAAAGTTGAATGGTCTTAACCACTAGCTGACCAGCCGTCACAGTTTTACGGCGGCAGGTCGGCTCGGCTGCGCAAAATCACGTAATATAACGCGATTTCGCATTTCAGCCACTAGGGGCGCCCCTGGTGCCGGAGTGTGTGCAATCACTGCCGGGCAACCGCGATCGCTCGTTACAGAGCAAGAACCGGGAGCTGTGTGCGTAAACACACAGCTCCCGGTCCTGTCAGGGGGAGAAATGACTGATCGCATGTTCATACAATGTATAAACAGCGATCTGTCAATTCCCCTAGTCAGTCCCACCCCCCCTTCAGTTAGAACACACCTAAGGAACATAATTAACCCCTTCCTCGCCCCCTAGTGTTAACCCCTTTCCTGCCAGTGACATTTTTACAGTAATCAATGCATTTTTTATAGCACTGATCACTATAAAAATGCCAATGGTCCCAAAAATGTGTCAAAGGTGTTCAAAGTGTCCGCCATAAGGTCGCAGTACCGATATATAAGAAAAAAAAAAAAACGCAGATCATTACTAGTAAAAAAATTAAAAAAAAAAAATATATATATATATATATTAATAAGAATGCCATAAAACTATCCCCTATTTTGTAGACGCTATAACTTTTGCACAAACCAATCAAACGCTTATTGCGATTTTTTTAATGAAAAATATATAGAATACGTATCGGCCTAAACAAAAATACAAAAATAGAGCGACAATTTTGAAAAAAATTCAATATTTTTTACTTTTTGCTATACTAAATATCCCCCAAAAATATATATAAAAAAATTGTTTTCCCCCCCCCTCAGTTTAGGCCAATACATATTCTACATATTTTTGTTAAAAAAAAAAAATGCAATAAGCGTTTATCGGTTGGTTTGCGCAAAATTTATAGCGTTTACAAAATAGGGGATAGTTTTATTGCATTTTTTTTTTTTACTACTAATGGGGGCGATCAGCGATTTTTTTCATGACTGTGACTTTATGGCGGACACTTCGGACAATTTTGACACATTTTTGGGACCATTGTCTATTTCACAGCAAAAAATTTACTGTGAAAATGACAATTGCAGTTTGGGAGTTAACCACAAGGGGGCGCTGAAGGGGTTATGTATGACCTCATCTCTGTTTCTAACTGTAGGGGGGTGTGGCTGTAGGTGTGACATCATTGATTGTGATTCCCTATATAAGGGAACACACAATCAATGACAGCGCCACAGTGAAGAACGGGGAAGCTGTGTTTACACACAGCTCTCCCCGTTCTTCAGCTCCGGGGACCGATCGCGGGACTCCAGCGGCGATCGGGTCCCGCGGCCGCGGTCACGAAGCCTCAGACCGGGTTGCGGGCGCGCGCCCGCGACCCACGGCTGGGCACTTAAAGAGGACGCACCTGTATGTGCTTGTGCCCAGCCGTGCCATTCTGCCGACGTATATGTGCAGGAGGCGGTTCTTAAGTGGTTAGGGAGATATTTCCCCAAAAACAGGCACCGATGTCTACGGCGCACTGAGAGAGCCGTGAGTGAAGGCTATCGAGCCGTCACTGCCGGCTCCCGTGCACATGCGCAGGAGTGACGTCATCGTGCATCTGGCCAGTCACAGCGCTGGAGCCACGATACAAGGAAGTGAGATGGCGGTGGTGGAGGAGAGGAAAGACGGCCGCTGCAGGGGCTTCGATCTCAGGTAAGTACTACATAATGAGCTAGTATGCTATGCATTAGGGTTGTCCCAATACCACTTTTTTAGGACCGAGTACAAGTACCGATACTTTTTTCATGTACTCGCCGATACCAAATACTTGTTTGACTGATTGGCACTGATAGGTGGCACTGATAGATGGCACCTATGGGCACTGACAGGTGGCTGGCACTGATAGGCAGCACTTATGGGCAATAATGGCACTGACAGGTGGCTGGCACTGATAGGTGGCACTTATGGGCACTGATAGGTGGCACTTATGGGCAGGCACTGAAATTCAGCAGTAAATGACATGAGGAAAGTTTTTTTAACTACTATGCTGCAGCGCCCATCTTGGTACACCCAGCCGGTCACTGTGGCAAAGTGCAGGGTGTGCCAAGATGGGCGTCGGGATGTCCAAGCTGGCGGCGACCGCTCCACCCACTGAGGCTACCCGCCCTGTCCGCCTACTGACGCCGCCTGCCCTTTCCGCCCACTGAGTCTGCTCGCCGCCGACTAAGTATCGGGTCAGGCATCGGGAGCATTTGTGCGAGTACAAGTAGTAGTACTAGTATTGGTATTGGGACAACCCTACTATGCATACTAGCTCATTATGCCTTTGTCTTGCAGGGTCTTATTTTTTCTTTTTTTCTTGAGGTGGGTTTACTTCCTCTTTAAAAAGGCAAATGCAGATTCTGTGTCCAGTCTAAAGCACAGGCTGAAAAGTGCTTAAAAATGGTGGCGTCAGCAGAAATAGACCGACTTTCAGCCCATTTGAACCGCCCCTTGTAAAACAGAAGCCAATCGTGAGACGAGCATGCCAAGAATACCACTGCATTCTGGTAGGGGCAGGTCCCCTGTCAAAATACCTTAGCTCAGCAGGGAGATCGCTGCACTAAAAACGAATGTGTTAGTACGGCAATCTGTCCTTTTTTTCTTGTTCAGCCCACTTGGTTCAACAAAGAAAAAAAATGTGTATTCGGCATGACTCCTGTATTTTTATCATAAGATAATCTTAAATGAGAATTTTCAGATAATAAAATGACGTTTTATATAAATATTTGGGTATATATGTTCATTGCTTATAAGCAGGACCTGAAAAGTTCCTCTGTTTTTGCCGATCTAAGAGGTAATTATTTAAAGCAGAACTCCAAAATTTTCAAAAAAATCCCCCATTAGTACACCCCCCCACAAAACACTAAACAGATACCGTATATACTCGAGTATAAGCCCACCCGAATATAAGCTGAGGCACCTCATTTTACCACAAAAAAATGGGAACATATTGACTCGATTATAAGCCTAGGGTGTCCATCTGCATGCCTCACTGTGTCTCACTGTGTCCATGTGCATGCCTCACTGTGCCCATGACTAGACTTACGTTTAACATGGAAGTATATGGAAGGGGTGCCCGGCTTTATGAGAAAAAAAATAAAAAAAAACAAAAAAAAAAAACAGGTGCTCACTTGTAGGGGAGAACTGGGGCTACGTGTATGCCAAGTTTGGGATCCAGGGGACCTACGGCCGGCCAGTACCGGGTCGCCAAATCCGGGAGGTGACTCGAGTATAAGCCGAGGGGGGCATTTTAAGTACAAAAAAAGTGCTGAAAAACTTGGCTTATATTGCCCCATGAAAAACTGCCCTATCCTATTGTCCCCATCAAAAACTGCCCCATCAAAAAGTGCCTCGTCCTATTGCCCCAATCAAAAACTGACCCATCCCATTGCCCCTTTAAAAATTGCCCCGTTAAAAACTGCCCCCATCAAAAACTGCCCCCATCAAAAACTGCCCATCCTATTGCCCCCATCAAAAACTTCCCCCCATCAAAAACTGCCCATCCTATTGCCCCCATCAAAAACTGCCCCATCAAAAACCCCATTAAAAACTGCCCCATCAAAAACTGACCCATCCTATTGCCTCATCAAAAACTGCCCCCTTCAAAAACACACATACACATACTCTCATTGACTTAAAAAAAAGTGTTAAAAAGCTTAATATTTAAAAAATTATAAATAGTAGGAAAACAAGATGTCCCTTCATTAGCTGAACATTTTAAGAGTTGAATGGTTTTAATAGTTGAAAGTATGCAGTAGTTACACAAAGCCAAAAAATGTATAGAAAAACTTAAATTAAAATTAAAGATAAATATAAAAACAAATACCAATAGTGGGACTGCTGAAGCAGTCCCACTAAATTTAAAACGGTTTTGTATATTTTTTTTTTTAAATTGGTATTTTTTTTAACAAAAAATAAAAACCGCAGGACGTGATTAAATGCCACCAAAAGAAAGTTTTATTTGTGGGAAGAAAATGATAAAAATGTAGTTTGGGTACAGCCTGACAGGTTCTAATAATCCCTCTTCACTCCACCCAACACTAAAAATAAACAGGATTTTCTTTATTTATAAATGTAACACATGGGGGAGAAAACTATTGGTTTGGCAGTTAAAGGGTTATATATATATATATATATATATATATTATATATGATTTCGTAGTGAAAGTGTTAAAAATAGAGAAATAATTGGGGTGTAATAACGAGATAATAAAAGAAATGAAAATATGTTATAAGAATAGAGATCTTTATTTCAGCCATGGGACTGAAAGGGTTAAATCTCATTCACAATAACATCTTCTTAAAGGAGCCGTGTCCCTATTAGATCCATATACTGATCCTACAAGCTGAATTCACAAAGTTCAAAAATAAGGACATGCCTCCTTTAAGAAAAATTGGCAGTTTTTTTTGCTGAGTCATCATGAGATAAAAAAAAAAAAAGAAGGTCTTTGTGATGTCATAGCCTGAGCCAATATAAACCGGTGCAGAGGCTTCACCAGCATGTGACGTTCACACAGAGGCTTCACCAGCATGTGACGTTCACACAGAGGCTTCACCAGCATGTGACGTTCACACAGAGGCTTCACCAGCATGTGACGTTCACACAGAGGCTTCACCAGCATGTGACGTTCACACAGAGGCTTCACCAGCATGTGACGTTCACACAGAGGCTTCACCAGCATGTGACGTTCACACAGAGGCTTCACCAGCATGTGACGTTCACACAGAGGCTTCACCAGCATGAGACGTTCACACAGAGGCTTCACCAGCATGAGACGTTCACACAGAGACTTCACCAGCATGTGACGTTCACACAGAGACTTCACCAGCATGTGTCGTTGACACGGAGACTCCAATAACATGTGTAGTTCACACAGAGACTACACCAACATGTGATGTTCACATGGAGACACAACCTGAATGTCACATTCACGTTGAGACTCCAGCACAATATGACATACATGTTGGGAACCCACCAACAAAACAGGGCAGCCATGGGAATATATCATCCCATGAAGATGAAAGATGAAGGCAAGCTTACAGAAAAGGATAGGCAGATCCTGGTGGTAGGGGATTTTGTTATTAGAGGGACAGAGAGGGTAATCTGTTAGAATGATGGTGATCGACGAACAGTGTATTGTTTCCCGGTCGCACGAGTTCGGGACATTGCAGATCGGATGGACGGATTGTTGGATGTGGCTGGGGAGGACCCAGCTGTCGTGGTACATATTGGAACCAACGACAACATGCTGTTGAAGCCTCCATGTGAACGTTGCATGCTGTTGAAGCCTCCGTGTGAACGCTGCATGCTGCTGAAGCCTCCGTGTGAACGTTGCATGCTGCTGAAGCCTCCGTGTGAACGCTGCATGCTGCTGAAGCCTCCGTGTAAACGTTGCATGCTGCTGAAGCCTCCGTGTGAACGTTGCATGCTGCTGAAGCCTCCGTGTGAACGTTGCATGCTGCTGAAGCCTCCGTGTGAACGTTGCATGCTGCTGAAGCCTCCGTGTGAACGTTGCATGCTGCTGAAGCCTCCGTGTGAACGTTGCATGCTGCTGAAGCCTCCGTGTGAACGTTGCATGCTGCTGAAGCCTCCGTGTGAACGTTGCATGCTGCTGAAGCCTCCGTGTGAACGTCCCATGCTGCTGAAGCCTCCGTGTGAACGTCCCATGCTGCTGAAGCCTCCGTGTGAATGTCCCATGCTGCTGAAGCCTCAATGTAGCATTCATATTCTGTCTCGCTCACTATGGCAGTCCTGCCTTGTGAGCTGTCTCTGCAGTATATACTTATACTGTTGCAACTGATAGAAGATGCTTAGCCTTGGCTGGCGGAATTACCCGGTTTACCGCAATTTCCCAAATTGCCGCAAAATGTGTGATACGCTTGTGATCCCGTTACTTTCAATGGCACCCCAATCATGGGACAATATTGTCACCTGACAAATCACGCAGACAAAATGACGGGACGCCCGTTTCCCAAAAGCAGTCCTGCGATTTTTCAGGTGACAATCGCGGCAAAACCACGCCTCGATTGGGCGATATTGAAAGTAAGGGGATCACATACTCCACCCAGCGGGAATATTACACCCCCTCAACTGTCTAGATTTACATTAATCACTTAAGACCCGCACGCCATCATATGACATCCAAAAAGGGGATCTGTTATCCCAGGTGGACGTCATATGACGTATTGTACTTTGCAGGGAGATATCTGAATGATGGGGGCACCTAGAGGCATCATTCAGATACCATTTTCTTCCGGTGAGGATCCTGCGCACCGTAAGAATGATCATAGCGGAGGTTCCTCCGCTTGATTGTTCTTATAGGTGGCGGGAGGGTACATCCCCCCCCTCCTGCCGCCATCTGGTGCTTCTCCAGGCTCTCCCGTCCCATCGGGGACCCGGAGAGATGATCGCCGTCCACCGGATGTGCAGCATAGAGATGACTGGTGACTAGATGGTCACCGGTCATCTCTATGACCCTCGAAGGCCGGGCGCGATGTGATGACGTCATGCTCGGGTACGCGTAAGTAAACAAACCGCAATTGCGGCTAGTAATGAGATCTGTGAATTTTTTTTCACAATCTCATTCTTTCCAGCCTGGAGGAGAGATGTGGGGGTCTTATTGACCCCGCATCTCTCCTTAAAGAGGACCTGCCACACACTATTCCTATTGCAAGGGATGTTTACATCCTAGAGCACAGGTGGCAAACACAAGGCCCGCGGGCCGAATGCGGCCCTCCAGGCCATTTCATGTGGCCCTTGCACCTCTCCAGTCCTCCTCCAGGCCCTTACTTTCTGCTTTCAAGCAATGCATCCAACTTTTTCCCAGCAGGAGCATAAGGAAAGTGGGGTGCACTGTGATATAAGGGAGAGTGGGGGGACTCAACTTCTGATGGTGGGGTGGCTCTTGACATCCAATATATGGGGAGGGGGATGCGCTGGACATCTAATCTTACAGATACAACCGGCCCTTTTGAGGGCAATCATAATGCTGATGCGGCCCTAGACCTCCTCTGTAACTCTAAACTGGTAACTTGTAAAAATTCTTTACTTCACAGAAACATGAAACCAGTTTAAAAATGAAACTAAACTGCAGGCACATTACATGATTGATTTTTATCTATTTTTAATATTTTTTAAAAGAAATCAGTTAACTATTATGTCTCTATACCCTGTAAACAGTAATTTCAGAAATTTTTTTTTTTTCCTTTAGTGACCCTTTAAGCACTATAGGTGCAATACAGAATAACTGTCAGCGGGTGGCACTGTCCTCCTTAAGAGTTCATTCATATCTTCTTATTCATGAGAGAAAGGCAGCCCCCTCCCAGCTCTTCCCTCCCCCTGGGCCATGCTGAGCTTATCAAAAATGAACTTTGTTTAAAAAAAAAAAATAATCGGATCTAAAATGAAATACAAATCTATAAATAAATTGATACATTTCTTCTAAATGAGCAATGTTATTTAGAATAAAACTATATTTTTCCAAAGTCCAATTGAAAATGCTCTATTTTTTATGTGACTCCATATTGACACAGAAAACATGCAATGCAGTAGACCGTGACAACTTCTGCCAACTGCACATTAGCTTGCAACTGTGATAGTGTGTATTACTGTGTCCTACTAGTGACAGTATTCATTCAGCTATAGACACTTCACACAATCTTTTACTTGCCGAGGTCTGCCTGCTACGATGTCCGTCCTGCTCTCCGCCTGCTCTCCGCCCCTCTCAGCAGTTAGCACGATCTCCGCTGCTAGCTCTCCGCCCCTTCTCAGCCCCGCACTCCGCCCCTCTAAGCAATTACAATGATCTCCGCCGTCTCCCCACCCCTTCTCAGCCCCCCGCTCTCCGCCCCCTCTCTGCACCCGCTCTCCGCCCCCTCTCTGCACCCGCTCTCTGCCCCCTCTCTGCACCCGCTCTCCGCCTGAGAAAAAAAAAGTATCGGCAGAAGCATTAGGAGCATTTGCGCCGAGTACAAGTACTCGCGCAAATGCTCAGTATCGGTCCCGATACTAGTTTCGGGACAACCCTAGATAAAACCCATGTCAGCTTTATTATACCTACAGAATTAGCACTACAAGTACCACACAAATTGCTTCATTTTACTTTCATTTTCTGATGGCATTTCATATACAGGTTTGAAGCTGTACTGTATGTCATGTAATACAATCAGAAACTTGGCTGAAAAAAAAAAAAATCAGTACAAGGCACCTTCAGACTGTATTTTATTTCACTACCATTTTGTAAAGCTGCCCATAGGTGATTCCTTTACTCAAAAAAATAAATAAAGTGAACCCCCTTATCCACACATATAAGATGGATGAAGGAATCCTCCACGCTGCGCTATTGTATTCCGACAGCAGGACTGCTGCCAGAAAACACCGATCAGCACTGTAGCTGTTTGGCTGATCGAACATTTTTCAACATTCCTGTTTAAAAGGAGTTGATCACTAGGTTGACTCCTCTCAAAATGGGAGAGACCATGGATGTAACAAAATCCAGCTAGTCCCTGTTAAACTTGCTGAATTTCCATCCATCCGTGGCCAGGTTAAAAGTCTCAGTTTAAAATAGGCTTAATGGTGTAAAACAGCAAAGCACAATCACAATGAAGAACTGATAAGCTGGAAGCCCAGTACAAATATTTAATAGGCAAACATGGCTGTCTCATGAATCTCCCAGAATTCATATCACCACTCACCACTCAGCAGGGGCGGATCCACTATGGTGTGCTTAGAAACGGTTATAAGCTTGCTGAGCAGATGTACAGTCATTTCCTGTGTGGAAATGGAGGTAAAACCCTTTAAGAAAAGCTGCTGCAGACCAGGAAAATTATTCCACTTCAGTTTGTTCTGCACCATCTCGATCTTTTCCCGGCTTTCAGACTTATCCAGTGGCAGGTGAGTGAACAGCTTGTTGAGTAGCTTAAGAGCAAGTAAATACTCATACTCATAGTCCGACTCCAGCAAGGATGCCGCTATCCAGAAAATAGTAGCCATGAGATTGGTGGGATCCGTAGCAGGCTGCAGATCATGAATCCCTCCCTCTCGCAGGGAGGAAAGGCTTCTAGTCCTTGCTAAACTTCCCCCGTGGTTTACCCTGCCATCCATTATATCCAGTGTGTTACTCCGCCGCCGGTCCAGTCGTCGGTCAGCCATTAAACTTAGCCTCAAAGAGTTACTTCGAGCATTGTTACAGTATGTCATGAAGTTGCCGCTACTAAGAGGACTTGTGCTTAGATTCAGCTGCCCGGTGCTCTTTCTGTTTGCAGCATTCTTATTGCCCATCATTGGCTCTTGGTATGAGGTGCTATAGAACAAAGAAAGAAAACTATTTATTAGAAGGATCAATGACACACATCATCCTAAGTAAAAACATTAACAAATACAAATAAAATTAGAATACTACGTTTAGATTACATAGGAAAAAGAAGAAACTAACCTATAATATTAATTGCATTTAAACTGGCCCTATATTTTCTGCATAATCTGATTTTATCATGGGTTTTCCACATGTTGGAATTTGACAGTAAACATCTTTTGTAAACAACAAGTGCACATTAAGGTATCGGTTAACCACTTAACGCCCGCCGCATGTATATGTAGGTCCACAGAATGGCACGTACAGGCAGATGGGCGTACATGTACGTCCCTGCCTTCTTGCGGGTCAGGGGGGAACGGGACCCCCCCCCCCCCGCTACATGCGGCGGGCGTTTTACCTCTGGGAGCGATCCGGGATGAGGGGGCGGCTGTTCGTTTTTGTCCGCCCCCTCGCGATCGCTCCCAACCAATCCGGCATCCCCCCGCTCTGCACTTCCTCTGCCTGTGTAAAGTAAACACAGGCAGAGGAAGTGATGTCACCTCTCCTCTCAGCGGTATTTTCAATCCGGCGAGAGGAGAGAAGACATCGCAAGTAAGTCGCACCAACAGCACACTGACACCAGTACACATAGGCACATTAACCCCTTCCGATCACCCCCCCCCCCCCCCAGCCCCCTGTCACAGTGTCACTGATTGCAGTGATCATATATTTACTGATCACTGCATTTAGTGTCAGTGTGACAGTTAGTGTGACAGGCAGTTAGTGTTAGGTCCAGGGAAGCCCCGTACCCCCCCTAATAAAGGTTTAACCCCTTGATCACTGCCCTAGTTAACCCTTTCACCCCCTATTGCCAGTGTCACTAAGCGATCGGTTTTCTGATTGCTGTATTAGTGTCACTGTTGCTGCTAGGTAGCTAATTTTTTTTTTATATTGCGATTTTTTTTTTTACTAAAGACATGTGGCTGAATAAATTTTGGCCTAAACGTTTGACTAAAATTTAGTTTATTCGATTTTTCTTATAACAAAAAGTAGAAAATATAATTTTTTTTCAAAATTTTCGGTCTTTTTCCGTTTATATAGCAAAAAATAAAAATCGCAGAGGCAATCAAATACCATCAAAGGAAAGCTCTATTTGTGGGAAGAAAAGGACGCAAATTGTTTGGGAGCCACGTCGCAATTGTCTGTTAAAGCGACGCAGTGCCGAATTGTAAAGACGCCTTTGGGCATTTAGCAGCATATTGGTCCGGGGCTTGAGTGGTTAAAGTGATAGTTAAAGTGACAGTAAAGCTTTAGATTGTTATTAAAATAATAAACATTTTATAATTACATGCTCTGTGCATTGGCTTTGCACAGAGCAGCTCTGATCCTCCTCCTCTTCTCGGATCCCCATCGGCACTCCTGGCCCATACTTCCTGCCAAGTGCCCCCAGAGCAAACAGCTCGCTCTGAAAGCACCCAGGCAGGCTTACACCGAAGCTGCTGCTCTGCGTGTCAATTCCCACACACAGCTGTGGCTTGGCCCCACCCCTCTCTCTCCTCATTGGCTGACTGGATGTGATTGACAGCAGAGCGAGCCAATGGCTCCCGCTGTGGTCTCAGCCAATGAGGTAGAGTCCCCGGAGAACAGGGCTGGAGGATGATCAGGCTCAGGTAAGTATTAGTGGGGGCTGCTGCACGGAGAAGTTTTTTTGCCTTCATGCATAGATGGCTTGTGTAACGGAATGGCCCGTGGGAACCAGAGACGTTTGAAGGATGCAGGGTACTCCTGTGCCAGCTTCACCAATGACTCTTGGGTCTAGGGTCATCCTATGTCTGATAGAGGCATAGGATGACTGAGAAATTATATCTCAGATTACATGAGATGGGACAGTAATGATAATTCATGTATTGCCGGATATCTTAGAATATTTGTTGTTCCTTATGAACAGGTCAATAGAGTGTTTCATTCAATGTGTAACATAGACTGTTGAGATGCTAATTAAGTCTACCTGGCTGTAGTGATGGGGCTTTCTGTGATTGCATTCTATGGTCTATTGTACTAATTAAGTCGGAAACGTCAGATGTCTAACTTGTCAGCTGAGAATGGATAAGAACCTTCGTTAGATTTTTATTCCTGTCTGTATCCCTAATAGGGAGATTCAACCTTTGTAGTGATGATTAGGGTCACTGGGACTGAGAGTGAGTGAAAATCTAAACTCTAGATTCGTCACAGGAATAGGAATAGAAGGGAACTATTCTAATGAAGACAGGAATAAAAGATACAATAATCTCACAAAATAAGGTTGAACAAACAAACTTACTGAGCAAGTGCAGTCAGGAGGTCGTAATGCTTCATGGTTTCTGACAGTGTGTCAATGGCTGACTCTAGTGTTAGAAGAAGTTCAATGACAAAACCCTAGAAAAAAAATTCAATAAATAAATAAATAAATATTTCACTTATGCAACTCATCCTCATACTCACTGCTAAACTACAGTGAGATTTAAAATGGCAAACAGCTTGTAGGTGTACAATAAAGAGTAACAAAAACAGAAAAAAAGCAAACATCATTGACTTCAGTGACAAAAAAACGCATCATGTACTAATAAAAATGTAAAGAGAATCTAAAGTTTCCTAATGTGTATTACAAAGTAAGAAAGGTAGAAAGAGCTACAACCAGGACATGTACAGTCCATATTATCAAACTGAGCAGAACTGTATTGCTGGGAGGTCAAAGAATCCTATTCAATAACCTTCCAGTAGTGTATCATATATCAAATATCCATCATAAATTGTATTACCTGTGCTTCTTCCCCAGCATCTCCCACTGTCTCTACCAGTCTGGAAAGAACATCTGATAAGGTCTGTGCAGAGAGAGGCTGCTTGAGAGCGCGGAAGATCTGAAACGACCTTCCAGCATAATGGCGCGATGAGCAGGAGAGCGCCGTCTGCAGTGCAACCTCGCTGAGATGGTGCTCGAGCTGAAACCCTACAATAACAGGATGAAATATTTGCCACTATAAAAAAAACAGAGACCTATGTGTTTTGTGACATTCAGCTGTATAACAACTCAGATGCACATACAGAAGGTTATTTACCTAGGTTATGCCGAGGTGCCATATCTGCCTAATGTAGACTGTATTACTGGTGTGCAGCATGTGCTCTTTGACCAATAGGTTCCCCGAATTTGCAATACATTCTAGAACAAAGTGCATGAGTCCCAGAAGGCTAGACAAGCATTGGAGAAATCAGATGGATTTCCTTAACCAGAGACTGTAATACATAATAACTAGCAGCCCAGCAACGCTCCTGAAAAAATCACCTCTTTATACAGAAGTATTACTTGTTTTTATCTTGTCTTGAACTTGCCGACAATGGCAATATAAGTTTGTGGCAATGGCAATATAAGTTTGTGGCAATGGCAATATAAGTTTTATATGCCCGTACATGAGATGGCTGTATTTTTACTGACAGTTGTTAAAGTCTGTCTGGTAAACAGAAACAAAAGTAATTGGTTTGCCTCTGCTTCTCATATACCCAGGCCCATAAAGTTTGAAGGGCAGTAAACTGGCCCTTTGTTTCAAAAGTTTTGAGACTCCCGCTATAGATGAACTGTAAATTATATCTTGATGTGAGTACATCCTATCCAGCCCTAATCATGGACTATAAAAATAAGCACATGGATACAGTGCAAAAATCAAAATATTTGGAATCGTTTACTGAGCACCATCTATAGGATTTATGAGCAGAATAAATATGTCCCCTACGCTGGACACAGATGGGTAGAATTTTGGTAAAAGAAGGTTCTAAGAAAAAAAAAAGTTAATTTGCTTTTCTAATCATTAGTGGGGTTAAATCACGAGAAAAGTAGAAAGAGAAGGATAGAACGTTTTTCCTGAACAAACACATTCTATAATAGTGTATGTCATTTTCATTCAGGAAAGCCCATTCATTCCAAAATCAAATGTTAAAAGCAAACTAAATGTTTGAAACAAAGTTCTGAGACTTTTTGTAAGATTTTTCTTAATTTTTTTTCATTCAAATTTTTATCCAATTATTGCCAGCTTAAAGTGATTCCAAAGTCTCAATGTTTTCCTTGCCTTCATGCATAGAATACATAGAAAACCTTCTCTGTGCAGCAGTCCCACCCAGACCACCCTCCCATACTTACCCGAGCCCAATCTTGATCTAGCGTTGTGCACGAGAGCCTCAGCTCTGCAGGGACTCTCCCTGCTCATTGGCTCCCGTCGTTGTCAATCTTAGCCAGTGAGCCAATGAGGAGATATAGGGGATGGGGCCGAACCGTGGCTCTGTGTGTGAAAAGACACACAGAGACATGGATTGGGAACAAGCCTGTTTGGGTGCCCCCATTGCAAGCTGCTTGCTCTGGGGGCAGGAGGGAGGGGTCAGGAGCACCAGGAAGGGGACCTGAAGAAGGATCTGGGCTGCTCTGTGAAAAAACATTACACAGAGCAGGTATGATTTTATTTTTTTAAAAGACAGCCTATAGACTAACTTTAAGGCTGGGTTCACACTAGTGCAAAATTGGAATGCGGGGGTTTCCCCGTATCCAATTCGCATGAGATTATGTCCAGCTCTCTATGGAGCCGGTTCACATATCTCCGGGTGACATGCACAGGAGTCCTGTGCGTCGTGGTCTCCATTTCAGGACTAAACTCAGGCAAAAAGCTATCCCTGAATCGTCCATGAAACAGAAAACAGGGATGCAGCGGACTCCTGCTGCGAGCCGCAGCAATCTTAGGTGTGAGCCTAGCCTTAGAGCCCTTTCACACTGGGGCTGTGTTCACCACTCCTATACCGCTCCTTCCCATTGAAATCAATGGGAAACCGCGGTAATAACGCCCGCAATGCGCCTCGATAGAGGCGCATTGCAGGCGGTATTAACCCTTTTTCGGCCGCTAGCGGGGGTTAAAACCGCACCGTTAGCGGCCGAATACCGCAGTAAATACGATGGTATAGCAGCGCTAAAAATTGCGCTGCTATACCGCCACCGCGGGTAGCGCTGCAATGTGAAAGCAGCCTTAGGCCTCGTACACACGAGGCAATCCATTTGTTGGTGACGTTGACGCCGCCACGTCACCGCACCAGGAAGTAAAACACTTCTGCGCATGTGTCGAAACCATTCGGCGCGTGTGCGAGAAGACATGTCTGCTGGTTAGCGTACTAACCAGCAGACATGTAGGGCGGACGGGTTCCCAGCCGACAGATTGGTAAGCATGCTTTCCAATCTGTCGGGTGGCCAAATCCGTCGGCTCGCCCATACACACGATCGAATCTGTCTGCTGAAACGGTCTAGCAGACCGTTTCCAGCAGACAGATTTGATCGTGTGTACGAGGCCTTAGTGTTAGATAGAACTGACAGCTAGCTGCAGTTGTAAGGTGAGCAAGTGTAGGGAGTGTTTTAAGTCAACTTACTTGTTGTGTTTGGTACTAAATATGGCAAGGGAAAATGTATTATATTTGTCTTAAAAAAGAGAGTGTAAAGCAAACCCTGGCACAATTTACAATGTAAGCGACGAGAGAAAATAAATGCAGCCATCTCAAGAAGCCCGTACATTTAGGAGCCTGAAACTTAGGGCAATTGTAAAAAAACATAACCATGTATCTGATCAGAATTTAAACTCTACCATAGACTCACCTGATCTACAGTGCTTGAAAACAGAGACTACATGTTTTAAAAATGCTGTAAGTTGCTCAGCACTTTTAATACTAGGATTTTTTGCAGAAACATCTTCATGATTCCACAACGGTCCTCTTTTCCTAGAAGACAATGCACAAATGAAGTCACAAGGAAAGGGTAACATTTACAGAGCATATCGTCAAGCATAGAAAAAAGCTAAAAGAGGTACCTTGATGTAATGAACTCTATGAGGGTTTTCACCTTCTCATCTTGCTCTACAGTGAGATCCACCTCATTGAGGATAGTGGTCTGGAGGTGGGGAATAGTAGTGCTTGTATTCCCTAAGCTTATGCTTGAAGAGGTAGAACTTGAGCTGAGCCCTGAGTCCGTCATAGGGGAAGGCTGGTAATCTGGTATAAAATCATTAATACCTGTAGATAGGAAGCAAACATTTCAGCAAATGTTCATGTAAAAGCAGCTTGCTTGTAAGCACTTAAAAACGTCCGTCTTTCAGAACTTTTTCCCCCTTAATACTGCTTAACCCACCCTTTGGTGCACATGGGTAATTGAAAGCTAAGGCAAAATTTAGCAGTGGCAGTATATGCCGGTTAACTGGATTATATATATATATATCTCAATGAATATTTTGCATCTTTAAATAAATATTTTTTCCCCCATAGTAAATTTTCATAATTTTTTTTTAAAAACAACGTTTTTCACAGACATATAGAAGAAAACCGATCGCAAGACCAAAGCAGTATGATAATACCCATAGCGTATCAAAGTAATTATGATGAAGTAATCTCAAACGTCAAAACCCCGATGGGCCCAAGAATTCTAAATATTTTTAATGTATTTTTTTTTTTAATGACAAATAAGCCTTTTATTTGGTTCATTGTTTTCATACAAAACTTTTGTTTTTATTACAGCCTGACAAATGTTTACAGTTTTATTTTTGAAATAGGCTAAGCCCTGGTTCACACCAATGCGATTTTTCATGCAATTTGTCAGTTCAAAATTGCATGGCAAATCTCACCCCATTGCCGGAAATGGAAATTGTTGCGTCTCGTAGCGCTTTTTTAAAAAGGTTCCTGCACTACTTTTTTGTGATTTCATTGTGACTTGCATTGACTCCTGTTAAATGAAATCTCAAGCCGCAATAAAATCGAGGTCCAAATCACACTGATCTGCCACTTTGAAATCGCGATGCAGTAGCGTGATTTCAAAGCCACACTGGTGTGAGCCAGGGCTAAGGCTATTTGGGATCATAATGTAATAGCAAACATACTGATCACAGGATCAGGAAACTCTGTCTTTCCTTAGAAGCAACCAGAGCGGTCAATGATGGCCCTGTATGACAGTTAGCAGCTGCAAACAGTGTCACCCAGAAGTGTTAAATATGTGATGTAAATTACCTTTCCTAAGCACAGGGCATTGGAAAGGGGAAAGTTAAAGAATAAATGCTTTCAATGCTGCTTGTCTACTGTGTTTAGTAATACTGGAAACAGCTTAAAATAAATAGCAGTTTAAATATGCCAAACGGACGTGTGATCACACAGCTCTGGGTCCCGAGAAGCCTGATGAGAACTGATATTGGCACTGAATACCTCCAGCAGTGATGTCACTTCTCCAGTGCCAATGCTCTGGACTTTGTCTGAATTTTCTCCCACCAGCCGCCCAGGACCAAAAACTGTGCCGTCATGTGACCAATGGGAAATAAAAAAAAATAGTGTACAGATTGCATGCAGCAGGTAGGCAACATTTAAAGCTTGGGCAATAGACAGCTTTTCCTTCAGGTTGTAGATGGGAAGCCGTTGAAGCAAACCCGTGCAAAAGATTAACCTAGTATAAGCAGTGTCAAAACAATCGGTATACTCTTGAGATGCAGACAGCTAAAGCTATATGCAAAACTTGTTTTTCCTTGTGAAATGTGAGCCCTGCCCTACCGCTTAAGCCCTTCTATTCAGTGATGCCAAGCATCACAATAAATCCCTATACACACGGGCCCAGCCTTTGCTGCCCATACTTCTGAAACTACTGATAAGTTTGCCAAGCTTGTTTAAAGTGGAGCCAGCAAAAAACGTAAAGTCAGCAGCTACACATACTGTAGCTGCTGGCTTTTAATATTACGACACTTATCTGTCCTGGAATCCAGCGATGTCGGCACCGCAGCCAATGTTTCCATCAGCTGTTGGGTGCACAGCCATTTGTGGCAAGGGAAACTGGCAGTGAAGCCTTTCGGCTACTACGCATGCGTGAAGCACGCTTTCTGAATGGCCTGGCGGCAGGGGAAGGAGGAGGAGGGCGGCCGTACTTCCAAGTGATATCGCAAGTGGTCATGGGTACCCGCTTCCCCCTCTGTCCCCAAAAGGTGCTAAAAGTGTCCGGGGGGGGGGGGGGGGTCAGGGGGTCAGATAAGCAGAGCTTCCACTTTTAATGAGCTCCACTTAGGCCTATTGTTACCATAAGCTCAACATAAATTTATTCACTTTACAGCAAAACATTAAATAATATTTTTAGCAAATATAATAGAACTGGAAAGAAAAGTAGAGGAGAAGGGAAATGCAAGCAGATAGAAGATCAATACTAATCAGAGAAGGCGATTATAACTTCTCTGATCAGTTTTTTCCCTCTAAATCTTTTGTGCAAAGATTTCAGCTGCTGTCTATAGATAAATCAATGCATGATCGCATCATGTTCATGGCTAGCTCTCTTTGTCTGAGATAAGCAGAGGGACAGTTGCTAAAGAGCTGCACATTGTTCAATGGTAAAATTGCTATTTTCAGCAATGACCACATGCAGAGGGAAAATTCCGCAATGTGGACCTCTGTGCACTGATAACCTTTTTCATTTCCCTTCACTTTTTTAAGATGTTTACAGCATAATAGCATGGGTTGCAATCAAACTGCAAAACTGTTGGAGAAACTTTGCTGCACAAGTGACAGCCTGATTTGCAACTGACTGTGTTGTGAACTTGATAAATGCCCAAGACCCCCAACATATCTTTACCTGTGAAGGAGTACTCCAAATGTGCATTGCTTTTGACAGTCAGCACTCGTGGCTCATTACATTCCCTGTTCCTGAGAAGGATAGATGCCACACTCTGCACACTGCTGTTGGGTCCCAGCACGATTAATAAATGTAGCAGGAGGCGCTTACAATGCTCATACACCTCAGGATGGTAATGATCAAACCCTATAAACCATAAAACATACATTAAAAAAATGTTCATGATATTTTGACAGTAGATCTGCTGATCTTTCTTGAAAGAAACATATGTAACATGTAAGTAGAAGCGACCAGCATTACCAATGAAGATGGCGTGCAGCAAGAGATGAAGGTATCCCCCCCACTCTACTTTCACACTATGATCAATGATGAGGTCTGTCAACAGGATCACTGCAATGTTGCACCTAGATAGAAATTGATGTCAATAATTATGTTATGCTAAAAACAGAATATGGATTTAACATACAATAACAGTTCTTAGGACCAGCTAATAGCACTATTATATTTTGTGATGGATACCTATGCAAACATGTGCCAGGAGACGTGGTTTCTGGCAGATAATCCACAAGAGGTGACCAGCAGCCTCCCGAGGGTGGAAAGGGTAGTGGTTCTCCTCGATTGTATTCCATCACTTTGAGACGCCAGTTAGAGAACAAGGGCATTGAGTCACCTGCAATACAAAAAGGAATAATGATGTTACTACTAGGGTTGTCCCGATACCACTTTTTTAGGACCGAGTACAAGTACCGATACTTTTTTTCAAGTAGTCGCCGATACCGAATACCGATACTTTTTTAAATGCGTCCCCAAATGCTGCCATGTCCCCCACATATTGCAGCCATGTTCCCCCACAGATGCAGCCATGCATGTTCCCCCACAGATGCAGCCATGTATGTCCCCCACAGATGCAGCCATTGTAAAAGGGATAAAGGGGGTGTAGTACTCCTTGTTACAATGCACTGTGACTTTTATTCTTTACACAAATTTTCAGTGTAAACTCTGTACAGCCACCAGTGCTTCCTTGTTGTTATCCTTCACACTGCTTCTTTTTTCCTCTTACTTTAGTCCACACATTTAATTTGACTTTCCTGGTTACAGTAGTTCAGGATGTAATATCTCCTGAGCACAAATCCCCAGTGTGTCCTAAGGAGCTGCTTTCTGCCTTTTTAAAACAAGACTCAGGTAGTGTGAGCACTCCGTTTCTTTCTTTTACAGTGTCAGGCTGCCTGTGATTATCTGCTTTTACTGAGCTGCAGGTCTTACCAAGAGCCTTTCTATACACGGATCCGTGCATAGACATGTATAGACACTCCCTTCTTGCTCGGGATTGAACGGATCCGTCCAATCCCGAGAAGGGGAGTGTCTATACATGGTGCGGCGCGCATTACAAATATTCAAACGAAAGCTTGTATTGCGCGCTATAATGCAATGGGGGGTTTAACGCGGCGGTGGCTTTGCTTTATGCGGCGGGGGGGGGGGGAAGTATACTATTTAAGTATCAGGGGTATTTGCGGTATCGGTATCGGGACAACCCTAGTTACTACCTTAATACAATATGAGACACAAAAATACACCTACTGCTTTACTGTTTTTCATTAAAAAACAAATCTTATTTTATGCTTTATATTCTGCCCCAGAAAGTTTAACCCACTGAAAACAATCGCCTGAATTTTTTTTATAGTAGGGATTTGGCCTATTCAATCACAGGTTTTTCTTCATTGTCTGTAACCCTATGATTACATTTTCCAGTCCTTTCTTTCCATTCTGTATTAACCCCCTGTTCACACCAGTGTGACTTGTCATGCCATTTGACAGTTCAAAATTGCATAACAAGTTGCACCCTATATGTGCCTATTGAACCGTTTAAACCAGTGCGACTCGCACTTGCACTGATTTGAAAAAGGTCCCTCCACTGTTGACTCATATGCAACATGCATTGACATCTGTGCATGTAAATCGCACAGATCTCGGCAAGCCGCACATGAAATTGCACCGACTGGCAGCTTTAAAATCACGCTGAAGTAGACTGATTTCAAAGCCACATTCAGTGTGAACTGAGGCTAAAGCTAGTTTGTCCTTTACAGTAGGTGACTGGGATATTGTGTCAATCTCGCTCCCTTTCTCGGCGAGATTGACCACCTACGAGCCCCATCGCGGGAGCCAGCGCCGAGCTGGCTTGCCGCGATGGAGAGCGAGCGCGTCATAGAAGCGACGGGGATCCGACGCGGATTCCCGCCAATTCTACACGTGGGCGGAGTTATGAATCCTGAAGGAGAAATCCCCGCCGGATTTTTAAAGAAAAATCCGGCATGGGTTCCCCCCTCAGGAGCATAACGGGCCCTTAGGTCGGTTACGGGTTGTAAGGAGACCCCCTACGCCGAAAAAACGGCGTGGGGGTCCCCCCACAATCCATAACAGACCCGTATCCAAAGCACGCCGGCCGGCCGGTCAGGAAGGGAGTGGGGGCGAGCGAGCGCCCCCCCCCTCCTGAGCCGTACCGGGCAGCATGCCCTCAACATGGGGGGGTCAGGTGCTCTGGGGTAGGGGGCGCACTGCGGCCCCCCACCCCAGAGCACCCTGTCCCCATGTTGATGAGGACAGGGCCCCTTCCCGACAACC
This sequence comes from Rana kukunoris, assembly GCA_029574335.1. Lineage (NCBI taxonomy): Eukaryota > Metazoa > Chordata > Amphibia > Anura > Ranidae > Rana > Rana kukunoris. Next base: position 627,914,324 of record CM056049.1, on the reverse strand, counting down.
CTGGCCGTTGGTTGTCGGGGTATGCGGGCGGGAGGCTTATCGGAATCTGGAAGCCCCCTTTAATAAGGGGGCCCCCAGATACCGGCCCCCCACCCTAAGTGAATGAGTATGGGGTACATTGTACCCCTACCCATTCACCTGCAAAACAAAAGTTTAAACACAAATAAACCACACAGTGTATTGAAATATTTTATTAGTTGGCCGCCGGGGGGGGGTGTGTATGATCGCTTTTAGAAAAGCGCCCCCCTCCGGCGGGCTTCTGTGGGGGGGTGGGTGCCGCCGTCTGGTTCTTTTCCGCCGCCGGGGGGGGCGCTTTGATAAAAGCGCCCACCACCCGGCGGGCTTCTTTCGACGTCTTCGGCGGCTGGGGGGTCTTCTCCCACTCTCCGGGGTCTTCTCCCGCTCTCCGGGGGTCTTCTCCGCTCTCCGGGGGTCTTCTCCGCTCTCCGGGGGTCTTCTCCGCTCTCCGGGGGTCTTCTCCGCTCTCCGGGGGTCTTCTTCTTCTTCAGGACTCGCCGCCGCTATCTTCGTGTGTTAGCTCAATTACTAGCGGCGGCGGTCCCCTCTTCTGCGACGTCGGCGTCTTCTTCTTCTTCTTCTTCTGCTGTCCAGATGTTGACGCGACGCTTCCTCCCGCTGTTATGCCCGGCGCGCGGCTCGCAGCGAAATATATAGGCCTGTCTTGTGACGTCGCAGTCCCATCATGCTCCGGTAGGTACCACGTGATACCTACCGGAGCATGATGGGACTGCGACGTCACAAGACAGGCCTATATATTTCGCTGCGAGCCGCGCGCCGGGCATAACAGCGGGAGGAAGCGTCGCGTCAACATCTGGATAGCAGAAGAAGAAGAAGAAGAAGAAGAAGAAGAAGACGCCGACGTCGCAGAAGAGGGGACCGCCGCCGCTAGTAATTGAGCTAACACACGAAGATAGCGGCGGCGAGTCCTGAAGAAGAAGAAGACCCCCGGACAGCGGAGAAGACCCCCGGAGAGCGGAGAAGACCCCCGGAGAGCGGAGAAGACCCCCGGAGAGCGGGAGAAGACCCCGGAGAGTGGGAGAAGACCCCCCAGCCGCCGAAGACGTCGAAAGAAGCCCGCCGGGTGGTGGGCGCTTTTATCAAAGCGCCCCCCCCCGGCGGCGGAAAAGAACCAGACGGCGGCACCCACCCCCCCACAGAAGCCCGCCGGAGGGGGGCGCTTTTCTAAAAGCGATCATACACACCCCCCCCCGGCGGCCAACTAATAAAATATTTCAATACACTGTGTGGTTTATTTGTGTTTAAACTTTTGTTTTGCAGGTGAATGGGTAGGGGTACAATGTACCCCATACTCATTCACTTAGGGTGGGGGGCCGGTATCTGGGGGCCCCCTTATTAAAGGGGGCTTCCAGATTCCGATAAGCCTCCCGCCCGCATACCCCGACAACCAACGGCCAGGGTTGTCGGGAAGGGGCCCTGTCCTCATCAACATGGGGACAGGGTGCTCTGGGGTGGGGGGCCGCAGTGCGCCCCCTACCCCAGAGCACCTGACCCCCCCATGTTGAGGGCATGCTGCCCGGTACGGCTCAGGAGGGGGGGGGCGCTCGCTCGCCCCCACTCCCTTCCTGACCGGCCGGCCGGCGTGCTTTGGATACGGGTCTGTTATGGATTGTGGGGGGACCCCCACGCCGTTTTTTCGGCGTAGGGGGTCTCCTTACAACCCGTAACCGACCTAAGGGCCCGTTATGCTCCTGAGGGGGGAACCCATGCCGGATTTTTCTTTAAAAATCCGGCGGGGATTTCTCCTTCAGGATTCATAACTTCGCCCACGTGTAGAATTGGCGGGAATCCGCGTCGGATCCCCGTCGCTTCTATGACGCGCTCGCTGGAATGTACTTTTACTATTCCAGCGAGTGCGAGATGTCGGCAGCCTGTCGCCGAGATTCAGCGCGATGCTGGCGTGCTGAAAACACATTCTCGGCGGCAGGCACTGTAGCTGTCACCGAGATCGTGCACAATCAACAGTGACTGAAGCAATGCTTTTATTTTAACTTGAGATCACATTTAAATGCATCTATACATCATAAAATAAGGACACAATTAGAAATACAAGTCCTGTAAGTCCAAATACAACTAAGCTAGGCAATACTGCACACAAGATAGTAATAAGATTACTTTTCTCTTCCTCATAGGATCCTCCAGAGCTACTGCTGTACCGAGATTCTAGCCTGTGGTGCTGCCGATTCAGGTTGCTATTCAAACCGCTGTAGATATCAAGATGAGGATAACTGTTGAAATCAATAGACAACATTAACAATCCAATGCAGTTAGGAGTTTTGCTTTATTTTGTTTTATGTAAAGCAAAGTTCAAGAGAATATATATATATATCATAAAGTGGGATTCCTTGTGTTTAACAGCCATGCAGGTTTTGAATCAGGCAGAACTTTCCTCCCATGGTGCAATATGATTTTGCAATATCCTCGTCTTCCTCTGTGGGCTGGGCTGTCTATCAACATGCTATGAGAAATGGATCAGATCCTAGAGAGCCAGATCATTCTCTCCCATTACACAAGAAAAACATTCCGTCAGTTAAGGACTTTCCATTAAAAAAAACTGTGCTCTCCATTAAACCAAAATTGTTCTAAAAATTAAGCCATATATAAATAGCAAAACAAATTCTATGGATTGAGAAGAAATGATGTCACATCCTACCACTAAGCTGATATTTTAGGATAATGCTGTCCATTTACAGTTTTTCTAAATGGCTTATACTGTAGCATTTGCTATACTATTGCTGATCTTCTCTTCTATTGAATATACATTTATACCAATCCCAGGAATTGTTTAAGTCTCATACCAAAGCATCTGCCATCTGTGAAAGGATTTACTATGTAGCATTTTGTCCCCTGATCCTATTCCTTCTTCATATAGGCTTCTGTATTATAACTGCTAGAAATTCTGTACATATTTTTTGTATAGATTAATATTTTATTTTAAAGTGTGAATGAGACACAAAGAATTACGATTGGTTAACACTAGACAAAAAAATTTCAATGGCTGGTGGGGTTATGTGAATGTTATATGGTGTGTCGCTATGTTATTAAGGTATAACATTTTTTTTGCAGAACGTCACTTACTTATCATCAGCACCATCCCTTGTATGTTTATTATCCAGATTGCCTTCAGTTTGAGCTACCATTGTATTGCTGCTGGATGTGGTTCCTAGAAAGATGATAAAACATAGCTAGCAACAGCACTGAACAAATATATCGGTATATTAATATACATTGAGCTCATCCACATATACTAGAGATTTTTTTTATATAGAAGTGCAAAGTGCTATGTATCCTATTACATCCAATTCGATTTGACTGAAGTTACTATAATAAAACTACATTAAAATGCCTTAAAGTGTGGATGTCAGTCTGGAGGAATGGACATTCCCAAGTAGGCCGCTTTTGAAAAAGACTGGATGATGCTATACATCATCCAGCCAGGAATTAAAACAGGTTCCATCTTACTTTCTGCAGCCCACAGTGTATAGTGAAGTGTAAGCAACTTCAGGAGAGAGGCCTGTACAACTGTTCAGAACTGATGGTAAGGCTCAATTACAGCTTTGAATCTTAGTCAGTTCAGTAGGGAATGGCTGAGATTTGAACCATGTAGGCTGAATGTTTCCAAGTTTATTGATCGATCAACCTGGGTAAAACCAGCCTGTCGGATTTTACATGCAATTTTTGCTAGTGGCTGTTCTAAATCGCTAGCAATAATTAATGTGTGTTCTCCCGGCTGAGACAGCTCCCCCCTACAGAACACAAGTGGTGGTTACAGGAAAGAAAATCGCTCCATCTATGGCTGGCATTAGGCTATAACCATAACAGAACATGAACAATGAATGCCCAAATTATACTATGAAGTATACAAAATAGGCATACTTCATAGTATAAACACCACTTGTCGGGTTACATAGATAATCTGGTTGAAAAATAGACAATCCAGGTCAACCAACATTCAAGTAGACATATTAGTCTGTTAATGTGTTACTAAACTCAATTTAAAGAATAAATAAAAATAACAAACATGTTATACTTACCTGCTCTGCTCTGCTCAGTGTTATGGATCCGGATCCTCCTCTTCTGGGGTCCCTGTCTTCTCCTCTTCTTCTACGGTACTACCATAGCCAGTGGCCGGATATGCAGAGTGTGTAGTCCCTGCGCTCCTGACATGTGCGTCTATGGAGCCACGCTCCATAGGCTTACACAGCGGGACTTAGACCCGTTCCCACATCCTCTGATTGTCAGCAGCAAGAGCCAATAGATCCTACAGGGACACTTAAATGTTTTTTACCGTAATGCAAGCAATGCATTAAGGTAAAAAAAGGGATTTTTAAATACAGCTTACCTGTAAAATCCTTTTCTTGGAGTACATTACTATATGGGTTATATGGAGTACCTTCAGGTGTGGACACTGGCAATCTCAAACAGGAAGTCCCCTCCCTATATAACCCCCTCCCCTTAGAGGGAGTCCCTCAGTTTTGTAGCAAGCAGTATGCCTCCCAAAATGTTTCCCCAAAAGAGGGGTGGGAGCTCTGTGTCCCGTGATGTACTCCAAGAAAAGGATTTTACAGGTAAGCTGTATTTAAAAATCCCTTTTTCTTTCTCGTACATCACGGGACACAGAGCGGCATATTCATTACTATATGGGATGTCCGAAAGCAATGCTTTAATGAGGGGAGGGAGACATCTTCCAAAGAAGGATTCAATTTAGAGGTATACTCAAATAATAATAATAATTCCAACTTAGTCAAGAAAAAACTTTTTTTTTTTTCTTTTTTACAACCAAGGGTGCCTCTGATCCCGAGGATCTTAAACTGCAGCCTGTAGTACTGCCTGTCCAAAGACAGAATCCGCATTCCTTCTCACGTCTAGTTGATAAAACTTTGTAAACGTGTGGACTGATGACCACGTCGCCGCCTTGCATATCTGAGCCATAGAGATCTGATGGTGTGCTGCCCAGGAGGCGCCCATGGCCCTGGTAGAATGGGCCTTTACCGACAAAGGAGGAGGCAACCTCTTCAAACCGTAGGCTTGAATGATTAATTGTCTAATCCATCTCGAGATGGTGGATTTTGCAGCTGCCTGCCCCTTCTTGGGGCCATCTGGTAGAACGAATAACACATCTGTCTTCCGGATCTTTTCTGTAGCTTTAAGATAGGCCTTCATGGCCCGGACAATATCCAAGGTATGCAGCAACCCCTCCTTTCTAGATGTGGGTTTTGGAAAGAAGGATGGAAGTACCAAATCCTGGTTCAAGTGAAATTTGGATATAACCTTTGGTAGAAAGGAAGGATGGGGCCGGAGAACTGCCCTGTCCTTATGCAGAACGAGATATGGTTCCTTACACGATAAAGCTGCTAATTCTGACACTCTCCTGGCCGAAACTATGGTGACCAAGAAAACCAACTTTCTTGTCAGTAAGACTAAAGGAATCTCAGCCAACGGCTCAAAGGGTTGTTTCTGTAGAGTGGACAGGACAAGATTTAAGTCCCAAGGACAAATTGGTGACTTGACAGGAGGATTAATACGCAAGACCCCCTGTAAGAAGGTCTTTACCAGCGAGTGGGTGGCCAGCGGCCTCTGAAACCACACTGACAGAGCTGAGATCTGTCCCTTGATTGTGCTTAGTGCCAGGCCTTTATCCACTCCTAGCTGGAGAAAACTTAACACCCTATCAATAGTATATTTGCGGGAATTCCATCTTTTGGATTCACACCAGCCTACGTAGTTCCTCCACACCCTGTAATAAATCACCCTGGAGACCGGCTTTCTAGCCCTAATCAAGGTAGGAATTACCTGCCTAGACAGACCTCTACCCCTGAGAATCAGGGATTCAGCCTCCAGGCCGTCAAATTTAGACGCTGTAATGTAGGGTGGAGGATCGGGCCTTGTGAGAGTAGGTCTGGTTGTAGAGGAAGAGTCCAAGGGTCTCCCACTGCCATCTTCAGGACTAGTGAGTACCAAGTCCTCCGGGGCCAAGCCGGAGCCACTAGAATGACTGGCTTGTGCTCCACTCTGATCCTGCGCAACAGGCGAGGGAGTAACTGTAGCGGAGGGAATGCATATAGAAGTTTGAATTGATGCCAAGGGCAAACCAACGCATCGGTTCCGCAGGCCATAGGATCCCTCGCTCGAGACACGAACCTGTCTAGTTTCTTGTTGAACCTGGATGCCATTATATCTACGTCCGGCATTCCCCACCTCTGGCAGATTGTCTGAAAGACCTGGGGATGCAGAGACCACTCCCCTGGCAACAGACTCTGGCGACTTAAGAAGTCTGCCTGCAGGTTGTCCACTCCGGGAATGAATATCGCCGAAATGCAGGGTACATGAACCTCTGCCCACTGAAAAATCAAGCTCACCTCCCTCTGAGCGGCCTGACTCCTGGTTCCCCCTTGGTGGTTTATGTATGCCACCGCCGTGGCATTGTCTGACTGGATTCTCACCGGGAACCCCTTTAATCTGGAGGTCCATGCCAGAAGGGCTAGGCGAGCAGCTCTGATCTCCAAGATATTGATGGGGAGCTGCCTCTCTGCTTTCACCCAAGTTCCCTGGCGAGAGAACCCCTCGAAGACCGCCCCCCAGCCTGCCAGGCTGGCGTCTGTGGTAACTACCTTCCAGACAACAGGGCTGAAGGATTTTCCCTTTAGAAGATTCTGGGGGTTCAACCACCAGGCCAGGCTTTGTCGGACCCTTGATGATAGCGTCAAAGGGGACTCTAAGGCATGTGCCCTCTTGCCCCAGGCTGCTAGAATGGCTGCCTGTAGGACGCGAGTGTGGATCTGAGCGTATGGTACTGCCTCGAACGTGGCCACTAGCTTGCCTAGTACTCGCATACACAGGCAAATAGTTGGTTTTTTCTTGTTTAGAACCAACTGAACCAACCCCTTGATAGCCTCGATCTTTACAAGGGGCAGGAACACCCTTTGCTGTTCTGTGTCTAACCTCATGCCGAGGTATTCCAACTGCTTTGTAGGCTGGAACGCTGACTTTCCCCGGTTTAGGACCCAGCCGAATCCTTCGAGGTACCGAACCGTGAGGTTTACTGCCTGTTGCAGACCCGGCCGTGAGTGATCTATGATTAAAAGGTCGTCCAAGTATGCTAGGACTGTGACCCCTTGGATCCTTAAATTGGCCAGAACTGGGGCTAGGATCTTCGTGAATACCCGGGGGGCCGTGGCCAGCCCGAAGGGGAGCGCCCTGAATTGGAAGTGTCGCTGCCCCACCGCGAAGCGTAAAAATCTTTGATGCGACTGAAAGATTGGTACATGAAGGTAAGCATCCTTTATGTCTATGGAGGCCAGAAAATCGTCCCTCTGAAGCGCGGCGGCTGCTGACCGGATGGATTCCATCCGGAAGGAACGAACCCTTAGGTAACCGTTTAACCTCTTTAGGTCCAAGATTGGCCTGACATCGCCGTTGGGCTTTGGTATGACAAAGAGATTGGAATAGAAACCTAGCCCTTGCTCTTGGGCTGGCACCTCTATTATTACGTCCTGGCAAAGCAGGTGATCCAAAGCTGCCAGCAATGAGGCCTTCCTTGCTGGATCCTTTGGTAGCCTTGATTCTTGAAAATGAGGCGGAGGACACCTTAGAAACTCCAGTCAGTAGCCTGTGGTTACAGACGCCCGGACCCATTTGTCGGGGATCTTGGCTTCCCAAACTTCTGAGAAGAAACGAAGCCTTCCCACCACCCGCGAGAGTGGGGGCGCCCCTTCATAAGGCAGACTTAGGGGCTGTCTTTGTCGGCTTGCGATACCATGGCCTCTTACCCCCAGGGGCCTGTCCCTGCGATCTACTGTTAACGTTGGATCGTGCAGGCGGCCGTCGATACTGCGTGGAATTTGAGGGCCCCGAGACAGGAAAGAGCTGCCTTTTAAATGTAGGACCCCGGAATGTCTTTTTGACTGGTAAAAGGGTACTCTTGCCACTTGAAATAGTCTGAATATATTTATCCAGATCCTCTCCGAAGAGTCGTCCTCCATGGAAGGGAAACCCTGCCAGAAGCTTTTTGCATGGGGGCTCCGCCGCCCAGTTCTTCAACCATAAGAGCCTTCTCATGTGCACCAAAAATAGTGATAAACGAGAGGCCTGCTGGATGGAATCTTTTATAGCATCTACAGCAAAACACAGAGCTCTGGGAATGTCAGAAAACTCTTCTGCTTGTTGGGTAGGCATGTCCTTTAACATTTCTTTTGTCTGGTCTTTTAACGCCTGACAAACTCCAATTGCAGCCACAGCTGGCTGTACCACTGCTCCTGCCGTAGCAAAGGATGCTTTTAAAAGTGTCTCTAACCGTTTATCAACCGGATCTTTAAACATATGTATGTTTTCCACCGGGCAAGTTAGTGATTTATTCACACATGAGATGGCTGCATCCACTACTGGGAGCCTCCACCTCTTGGAGAATTTTTCCTCCATGGGGTAAATGACCGCAAATCTTTTCGGTGGCAGAAAAATCCTGTCCGGCCGTACCCAATCCCGAAAGATCAATTCCTCCAAGAGAGGATGGACCGGAAAAACTGCGTTGCTTAACGGAGCTTTCAAAGAGCCCAGAGAGGATACCGGAGGAACCTGAGGCTCTGGCAATGGTAAACTAAATGCCGAGCGGACCATGTCCGTCAAAGACTGTACCCACAGTCTTTCTGTCTGGGAGTCTGAAAATGGTTCCTCAGAGGCAGATCCCTCAATCCCTGAACCCTCTTGGTTCAGGTCTAGTTGATCCTCCTGTGATTCCAATTCCTCTGGAGAGAGAATCTCAGCATCTGAGGATACACCTCTTGGTGATGGGGATCTACCCCGTTTCTTACCAGGAATAGCTCTAGCGATCAATGCTGCTATTCTCTCTTCTAGCCCCCCTAGGGATACGGCTAGCATCTCCTCTGTGATAAACACAGGGCTGGGCTGATCTGGGCCAGCCTCCGCACCAGATCCCCCTAATGGCTCATCCAAGGCGCCCTTTATGTTAATAAGTTGCGGGGAAAGTATCGGCATATCATCAGAATCAGAGGGGGAACCCCTTTGTTTTTTGGTCTTTTTTGTACCCTTTGACCCCGAACCTTTGGAAGCCATAATACAAAATCGAGGGACTCCGCCAACAACAACAGACTGTAGTGGCCAGGAGTACAAAACCAGAGCTTAGGGGACAATAGATCACTAATGCCCAAAAACTGATGGGGCCCCGTATGTTTTTCTTTTTTTTTTTTTTTCAATATATATTATATATATTTTTTATTTTTTTTTTTTAAAACATACAGTGACCCCAAACTTAGTTTGCCAGCCTCCAACCTGCTGCAAAAAGGGGAATTTTTTGGCTTAACAAAAAAGGCATTGGACAAAGTCCAGTATGTACTACCCCTCTTCCGCCACCGGGAGTCACTGTTCTGCCGCTCTGCGTCCTCTCCTTCTGAAATCAGCCTCAGACTGAGCACTGACAATGCCTGCTGATCTATAACAGCACAAGGCGCGCCCCTGTATGACGCCGCAGGCACGCCCCCCCGCCCTCCTCTCTGAACGGCGCGAAAAACGTCTATAAGACGTGCGCGCGTATGCCGGAACAGGAGGAACATGGAGGAGCCGCGCTGCTGGAGACCCAGGACTGCAGTATCAGGCGGCAGATTCAAACCCCCGGCCAGGTAGGACTCTCCAAAAGGCCCCATAGGGATCCTTACTAGTCCTAGGAAGAAAGCAGCAGGTTAGCTAGCAACACATTCTTAGACAGGGGAACCTAGTGATGGGGGAAAAAAGGGGTCATCCTGTCTTTCTTAGACATAGTGAGCAAGGTTGCCAATGCAGAGCATACTTAGGCTATCCCCCCTTTTAGGTTACCCCGGAGAGCCTGCTGTCGAACCAAGTCCCGCAGGCTCCCCCTTACCTGCTCCATGCTGCAGGATGTTTGCCCAGCAAAACGATCCAATCTTCTCCCATCTCCGTGGGTAGCGTAGTAGACCTTCAGGCCCTGGGGTCCTATGAAGGTACCCACTGTCCTGGACCTATATAGCACCCTGGCAAACAGGCACTTATGGTTTTTACAAACTCCAAGTCCTGGGCCCAGGGTCCAGCCCTCCAAAGAGGAGCATTATAGGCAAAACCCCACGGTTTGGGGCCCGGGTACTGTCCACTTTGGCACTGAGGCTCCTTGGACAGATCCGGTTAGCCCGCCCTTAATCCCAAGGATGTGGAGCAAAGCTATTCCGTGACCAACACCTAAGACACTGGCGAAAAAACTGAGGGACTCCCTCTAGGGGAGGGGGTTATATAGGGAGGGGACTTCCTGTTTGAGATTGCCAGTGTCCACACCTGAAGGTACTCCATATAACCCATATAGTAATGAATATGCCGCTCTGTGTCCCGTGATGTACGAGAAAGAAAAGTTTTTAGGTTTAGTAACACTTTAACACAGCGGCTGGATGAAGATCAAGACAAGTGATGGTGTTTCTGCATTTCTAAAGGGAAGGTGAATATTTATTGAACAATTTCCTCTTACCTGAGGTGACGGAGGGTATTTTATAGCTTGAAGTGATGCGGTAATATGGTGGATTGTCCATATGAGTTACACCAGAGCTCACCGGATCTGTGAGTTGTAGCTCGCTAACCAGTTCCTCCAGAAGCTGCATTGTCTTATCTCTGCCCAGATACACAATCACCTTCTTTACCTAAGGGGGGAAGAAAAACCATAATCATTGTCCTACACAGAGGCCTATATTACACATCTAATGCTTTGTAGTATATTGAGTATACGGAGAGCTTCCCACAACTTGAAGAACCTTCATATTCAGTCAGATGACTTGGTACATACAGGTAATAAAACAAATATTTGTTGCTCATTATTCACTGCAGAAGCTTTGGGCACAGACCCTGTTGTCACTGTCACCTTCTTTTGTGGAACAAAGTGTTCACTGGATGATTTTGAGGACTTGCAATACAGTTTTCATTTAATTTAATCTAGTAATCATTTTTTTTTTAAATGATGGAACTGAAAGATACCAGTACTGTATCCTGGTGGGATTGGAAAGAAATCCTGGATTGCCGCACTCCGTTAAACAACGTCTTTATTGGATAAAATCAAATCAAAACATGATCCAAAAACAGTGCAGTCAAAAATAGAAAGTGAACACTAGGACAAAAAAATGGTGAACATGTTTCACATCGTGAGATGCTAAGCACCCCTGTCGCCCTCAGTAGGGCGGGAGCCACTCAAGGGATCAGCAGCTTTTTCAGAGCAGTATCACCTCTTCACTGTATCCTGGTGGTGCTAAAACTTAGTCATTTTTTGTACTGGCATTGATCTCCTCCCGTTCGTACTGCAGAGATGTGTATTTCTTGTGCTGGATATAGGAATATCAAAGCTTACAGCATGATCCAAACGCTGGTCACATACAGACAATGATATCTAAATAAAAATATCTTTAAAATTATTAGCCCACACTTAGAGCCGGTTCACACTAGGGCGACTCGTCAGGCGGCTGAGTCGCATCCCCATTCCCCATTCATTGCAATAGAACCGTTCTAATAGGAGCAACGCAAGTCACTCCAACTTAGAAAAAGGTTCTTGCACGACTTTGGGGGTGGCTCGGGGCGACCTGCATTGACTTCTATACAGAAGTCATTTTGCAGGTCGCCTCTGAAGTCGTCTTCAGGGCAACTTGCAGAGGCGCCCCCAAAGTCGTGCCGCATAAGTGTGAACCGACTCTTAGGCCGCGTACACACGATCAAATCTATCTGCTGAAAATGGTCTGACAGACCGTCTCAGCAGACAGATTCGATCGTGTGTACGGGCGAGCCGACGGATTTGGCCAGCAGACAGATTTTATAGCCTGCTTTAAAATCTGTCTGCTGGGAACCCGTCGGACCGATATGTTTGCTGGTTAGTACGCTAACCAAGCAGACATTTCTGCCCGCACATGCGTCGAATGGATTTGACGCATTCGCGGAAGTGTTTTACTTCACCGCCACGTCACCGCGCTGTCTGCCGGCGGGGATTTTGGTTTGATCGTGTGTACAGCGATCAAACCAAAACAGCCAGCAGACATATCTGCTCAAATCGGTCTGTCAGACCGATTTGAACAGATATATTTGGTCGTGTGTACGTGGCCTCAGAGTACCTGATGACATTAAGAACCATAAAAGTAAACAACCTTTTACCAGTCCTAATAACGCACTAAAGGACAGGTTTGGTCTTTTTCAAAAAGCGATTTAAACTTTTTCTGTTCTAACAATAAACTTAACTCTGATTGGCTATTACATGCTGCAAAGTCTTAGACCCCTTTCACACTGATGAGTTTTTTAGGCAGTACAGCGCTAAAAATAGTTATACCGCCTGAAAAACTCCTGCACTCCATACTCAATGTGAAAGCCCGAGGGCTTTCACAATGAGGCGATGCGTTGGCGGGAGATAAAAAAATCTTCTGCCAGCAGCATCTTTGGAGGGTTGAGAGGAGCGGCATGTATACCACTCCTTCACCGTTCCTTCCCATTTAAAACAATGGGAAACCGCGGTAATACCACCTGCAATGCGCCTCTGCAGTGGCGCATTGTGGGTGGTATTAACCCTTTATCGGCCGCTAGCGGGGGTTAATACCGCACCGCTAGCGGCCGATTCCCGCGGCAATTCCGGCAGTATAGCGCCGCTATATTTAGTGGCGCTATACCGCCACCGCGGCTTCCTCCCCAGTGTGAAAGGGGCCTTAGTCAATTAGTCCAACTCTGTATTAAACAACCCACTGGCAAGCCTACGTAAATATCTAAATACCTTTTAAATAAATACTTACATAAGGCAACAGGCTCGGTTCACTGTTCACACCACAAATGCTTATAAGAAAGTGCAAAATAATTTTCAGATTTTTTGGCCAGCCATCTGCAAGGGTGGTCCACACATTTTCAATTTCAGACCAGGCCACCTCATCGCCATACTGCAAAAAAATAAAATAAAAATAAAATCAGATTATATGGTACACACAGAAAGTAAAATAAAAAATACAAGCTTTACAAAAGTATAATCTGTTTTAGGCTTCTTTCACATGGGGCATATGAATCCATGCCCCATGTGACAGCCATGTTTACATGTACGGGGACATCCAGGTGTGATGTTCCAAGCAGTCCCTTGCAGGCCTGTTTCTTGGATGCAACAGCTGCATAGACACAGCCGCTGCTCCCAATTTGACATCTATATGTGTATGTCTGGGGTTGTGTACCCACATGCATGTCACACTGTGTCACAGGAGTTACTGCATCCCAACTGATTGGAATTCTTGCTTTGCCTTTAATTTAAAAGCACCAAGTCGGGGGAGAAGAGGAGGTAAGAGACCGCCCTGTACAGTACCATTACACATAGCATCTAAATATACCCTCTTTTATTTTAATTTAAAAAAGCAAAAAAAAAGGACCTTACAACTGCTTTAATGGGAGCTAGGGACAAAATGCTTCTCTTATTACAACACAGGATGCTTTTCAATCATTATAGCAGGAATACCCTTCCAGTGTCTCAGTATTTAGCAAAAAAAAAAAACAACAGGTGAGAGGTTGTAACTGATGTTGCTAAAATACTTGCAATATACAGTATATAGCTGGTCTGGAAATTTTCAAGTTTCACTTTGTACAAAAAGTAAAATCTTTCCAGTAAAAACATTTCTGAACAGTAGACACTTTGACTGTAAATGAAAATAATTATATGGGTTATTTCCAGATGTATAACTTTACCTTTGCTGTTATATACAGCAAGTTATTTAAAACCATAGCAGTGGCTTGTGGCGATCCCCATCCTTCTCCTCTAAGCCAGCGCCTGCTGTTAACCATCACATCACGGTCTTGCAGCGACTCGTCAGCATCATCCTCATGTCTTCGTACAGTAGGCAAAGGCTTCAAATCTACCAGCTCAATGTTATTCATCCATGGTAGTAAATAGTGCAACATCACCTGTCGACCAGCAGGGTGCGCTGTTTGTATTCTCTGGCTGATTTCTGCCAAGGGGAGTTATAGTAAGATGTTAAAAAAAAAAGTTAAATGCAAACTTAGTTATTAAAGTTGGTCATACACAAATAAGGCTTTGCAACATACATTCTCAGAGGTTTGCATTATAGGTTAAGTCTGTTAATACAATATTAGAAGATGTAATCAGACTTTAAAAAGAGAAAAAAATTAATACGCCAAGAAAAAATAAAAGCACAAAAGGTGTTGAATATGTGCAATGTAATCCACAACACACACACAAATAGAGAACACAGCTTATTGATATAATATAAAACAAGGTGTATAATTATTTAAAAAAAAATATTAGAGAGTAGGCCAAATGATAAGACCTGTAGTAGAAACTACACATGGCACAGGTCAGCTTATTGCTGTGAACATGTGCTATCTGGGTGATGTACGATGTTAAAGCAAGCTCTGATGTTCATCTATACAGGCAATTGTAAACAGTGCTTGCAGAGTCTCTGTTCAAATGCACCCACTGCCAAGGGCATTCCATTACGTACTAAAAAGGGAACCGCTGTTTTTATTATCAGTAGCCCATCTGATCTAGAAGCAAAAACCGAATAGTCAGGTTGGCCAATTTACTGGCAAAATACTTGGTAGCTTCCAATCACAACAGCCTTAGTTTTAGGACATGGAGGAAGCAGGCAATCCAACCCCACTATTTTGAAAGCAAAGAACAGAAAAAGAACATGTGCTGCTTCAATACCTGAAAAAATTGGAAGAGTAAGTTCTGGGTATGTCCGTGCCAATTCTTCAGAAAGCTGGTAGTAGGATACTGAGTACAGGTGTGGCAATGGGGATGGGTGACTCAATATTCCATCTGTTCTGTGTACTTCCAATTTGTGAGCATATCGGAACATCTTGGGCTCCAAAATCTGCCATAAAAAAAAAAAATAGAGGACTGAACAACCTAGCAATGGTACACTGGGGACAGAACTAGGTAGGCAGTATAATACAGCAGCTTGAGACAATCCCCTTCAGAAAATACACATATTTCAAATGCAAATACAGAGGGGCATAATATCTATTTAACACACAAATAACTATTTAACCCCCAGATTCAAATATTTCATGCTGGACACACGCTATGGGTTCAAGCTATCATAATGTCTGCATTTAAAGTTAACTACCGACCATCTGTCACAAAAGCCAAAATGGAACTGCAAACAGTTGTGTCCAATTGGCCTCTGTTTTTTCAGTTCATAGTACCGGATTTACGTAGGGGCTATTGGAGCTGCAGCACCAGATGCCTTTCTAAATTTAGGCCCAGGCTGGCCAGATTCACTGTCACTTGTAAACACAGACGCCCCCTTCTGTGCTACAAGTGACAGCACACTTCTCCAGACAGGTCCTTCAGAACCTCACTGCACTACACACAGGGTGGACACAGAGGGACAGCTGCAGATGCACGGATGTGTTGTGGACTTCAGAGAAGGCTTGCTGGCTGAAAAAAATCCTGGTGTACGGCTGACGCCCCCTGCTGGAGGATATTGCTGCTGCTGCTCAGTGGAGGAGAGGCAGAGCCACAAATGGACTGTGTGGGAGGCTGAGAATGGCAGCTTCTGAGGTGAGCAGATGGGGGGGGGGGGGGGGGTTGTTCATACACAGATGTGAGAAGCAGTGGAGGAGCTGGAGAGATAGAAAGTTTAGCTGTTGTGGGGGGAAAACTAAGTTGTGGGTGCAGAGATCTGTGAGAAGAATGCAGAGGTCAGCTTTGGATTTGGGGGCAGAGTTGCCCTCTGTGCATAGCAAACCTCTGAACCCATTCTGCAGTCCTGTGCCCAGCACTCTGTGTATTATGCAGTCCTGTGCCCAGCGCTCTGTGTATTATGCAGTCCTGTGCCCAGCTCTCTGTGTATTATGCAGTCCTGTGCCCAGCGCTCTGTGTATTATGCAGTCCTGTGCCCAGCGCTCTGTGTATTATGCAGTCCTGTGCCCAGCGCTCTGTGTATTATGCAGTCCTGTGCCCAGCTCTCTGTGTATTATGCACAGCGCTCTGTGTATTATGCAGTCCTGTGCCCAGCGCTCTGTGTTTATGCAGTCCTGTGCCCAGCGCTCTGTGTATTATGCAGTCCTGTGCCCAGCGCTCTGTGTATTATGCAGTCCTGTGCCCAGCGCTCTGTGTATTATGCAGTCCTGTGCCCAGCGCTCTGTGTATTATGCAGTCCTGTGCCCAGCGATCTGTGTATTATGCAGTCCTGTGCCCAGCGATCTGTGTATTATGCAGTCCTGTGCCCAGCGCTCTGTGTATTATGCAGTCCTGTGCCCAGCGCTCTGTGTATTATGCAGTCCTGTGCCCAGCGCTCTGTGTATTATGCAGTGCTGTGCCCAGTGCTCTGTGTATTATGCAGTCCTGGTTTTATTTAACAATGCCCCTTTGAGACTCTCACACTGTGCAATTTGGCCACACCCACCCTATGATGTGGCTCTTGCACCTATTCGCTTAGAAGAAAAGCTCTGGGCCCAGCCGCCAAAAAAAAAACAGGCCACGCACGAAAAGCAATGGGCCAGCGGGGAGAGATCTCCCCTGGCTGACCATCCCTGAATTTCGCCTGCATTACCTGCCTGCCGCTGGATGGAAGGATTAATAACAGGTGCTGGGTGGGCAGTCCTAATGGAAGCCTGGCATTTTGCCTCCATAGTGTTGTATTAGTGCTGCGTGGCTGCACCCCTTCACCTCAAGGTGCATGCCGACACTTGGCCTTAAGGCCCACCAAAATCCTCAATACTAGGCCCATGCTTCCTTTTATCCGGCCATGCCAACACGTTAATAGATCCTATGCAATTTAAACTATCAGTACTGATCATCAGTGAAAATCCTCCGTTGCCAGGTAAATATTATTTCTCCCTCTAATAAGGAATTTAACTTTTTCTGGCAAGCTCAACTCAATGATACATACTGATATGTCTGTTATATGGAAAATGACAGATGTTCATTGCAATGTACTCAATGCGTAAGTATTGGCATAAAAAGATATATATATACACATACACACACGTAAAAAAAATTATAAAAAAAAAAGGGAAGAAAATTGACCTGCCATGAAATAAATGTAAGGCCGTGTACACACGGCAGAGAACCTCGACGGGCAGAACACATCGTTCCGCCCGTCGAGGTTCTCTGCCGGCCGTCGAAATCGGCGACCCGCCCGTCGGGAATGGCAACCAGCCATTCATCCAGGCGGGCCGTCGAGCAAAAAGAGAGCGTGCTCTCTTTTCGCTCGACGGGATTCCCGACGGGCGGGGCGAGCCAGGAGTGTACACACGGCCGAGGTTCTCGCTGGAATGCAGCTTCCAGCGAGGTTCTCGCTGGTTTCCAGCGAGAACCTCGGTCGTGTGTACGCCGCCTGAAAGCTGTGTTTGCTAAGATTAATGAAAATGATGAGGCCTGAGAGAAAACCCTTGCACTGGTGGGCAGACACCTGAGTGGGAGACGATGCGCTTTGTTGGGTTAATAACGTTTAATGTACAATAAACAACGTTTACAAACCTGCAGCAATTGCATAGCAACTTCATAGATATCTCTGGCAGAATCAGCCGCTTTAAACAGTACCAGATTAAGGAGTGTAACTGTGTCACACTGGTAATCCCTGGAGAAAGATTAGAGATTAAATATTATTAAGACAAGAGATGCATTTGTACCTATTTACTATGACAAAGCACAATGTGCCAAGTACACAAGAAACTAATCAGTATTCAAATATCATTGTTCTGAGTGCTTTAAATTGAAATCCGATTGGTCTCCATCTGTTACCATGCTTTGGACCTCCTCTCGCTAGTTCTTGCACTGTTTTACTTGAATTTAAGTTTTTCACAATAGAACAATTTAGAGAATGTCAGTTGAGAGAGATGTGCTATACCTGTTCTGGAAAACACTGGCAATGGCTTTAAAGCAGCCTGATGCCACCCTCTTGGAGCCAGTGTAGCAGCGATCCACTGCCCAGTACATGAGATTGCTCTGGTCAGGGTTAAGTTCCAGCAAAAGCATGACGGCTTCACATCCCAGTTGATGAACCTTGTAGAGAGAATAAAAACAATGGTTTGCTGAAAACAGAAGTATTACAATGAGAACTGTCAAAGCTATACAGTACTTCTGATCAGTGGCTATCCTGACCTCCCTGGGGCCCTAAGCAAAATTACATGTCACATTAAAGTTGAGAAGGGGGGGGGGGGGGGGGCGCTGCCAACAGTGACATGTCACATTGAAGATTACAATTGAGAAGCGAGGGGAGGGGGTGTTCTGCTGTCGGAAATGACATTGTGAGAAGCGGGGGGTGCTGACATCATACCTCTTCTCCCATGCAGCCAGCGAGTTGAGAAGCGGGGTGAGGGGCCAAAAATGACTTCTCACCAGGTGGGGCCTCTAGTAATTTGGGGGGCCCTCCGCAGCTTTGCGGGGCCCTAAGCAGCTTGCATAGTGAGCCTATAGGGCGGATCGGCCCTGCTTCTGATAAATAGTTCAGTTTTATTTTTTTGTTTTGTTTTTTAACCACTTTCCGACCGCGCTATAGCAAAAATACTGCTACAGCGCGGTGGAGTTATTTTGGGACGATGTCCCTGGGACGTCGTCCTTCACTTCCGCGATTGCGCGTCCCCTGGGACGCAACTCGCGGAAGTGTCCGTGCTCGCCGGGTTTAGAAGACCCGGCGCATCACGGATCACGGTAAATTGCTGCTGATAGCGGCCGTTTACCACGTGATCGCGCCATCAAATGACGGCGCGATCACTTGTAAACAAACCGGCGTCATTTGATGACGCCGGTTCCTCCCTCTCCCCCTCTCCTCTCTGTACCGTTCGGAACAGTGTGCGAGGAGAGGGGGGGGAGCGGGGTGTCAGCAGCTGTGCTGTGGCTGGATCTGTGACAAATGCAGTCACAGATCCAGCCATCCCTCCATCCATCCCAGCTCTGCAATACCCCAGTACCCTGCAATCCCCCAGTACCCAGCAATCCCCCAGTACCCAGCAATCCCCCAGTACCCAGCAATCCCCCAGTACCCAGCAATACCCCAGTACCCTGCAATACCCCAGTACCCTGCAGTACCCCAGTACCCTGCAGTACCCCAGTACCCTGCAGTACCCTGCAATACCCCAGTACCCTGCAATACCCCAATACCCTGCAGTACCCCAATACCCTGCGCGATACTCTGCAATACCCCAATACTCTGCAATACCCTGCGCGATACTCTGCAATACCCCAATACTCTGCAATACCCTGCGCGATACTCTGCAATACCCCAATACTCTGCAATACCCTGCGCGATACTCTGCAATACCCCAATACTCTGCAATACCCTGCGCGATACTCTGCAATACCCCAATACTCTGCAATACCCTGCGCGATACTCTGCAATACCCCAATACTCTGCAATACCCTGCGCGATACTCTGCAATACCCCAATACTCTGCAATACCCCAATACCCTGCGCGATACTCTGCAATACCCTGCGCGATACTCTGCAATACCCTGCGCGATACTCTGCAATACCCTGCGCGATACAATACCCTGCGCGATACTCTGCAATACCCTGCGCGATACTCTGCAATACCCTGCGCGATACTCTGCAATACCCTGCGCGATACTCTGCAATACCCTGCGCGATACTCTGCAATACCCTGCGCGATACTCTGCAATACCCTGCGCGATACTCTGCAATACCCTGCGCGATACTCTGCAATACCCTGCGCGATACTCTGCAATACCCTGCGCGATACTCTGCAATACCCAAATACTCTGCAATACCCAAATACTCTGCAATACCCATTTTTTTAAAGCACCCCTGTCCCCGTGTGCTTGCATGCAGACGCGAACGCATACGTAAGTCCCGCCCACATATGAAAACGGTGTTCAAGCTACACATGTGAGGTATCTCTGCGAACGTTAAACCAATAAAAGTAATTAAAGCGTCGCCTATGGGGATTTTTAAGTAGCGAAGTTTGGCGCCATTCCATCATTGTGCGCAATTTTGAAGTGTGACATGTTGGGTATCTATTTACTCGGCGTAACGTCATCTTTCACATTATGAAAAAAAATTGGGCTAACTTTACTGTTTTGTTTTTTTTTAGCACAAAACTGTTTTTTTTTTAAAACATGCGTTCAAAAAATTTCTACGAAAATACCATGCGAGATAAAAAGTTGTAACGGCCGCCATTGTATTCTCTAGGGTCTTTGCTAAAAAAGCATATATAAGGCTTTTTGGCTTACTATTAACAGAACTGCCACTGAGTCTTTCTGCACAATATCAAACTAGACAAAAAAAAAAAAACGTAAAAAAAAAAAAAAAACACAACTTAATTTTACAGAGCAAAAGACTGCGCTAACTTTGAACGAGATACTGGGAATGAAAAGTGCATACACATTTCTAAAGTGAAAAAAATGTATGAAACAGACAGAAAATATAACGTGGTTTCAACAGCTTTACTATCCTTACACACTTATCTGTGATTAAAATGTAAAGCTGTCAGCACTCAAAACTAAATACAGCTATTATACTGAGCTGTTCTAATACAGACAGCATCATGTACTGCACAAGGCTATTAAGCTAAACCTACCCATTATAGACGGTCTATTGCACATTGACGACGTACTACACGTTGTTAAACAGTAGTTCTACGGACAAATCATTTTCTGCACACAACTACGGTACTTTCCTGTCCAATAATAATAATAAAAAGAACTAATAGCAGTGTTAATGGTGCCCAATAAATAACAAGTTCGCTTCACGTTTACTGTGGGCACCATAGGGAGAAAAAATTACTTCTGTAAACTCCCCTGTCCTCTGATCCACCTTAAAGTGTAACTAAAGGTAAAATGTTATTTTTTTTTTGGATAGAGTAGAGATGGACCTGAACGCTTGTCATTTTTTATTGCTGTCAGTACCCCCCCCGGCAATAGGGAGGCTCACCCACACCATCTGTCCTGTTTACCACTGAATGTGAAAGTAAAAGAAAATCCCAAATTCTGGGTTGACATCAGATCACTAATAGGAGGGAAAATGCATCTTTCTTTTTTAATTTTGCTCTGTTGCTTTTATTGATCCCCCCCCCCCCCAAGTCTTTAGAAGCGGGAGCTTTAGGGCTCTTTCATACATGCGGACCGTATGTCTGTTTTTCATCCATCCGTTTTCAGATTAAAAAGGGACATACATGTATCCCTTTGGGATTGCGGTCCCCATCGGTCCCCGATATGCTCCGTTTCTGCAGACAGAGGAAAATCCTATTTTTCCATCCGTCTGCGGATCGGATGAAAAAAGACAGACGGTCCGTGTTCATCTCATCCCCCCATAGAGGAGAGCGGAGATCTGACAGGGCTGTCCCTGTGCGGGGACCGCCCTATCATCTGCCGGCTCAGCGGTGATCAACGGAGTGATCCCCCGCTGAGCCAGCGAGTGTTAAAGGAACGGATCCTCACGGGATCTGTACGCGTGAAAGGGCCCGTATTAATTTTTCCATATAAAACATCATTACTTTAAACAAGTTATTCTTCTCGTCTTAAACACACATAATTGAATAATACAATACACAGTATAGACCATGTACCCCTCCCCTAACTCCCCCCCCCACATCTCTCTATCCTAAAACCTCCTCCTCCCCCGTTTTCTTTTCTCACACTGAGTCTGCCATAAACTTATTTTTTTCCTTTCCTCCCCCTCCTTATTTAGGGTTTGTCATGTACTATTCTAGTTTTAGTATGTTGCCTTAGTCTACCAATCGCTTCCATTTCTCCTCTAAACCCTTTCCGTCACTAAACCTTAAGTATTCTAAATTTTGAATTTACAAAATACATCTTTCATTGGGGACACTAGTTCTGTTGACCCTGGTAACATACTGGATTTCCCTCACTTTGGAGGGATTTCCTCTCACTTCCTGTTTTGGCTATGAGACAGGAAGTAAAGGGAAGCTTCCTTGATGGGACACAGATGGCAAAAAACTGACAAGGGTTATAAATTTCTCTTACTCTACCCAAAGCAAAACACCAAAGTTACACTTTAAGCGCCCTCGGATTCTTGCATAGGGCTCAACAAGCTCCTGTCTAACCCCAATGTGGGAGCACTCAAGCCCATTAACCAGCAATTCCAGCGTGTCCCATGTTCTCCTATATTCAGGGGTTCTTAAAATTGAGCACGGCTTCAGAAGTTAAGTTGTGGTCATCTTATGATACTTTGCAGTAAATTGGCTTCTTTGACTTTTAGAGGCAAATTAGAGGTTTGCGTTAAAATTAGAGATTTTAGTTTCTCTACAATTGTGGATGCATATTTGTGGCTAGTGTCTGTAGATTTTTAATACATAAATATTACTTTTTTTAGTGGATGCCTTTTACTGCTGCCATATGCAAAAAAGTTTCAGGAAATTGCAGACAGCACATTTGAATGAATTAGGATTGCATTAAAAGCTCCTAATTGATTAGGCCCTTAATCCAACCACATCACTCTGTCCTACCTTCTTGTCTTGGGAGTCCAAAATGTTATCCAGCCATTTGTATAAATATCCATCGGGTGACAGACCCACATTGTCAGCAACTGGACCACAACATAACACAGCAGACATCGCCTGTAAGAAAAACAGAATACTGTGTTTAACAGTTCACACTTTATAGAAAACACTGCCTATGGCACTATAGCATTATTACCGTTATAGCCTGGTATTTTACATCTTGGGTTACAATTAAAACAGTAATGTAGTGGTGTAGGTCAGATACAAATAAAATGATGCAGTGATATATGCATTAAAAAATATTTAAGAGTATTTTTAATGGCAATTAATACGTTTGAATTTACCCAGATATTAGCCTTCTTGAATCCTTTGCAGAACAACATTTAGGGTAGAAGAGTCAGCACAAGAAGCCATTAGACCCCTTTCACACTGGGGCGCTTTGCAGGCGCTATAACGCTAAAAATAGCGACTCCAAAGCGCACTGAAAGAGCGGCTCCATTCACTCCAGTGTGAACGCCCGAGGGGCTTTCACACTGGAGCAGTGCGCTAGCAGGACGGTAAAAAAAGTCCTGCTAGCAGCATCTTTGAGGCGCTGTAGGAGCGGTAAATACACTGCTCCTAAAGCGCCCCTGCCCATTGAAATGAATGGGCAGCGGCGCCGAACAGTGCCACACCTCTTCGAAAGTAAACTTACTGGTTCATAATTATCCTAGGCACTGAGTGGTAGAAGGAAGTCCTAAAACATTCTGATGCTATGTGGTCACTCACACCTTCCTGATGCCCCCCTGTTTTTGTGTGAAGACATATAGCCCTGCATTCTGATCTCTGGCTATAACTGCACATATATAAAAAAAAAATAGGTCTTAGAATTCGAATTGAGCAGCAAATATGTATTGAATAAAACAATACTGTAGGGCTTGTTGGATCCAAGCCTCTATTACGGCTATTATCAGTGACCTAGAAACAGATGTGCCCTCTCAATCCATCTCTGTAATCCTCTCGCTGCTGGAAAAGCATTCTGCATGAACCAAACTACAGCCCTAGGAACGTAAGCCACAAACTAGCGCTGAATAAGAGCAGGCCTAAGAATGAACATTTTGCTTTAATTATTTAAATCCTGAAAATATGCAAGACTCCAAGTTTAATGTTATGCAAGTTCAGATATTATTACAACAGTATACCTTTAATGCACAGTACTGATGTCTATTGATCTGCATGTTGCGGTCACTGTATCTGTCCAAAGGGGTGAACATTATGCTGAACGGTCCGGCCCAGTGGCTGAATAACATGAACAGGCTGTGGCGTAGACTCTGCTGAGGAAATATACTTCTTCTCTGGTGCACTGCAAAAAAAAACATTCATTACATTAATGCATGGATGGGACCGGATGAATTTCGATCCATTTAAGGGCAGGCTAGTTGGACAGGAGTCAATCTACACAATTGACTTCTGTACAACCACCTTGTCTGGGTTTTGCTTAAAAGCCGCTAGCACTGATCAGTGTATTCTGACAACGGGGAAGTCTGCCTATTGTCAGAATACAATAGCTCAGTGGGAGTGATTCAGGTCATTTTTTGCTTCGTCCCACCTGCTGGAAACATTTAAAAATTAGTAATTTATGGCTTACTGATGCAACGATCCTCCCATCCACAATTGCAACCCTTCGAGTGCACCATGTATTATTTACACAAAAGAGAGAGGGGTATATTCTAGATATAACAGGTATAATAAAACCAAACACATTCAAATAATATATTCAACATTTATCAGTCAAACATAAAGAAATAGCAAATTCTATATACATATAGGCCACCCACCCAACATCTTAAACTGCTAAAAACCCTGTCTTAAGATTGGCAAGTCCTTGGGTAGCTACACTCTCAAACTACCTGCATTTGCCCCATAAAAATTATGTAAACGGCCTCAATAGCTTCCATTTCTGGAAAATGGATTGGGTTGCACGTTTCCCTTTATAAACCTTTGTTGGTGCCTACAGTTTTTCAATAGTTTCTTCATAGGCCACCATAGTGAAATAGGCCACCAAGTGACCTATGTCTACCGATGGAGTTATGGGCCTTAGTGGCTGAGATTGGAGAGACTATGCAAACAAATGTTACCCAAGTGTTTCACAAGCCCCCCCCCCCCCCCCCCCAAAAAATAAATAAAACAGCAAGGTCTGTAGATTCATTTGGGGGTGGGGGAGAAGGTTGAGTGGTAATTTCACTTTTATTTGAAGGTCCGGGCGCCGGCTTAAGTTTAAATCATTTTGTGTTTACTTTGGTATTAAAATGGAGTACCACCCAAAAAAATATCTTTACATAAATGTGCAGCAAATTACATTAAAAAAAAATGTTTTTGACTTACCTTTTAATCCCTGTTGCTATGCGGCCCTTTCCAATCTTCTCCCTTAGGGCTCTTTTACACGTCCGTTCCGTTTGTCCGTTTTTTGAACGTCCGTTAACGGACCTCAATGCTACCCTATGGGAGCGGATCCGTTAGCGGATGATGCATCCGCTAACGTCCGCCAGATCCGCATCCGTTTTTTCGGACGGAAGAATGTCCTATTTTTCTTCCGTCCGGCCAAACGGATCGGATGCAAACGAACAGACGGTTCGTTTCGATCCGATTCCCCATAGGGGATAGCAGAGGAGAGACAGGGCGGTCCCTTCACAGTGTGCAGGGACCGCCCTGTCCGCCCGACAGCTCAGCGGAGACCCCCCGCTGAGCCGATGGACACACGGAGCGGACCGAAAAACGGACCGCTCCGTGTGAAAGAGCCCTTACTCATCGCGGCTCCTGAAGTCACTTCCCTGGGCTGCTCTGCTCCTGGGAGATGCGTGTCATAATTTCCCAGGAGTCAGTGGGCAGTGCCGAGGGCTAGGTTGCCATAACAGCGGGACGGCCACTTTCGATGACGCCGCCTGTTGTGATGGCAATCTGTATACTTTCTATGCTATTACTGTGCATGCGTGAGAACGGGCAGTGCATGCTGGGAATACAGCAGCGACGTATCCCAGAAGAATCTGCTTGTGGGCTTCTCCTGCCCACAAGATGGGAATCTACAAGAACCGAAAATCAAAAGGTATTTTTACAATAATTCTCTTCTAAAAGCAGTGCTAATGACATATATTTGATCAATATGCATTATGCAAGAGCACTATTTATATAAAAAAAAAAAAAAAAGATTTGGGTGGAACTCTGCTTTAAATACAAAAATACACTGTAATTAATTTTCCTGACAATAAAACATGAAAACGTCCAAGAGAGTGAATTCTTTTCAGGCACTGTAGTTTTTTAAACTGTGATTTGGAAGGAGGTGTCCATTTATCTAGGATTTGCTAGCTTGTTGAGATGGTTTAGGGAGGAACATGTCCCCATCTACTGGTTCCTCCACTGCAATCCTTTCTTAGTACTGAGTAAAATGACAGTAGATTCAGCCTTTTACAGAGGAAAACACATCATATCAAGTCAGATAAATCTGAAATACCTGGAACATTTTGAATGATATTCGCCACTAAGGCACTAAAATGGCACCGGATATCTTTCAGAGTGTCAGAGTCCTTCTCGTTCTCTGCTTCCAGTAACTGTCTGGTTAAATCTACATACTCAAGCAGAGTATTGTTCAGGGAATGTGTTTCATTATCCAGGCCTCCACTTGCACTTAAAAAGAAAAGAAAACATTTCAAGATTTAGAAATACACCTTGTGCACATTGGCACATATATTATATACAGGTTGTACCTTTCATGCAAGATCTGGTCTGCATTCTTTTTGAAATAATAAGGCTTATTCAGTGTAGCCGAGAGCCAAGTAATGAATAAGCCTGAATGTGCCTACACTTACACAGCACGTTAATATACACAAGCAACTGCAGCTCTGTGTTTCGAGTGTATTCAACAAGAAACAAAAGCAGAACAACGTCAAGATACCAGTGCTTAGTCCAAGGAACTACACTGCGTTCTGTTTTGCGCAATCATTAATTTAGGTCTAGCTTTGTTACCTTCGGCCTTCACCTTTAAAAGAATATTGCTTTCAACAAACGTTGAAGCCATGAAAGCTTCTAAATCAAGAATCAAGTGTTTGACTCACACTAGACACACTGCAGGCCTTGTTTATTGACTACCAGAAAAAAACACCGGCTGTGTTGCTCCACAGCAACATGCCAGAATCTGCATAGCTAAAGATGGGTTTGGGTCCGATTAGTTGTTATGGGACAATAAAGATAAGGATATCTCGAATTTTAGACACCTAAATAAATATGATGATGACATTCTATATATATTTTAACCCCTTCACACCTGCATCCAGGTAAATTATACCGTGTTTTTTTTTTTTTACGGGACAGATTGGGCTTTCATTTGGTAGTAAATAGTTATAGTTATCTCTTATATCCTTGTTACTACAATAACCTACCACCAAAGAACAACCCAAAATATATTCTCCTGCTCCTGACAATTGCAACGATACCACATATGTGTATGTTATTTGTACTCGCATTACAGCCCAGAAGCAATAGTGCGCATTTTTTTTTTTATCCTACCTAAAACACACTGGACACTAACACCAATTAAAGAAAAGATATACTGCTCCAAATATACTGACCCTGACCTTTCGACCCTTACTTGACCCAAACACTAACCCTGCCACTGCCCCAGATCAAACCTTGATCTAGATATTTTTTCTTTATTATTTTATGTCCTTAAAAAAGAAAAATACAAACACTTTTTAGTTTCTATTTCTGCATGGAAAGAGAAAGATACAATGTATCAATCTCTCCAGTCACACAAACAAAAAACACAGGGGCGGACTTTACAGTGTTAGGGTCCTTTCACACGGAGCGGACCGTTTTTCGATCCGCTCCGTGTGTGTCCGTCGGCTCAGCGGGAATCCCCGCTGAGCTGTCGGCGGACAGGGTGGTCCCCGCACACTGTGCAGAGACCGCCCTGTCTTTCCTCCGCTCTCCCCTATGGGGGATCGGATGAATACGGACCGTCTGTAAACGGACTTGTAAAAACAGACGAACGGATGCGGACATCTGAAAGGACCCTTAGCCAATCAGAGGCCCAAACAGCAATCAGGTGACACGGAATCAGGAGATCCAGGTCCCGATCATTAGTACGGGGCCCGGTGCTCTCGGTGAGACCCGGTCTTTGTGCTGAAAGCCGAGTGGCATGGTTCCAGCACAAAGGGAGAAACACATATATGCGGCCTCACCAAACAAAGTCCAGTTTCGTGAGGCCGCATATATATGTGTTATGTCCGGGTTAAGGGGTTAATAAGAAAAGGTGTAATACTCATATTTACATAAATCATCTTTTCATTAATGTACATGCTCAGGCAGTCTATGGAGGGTTGAGATGAGACAATGTGCAGACATGGCATTAGCCTAATTTCAGAGAGAATGGTTGGCTAGACTAGGCAATAACCTTCTCTGTTTTTACAAGTACCTTGAGAGTTTGATCATTTAAAAGTATTAAAGGAGTAATAATGAGGCTAGAAACAAAAAGTACAGTAATTACACCAAAAGATGAAAGTCAAGCTTTCTAAACAAAAGGGCCAATTTACTGTTCTTCAAACTTTAGGGGGCAAATAGGAGAGCTGAAAATGCCTTGGTGTCTGTCAATTTCTCAGGCTTGGTGGTCAGTGGGATTAAAAAAAAGAAAACGTACATAGCACCTGTGGTCAGTAGGTGGAGGAATAGCACCCCATTATTCATTGGTACTATTGTCAGGAATAGTGCCCCATTGTTAGTGTCAATAAGTGGAAAGAATTGTGCTCCATCATTGGTGTCAGTGGGAGGAATAGTGTCCCAAGAACTGGGTAAAGGCAAAGGTCCATAGGCCACAGTTCGGAGACGAATGATCTACAGCAGGGATCTCCAAACTACGGCCCTCCAGCTGCTGTGGAACTACACTTCCCATGAGGCTTTGTAAAACTCTGACATTCGTAGACATGACTAGGCATGATGGGAATTGTAGTTCCTGAACACCTGGAGGGCCGTAGTTTGGAGACTCCTGATCTACACAATAGCAATACTGCTGGTACAGAAATTTCAATTCAGTGAGAACTACCTGTGACTGATGACACCAGCATCTGCCAGCAGTTCAAATATACGGACCAGCTGTACTCGTAAAATATCTCGACGCCTGCGCCGCTTCATGTTCTGCAGGAGAGAGAAGAAACTTAAGTTCCAATTATATATATATATATATATATATAAACATTATACATACATCTGCAATTATTAATAAGCATTAAATGACTTCTGACTTCGATTTACAGTAAAACCTTGGTATGAGAGAACTTGGTTTGAGAGCGTTTTGGAAGACAAGCAAAATGAAAAAAAAAAAAAATGTACTTGATATACAAGCGATGTCTTGATATAAGAGTAGCGTCACATCACAACAAAGTAAAAAAGAGAAGAGAGGAGCCTCCAAATGTAACAATACAGTTTCATTTATTGAAGGTACAACATTTAGAAACTCACATGATTGATGATTAAATAATCTAGGAGTAATATGGACAGAAAAGTGTGGGATTTTGGTGTGGGGGGGGGGGGGGGGGGGGGTATTTAAACCCTCAGTAACTGCAGCGACACACTAAAGAGATGTGTATATAATCTAGGTGTTCCCTCTCACCGAAGGCTGTGGCCACTTGCAATGTTCCTACCTAGCTGCACGTTAAAAGTATATGTTTTTTTGGATTGAGTGGAGATGGATTAGAACACCTTTCAGGTATTCATTGCCGTCTGTGGCCCCCCATTAAGGAGATTCACCCTCTATTTTTCCTTATCATTGAAAGTAAAAGAAAATCCCACATTTTTGGTCATGTCCTGAAAAGTGATAGAGGAGAAATCTTCCAATGGGGATGTTAGTTCTGATGACCTGGGGGTCCCCCTAGGAATTCCTTTAGTTTGCAGGGATTTTGACAGGGGTTATAATCCACTCTCGTTTTTTTTTTTTTACATTTCTTTTTATTGCAGATGATTTGTATAGGTACAGAACATAGCCTTTGGGCTAACAAATACAGATAACACAAATTGCGAAATTATACAACTTATCAAATAAAAAGCCAGCACCTGCTTGTCTGTGCTAGCTACTGCCGCAGGTGCTATGCCAAACACGGCATTCCTGGAATCCCTCCAGATGTAAACATTCTTAGCCACAAGTTAACAAATTTTGTGTTGGGCGGCATGCATAACCCGTTTAGGCCGCATGTGGCCTGCGGGTTGGACACCCCCTGCTCTAGAACAGGCAACACTAATGCTATAAACATTGCATTCAGCACATGTAATTTCAATTCCCCTTTACTGCCTTTTTATAGAAATAACAATGATCTGGTCAGATATTTTAGCTGATAAACCCTCATTATGAAGGCAGTCCGCTAAATGGCAGGACAAACAAGCAGTGTAACAGAACGAACACTTAGGTAAATGAGAAGCATAAAGACTTAAAGCGGAGGTTCACCCTAATTTTTGAGTTCATGGCAATAAAACAGCATTGCATTGAAAAGAACAACTACGTTTTTTTTTCGTTTTTTTTCTTTAGCCTTACCCCTTTTCTTCAAGGCTTTCTGTCCTGTCAATCACCTTCCACCGCGGGGGAATGGGCGTGTGTTTTGATTTTCCCCCGACGGCGCTATGTCTCCTGGGACTCAGTCCTCACAATCCCAGGAGACACGCTCTGCTGTGTTAGCGCGAGATTTCGCCGTTGATCATCCTCGGGACCTATGCAGAAATCGGACCCGCGTCACTTCCGGTGCTCGTACGTCAGAGCACAGCTGATCGCGGGTCCACGGCGCATGCGCAGACGCTTTTTTCGGTCCGTGAAACTGATAGACTCGGGTGGGCGGGCGGAGCAACATTCTGAATGACATTATCGCCAGCACCGCCTCCAGCCCTGTCCCTAACAGACACTAGCCTGCTGCTGAGAGCGGAGGAGGGGAGGACATTGTATATAGAGTGTGGGGGACTCGTGTCTACTGTATACATTGTATCCTCTATGGGAGGAGCTGCCTCCCATAGAGCACCGAGCACGAGCACCGGAAGTGACGCGGGTCCGATTACTGGGACAGCATTCACCGCATCCCGGATGTCTAGACAGGTGGGCTTCAGGAGTGCCCACACTAAAGATGGAAACGTCCATCGCTGTATTTTATAAAACATCGTTTTGGATAAAATGGGGACACATGTGGCTGCAAGAACGGGAGAGGTGAGTGTAAGTTTACATATACAAACCGTGCACGAATGACAGGAAAAAAAAAAAACGTTTTTCCCGCAAAACCGCCGCTTTAAAGAGCCATGTTTTTCACCATACAGGACTTGGATCTTTTAATTATCAAGAGAGGTCTGGATACATCAACAGGTAAAGCAAAAAAGACCTTGAATTTCCTGTATTACAATTTGCAGCAAGAGCTGGAAGCTGAGCATGTAATATCAACAATGCAGTGCTGACATATAATATAATTACCTCTGGTCTTCTATCAAGTGCTTCCTTAATTATGGGGTGCAACTCCTCTATTAATTCCCTGGATACAAATAACAGATAACAGTGTAAGGCACCTGTAGTTTAAACAGCTGTTCAGACAGGAAACATTACGGTGTTTACATAATATTTACAGGCGTGGGTTGTAATTACACCAACGTGACAAAACGCGCCAGTGCTTTTTGGCAATCTGCATCACGGTCATTAATGAGCTACATCTTTTCCATGGGACGTGCACTTCACAGGATGGAAGGAGGACGAATAATACTGTTTAAGTCAGCAAAAAACCCAGTGTGATACTCTTTTATAACATTGTACAGTAACAGTAGGGAAATCATTGCAACAGTTACAAAAGGGAGTTAAAGTAAATCATTTCATTAAAAAGGAAGCAAGGAGATCTATGAACATACTGTATCTAGCAAGCCTGCCCAACACACAGGCAGATGTCTTGCCGGGAATGACAGGTTGCAAGACATCTGCCTGTGCTTACATTACCATTACTTTAACCTTACCATCACTGGGATGGCATGTGGATGCAGCACATGTGCAGTAAAAGATTCACCCCCCCCCCCTAAAAATAGGAGATGGTGAGTACACAGATTTTTTTTCCAGCATATTATTTATACTGTATATTACAGGTATTTATATAGTGCCAACAATTTTATGCAGCAGGTAACATTGTACAGTCACATCAGTCCCTGTCCTCAAGGATCTTACAATCTAAGTTTCCTACCTTACTTGCATTTATACATATACAGTACTGTGCAAAAGTTTTATGCAAAACAAAATACTATAAATTAAGAATGCTTTCAAAAATAGAAGTGTTAATAATTTATTTTTATGAATTAACAAAATGGAAAGAAAATAAACAGAAGAGAAATCCAAATCAAATAAAATGTTTGTGTGACCACTGGCTTCAAAACAGCATCAATTCTCCTAAGTACACTTGCACACAGTTTTTTGAAGGACCTTCGGCAGGTAGGTTGTTCTAAACATCTTGAAGAACTAACTGCGAATCTTCTGTGGATGTAGGCTGCCTTAAAGTGGATGTAAACCCCCCAAAAAATTGTTTTTTCATGTCACAATGTAGAGTATAAGATTTCCTATCATCTGTGCCCAGTCTTGCCACACAGAGTTAATCCAGCGCTGAGTAATCCTCTTTTAAAGTTCAGTGCAAATTAACAGAATTCCAGATAAAAACTTGCCAAATTATAAAGTCCGTTTCTCTGTTTTTGCTTTCAGTGACAGGTTATTTACATATCTAGCTTGGACATGTTTATCATAACAAGAGGTGATCCAAAGTTCATTGTATATTATTAGGATGTGTTATGATGTTATATCACCTCATGTTATGATAAACAAAACATAACATATGATAAACATGTCCTAGCCAAATATGTAAATAACCTCTCACTCAAAGCAAGAAGAGAGAAAACTGACTTTTTATCTAGGCAGGGTTTTATCTGGAAGGCTATTAATTTTCACTGGACATAAAAGAGGATTTCTCAGATCTGGATTAACTCTATGTGGCAAGACTGGGCACAGATGATAGGAAATATTATACTCTACATTGTGACATCAAAAATAAATAAACATTTTTTTGGGTTTACATCCACTTTAAGTCCTTCTGTCTCATCATGTAATTCCAGACTCGATATTGAGATAAGGGCTCTGTGAGGACCAAACCATTACTTTCAGGTCTCCCTGTCCTTTACGCTGAAG
The DNA here is from genome assembly GCA_029574335.1 of Rana kukunoris. NCBI lineage: Eukaryota > Metazoa > Chordata > Amphibia > Anura > Ranidae > Rana > Rana kukunoris. The sequence continues at coordinate 627,881,683 of CM056049.1, read as the reverse complement.
ATAGTTCTTAATGACATTGGGTGCATGTTTGGGGTCATTGTCCTGCTGCAAAATACAATTTGGCCCAATCACACAGATCCCTGATGGAATGGCATATGATGGATTAGTATCTGCCTGTATTTCTTCAGCACTAAAGACACCATTGATCCTGACCAAGTCTCCAATTCCATCTGCAGAAATGCAGCCCCAAACTCCGAAGGGACATCCACCATGCTTCATTGTTGCCTGCAGATACTCATTGTACCGCCCTCCAGACCTAAATTGCCTCCTGCTACAGCAAAATATTTCAAATTTTGACTCATCAGGCCAGAGCACCTGCTGCCATTTTTCTGCACCCAAGTTCCTATGTTTTCCTGCATAGCATGTGGAAACAAGGCAACTCAACTATGGCACATTAGGGTTGTCACACCACATATTTCTTTGTATTTCTCTTCTGTTCATTTGCTTTAAATTTTAACAGATACATATAAACTATTAATACTTCTATTTATAACAGCATTCTCAATTTTCAGACCTGCTTAAAACTGTTGCACAGTACTTTACTTGAGCCATTTTTTGTCGACAGACAATGAAAGTGGTTGTAAAGGCAATTAAATTTTTTTAATTAAAATAATAAACATGTTATACTTACCTGCTCTGTGCAGGTATTGCACATAGCGGCCTCCTTCCTCCTGTTTCCCCCTCCCCCCGTCTGCTATGGGGGTACATGTGTGGGCACACCCTGAGCCAGGCTGTGTCCATAGTCTCACACAGCCCAGCTACACACAACATGTCCAAAGTCCCAGGAGGCTGTGGGACCATTCACGAAGTGCAACCGCAGTGGGAAGCTGGTGTGAAGCAGTAAAAAGATACAACCGGATTCTCAATTTAAGCTTGCCAGTGCCGGAGACCCCAAAGACTGGCAAAGAACTGGTAAAGGACCAGCCCGGGTGAGCATGGGGCTGGACGCTCGGACAGGTGAGTGTCCTTTTATTAAAAGACAACAGCTACAGCATTTGTAGCTGCTTGCTTTAAATTTTTGTTTGGGGGGTGTGTGTGGGGACGAAGACGATGAAGATTCTCTAATGCACAGAATGCATGAGTGAAAAACTAAAGATGCTGTGTGAGTGTCCCATGTGCTCCTTAGCAACCAATGATGTCATCTGTAGGTAGGATTTGAGCGGGTGGCCCAGCTCCAGGGCCAGGGCTCCAACTTGTAGCAATCTGTAAAATAAGGCAGGCTTGGATAAAGCTACTTAATCCATCTGCCTTTGTTAGTATGCTTTTTAGAATTATACCACAGAGTATCTCAGACGGCACCCTGGTTGAGAAAGGATAAACTTTAGCAGGAGCTCTAAGGCGGCGTACACACGACCGAGGTTCTCGCTGGAAACCAGCGAGAACCTCGCTGGAAGCTGCATTCCAGCGAGAACCTCGGCCGTGTGTACGCTCTCGGCGAGCATCCCGTCGGGAATGCCGTCGAGCAGAAATAGAGAGCATGTTCTCTATTTGCTCGACGGCCCGCCTGGATAAATGGCTGGTTGCCATTCCCGACGGGCGGGTCGCCGAATCTGACGGCCGGCAGAGAACCTCGACGGGCGGAACGATGTGTTCTGCCCGTCGAGGTTCTCTGCCGTGTGTACGCGGCTTAAGGATCCTAGAGCAGAACTCGAAGGACAACAAGAGGAAATAAAACTCTGACGTTTATATTTGCCTTGAATATGGTAAAAGGTTAAAGTGGTTGTAAACCCTTTACAACCACGTTAACCTACAGGTAAGCCTAGAGATTAAGGCTTACCTGTAGGTGCTTGAAATATCTCCCAGACCTGCACGGTCTAGGAGATATTTGCATATCGCCGTAAGGCGATTTGTTCTGCGCATGCACCAGAGTTAGAAAGGGCACGATGTGCCGTTTCTGACTCGGGTCATGCTGTGAGTGGAGGCTCCTGCATGCATGTGTGGGAGTGACGCCATGTGACTCCGGCCACTCGCAGTGCCGGAGTTCTCGGCCCCAGAAGGAAGAGGCGTGAAGAATGGCTGCTCGCTACTCGCGAGAAAGATGGGGACATCGCAGGCTTTTCCTGCAGTTATGTGTAACATAATGGCTACTATGCGATGCATAGTAGCCCATTATGCTTTTCACTTGCAAGGAAACAAAGACGAAGTAACACCCATCAGGTTTTACATCGTCTTTAAGGTGGTTTAATGCTGTGCTTCTGTAATACACTTTAGGAATAATATTATTAATGCTGTGCTTCCGCAATACACTTTAGGACTAACAGTATCCAAAACCGTTCTAACTAGCCTGAGGGTAGAACTTATTTGTGACAATGCTGAAGCAAAGGCAGATAGAAGAGATATCCGTCTTACTTTTACCTTCACTTTTAACATTTAGTTGGGAAAATGAACTTTACTGGATGATGTAGAACAATGCTTCATGTTCTCTTCATCCAGTTTTCATATTTAAGCTCCTACTTTTCCGCGTAAAGATGTACAACACTTCAATCCACAGAATAAACAAGGTTCTGTTTAAGAAAATCACTACAGATATGATTTATCTGTGTTAGGAACAATTGAGTATGAAAAGTTAGTTATTATAACATTACTTATGTGACAATTTCTCAAACAATAAAGTAATAGGCAACTTACCTAAAAGCTCCAGGGTTGGTCCTGCCAAGGCCCAGAACTAGAGATTCTGTAATTTCCATACTCTCAGAACGCATCATGGGTACTATGTGCTTGAACAGAGATGAGGGGGATGGATTGCCAATTATCTGGAAAATAAAACCATCATTAAATCCCATTCTCCATTGCTGCTCGTATCTCTTCTGTTACGTTTTTTACCTTACTTACATTTCTGACAAGGTGGACAAAATACAAGGCAAACATATACTAAAAAAATCAATGCGAGTGTCACACCAATTGATGTAGGGTGCAGAGAAACAAGTTTATTAGTGCTTACCTGAGATGACACTAGTTACAGTGACCTGGAAATTAGGTTGTGCTTGAGCAGTCATGCAAATAGCTTTTTGTATGACTGCTGAAAGACAACATAAATAACAGGTCATTTGTTTCAGAACCCTTTAAATTTCTAAAAGAGTTCTGCAAACCATTTCCATATAGTTTCCATAGTACTGATGGGGAGCTTATGAAATCCCCAAAATGCACTGGCTGTAACATCTTGTAAAAACAAGATTGGAGACTAATGCCTAGTTTGCACTGAGCGGATCGGTTCGGTGCGGTTCAGTATGCTATTTTAGGTGTTTCCATTGTGAAAGTGTGCCATAAAACCGAACCGTACCAGACCATTCTGGGTCCTGCTTCAGATGTGGGGCCATAGAAAATGGAACGGAACGGTTAGGGCGGACCTACAATACATCCCACTGATTGGTGGACACCCTAGGCATTTTTCCTAAACCCTGAATGGCCCGGGACGGTCTGACTTGCAGTGGAAACGCTCACAAGAATAGACTGGTCCATTTTAACTGTTCCAAACTGTACCGACCCGAACCATTCTGTTCAGTGGAAACGAGGCATTATACACTTATAGTATTTCTCTGGACATCCGACAGTTTGTGTGGTGCTAATATTGTTTTTTATTTATATGTTTGGATTCCCCCTGGATGCTCCCAAGGCCTCCCTGGTGTAAATGACCTACTACAGACAAAGCAATATGCTCTATGATTCAGTGATCAGCGTCTCACATCCATAATCCAGAAATAAAAGGTAAGTCTACAATCGATTATGCTATCTCGAGGCAAATGATATCAATTTAATTCTTGTGGACATTGTTATATATAAAAACACCATAAATAGAGCAGGGGTATGACTAGTAACAGTACATGTAATATAGCTTACTTTTGGATCAATGCTATATCCACTATCTGGGGTAGACGCCAGCGTCTCAGGAGGGGAACATCGTACGGAACCAGCAGATGCTGAAGAAGACGTGGACGTTGCTGCACTGCAGCAAAGAATTAAGTAGTTCCTCCAAAGTCCAATGTAGGAGTCACTGCCGGTTACTGCAGTCACTTTCTTTGCATTAATGGGACTGCTGTAAATAAATACATTCAAGCATATGGTTAGTAAAATCTACGAACACCATGTGTACTAAATTCTTGACCGTCGATATATTTTCATGTCAAAGATCACTAGTCTTCATTTAAAGGTAACTTTTTAAACTGCAGATATATGTATCAAAGTGAACCTGACTTCAACTGAAAAACCTGACCTCAACTAAATGTTTCTAAGGCTACAACCATGCTAAAGTGCCTACAATAATTTGCATTCATCTTCAAATAAACCCCAATGTCCCTTTGGATCCCGGGCCCAGGATTGGGTTTCAACTCCCCTGATCAAGAATTATCCCCACATGTAAAAACCCATCCTCTGTAATTTGACTGTCAAGTTGAAGAATTAGTTGCATTAATAAGGGCTCCAATTAGGCAACAGTTGAAATCTCATGTACAAAATGAGAATAGGTATAAAAAGGCTTAGTGACAAAGGGGTTCGTCATAGGCCCAGGCTGTACAGGATTCCTATGAGTGCTAAGCCCCATCTTCTGTCATTAACGGTCAACTGTCAAGTGCAAGATTTAAAGTGAAACTAAAGGCAATATACTTACATCCTCTCTAATGGTCCAGGTCCCTCACCAGTGCTGGCATGTTCCCCATAGTCTGGCCTTTGGATGTCTCTATTTGGCTGTCATGGGGTGACAATTCCTGTGAGCAGGCAGGTAGGTATACACTGCATGACTCTTCTGCAATAATAGCCTGCCTGCTTGCAGACATTAGTAAAATTAGTTCAATTCTGCTTTAAGTGCAGGACTAGGGGCAGCAGTCTAAACTTCATGTACAACCTCAACATAGGTATCAAGTAGCTCCACAGTGACAAAAGAGTTAATTTGAAGACTATGAAGTTAAATGCAAGTACCACAACATGACTGTACAGTTGCTACCTTAGAAACACTTTAGGCCAGGTCTGGTTCACCTTACAGAACAAGAGAACATTTAGTTTTAATCAGCTGAATACATTTCAGAAACCAGCTCTGTGTAATGTCTTGCCGTTTTCTTTAAAACAGCTGCCACCTAAGTAGAAAAGCCTGCGCCCTGCCTTCATGCTGCAGAGAATCTGTGTGGAAGCAGCTAAAGCTCTTCAATTAACAGGGAGCATTGGGCTTTGCCTATTGCAGAGCTAAAATTTGACTCAGCAGGGGGGTGTGCCAACCTCTGTTGAGAATACAGCAGCTTGGCAGCAACAGTCAAAGACTATCATTGTGTCATAGTGTAGAGCTAATGACATGTATGGAGTAGGAAAAAATAAAACATTTGTATGTTGGACCAAGCTGTCTGTAGTGAAAAAAACACCATTTTCATAGCTCTACTCCAAGTGAATATAAATTCAGGAAAAAATTAACATTAACATTTAAAGTACAAATAAAACGGTTTAATCCTAATCTAAGCACAGCTGAATGACCGAGTGCCTATTGAAATTATTCTGGGGCCAACAGACTGGGGAGGGGGTCAAAGCCAATTTAGAGAAACACCTATCTCCGATACTCCCACTGCAGAGGTGTGCATTTACCAGAAGAAATAAACATCTTACTTTATATCAACTTGTGGAGACAGAAGCTGCAAGCGAGTATAGGAAAACATCCAGGCATAGCTGACAGCTGTGGGGCAGTACTTGGGCAGATTATCTTGTTTCATGAAGCTGGAGAGGCTTATTATCCATGGATCCAGACCCTGTGTAACGTGTGCAAAGATCCAGATATGCGATGGGCTGACAACATCAAACTGATGGCTGATTGGCGAGGAGCTCCATTCTGCAAGTGTCTGCAGATCTATCGAATTTGGACAGTACAGCAAAGTGGTCTAAATGCAAAAAGAAAAACCATGTTAGAAGTTAAACTTGATGTACCAGTTACTTGGGTATCCCCATCTCCAGTATAACCAGCCTCTTGTATGTTAGATTTGTTCTTGTTGGGTTGTGCTTTCTCAATTCACATTTTTCCCGGTCGTCCAACTATATTCAGAGCAGTATTTGAGAAATAAACACATTAAGAAAGTGTGACAACACTTGCCTGATCTGCTCCTGTAAGATGTATAAAGCTTTCTAGAACAGAAGGACTAAGCCTGTCCATCACATCAATAGCCAGTTCTTCATCACACTAAGAAAAAAAAAAAAAAAGGTAGAGACCAAAACATAAAATGTTATTCTGTTTTACTGCAAAGAAGAATTTTTCAGCCATCATCTACATTCTGCAATACATTCACCCTCCCCTTCAAATTATCACTACAAATACACTCCATGCAGAGGCGACTGTAATGCCGCGTACAGACGATTGGACATTCCGACAACAAAACTGTGGCTACATTTCCAAAGGATGTTCGCTCAAACTTGTCTTGCATACACACGGTCACACAAATGTTGTCGGAAATTCTGAACATCAAGAACGCGGTGACGTACAACACAGCACTAGAAAAGATAGTTCAATACCAGTCATGTTAGTAGAGATTTGGTGAGAGACAATTTGCGCTTTTCAGCCTCGTGCTTTTCAGTTTGTTACAGCGTGACGAATGTGCTATCTCCATTACGAACGCTAGTTTTACCAGACCGAGCGCTTTTGCCTCGTACTTGATTCAGAGCATGCATGGAATTTTGTGCGTCCGAATTGTCCACACACGATCAAAATTTACGAGAATGGATTTTGTTGACAGAAAATTTGAGAACCAGTTCTCAAATTTTTGGTGTCGGAAATTCTGACAACAAATGTCTGATGGGCCTACACACGGTCGAAATTTCCGACCAAAAGCACTCATCGAACATTTGTTGACAAATATTCCGAGCGTGTGTATACGGCATTATAAGAAACATATTCTCTGAAGTCATAGAAATTCACATCCGTTCATTAGCATATTTTTCTTAAATTTGTGATTGTGTGTGTGTGTGTATATATTTATTAAGGATACAGTGTAAACTGATCATTTAAGAATATGCTAGCATAATCCAAACTAGATAAAAGCTTGTCTTTATTAAATGTCTTCTCTTACCTTCGGAAGTTCTAACACCGTATACAGAGTTCGTATCTCCCGCAGGACATTTACAGCAAGTCTTCTGGTGGAAGATCGGCTGTTACATAAAATGACCAGTGCAAAACCCTCTACAACATGGAACACATTGGAGAATGGACTTCTCTCCAGAGGGAGGGTATGGGATCCTCCATTGGCCAGGCCCCGCTGTAATCAGAGACATGGAAACAAAAGTTAACATTTGAAGGATTTCCCAACTCACTTATAAATGTTTGATGGTCCTTACAATCAAGAGTTTCCAATCTCACTAAGGGCTTGTGCACACTGCAGCTCAAAAAAGCTTTTTTGTGATCTTTTGCACATTTTAAACATAAGCATTTTTCACAAACCCTCCCCGCTAATTTGTTCTATTTTTTTGTGCGTTTAAGCTTTTTTTTGCGCTTTTCACTCTTTTGGGTACTTAGGCGTCTTTTTTCTGCTCAAAAGCTCCTCTCAAAAACATACGTTTTTCTAACTAAGAGAATATGCCTGTAAAATCCTGAAAAAGCCAGTGTGCATGTACACATTGGCTAACACGTAGTGGAGTTTCCAGGTAGAAAAAATTAGAGCTCAAAGAAGCTCAAAAGCCTGTAGGAGCAGCTTCTTTGAGATGCAGTATGCGTCAGTCCTTAGTGTTTTAAGCCAGCTGCCTTTCAATCTAGTCTTATAAACAAGATTTCATGTTTAAAATATAAAATCACAAATTAAAACATACATCTTGGCTTTCACCTTTACATGAACATACGAAAACTCTTTTACTCAAATGTGATTTAGAAATGTTTCTTTATAGGTTCATTCTTTATAGGAGCACCTTGTCACTTTGGTGTGCCTGTACTATTCCTGACACTTTTTACCATATTTGTCAGAAGAATCCCAAATCAAACCATTTTGGGAATAAGATTGCCTGCATGCTCACAAGAGTTGTTAATTTATTAAATTGTATGCAACGATACATAGTAGAAAAAAAAAGAAATCAGTAAGCTTATAAAAGCCAACTTAACATTGAAGAATACCATAAAAAGACATTAGGTAGTTCAAACATAAATGGACCAGGGCACTGAATTGGCAGATGACATAAAAGATCTAATACACAGAAAAGAGGTGTGCAATTTTTCTGTATATTTCAGATGGCAACTCTCTGAATATATATTATATATTCCAAATGGCATTAAATAAGAAAAGTTAAGGAACCAAGACCATGAAAGAAGGGGTACCAAGTACCACACCTCTAATGACATACAAGGCACCCCTCACTCCCAGAAAAAGGGAGTGGAAAAAAAAGTGGGGGTTGGGGCAAGAGAAGAGGGACTCACAGGAAAGAAAGGGCTAGGAAAAATAGGAAGACCCCCCAGTGGGGTTTTTAGGCAGCAAAGAAGCAACTGAGGTCAGATGTATGGTAAAAAGTTTAATATTAAAATCATTTTTACATAGTTGAAATATAAGCTCTGGTATAAATGGTCATGTACAATAATCACATACAGAAATACAAGCACCAAAAGAATGACAAAAGTTAAGGAACCAAGACCATGAAAGAAGGGGTACCAAGTACCACACCTCCAATGACATACAAGGCACCCCTCACCCCCAGAAAAAGGGACTGGAAAAATAAGTGGGGGTTGGAGCAAGAGAAGGGGGACTCACAGGAAAGAAAGGGCTAGGAAATAGAGAGTACGAGGAGAGAAGAGACGGGATGAAAAATGGTGGGACTCCAACACCCAGGTGCCTCAAGCTTCCATTGCAGAAACGGGTCAAAAGAGGGTGGCATGTAGGACTCAATCAACTGTTCTCATTTCCCACGAAACTTAGTCATCTTATCATTTTTCTGGGCTGTCACTTTTTCAAAGGTCATCACTTTGAAAACCTGTAGATAGTCTGTGTTTTCTAAGCATGTGCTATGACTCTTGTAGCCATTGTGAGGATGTGCGGAACTAGCATAAATTGAGTGTTAGTGCAATCGTTGGGCTACTAAAGAAGGGAAGCACCGTACATTTTTTTTTATTACCTGTGACCGTGTTTAACATTTGCTAGACTCTAATCCAAAATCTATGAGCTTTCGGACAATCCCACCATATGTGTCTGAAGGGTCAAGCTGTCCTTCAGATGGTGAGGGGTGTGGATGGGAATTGCTTGTAAAATACACAGGGGAACAAGGTACCAGCCAGCACGTTAGAGTAGCTTTTTCCCACATTTGATCACATTCTAGTCCAACCTATCTACGGGGGGTGGTTTTCCAAATCAGCATCCCATTTGGCCACATAGGAAGGAAGTGCAGTTTCTATTGATAAGAAAAGTAAATAATATACTGTACTAGTCATATAAGGCATCCTGAAAAAAGGGATTTTTAAATACAGCTTACCTGTAAAATCCTTTTCTTGGAGTACATCACGGGACACAGAGCGGCATATTCATTACTATATGGGTTATATGGAGTACCTTCAGGTGTGGACACTGGCAATCTCAAACAGGAAGTCCCCTCCCTATATAACCCCCTCCCCTAGAGGGAGTCCCTCAGTTTTGTAGCAAGCAGTATGCCTCCCAAAATGTTTCCCCAAAAGAGGGGTGGGAGCTCTGTGTCCCGTGATGTACTCCAAGAAAAGGATTTTACAGGTAAGCTGTATTTAAAAATCCCTTTTTCTTTCTCGTACATCACGGGACACAGAGCGGCATATTCATTACTATATGGGATGTCCGAAAGCAATGCTTTAATGAGGGGAGGGAGACATCTTCCAAAGAAGGATTTAATTTAGAGGTATACTCAAATAATAATAATAATAATTCCAACTTAGTCAAGAAAAAACTTTTTTTTTTTTTTATTTATTTTTTTTTTTACAACCAAGGGTGCTTCTGATCCCGAGGATCTTAAACTGCAGCCTGTAGTACTGCCTGTCCAAAGGCAGAATCCGCATTCCTTCTCACGTCTAGTTGATAAAACTTTGTAAACGTGTGGACTGATGACCACGTCGCCGCCTTGCATATCTGAGCCATAGAGATCTGATGGTGTGCTGCCCAGGAGGCGCCCATGGCCCTGGTAGAATGGGCCTTTACCGACAAAGGAGGAGGCAACCTCTTCAAACCGTAGGCTTGAATGATTAATTGTCTAATCCATCTCGAGATGGTGGATTTTGCAGCTGCCTGCCCCTTCTTGGGGCCATCTGGTAGAACGAATAACACATCTGTCTTCCGGATCTTTTCTGTAGCTTTAAGATAGGCCTTCATGGCCCGGACAATATCCAAGGTATGCAGCAACCCCTCCTTTCTAGATGTGGGTTTTGGAAAGAAGGATGGAAGTACCAAATCCTGGTTCAAGTGAAATTTGGATATAACCTTTGGTAGAAAGGAAGGATGGGGCCGGAGAACTGCCCTGTCCTTATGCAGAACGAGATATGGTTCCTTACACGATAAGGCTGCTAATTCTGACACTCTCCTGGCCGAAACTATGGCGACCAAGAAAACCAACTTTCTTGTCAGTAAGACTAAAGGAATCTCAGCCAACGGCTCAAAGGGTTGTTTCTGTAGAGTGGACAGGACAAGATTTAAGTCCCATGGACAAATTGGTGACTTGACAGGAGGATTAATACGCAAGACCCCCTGTAAGAAGGTCTTTACCAGCGAGTGGGTGGCCAGCGGCCTCTGAAACCACACTGACAGAGCTGAGATCTGTCCCTTGATTGTGCTTAGTGCCAGGCCTTTATCCACTCCTAGCTGGAGAAAACTTAACACCCTATCAATAGTATATTTGCGGGAATTCCATCTTTTGGATTCACACCAGCCTACGTAGTTCCTCCACACCCTGTAATAAATCACCCTGGAGACCGGCTTTCTAGCCCTAATCAGGGTAGGAATTACCTGCCTAGACAGACCTCTACCCCTGAGAATCAGGGATTCAGCCTCCAGGCCGTCAAATTTAGACGCTGTAATGTAGGGTGGAGGATCGGGCCTTGTGAGAGTAGGTCTGGTTGTAGAGGAAGAGTCCAAGGGTCTCCCACTGCCATCTTCAGGACTAGTGAGTACCAAGTCCTCCGGGGCCAAGCCGGAGCTACTAGAATGACTGGCTTGTGCTCCACTCTGATCCTGCGCAACAGGCGAGGGAGTAACTGTAGCGGAGGGAATGCATATAGAAGTTTGAATTGATGCCAAGGGCAAACCAACGCATCGGTTCCGCAGGCCATAGGGTCCCTCGCTCGAGACACGAACCTGTCTAGTTTCTTGTTGAACCTGGATGCCATTATATCTACGTCTGGCATTCCCCACCTCTGGCAGATTGTCTGAAAGACCTGGGGATGCAGAGACCACTCCCCTGGCAACAGACTCTGGCGACTTAAGAAGTCTGCCTGCAGGTTGTCCACTCCGGGAATGAATATCGCTGAAATGCAGGGTACATGAACCTCTGCCCACTGAAAAATCAAGCTCACCTCTCTCTGAGCGGCCTGACTCCTGGTTCCCCCTTGGTGGTTTATGTATGCCACCGCTGTGGCATTGTCTGACTGGATTCTCACCGGGAACCCCTGTAATCTGGAGGTCCATGCCAGAAGGGCTAGGCGAGCAGCTCTGATCTCCAAGATATTGATGGGGAGCTGCCTCTCTGTTTTCACCCAAGTTCCCTGGCGAGAGAACCCCTCGAAGACCGCCCCCCAGCCTGCCAGGCTGGCGTCTGTGGCAACTACCTTCCAGACAACAGGGCTGAAGGATCTTCCCTTTAGAAGATTCTGAGGGTTCAACCACCAGGCCAGGCTTTGTCGGACCCTTGATGATAGCGTCAAAGGGGACTCTAAGGCATGTGCTCTCTTGCCCCAGGCTGCTAGAATGGCTGCCTGTAGGACGCGAGTGTGGATCTGAGCGTATGGTACTGCCTCGAACGTGGCCACTAGCTTGCCTAGTAATCGCATACACAGGCGAATAGTTGTTTTTTTCTTGCTTAGAACCAACTGAACCAACCCCTTGATAGCCTCGATCTTTACAAGGGGCAGGAACACCCTTTGCTGTTCTGTGTCTAACCTCATGCCGAGGTATTCCAACTGCTTTGTAGGCTGGAACGCTGACTTTCCCCGGTTTAGGACCCAGCCGAATCCTTCGAGGTACCGAACCGTGAGGTTTACTGCCTGTTGCAGACCTGGCCGTGAGTGATCTATGATTAAAAGGTCGTCCAAGTATGCTAGGACTGTGACCCCTTGGATCCTTAAATTGGCCAGAACTGGGGCTAGGATCTTCGTGAATACCCGGGGGGCCGTGGCCAGCCCGAAGGGGAGCGCCCTGAATTGGAAGTGTCGCTGCCCCACCGCGAAGCGTAAAAATCTTTGATGCGACTGAAAGATTGGTACATGAAGGTAAGCATCCTTTATGTCTATGGAGGCCAGAAAATCGTCCCTCTGAAGCGCGGCGGCTGCTGACCGGATGGATTCCATCCGGAAGGAACGAACCCTTAGGTAACCGTTTAACCTCTTTAGGTCCAAGATTGGCCTGACATCGCCGTTGGGCTTTGGTATGACAAAGAGATTGGAATAGAAACCTAGCCCTTGCTCTTGGGCTGGCACCTCTATTATTACGTCCTGGCAAAGCAGGTGATCCAAAGCTGCCAGCAATGAGGCCTTCCTTGCTGGATCCTTTGGTAGCCTTGATTCTTGAAAATGAGGCGGAGGACACCTTAGAAACTCCAGTCTGTAGCCTGTGGTTACAGATGCCCGGACCCATTTGTCGGGGATCTTGGCTTCCCAAACTTCTGAGAAGAAAAACGAAGCCTTCCCCCCACCCGCGAGAGTGGGGGCGCCCCTTCATAAGGCAGACTTAGGGGCTGTCTTTGTCGGCTTGCGATACCATGGCCTCTTACCCCCAGGGGCCTGTCCCTGCGATCTACTGTTAACGTTGGATCGTGCAGGCGGCCGTCGATACTGCCTGGAATTTGAGGGCCCCGAGACAGGAAAGAGCTGCCTTTTAAATGTAGGACCCCGGAATGTCTTTTTGACCGGTAAAAGGGTACTCTTGCCACTTGAAATGGTCTGAATATATTTATCCAGATCCTCTCCGAAGAGTCGTTCTCCATGGAAGGGAAACCCTGCCAGAAGCTTTTTGCATGGGGGCTCCGCCGCCCAGTTCTTCAACCATAAGAGCCTTCTCATGTGCACCAAAAATAGTGATAAACGAGAGGCCTGCTGGATGGAATCTTTTATAGCATCTACAGCAAAACACAGAGCTCTGGGAATGTCAGAAAACTCTTCTGCTTGTTGGGTAGGCATGTCCTTTAACATTTCTTTTGTCTGGTCTTTTAACGCCTGACAAACTCCAATTGCAGCCACAGCTGGCTGTACCACTGCTCCTGCCGTAGCAAAGGATGCTTTTAAAAGTGTCTCTAACCGTTTATCAACCGGATCCTTAAACATATGTATGTTTTCCACCGGGCAAGTTAGTGATTTATTCACACATGAGATGGCTGCATCCACTACTGGGAGCCTCCACCTCTTGGAGAATTTTTCCTCCATGGGGTAAATGACCGCAAATCTTTTCGGTGGCAGAAAAATCCTGTCCGGCCGTACCCAATCCCGAAAGATCAATTCCTCCAAGAGAGGATGGACCGGAAAAACTGCGTTGCTTAAAGGAGCTTTCAAAGAGCCCAGAGAGGATACCGGAGGAACCTGAGGCTCTGGCAATGGTAAACTAAATGCCGAGCGGACCATGTCCGTCAAAGACTGTACCCACAGTCTTTCTGTCTGGGAGTCTGAAAATGGTTCCTCAGAGGCAGATCCCTCAATCCCTGAACCCTCTTGGTTCAGGTCTAGTTGATCCTCCTGTGATTCCAATTCCTCCGGAGAGAGAATCTCAGCATCTGAGGATACACCTCTTGGTGATGGGGATCTAACCCGTTTCTTACCAGGAATAGCTCTAGCGATCAATGCTGCTATTCTCTCTTCTAGCCCCCCTAGGGATACGGCTAGCATCTCCTCTGTGATAAACACAGGGCTGGGCTGATCTGGGCCAGCCTCCGCACCAGATCCCCCTAATGGCTCATCCAAGGCGCCCTTTATGTTAATAAGTTGCGGGGAAAGTATCGGCATATCATCAGAATCAGAGGGGGAACCCCTTTGTTTTTTGGTCTTTTTTGTACCCTTTGACCCCGAACCTTTGGAAGCCATAATACAAAATCGAGGGACTCCGCCAACAACAACAGACTGTAGTGGCCAGGAGTACAAAACCAGAGCTTAGGGGACAATAGATCACTAATGCCCAAAAACTGATGGGGCCCCGTATGTTTTTCTTTTTTTTTTTTTTTTTTAAATATATATTATATATATATTTTTTTTTTAAAACATACAGTGACCCCAAACTTAGTTTGCCAGCCTCCAACCTGCTGCAAAAAGGGGAATTTCTTGGCTTAACAAAAAAGGCATTGGAACAAAGTCCAGCATGTACTACCCCTCTTCCGCCACCGGGAGTCACTGTTCTGCCGCTCTGCGTCCTCTCCTTCTGAAATCAGCCTCAGACTGAGCACTGACAATGCCTGCTGATCTATAACAGCACAAGGCGCGCCCCTGTATGACGCCGCAGGCACGCCCCCCCCCCCTCCTCTCTGAACGGCGCGAAAAAACGTCTATAAGACGTGCGCGCGCGTATGCCGGAACAGGAGGAACATGGAGGAGCCGCGCTGCTGGAGACCCAGGACTGCAGTATCAGGCGGCAGATTCAAACCCCCGGCCAGGTAGGACTCTCCAAAAGGCCCCATAGGGATCCTTACTAGTCCTAGGAAGAAAGCAGCAGGTTAGCTAGCAACACATTCTTAGACAGGGGAACCTAGTGATGGGGGAAAAAAGGGGTCATCCTGTCTTTCTCAGACATAGTGAGCAAGGTTGCCAATGCAGAGCATACTTAGGCTATCCCCCCTTTTAGGTTACCCCGGAGAGCCTGCTGTCGAACCAAGTCCCGCAGGCTCCCCCTTACCTGCTCCATGCTGCAGGATGTTTGTCCAGCAAAACGATCCAATCTTCTCCCATCTCCGTGGGTAGCGTAGTAGACCTTCAGGCCCTGGGGTCCTATGAAGGTACCCACTGTCCTGGACCTATATAGCACCCTGGCAAACAGGCACTTATGGTTTTTACAAACTCCAAGTCCTGGGCCCAGGGTCCAGCCCTCCAAAGAGGAGCATTATAGGCAAAACCCCACGGTTTGGGGCCCGGGTACTGTCCACTTTGGCACTGAGGCTCCTTGGACAGATCCGGTTAGCCCGCCCTTAATCCCAAGGATGTGGAGCAAAGCTATTCCGTGACCAACACCTAAGACACTGGCGAAAAAACTGAGGGACTCCCTCTAGGGGAGGGGGTTATATAGGGAGGGGACTTCCTGTTTGAGATTGCCAGTGTCCACACCTGAAGGTACTCCATATAACCCATATAGTAATGAATATGCCGCTCTGTGTCCCGTGATGTACGAGAAAGAAAGTAGTCTGGGGGTGAGAGATCAGCAGCATGTTGAATACATGGTTGCATCAAAAGGTTAAATTTGGAGATAATGGAAAACAGCTCTAGCTTTGACTGTTTGAAAAGGAAGAAAATCCAAGTCGTGTAGAAAATGAGTAACCAGATATAACCTACACCAAAGCCATTTATGGAACCCAGAAGGCAAAAAAAGTGGTGTGGGAAAGAAGGGGTTCCCCAATAAAGAGAGCAAGGGAGTATGGGGAGATTAATTTGTGTTTGATTTTCAAGTCTTCCCAGATCTTCAGACAAAATATTTACAGAAATAGATTTGCAGAGGTAGACCTATAAATTAGACCCATAAAAGGAACTCTCCTATGGGACTGCCAGTGTGCAAGCTGTGACAGTTGAGCCACAGTGTAAGAGAGGCAGGCTGAGGCCACCGGAGTCTGGATCTGTAAAGAATGGCTTTAGCAACACAGGGCGAGGTAGCTTTCCAGGAGTATTGAAGAATCCACCATTGTAGGGCGCAAACAATAAGAATGGATGGCCACTGGCAAGTCTCATGCAAAATACAAAAATGTTGGTAGCAGCATCATTTTTACAGCTGTGGTTCTACAAGGCAACAAGATCCCAGGAGGTAAGAAGGGACTTTAAAATAAGTGAGGTGAGTAGGGACTTTAGTCCGCTTTCTGCTGAAAACGGATCACAGAAGTGCAAAACTAATTGCACTCCTGTGACCCATCGAAGAAGCCCAGCCAAACTAGCTCAGGCTGGACTTCTCCTTTAACGTTTGTTGTCTATGGGAAATCTTGCTCAGCTTGACATGGAACTGCTCTCAAACCATAAGTGACAGGGACACCAAACTCGGGGAGCACCAAAAGGGGACCCAGGGCTAAAACATATCTGATTTTGGGGTCAGCCGGGTTGCCTAGAATCAGTTTTGCCTGTAAATGACTATTGCATGTGGAATTTATAATGTAAAATTAAATATTGGCAGATTTATCTTACACAATCTTTGACAAGATTTGGAACATCAGAGATAAAATCAAATGATACAGGATTAATACATAATTGAATGAGTTATAGGACACACTGTACTCCTCTCCCTAATACATTTCTTAAAAGAGGAACTTATTCATTATATATAAGGAAAGAACTGTCTTAAGAAAGTCTATGCTTTTGTCCAACACTTCAATAGGCAAAGGGGGAAATTTGATTATTTTCTCTAAGCAATACAAGCAGCCCTGCCCTTAAGCACTAAAAATATCCTCCCAAATTTTCCTTAGTTATTCCCTCATCCTCCAATCTACCAATTTTCCCAACAGCTGTCCATAGGGCGAGTTATGACTGCACTTGCTATCAAAATGACATGATGCATTATCTCCCACCAGTCTGAAAAACGACTAGAACATGTGGAGAACTTTGGCGAGTAATGGATTTGCATTAATTTACATAAAGAAAACTAGAGCTACAATTATTTATTAAAACATAAAGGGCAATAGTTAATGAGATTTGCGGCTGCACGATTAAAATTCATATGCGACTTGCTAAAGAATGTCACAATAAAACCTCCTCACCGCTGCCTTGCAAAAATGCTATTACTTACGATGACAAAATACCACAGTCACAATTAAACGGATTTAACTTCAGCACCAACAAACTGCCCATGATAAACCATGGATCGTTACAGAGCAATGGGAGCTATTTAAAGATATCAGCAAAAGGAATACATCAGTTGTGTACAACGTGTAGTTAAATCCTTATGCTGTGTACGCATTGGCCGAATGTCTGCAGAAATCAGCTGATACAGTAGAGACATTCAGTCTGTGTGTACAGCTCTCTGTCTGACAAAAGCCGGCCTCAAGACCTGCTTTTGTCAAACAGGCATGCTGGAAAATCAGCATTTGATCACCATCTGATCAGCACTGGCAGCCAATAGTTGCAAGTGCAGACCTGTATGTTCTTGCGGTCCCCTCTGTCAAAACACAATAGCACAGTGTGCAAGACCGCTGTACTAACATCATTTGTGTCAGTTTTTTTTTCATTCATACTTCTGGGTTGAAGGAAAGAAAAATGTATTGTGTGTACCAGGCTTTAGTCAATAATTCCTCTAGATGGCAAGGCTTGAGGACAGGGATGGTAAATACCTGTGAATCTGACTTTTTATTGGGCATCTGAGTCGCCTGCTTCCACTGATTTATTAGCTGGACCAACATCTTCACAGCATTGTCTAAAAGAGTGGGGTGCACATCAGTCACCTCCCGCACAATGAAATATACAAATCCAGAAAGAACATCCTCCCGCCAGTCAGGAAAATCAAGCATTAATGCCTGTAAGGTATTGAAAGCAAGCCCACGCAGCTCTTCATCCATATGAATTGTAAGCCTAGAAAGAGAAGGAACAGACATTTAGCACAGTGAGCTTCACAGAGCATTATTCATCTTGGCACAGGAGGAGAATGCTGACAGCTGTTTCTTCACGTTCTAACAATATATTAATAATTTTTATGTTTCTTGCATATATGTGCACTTTTGTGTCTAGCAAAAGTCAATACTCTGCTGTGGGAACTGTAATGTGCCAACAAGCCGAGCATTAGCAACTGATGAAACTCCCCCTGCTGTGTATGCGACACACTACACTGGTGGCAAAGGCATCTACAAATTGGTACAAACACTTCTGATCTCAATCATTAGTCTTGTACAAAAAAGCAAAATCATTTTCTGCTCTGTGAAGAATCTACAATTACACCAGTGCTGCATTTTTTTTAAAGAAGAAAATTCCACTGCACAAAACAACTGTGTGAATAGCCTCTGATAGAAGCTGCCATTCTTCAACAACGGTTTTAACAATAAACATGAGTAGGTTACACGTGTTCATACAATGGAAATAAGACTCATGAAGTAATGTGCTTGTCATTTAACTGCTGAATTTGATAAAGGTTTTGTCTCATTGCTATTGGATACAGCTTATCATTGAAACAAGTTAATAAAAAAATATACAAAATAAACTTTTTTTTTTATGTTTTAGGTTCACAGATTTGCTTTTGTGTTTATTCTTTATGTAGGGTAGTTTCAAGAACATTTTTAAATGCTCAGATCCTGTTGCAATGTAAAATTTAATTTGTCGCTACTCTCTACCAGTGCTAGGGTTTAAATCCAGGGAATGTTCCAGCTCACAAACGGGGCACTGAATGATTTTTACATGGAATTTTCATATTCAATAATTATTCTATAGAAAAATATAGATTATAAATGAAATACAAAAAGGTATAGATGGAGATGAGTGGACGGAGGCCCTGGAATTGGTCCACAGCTGTATTTTAAATGTAACCCAAATACCGTTCCAGCTATATATATTATTGAGGGTTCATTGAACCCCATTTCAATTGTTTGTTCTTGGACTCCGCCCAGACCCATTGTGTGGGAGATGCAAGGGAGCCAATAGGGACCTGATGCATCTTCTTTGGCGGTGTCCCAGGTTGCACCGCTTTTGGACTGGCATAGTAAACGCCATCATTAATGCTTTTCAAGTAACTGTCTCACTTGACCCTAAACTGTGCTTATTAGGTATACCGGATGAGGTTATAACAGATAAGTCAGAGAGGCGGTGTCCAGAGCACTGTTTCAAGGTCGAAAGCTGATCTTTCAACATTGGATCACTCAAATCTCTTCAACTTTAGAGATGTGGTTAACCAATATGGAATTAAAGTGGATGTAAACCCCCAAAAATATATATTTTTTTTTGATGTCACAATGTAGAGTATAAGATTTCCTATCATCTGTGCCCAGTCTTGCCACACAGAGTTAATCCAGCGCTGAGAAATCCTCTTTTAAAGTTCAGTGCAAATAAACAGTACTCCAGATAAAAACTTGCCAAATTCTTAAGTCCGTTTCTCTGTTTTTGCTTTCAGTAACAGGTTATTTACATATCTAGCTTGGACATGTTTATCATAACAAGAGGTGATCCAAAGTTCATTGTATATTACTAGGATGTGTTATGATGTTATATCACCTCATGTTATGATAAACAAAACATAACATATGATAAACATGTCCTAGCTAGATATGTAAATAACCTCTCACTCAAAGCAAGAAGAGAGTAAACTGACTTTTTATCTAGGCAGGGTTTTATCTGGAAGGCTGTTCCTTTTCACTGAACATAAAAGAGGATTTCTCAGATCTGGATTTTTTGGGGTTTACATCCACTTGAACTTTGCGATATGAGCGCTTGATATATCAGAATAGAAGCAGCCCGACCTTGAATGTGGTTACCACACGAGAGAAAAGCAGGGAATCCAACGATTCCTAGATTGAAGTGTTTAAGGTTGGGATCAGAGTTTGTAGTTTCTCTTGAGAGTAGTTTCTCTTGAGAGAAAATTCTAGCCTGAGCTGTGTCTCATGCCGCGTACACACGAACATTTTTCGGCATGTAGAAAAAAAAAGGATTTTTAATAACAGCTTACCTGTAAAATCCTTTTCTTGAAGTACATCACGGGACACAGAGCGCATAGTCATTACATATGGGTTATATGGGTACCTTCAGGTGTGGACACTGGTGTAATCAGCTTCACAGGAAGTTCCTCCCTATATAACCCCCTCCCACTGAGAGTGCTTCAGTTTTGTAGCAAGCAATTTCTCCGAGGTTACACAATGTTCCCCAAAAGAGGGGTGGGAGCTCTGTGTCCCGTGATGTACTTCAAGAAAAGGATTTTACAGGTAAGCTGTTATTAAAAATCCTTTTTTCTTTATCGTACATCACGGGACACAGAGCGCATAGTCATTACATATGGGATGTCCCAAAGCAATGCTCCATGAAGGGAGGGAGACCGTAAGGCCAAAATTAGCCAAACAGAAAATATATCAGGAGGTAAAAAATAGCTCCACCAACAGAAAAAAAGGGGGCGTGAACCGGGCCAGAGGATTCTATACTGCTGCCCGAAGGACCGCCTGCCCAAATGCTGCGTCCGTAGCTTTTGTGACGTCCAACTTATAAAATTTAGTAAACGTATGTACGGAAGACCAGGTTGCCGCTTTGCAAACCTGTGCCATAGAGATCTGATGGTGTGCCGCCCAAGAGGCACTCATGGCCCTCGTAGAATGGGCCTTAATTGATAAGGGAGGTGGAACGCGCTTCAGACCATAGGCCTGAAAAATCAGCTGCTTAATCCACCTAGCCAAGAAAGACTTGGCAGCCGGCTGACCCTTCTTGGGGCCATCCGGGAGAACGAAAAGCACATCTGTTTTCCGAATCTTTTCTGTAGCCTTGAGATAAACCCTCATGGCTCGGACCACGTCCAAAGTATGAAGCAATCTTTCCTCTCTGGACTGGGGAGTAGGAAAGAAGGATGGTAGGACTAGGTCCTGATTCCAGTGAAAACTGGATATGAACTTTAGGAAGGAAAGAAGGCTGAGGCCGCAGCACCACTCTGTCCTTATGCAGAATCAGGTACGGTTCCCTGCAAGACAAGGCTGCCAGCTCGGAGACCCTTCTGGCCGAAGCCATAGTCACCAAGAAAACCAACTTTCGGGTTAGCAGTACAAGAGGGATTTCTGTCAGAGGTTCAAACGGCTGCCTTTGTAAAGCTGACAAGACCAGATTTAAATTCCCGGGGCAGAGGGAGCTCTAATAGGGGGATTCACATGCAAGACCCCCTGCAAGAAGGTTTTCACAAGCGAATGCGTGGCAAAAGGCCTTTGAAACCATATCGATAAGGCAGACACCTGCCCCTTTAGAGTACTAAGAGCCAACCCCTTGTCAACGTCAACCTGGAGGAATCGCAAGATCCTGTCAATAAAAATTTGCGAGGATGCTCTCCTTGAGACTCGCACCACTCCACATAGGTCCTCCAGACTCTGTAATAGATATTTCTAGAGACTGGCTTTTCTAGCCTGAATTAACGTAGATATGACCTGGGCTGAGAGGCCTCTGCCCTTAAGAATTAGGGATTCAGCCGCCAAGCCATCAAATTTAGCTGCTGTGAAGCAGGGTGGTAGATCGGGCCCTGAGACAGCAGATCTGGGCGCAGGGGGAGTGGCCACGGTGCCCCTACTGACATCCTCACGATGAGTGCGTACCAAGCCCTTCTGGGCCAGGCTGGGGCCACCAGGATCACCGGCCTGCGCTCCACCCTGATCCTTCGTAGAAGGCGGGGAATCATCTGTAGTGGAGGGAACGCATACAGGAGAGAAAACTGGTGCCAGGGGCAAACCAACGCATCGGTCCCGTAGGCCGGGGGGTCCCTGGCTCGGGATACGAATTTGTCCAATTTCTTGTTGAATCTTGTTGCCATGATGTCCACATCGGGAACTCCGAATCTTTGGCAAATCTCTTGGAATACCTGGGGTGAAGAGACCACTCTCCCGGGAGTAACTGTTGACGACTCAAAAATCTGCTTGAGAATTGTCTATCCCTGGGATGAACACTGCTGAGATGCAGGGTACATGGGCTTCGGCCCATGAAAAAATCAGGTTTACTTCCCTTTGAGCCGCTAGGCTCCTTGTGCCCCCCTGGTGGTTTATGTATGCCACCGCCGTGGCATTGTCGGACTGTATCCTTACTGGCAGACCCTGCAGGGGGAGAGTCCAGGCGACCAGGGCCAACCGAGCAGCTCTGATCTCTAGGACATTGATGGGAAGCAGACTTTCTGCCTCTGACCACTGTCCCTGCTGGGTCCTGTTTTCCTAAGATTGCCCCCCAACCTGTTAGGCTGGCATCTGTGATTACTATATTCCACGTGATGGGGCAAAAGGTCTAATGCCTGTATGGACTTGTTCCAAGCAGAGAGAATAGCTGCCTGAAGAACTCTGGTAAGGATCTGGGCATAGGGCGCTGCTTCGAAGGCGGCCACCATGTTTCCCAGCAGTCGCATGCATAGGCGAATAGTCGGCTTCTTTTTGCCTAAGACTATTTGAATCGTTTGAATCAACGACCTGATCCTTGAGGTAAAAATACCCTCTGGCATTCTGTATCTTAACCGAAAGCCTAGATATTCCAACTGTCTTGTGGGTTGTAACCTTGATTTTTCTTGGTTCACAATCCACCCGAATTCTTCTAGATGCCGTACTGTGCGGACTACTGCATGATTGAGGTTGGAGGCTGATCTGTCGATAACCAGGAGATCGTCCAGGTATGCCAGGACCAAGATGCCTTCTGTCCTTAGGACGGCTAGCACCGGGGCTAACACCTTTGTGAATACCCGCGGAGCTGTTGCCAACCCGAAAGGGAGGGCTACGAACTGGAAATGACTTTGATCTATCATAAAACGAAGAAACTTGTGATGTGCTGGGTAGATCGGCCCATGCAGACATGCATCCTTTATGTCTATAGATGCTAGAAAGTCGCCTTGATGCAGGCTGGCTGTCACTGAACGTATGGAATCCATACGAGAGGTCTGAAACTTTAGAAAGCGATTTAGGCGTTTGCGGTCTAGGATAGGCCTGACGTCGCCACTGGGTTTTGGTATAATAAAAAGGTTGGAGTAGAATCCCAGACCCTTTTCTTGGGTTGGTACTACAATTACTCCTTGGAGCAAGAGGCGGTCCAACGCCTTTACGAGAGAGGCCCTCTTTAACGGGTCGCTTGGAAGACTTGACCCCTGAAAATGAGGAGGGGGGATTTCTCGAAACTCTAGTTTGTAGCCTGTGGCTACCACGGACCGAACACAAGAGTCGGGATTCTGGCCTTCCAGACTTCGGAGAAAAAACTGAAGTCTTCCCCCCACCCAAGAGAGTGGGGGCGCCCCTTCATGAATCTGACTTGATGACTGGTTTAGCCGGCTTGCGAGACCAGGGCCTCTTGTTTGCCGCGGCTTGTCCCTGTGGGCGGCTATTAACTGCTGAACGCCCGGGAGGCCGTCGATACTGACGGGAAGTCGAAGGGGCCAAGCCTGCAAGGGCCTGTCGTTTAAACGCGGGCCCACGCGGTCTTTTCTTGACCGGTAAGGAAGAACCTTTACCACTTGATATGGTTTGGATATATTTATCTAGGTCTTCACCGAATAGTCTTCCCCCATGAAAGGGAAACCCTGCTAAAAGCTTTTTGCAGGGTGCCTCTGCTGACCAGTTCTTTAGCCACGAAAGACGACGCATGTGAACCACCAGCAGAGATAACCGGGATGCCTGTTGGATAGAGTCCTTAATAGCATCTACTGCAAAGCAGAGAGCCCTAGGGAAATCTGCTAATTCACGAGTTTGCTGAGCCGGCATGTCGTTTAATATCTGTTTTGCCTGATCCTTTAAGGCCTGACAAACGCCAATGGCTGCCACCCCTGGCTGAACCATGGCACCTACTGTGGTGAAAGAAGCCTTCAGTAGGGTCTCTAATTTTTTGTCGACCAGATCCTTGAACATCTGGACATTTTCAACCGGACAGGTCAGGGATTTATTCACGCAGGAAATGGCCGCGTCCACTGTGGGGAGCCCATTTCTTTTAAAAATTTCTCCTCCATAGGATAGAGAATAGAGAACCTCTTAGGAGGGATAAAGATCCTATCAGGTCGAGCCCAATCCTGGTAAATCAGGCCCCGCAGAAGGGGGTAAATCGGAAAAGGCACACAAGTTAATGGAGCCTTTAAAGAACCCAATGAGGATACCACAGGGGCTACTAGTTCTGGCACTGGAAGTTTAAAAGCAGTGCGAACTATATCGGTCAAAGACTGGATCCACAGGCTCTCCGCTTGAGAGGCCGAAAAATATTCATCTACAGTGGAACCCTCCATGTCTGAACCTTCGGGACTTGGGTCTGCTTGATCCCCTTGTGGGTCCCGTTCCTCCGAAGAGGAGACCTCCGCATCTGAAAAAAACACCAAACTAGGTGAGGGGGATCTAGCCCGTTTGCTGCTTGGCAAAGGGCGGGCAAACAAAGCAGTTAACCTTTTCTCTAGCCCACCCAGGGTGGTCGCTAGCATTTCTTCCGTTACGTAAACGGGAATGGGTGGATCGGGGGCCGCCTCTACCCCCAGCATCCCCAATGGCTCTTGAACTATGCTACTCGGTGGTCTAACTGGTGAGGGTGGGGCCGTTGACGCCTGGCCCAAATCCTCTGACCCCGATGGAGACCCGTTTGTTTCTTGGCACCTTTTGCAGCCTTGGCTGGTCCTGATGCCTTTGGAGCCATTGCACAACCTTGAGTCACCCCTATAGCCAACACCTGACTGTTGCAGCTAGGAGTAACCAATATGAGGACAGGTATGAGGAAAATGAAAAAAACTTTATTTTTTATTTTTTCCAAAATAATTTTTTTTTTTTTTTTTTTACCCGCCTGGGAGGTGGCAATACCGAGGAAACCTGTGAGTATTGACACACCAATGCCCGTTAGCCGGAGTCCAAGGTAAACTCAGATACTGCTGGATCTAAGGCTGAGTCCCTTTAAGCAAAAAAACTTCCCTTTTTTTTTTTTCTCTGGTCAATAGTGGACCTAAGTCCTAGACCTGAAGATCCACAAAACCGCCACTAGGTGTCCCTGTGTGGCCAAAGACCCAGCTGCACGCTCTGTATCCTTTCTTCCTCTGCCTCCAGGAGGGAAAGACCAGCCAGAGAAAAAGTTTTCTCTTTAAACAGACCCTGACGCTGCTGGCCCGCCCCCCCGACGCACGCCGACGCTATAAAAGGCGGCGTGCACGCACACGCGCGCGCACCCCCCCCCCACGCTGAAACCACATGGAGGAAGCAGAGCAGAGGAACAACATGGACCAGCGCTAGGCAGCACCAACAGACACCAGGTAAGCACTAATCTTATTGTAGTGCACACACAGAGAGGAAGCTGTCCCCATGGGCTTCCTAAGAAACAGGAGTTTTTACCAGCAATTTCCTCTTTTAAAACATGTGGGGTTGCAGTATCAATGCTAACAGGCAGACCTGGGGTGAGTAGCAAATATATATCTTACACAAGTATACATATATCTACATGTTATCTGGGTAAAACATTAGTATCCCATCCTGCCCATACAGACATAGTGGAGATAGTGGCTGATGCACAAGCATACTGTTAGCCAACCCAGAACCCCCAGGGGGATACCTACTGTCGAACCAAGTCCCGCAGGTTCCCTCTTACCTGCTCCACGCCGCAGGGTATTGCAAATTGCAAGAGGCCCAATCTTCCCCCATCTCCGTGGGTATTGTCTCGGACCTTCAGGGACCGGGGTCCTGTGTTTAAGGAACCCACACCCCTGGACCTATATAGCATCCTGGCATCAGTAGCGTTTAGTCCTGGAAGAGACCAAGGCACTGGAGCCCAGAATCCAGCCCTCCAAGGAGAGGCATTATAGGCAACACCCCACTCCAGCAGGGCCCGGGTACCGTACACCTTGGCTTTGAAGCACTTCGGACGGATCCGGCTAGCTATCCTGGGTCCCGAGACCTCCGAGGGACAGCTAGACGTGACCAACACCTAAGACACTGGCGAAAAAACTGAAGCACTCTCAGTGGGAGGGGGTTATATAGGGAGGAACTTCCTGTGAAGTTGATTACACCAGTGTCCACACCTGAAGGTACCCATATAACCCATATGTAATGACTATGCGCTCTGTGTCCCGTGATGTACGATAAAGAAACAACGTTTTCCAAACTTCATCATTAAAACGACGTTGCCCACACACCATCGTTTTAAAAAAATGCTCTAGCAAAGCGCGGTGACGTACAACACGTACTACGGCACTATAAAGGAGAGGTTCCATGCGAATGTAGCCACACTTGGGGCTGCTTTAGCTGATTCCATGTTAGTAAAAGACGATTCGCGCTTTTCTGTCTGTTACAGCGTGATGAATGTGCTTACTCCATTACGAACGGTCCCGTCTCATAACTTGCTTCTGAGCATGCGCAGGTTTTTAATGTCGTTTTAGCCCACACACGATCATTTTTTACAACACGAAAAACGTCATAGTTTAAAACCCTGTTAAAAAATGCAGCATATTTGAAAAAAAAAAAAAATTGCCGTTTTTCAGAACCTGAAAAATGATGTGAAGCCCACACACGATCATTTTAAATTACATTTTTTTAAAACAACGTTTTTTTCATGCTGAAAAATGACCGTGTGTACGCGGCATAAGACTAGATTTAGTTACTCCAGGCAATGTTCGATTGTAAAAGCTACGCTGTCCGCAAGTGCGTGTGCCCACTAGTTTTCACAGAAGGAGAATGGGGATGCCATGAGAGTGCAGCAGGATAATACTGGAAAAGCAAAAAATTTAAAAAAGGGATTTAAATAAATTAGGTACTTCTCCGTGCTTAGTCTGATCAGCCTACTTAGAGATTGAATCATTAGGGCAAGCACAGAGGCAATGCCAACAGCTCTGGGCCTAGAAAGCGCTCCAAAGGTTATAAGAAAAATATAGCCACAGCTATTCTGGCTGTAGTTCACTTGAGGCTCACAGAAGAACATTTGTTTCATTTTCCTGTGACTAAGGCCCCTTTCACACTGGGGCTTTTTTTAAACGTTATTCAGGCAAAGCCTCATCTGCAACCCCAATGTGCTGGTAAAGCACCGTTAAAACCCTAATGTTTTTGGCCGTTTTTGCAGTGCCTCAGTGTGAAAGGGCAAGGTGTTTTAACAGCGCTTTCAATTCATTTCAATGGAGAAGGGTGTTTTTGGAGCGTTTCTTTCAGCACCCAAAAGCTGCTCCAAAGATGCTGCTTGCAGGACTTTTCTCAACGCCCCGCCAGTGCAACGCCTCAGTGTGAAAGGGTAAGGCGTTTTTACAGCGCTTTCAATTCATTTCAATGGAGAGGGGCGTTTTTGGAGCGTTTTTTTTCAGCGCCCAAAAGCTGCTCTGAAGATGCTGCTTGCAGGACTCAGTGTGAAAGGGTCCATTGAGATGCATGGAGAGCATTTTAATAGCACTATTTTTAATGCTAAAACGCTGTAAAAACGCTTCAGTGTGAAAGGGGTCTAAGGCCGCGTACACACGATCGGACATGTCCGATGAAACTGGTCTGTAGACCAGTTTCATTGGACCAGTTCGATGGTGTGTACGGCCCATCAGACCGTTGTCCGTCGGACCAAAGTTTTAAAACATGCTTTAAAACCTGTCCGATGGAAACCTGTCCGTCAGACAGGTTCGATGGTTAGTACACAAAAGCATCGGACCAAAAACCTGCGCATTTTGGTCCAACGGTGTGTACGCACATCAGACAAGTTCAGAGTTGTCTGATGAAAACGGTCCGTCGAACAAGTTTCATCAGACCGGTCTGATCGTGTGTACAGGGCCTAAGAGTAAGCTCATAATGAGCTAAATCCCACTATTGGCTGATGGGGCAGAGCTGCCTGATTGACAGGATGCTATGCCTTTAAACACATGGCTGAGAGGGGAAGCCAGTCATACCCATCCCCTTAACAGCCAGTGAGTGCTGAAGAAGCAAAGTGGAAAACGGTGACTGATAGTCACTGCTCTCCCCTCAGAGTACACAAAATAGAATGATCAGCCGTCATGTGATCGCTCAGTCAGAACTGGCATGGGACAGCTGACTCCTCACACAGATGCTCCAGAATCGAGGTGTGGCTGTATGTTTATCTTATAATCCAAAACCTCTCCTTTAAATGGTTAACAAAATGGGGACTAAAAAGTGCCCTGGGCAAAGCAGGTCACTTCCAGTCCAGCACTGCAATGTCTAGCCTGGACTGGCCTACAGTTTTTCGTTTGCCAGTGTCCAATCCCATGATAGGTAGCAGTATAACCCAAAAGTTTAAGACCTTTAAAGGATGAGAAATAAAAAAACTTTTACAAAAACAAGCAAAAAGCATCTGCAAGTGATGAACCAAGTTATAGAAGAAAGTTTACCTTGCTAGCAATTCGATGAGATCAGCCCTGCTCATACCATCAGGGATAAGCCTTGGGATAGCAGCAATGCATGTCCTGAACAAGTCAATCTTGGGTTTTCTTTCACCTCTGTATTAAAAGATCAGCAAGAAATCCACAGCCATGAACAGAAACATCAAAAAAACAAATGTACTACATATTTCGTCTAATGTATGTTGTCTTCCATCTGCTATAAATGTTTCAGAATAGTAAAAACCTCCTTACATAACTTAGGTTTTAATTAGGAACTTGTAGGCTTATGCTATAAGGCAGAATTAAAAAGGCAAAAAACAACTGGATATTTCATTAATTTCCATGAGTAAGAAATACAAACCAAAAGATCCTTTCACTCATAAAATCTAAACAACCATTCAGCATTACCATGCAGCAATTTGTCAATTACGGTACTGTCGTCATTTGTACCTTTAGCAGAGTTAGCCCTAATGAACCATTCAAATGTATTGCCATTCTGGAATTTTTGCCATGTCTAGGTGGTCACTGCTATTCGTACCATCTTTTATGTCTTTATAAATCATAGCAGATGACCATCCCTGATTTCTGGGGATGTCCCAGGTACCCAAAAAGAATGTAGATCTGAATGTAAAACAAATGTGCTTTTTCGTGCCCCTTTTCATGGCTGTTATAGCCGCCTCCATTAATCACTGTGTTCTCCCGGTGGGGAGAACGATGGCGCCAAGGGAGCATTTCACTGCACAGGCCTTAGATTGACACATGCACTGGTGTCAAATCTCTACTCCTCTGTGTATGCTTGCTAAGGCTGCGCTTGCTTCATGGCGCTGGTGGTCTTATGACATAGCGTATTTCATAATTGAAATTAGCCTATGCTTGCCTCTCCTTCCCCTTTAACTAAAAGAGGGTGTCTGTGTGAATTTAGTGTGAATGTAAAGGCTGCCTTGGAATATGAAATGCAGGAAAATGCATTTTCTGCAGAAGAAGTAACATTATGTAGGAGGTGTAAGATGGTACCTCTTCCAACCCTGAAGCAGCATACAGTACGAGACGTTCTAAACAAGTCATGTGATCACTACTTTGCAGCAGAATTTTTTTAAAGAAAAATAACAGTTTATAAAACTCAATATTATTTTACATTGCAGATTAGGTCAGCAAGTCTATTCCATGTTCTACCAAACATCAAAAGGATTATTTCCATGCCTATCAGCTGTGCTACATCATTAAAACAGTTTGCATGTAACTATTAATTATTATTATATTTTTTTTCAGAAAGGGTTGAATATTTAAAAAAATAAATACAAAATTATTAATAATAAAAAAAACTCTCTCTCATATATATATATGTATATATATATATATATATATATATACACATATATATATATATACATACACACACATACACACACAGTACAGACCAAAAGTTTGGACACACCTTCTCATTCCAAGAGTTTTCTTTATTTTCATGACTATGAAAATTGTAGATTCACACTGAAGGCATCAAAACTATGAATTAACACATGTGGAATTATATACATAACAAAAAAGTGTGAAACAACTGAAAATATGTCATATTCTAGGTTCTTCAAAGTAGCCACCTTTTGCTTTGATTACTGCTTTGCACACTCTTGGCATTCTCTTGATGAGCTTCAAGAGGTCATCACCTGAAATGGTCTTCCAACAGTCTTGAAGGAGTTCCCAGAGATGCTTATACTTGTTGGCCCTTTTGCCTTCACTCTGTGGTCCAGCTCACAACAAACCATCTCGATTGGGTTCAGGTCCGGTGACTGTGGAGGCCAGGTCATCTGGCGCAGCACCCCATCACTCTTCTTCTTGGTCAATTAGCCCTTACACAGCCTGGAGGTGTGTTTGGGGTCATTGTCCTGTTGAAAAATAAATGATGGTCCAACTAAACGCAAACCGGATGGAATAGCATGCCGCTGCAAGATGCTGTGGTAGCCATGCTGGTTCAGTATGCCTTCTATTTTGAATAAATCCCCAACAGTGTCACCAGCAAAGCACCCCCACACCATCACACCTCCTCCTCCATGCTTCACGGTGGGAACCAGTCATGTAGAGTCCATCCGTTCACCTTTTCTGCGTTGCACAAAGACACGGTGGTTGGAACCAAAGATCTCAAATTTGGACTCATCAGACCAAAGCACAGATTTCCACTGGTCTAATGTCCATTCCTTGTGTTCTTTAGCCCAAACAAGTCTCTTCTGCTTGTTGCCTTTCTTTAGCAGTGGTTTCCTAGCAGATATTCTACCTTGAAGGCCTGATTCACACAGTCTCCTCTTAACAGTTGTGCTAGAGATGTGTCTGCTGCAAAAGGTGGCTACTTTGAAGAACCTAGAATATGACATATATTTTCAGTTGTTTTTTGTTATGTATATAATTCCACATGTGTTAATTCATAGTTTTGATGCCTTCAGTGTGACTCTACAATTTTCATAGTCATGAAAATAAAGAAAACTCTTGGAATGAGAAGGTGTGTCCAAACTTTTGGTCTGTACTGTATATATATATGTATATATATATAATATATATATATTTATTTTGTTAAGATGTTGAGACATAAATAGTGCCTGCTTGATCTCTTTGGTAACCAAACCATGCAGGGGCACCACTTGCTGTGTGGGAACAGTCCTGAAAGCTTAGCAAACACAGATTACAGCTCATTTAAACACACTATGCAATGTCAGGCAGACTGCACCTCAGAATGATGCTCTCTAATCCTCTACTTTCTCAAAACACATGCTTTTAAGCTAATTACCAGCTCTGAGCAGCTTTATCTGGTACAGTAATTGCTAGCAAACATAAGCTTCTAGGATCATTATTGATCACTGGGTTTAAGCACATCAAACATTCAAACAGCTCACTTCTGCAAGAAAACAAAGTGCGAATAGAGGCATTATCTGTTTATACATACGTGATCATATCCTCAGGCTCTTTATTAGACATCTGCACACTTGTCAT
This sequence comes from Rana kukunoris, assembly GCA_029574335.1. NCBI lineage: Eukaryota > Metazoa > Chordata > Amphibia > Anura > Ranidae > Rana > Rana kukunoris. Next base: position 627,850,490 of record CM056049.1, on the reverse strand, counting down.
GCACATTGGCCTCCCAACTTCTTTGTCCAGATGCCTTAGTATGCTGTCCAATGCTTTGCGGACTTGAGGGTAGTAAACAGACATGCCTGCATAGTAAAGGCAACAAAGTATGCAAATTAAATGTTGGAGAATAGGTGCATATATGCTATTAAACTATAAATTCTACATAAGCCACATAAACAATTAAGAAAAAAAAAAACACTCGTGTGGCAAAAAAGGAGACAGTGTAAAATGTGGGACTAATTAATATCATTACTATTGTATGTAAAAACATTTACAAAACTTTTATTTTATGAAGATAGAAGGGTATTTCAGCAGCCGTCTTTATAAAGTAAAAGCAGCCTCAACTTGCTCCATCAGACATTCCAACCCCAACGCCCCCAAGATGTACCTCCATAATTAAGCCACGGGGTGGAGTGAAATGCGTTGGAAGTATGAATTCCGATAGAGTGCGCTTTTTCTTCATAAACACATGGCTGGATAGGTGTGCAGCTGCGGGAATACCCTTCTATCTTCATAGTGTATCCTGAGTCTAGACTTCCAGCCCTCACCCATCTATCGGCTTCCACCTGTCTGGACTTTGGACGCTGAGAGGTGGATCGAGAGCCCCTAAGCTGCTTTTTTTTTTTTTTTTTACTGTTGGACAGGGTGCAGAAGAGTTAAATCTGACACTTTTTTTTGTGTATCCCTGCTGGGAAGACTTCAATCAACCATACTGAAAGTAAAAGGAAGTCCAAAATGCTGAGGTGTGACCAAAACAGGAACAGAGGCGTAAGCTTCCAATAGGCAAAGTTGTTCCAGTGACAGCTGTCCAATAGGAGAACTCCCTCACTTTGAAGGAGTTTCCCTCTCACTTTTTGTTGCATATACATGACAGGAAGTAAAGGAAGAAGGATCTGACAGCAACCTTTGAAAACATGACATGTACATGGTGGCAAAACCCATGTTGACTATCAGAGAGGTCAGACATTTCTTGTAGGTGACCACCAGGTTTACACACATCTCAGGAGGCATTTTATCCCACTCCTCTCTGCAGATCATCTCCAAGTCATTAAGGTTTTGAAGCCGACGTTTGGCAACTCAAACCTTCAGCTCCCTCCACATGTTTTCTATGGGATTAAGGTCTGAAGATTGGCTAGGCCACTCCGGGACCTTAATGTGCTTCCTCTTGAGCCACTCATTGGCTGAGTGTTTAGGGTCATTGTCATGATAGAATACCCATCCAAGACCCGTTTTCAATGCCCTTGCTGAGGGAAGGAGGTTCTCACCCGAGATTTGATGGTAAATGGCCCGTCCATTGTCCCTTTGATGCAGAGAAGTTGTCCTGTCCCTTTAGCAAAAAAACAACTCCGAAAGCATAATGTTTCCACCTCCATGTTTTATGGTGGGGGATAGGGATGTTCTTGGGGTCATAGGCAGCATTCCTCCTTCTCCAAACACAGAGAGTTGAATTGAGCTAGATGTTGTCTCATCTGACCACAACACTTGGTGAAATTATTGTGGTTTTCTTTATGACGGAAGGTGCATTACAGCCTATTTATTCTGGATAAGCAGCCTAAAAAAGTACATGACACGTATGAAGATGCATGCATTGATTTGCACTGCATTCAGGTGTAATAGCTCTTTAATATGTCTGAATCTGGTCCCGTTCTTTTTTTTCTTTAAGGTGTTTAGATATGCTTAATGCTTCCAACATTACAACCCATTTCTAAAAGACCAACATGCCTAGGTAAACAAATTAAACTATTTCATGATGTAAGAGAAATGATTGTGTGCACAATAAAATTATAATTTAATAACTACACTTGTTCATCATGAAAATAATCAAATAATCTACTTGGAACAGTTATTCGTGTAAAGTGGTCCCATTAGTTTGCAGTTTAAAGGTGTATTAAACCCAAAACCAAAAAAGTTATATATTGCAGCTTACCAATTCTCATACGTGGTTGCTGCACTCGTTTTCTTTTCTTAGGTCCCCCCACCTCTCTCTTTTCACTTGGTGATCTGGCTAATAACATCCTCCTGTATCAGAGTACCTTTATTTTGCATGAAGGAGCAACAAATACACCTTCGAACAGCAGCACTGTAAGTCTGGGGCGAGGGGAGTGTTCGATGAACTAGCAGATTTAAACACACTAGATAAATTGAAGCCAAACGCCAGCAAACACCTTAAAAAAAATTAACCAGTTTTGTTCCTTTTGGAATAAAGGTTTTTACATTAATGTTGATCATTGTAAGAACCCCTGTCATTAGTTAATGGTTTGTCCCAACACTAACTGATACATTTGCAGGAAAGCTTGTTCTGTTAAAAAACAGACTTAATAGAAGGATCACCAAATAAGAAATAAAATAAAAATAATAAAAGCCTAAAAAAGAAAAACGAATGCAGCCTTCAGATTCATAAATTGGTAAAGTACACTATAATTAAAGTTTGCGTTTGGGTTCAATACTGCCTTAATTCCAAGCCAATAAAAAAAGACAATGAAGACAAACCTATGCATTTTGCTTCTTCATCTGTGAGTGTTTTATTTAGAAAGATTTTCTTGACACGCAAAGTGTTTCCTGAGGGAAGAACAACTCCAGTTGTGGGCATGGGGGGCTCTCCATCTTTCTGCTGCAAGCTGTCTGCTATGACAAGGAAGACTCTGAGACCAATATTCATCCTCTAGAAGAGAAACAGATAAAAAAAACATGAATACCCAGAATAGAATTGTGAATTGACAAACCTTAGAGAAGAGCTTATTCCACTCTACCAAAACTGCAACATCACAAAAAATACCACCAAGCTGACTGGCAGAAATAGCTGCTCTCACCCCTAGAGATAGCCGGTGTCCTGTCGACCAATGCCCCGTTGAATAATGCCTGCATGGTACTGAGCATGCACAGCGATTGCTCAGTATTGAGCCACCGAAAGCTGCCAAACATCGGAATTTACAATCAGCTGTAGACCGTGCTTGCGCACAAAAGCCGGCATTGTGCCGCATGCTCCCGGTGCTTGTGCAAGTCTGCAAGGGGTGGATTTGTTCATGATGGGCACGTGTGAGGGCTGGATTCCTACAGAAGGGGGCATATTTTGTAATGATGGGCAGTGTAACACATCTCCTAAACAAATATATCTCTGCTATTCTTCCTACATGTGTTGCCGTTCAGTTGGCTACACACGCCCCGCAAACACATGTAGGAAGAATTGCAGAGATTTATTTGTTTAGGAGATGTGTTACACTGCCCATCATTACAAAATATGCCCCCTTCTGTAGGCATCTGCCCCTCACACGTGACCATCATGAACAAATCTGCCCCTTTCAGACTTGCACTAGCATCGGGAGCATGTGGCACAATGTCGGCTATTGTGCGCAGGCGCGGTCTACAGCTGATCGTAAATTCCGGTGTTCGGCTGTGCATGTGCATTATTCGACAGGGAGCATTTCTCGTCAAAACACCGGTCATAGAATGAAACAACATGGACTCCCTTTAATTTCTCTACTCTGAGCCATTTGTATTTAATTACTGACAGAATTATAACTGAACTATAAAACACTTCACTACACACACTGGTCAATACACCAAGAGTAGGCTAATATAATTGCTAAATTCGCTAAAGGCATGCCAAAATGCATATCACAGTTTTCCTCTGGGTCCTTGCCTGCAAACTGTGTCCTTTGGGCACCCCTCTTACTGAGCAAGTTTACGAAGCATTTTCAAATATCCGAGGTATAAATTGAAAATAAAAATCATACTGCTCAATATCACTCAAAAAATAGAGTGGGTGAATTTCTATCCTCCAAACACGGGTAGGGGGAAGCTGTGCCTGCCGGGGAGAAGGCAGTGATTATTTCTAGCGACAATGGTAGGTAAAACCAGGCATGCTGGTTGTACCCAACTTGATCTATATATTAACTTGGTACATTTAGCCTGCCCATACACGGTTCGAATCTCGGTCGGTTCCTGCTGAACCGGCTGAGATTCGAAGAGTGTATGGCCTGCCTAACATTTCATAAAAATAAAATATCCAGACAAAAACATATTTATTACGACTTGCCTCCTTCAATCCACTGTACAGCAGAAGACTGCTAAAAAGAGAGGCTGCACTAGGGGCTTTTCGGGCATGCTACAAACACATACGCAAAACATGTGCTGATACCAGCAAAGAAAAGTAAGCAGAGGGTTGAGCTTATCAGTGAGCAGCTGTTATATCCCTACTTCTTCCCCCAATCACAATTGGATGTGTCCTAACTACAATTGTGCAACTACAAGTAAACAAAAGGCAGGTCGCCACCCTGGCTCTGCTACCTAGCAGGGGAAAATTAACCCCAGAACTAGAGACAAAGTAATACGGATCTAATGTTAGGTAAAACAGTTCCCCTGTATTTCAACCCTGTAATTATCTCTTTGCCTGGCATTCAGCTTTAGAATAGTGGTGGAGTACCAAGATATGGCAGCCTTGGCTGGATATCGAGGATTCCTTTTGGAAGGATACACCGCTCTCTCAGCCATAAGCGGGTGGGAGGGGGAGGGGCCGGAGTGGATGTGTGGTTGGGGGTGACTGTGTGTGCGTGTTGGGTTAGCCTGTTCTGAATAAGGTTTGACGCTCTACTGTTTTAGGTGGTTATAAGGTAAGGATCCATGTTGGGTCCACCGAAAATACATTGGATCGTTGGTTGTTTGGGTTCCTATGTTTGGGGCCTAGGGAATCGGGTTCTGTGCTATACTGTTTTCTGCCCTGTACGATGTTGTTTTTATGATACTCTCTATGTGTACTGTAACTGATTTTGGGATATTGTGCCCATGTTCATTATGCTTTTGTATCTGCAGAAAACCAAATAAAGTTTTAAAAAAAAAAAAAGAATAGTGGTGGAGGGTTGATAAAAAAGAAAGAAAACTATAAATGTAATATAACTGTAAGGATTTACCTCTGGGTTGATAGTAAATGTTTTTGAAGATTTTCCAACACTCAGAAGATCAAATATTATTTCTTTCATTGCAAAATCTAAACGTTCCTATATAAGAAAATAATAAAAAAAAACACAAAACATCTTAGCAATAACAGAGGAGCGAAACCAGAAAATAACACAGCTTACAGACATTTTAATATAAAAAATGCTTCAGTTTAATAGAATATATATATATATATATATATACACACACACACACACACATACATACACACACACACACACACGCAGTTGTGCTCATAAGTTTACATACCCTGGCAGAATTTAAGACTTCTTGGCCATTTTTCAGAGAATATGAATGGTAACACAAAAAACTTTTCTTTCACTCATGGTTAGTGTTTGGCTGAAGCCATTTATTATCAATCAACCGTGTTTTTAGTTTTTTGATTTGATTACATTATTGAATATTTTTTATTATAATTACAACTTGTTCTTTATCTTCTCAGATGGTAAAGTTGCCCATTCTTCTTGGCAAAAAGTTAATTCTTGGGCTGTCTTCCCTGAACTGCACGTTTGAGATCTCCCCAGAGTGGCTCAATGATATTGAGGTCAGGAGACTGAGATGGCCACTCCAGAACCTTCTCTTTAATCTGCTGTAGCCAATGACAGGTCAGCTTGGCCTTGTGTTTTGGATCATTGTCATGTTGGAATGTCCAAGTACGTCCCATGTGCAGCTTCCTGGCTGATGAATGCAAATTTTTCTCCAGTATTTTTTGATAACATACTGCATTAAACCTTCCATCAATTTTTGACCAAATTTCCTGTGCCTTTGTAGCTCACACATCCCCCAAAACATCAGCGATCCACCTCTGTGTTTCACATTAGGAATGGTGTACCATTCATCATAGGTCTTGTTGTCTCCAAATGTAGTGTTTATGGTTGTGGCCAAAAAGCTACATTTTGGTCTCATCACTCCAAATGACTTTCTGACAGAATATTTGTGGCTTGTCTCTGTGTTTGGTGTATTGTAAGCGGGATACTTTGTGGCATTTGCGTAGTAATGGCTTTCTTCTGGGGACTCGACCATGCAGCCGATCTTTTTGTGTATCTTAAAACAGCCACACCACAGCCCGGATTCACGTACCCAGGCGCATCTTTGTGCGGGCGTAGCGTATCTTCTTTAGGCTACGCCGCCGCAACTTAGAAAGGCAAGTGCTGTATTCACAAAGCACTTGTTCCCTAAGTTACGGCGGCGTAGCGTAAATGGGCCGGTGTAAGCCCGCCTTCTTCAAATTAGCAAGGCAGTGGGCGTGTTTTATTATAATGACCCGTGACCCCATGCAAATTATGGGCTGAACGAACGGCGCATGCACCGTCCGTGGACGTACCCCAGTGCGCATGCTCAGAATCACGTCGGATAGAATGCCTAAGTGACGTCGGCGCGCAATGCCTACGACGTGTGAATGTAACCTACGCCCAGCCCTATTCACGTACTATGTAAACCGCGCAAACGATGTAAAATTCGATGGTGTCGTTCCCTGGCCCATACCTTAGCATTAGCTGCGCCTCATATAGCAGGGGTAACTTTACGCCGGACATAAGCCTTACGCAAAGCGCATAAATGAAGCGGCCGAGCGCATCTACGTTCGTGAATCGGCGTATCTTGCTCATTTGCATATTTATAATGGGAACGCCGAATGCGTCCAGCGTAACTATGCGCCCACGATCCGCCGGCGTAGGCAAGTTACGTCGGACGGCTGAAGCCATGTTTTTCAACGTATCTCGCTTTGTGAATCGGCGCAAAGATGCACATTTAAAATTACGGCGATGTAACTCCTTTGTGAATCCAGGCCCACATGTTTTCAGAGTGTCCTGTATTTCACCTGAAGTTACTTGTGAGTTTTTCTTTGCATCCCGAACAATTTTCCTGGCAGTTGTGGCAGAAATATTAGTTGGTCTACCTGACCTTGGTTTGGTTTCAACGGAACTCCTAATTTTCCACTTCTTGATTAGAATTTGAACACTGCCGATTGGCATTCTCAATTCCTTGGATATCCATTTATATCCTTTTCCAGTTGTATACAGTTCAACTACCTTTTCCCACAGATACTTTGACATTTCTTTGCTTTTCCCATGACTTAGAATCCAGAAACGTCAGTGCAGCACTGGATGAAAGTTGCAAGGGTCTGTCAGGAGTCCAGAAACGCATTGACCTTTTATACACACACAAACTAATTACAACGATGGTTACCTTTAATAGCCAGTCAAATCCCTTTGTGTCAACTTGTGTGCATGTTATCAGGCCAAAATCACCAGGGTATGTAAACTTTTGATCAGGTTCATTTGGGTAGTTTATGTTGCAATTATGATTTTAAAAACACAGTTGATTGATAATAAATGGCTTCAGCCAACACTAACCAGAAGTGAAAGAAAAGTTTTTGTGCTATTATTCATATTCTCTGAAAAATGGCCAAGAAATCATTCATTCTGCCAGGGTATGTAAACTTATGAGCACAGTCGTATATTAGCATGTTCGATCGTGTGTACGGCCTATCGGACCGTTTTTCAGCGGACAAAAATTTCCAAACATGCTTGAAAACATGTCCGCTGGAAACCTGCATAGGACCAAAATTCCCCGCATGCGCAGAATCAAGTCGACGCATGCTTGGAAGCATTGAACTTCGTTTTTTCATCACGTCGTTGTGTTCTACGTCACCGCGTTCTGGTCCGAGGGGATTTTGGTCCGATGGTGTGTACTCACATCAGACCAACAGACCACTTCAGCCTTGTCCGATGACAACGGCCCGTCGGACATGTTTCCTCGGACATGTCTGATCGTGTGTACAGGGCCTTACGCATGCAGCAATACCTCACATGTGTGGTTTGAACGGTGTTTACATATGTGGGCGGGACTTGCGTGTGTGTTTGCTTCTGAGCACGAGCTACCGGGGATAGGGGCGTTTAAAAAAATAGTTTGGTTATTTTATTTTATATTTTACTTAATCCATTTTTACACTTTTTTTTTACATTTTTTTTTTTTTGATCACTTTTATACCTATTACAAGGAATATAAAACATCCCTTGTAATAGGAATGGTTTGTGACAGATCCTCGTTATGGAGAGATGCGGGTCAATAAGACCCCACATCTCTCCTCCAGGCTGGAAAGCATTAGATCGTGAAAAAAAAAAAAAATCACAGATCTAATGCTTTCAGCCAATTGCGGCTCTGTTTACATTCCGGTACACGGGCGTGACGTCATAACATCGCGCCCGGGCCTCCGACGATCATAGAGATGACTGTTATCTCTATGCCTCCCATCCGGCGCCGGCAGATCATTTCTCCGGGTCTCGGATGGCAAGGGAGAGCCCGGAGAACTGCCGCTATGATCATTCTTTTGGTGCACAGAATCGCCGGCTGAAAAGAAGGATATCTGAATGATGCCTGTAGCTGCAGGCATCTTTCAGATATCCCCACTGAAAGTCCAGGACGTCATATGACGTCCTTGGGCAGGAAGTGGTTAACATTACCCATTAGATTATTTATATAGAAAAAATAAGTCATCTTACCTGAGCAATGAACTGAATAATCTTGACAAATATATTAAGAGGGGTGTCACGGGGCACAACGCTACGGGAGCCCTTGGGGAAAAGTGCGGATACAATGCTCATAAGGCGGCTGAAAAAAATAACACCAAATTTAACATTTATGATGGTCACAAAGACACATGAAACAAAAACACAGCAATAAAACAATACAATGAAGTTTCTGAAGCTCAGGGAACACGAGTATGTGCCCCCCTGAACTCCTGATTTTCAGGTTCAAAGTGATCGTTAAAAGCAAGCCTTTTCAGGTCCAGACACATGATTGGTAAGGTTGCCTATAGACTTTTGAATGTCCTTACATATAGCGGGGATTGCCTAAAGCCTTCTAACGCCCCGTACACACGATCGGAATTTTCGATGGAATAAAGCTGACTGACTTTTTCCATCGGAATTTCCGACCGTGTGTATGCCCCATCTGACTTTTTTCCGAGGAATTCCATCGGAGTTTAAATAGAGAACATGTTCTCTTTTACTCCAATGGAATTCCAATGTGAGTTTGGCCAGGCAAAAGCCTGATCGTGTGTACAGGGCATAAGGTTCTGAACCATGATTGGTGGGAATTGCCGACAGCCTTCTAACATCCTGACACATGGTTGGTGGAGACTGCTTACAGTCTCCTAAGGTTCAGAACCATGATTGGTGGGAATTGCCGACATGCTTTCAAGGTTCTGACTCATGGTTGGTGGCGACTGCTTACAGTCTCCCAAGATTCTGAACCATGACTGGTGATCATTTGCATTCAGACACCAAATTATGGGTACAAATTGAACAGTCCCAATCTAAAATACCATTAGAAAGGGCACCATGGTGGTCTGCCCCACTGCCCAAAGAAATTAACAAGAACCCGATTCTGGGAAACACGTGCAACAGCATTCTCTATAATGGGCATTGACCCTAGGACCTCCCCATTATATCCAGTGATAGGCAACCCCTTGTTCCCCTTGGGATATGAAGATGGAGCTTTTCGACACTTAAGGGAGGAGGGCAGTAGACAGGTAGTGAACTATATCCGAATAGGAAGATGGCTTACAATAGCCAAACTGATGGAACAAGAGAAAGTATTCCGTTTAAAATTTTGGAATGCACTCCAGATGGTTCACTTCCTGAACACACTACCAAACCCAGGGGCTTTTGAGAGACCACTCACGAGACTAGAGAAAATGTGTAGTGAAAGGGGAACATTAACACATACTCTCTCAATAAGTTATGAACTACTAGTACAGTCTGGGAGCCATCCTTTGAAGTGTGTTCAAGATTGGGAACAGGAATTAAAAAAGGTATTTAGTATGGAACAGCGAAAACGTATATACAGACGAACGCATGAAACATCGATTTGTACAAGGACACAGGAGACAAATTATAAGATTTTTGCGAGATGGTATAGGACACCGGAGAGATTAAATAGTATCTTCCCAGAGGTGTCAGATAAATGTTGGAGGTGCTAGGGAAGTAAAGGGACGATGTTACATATATTTTGGGATTGTCCCTTGTTAAGGAGCTATTGGCAGGAGATTAAAAGGGTCCTCCAGATCTGTTCAGAATACGAGATACCGGAAGAACCAGAATTCTATCTTCTACATGTGAACCAAATTCAAGAGAAAGTGTATAGGGAGACAAGTATATGTCATCTATTAGATGCAGCAAAGGCATGCATAACAAAGAAGTGGAAGTCACCATCCTCACCAACTATAGAGATGTGGATAAAGTAAAGTAAAGGAAATCTGTAAATTAGAAGAATTAGTATTGATAGCACAACATCAACAGGAAAGATACTTAAGAACTTGGACCTCCTGGAATACCTTTTTAGACTCCAGGGCAGAGGGGTGAGGAGGGTAAAGACTAATATTATAGATGACACCTTGAATATGAAGGGGGAGAGAGTAGGAAGGTTGAAATAATAGAGTGTTCTTTTTTTTTGTTTGTTGTTTTTTTTTCTTGTTTTTGTCTTTCTCCTCTTCATGTAGTAGTGTTCTGGAGGGTATTCTAAGTTAAGAGGGGATACATAATGGTATGCATCTGCACGTAGACCCATTTGTATTATGTATTATAATTGTAACACTGCTACAACTGTATAATGTATTATAATTTTTGTTTTAAAATACAAAAGGTTTAAATTGGATAATTTGCCCTAAGCCTTCTAACGTCCTGACAACCATGATTGGTGGGAATTGCAGACATCCTTTTAAGGTCCTGACCCATGGTTGGTGGGGACTGCTTTACCTTTTAAGGATCGGATGCATGATTGGTGGGAATACCTAACAGCCTATTAAAATCTTGGCATGTGTCATGAATGAGCACAGATTGTTGCCGATTGTTTATGATTCCCACTTCTTCCATTTATTGTAACCATTTAATGCAATAGAGATTGTTTCCTTAATAAAAGTAAACTGTCATTGCCTTGGAAACTGGTATCTTTAAAATGTCAGTTTTCAAACATATCAGCTTACTGAGAACAGGAACTTGTACAAGTAGACTTATGACAGGAGGAGGTCACAGGAGCTCACAGCTCAATTTTTTTTTTTAGACCCCATCTGTACTTTTTGTGCCTATTTTAATTGGCTTGTGCAATTTTATAGAGTGTAAAGTGACATTGGCGTTCACAGCTATTCCTAAAGAAACATCACAAATTCTGAAAATCTCACTGCTAGAGACTGACATTGCATATACTGTAAGTAATTTACTGACTAAACTAAGCCCCTTAGGCAGCTTCCTAATAAGACCATCTCTATAAATGGCCTACCATTGTGTAATTAACTGCTGCAAAGTTCCCAGCCCTCCGCTATCCAATATATGAAACCTGTCACATCGATCCAACTAGAGGCTAATTGTTAACAGAGTAAGACAGGCTGGCAATAAAGTCCAAATTACTTTCTCACATGACATACACCAGCAGCTGACATAAAATAAAACAGATCTAAGACACAATTTACTGGCAATGGAAGAAAAATACATTGACAAGTATAGACTTGAAACGGCACAAGAAGCTGAAGGGAGCAGCAAGGGATGAAATGTAACTTTAATGCTTGGTCACAGCTTGAGATCCTGGCGTTTTCCTTCTGTGCTTAACAATACAGATGATTTTAAACATCAGCCACATACTGTAATGAGACTAATTAGCTTTATTTATGTTACTGTCATTAACAGCAGCACAGCATAGACACATTCACTTGATAAGAAACCAAACCCAGGACTTTATACGATGAGATATCTAGTCGCATGTGGTTAATAGCGATTAGCAACATTGATTACATTTATATTTTAACAGTGACTGAAAGCATGCAGTTATTTCACGGTGTAAGAAAACACAAAGCTGCAAATATGGAAAATTAGATATGCCTCCGAGGACTTCTTGTCATACAATGGGGCAGCAGAACGCAAAGACAGCTAAACTGTTTCTGTGAAGGACAGGATAACAATGTATTTAAACACTTCAGCCCCGGAAGATTTGGCTGCTCGATGACCAGGCAATTTTTTTGTGATACAGCACTGCGTCGCTTTAACTGACATTTGCGCAGTCGTGCGATGTTGTACCCAAACAAAATTGATGTCCTTTTTTTTTCAACAAATAGAGCTTTCTTTTGGTGGTATTTAATCAGCTCTGCAACTTTTATTTTGTGTGTGTGTGTGTGTGTGGGGGGGGGGGGGCAGTCTTTAAGCAGTTAATTATATGTAAACTATCTTTGACATTATTCTATATAGCCGATTGCCAAGCTTAGAAAAGCGAATCAAAGCTAGACAATCAGCTTCTTCCTGTTCTTCGGGGACAACCATACATCCTTATTTCTGAATTCTGCATGGGGTCCTCTCACTTCCTGAAAACGTTGCCCTTCTCTTCTACGCAGGCATGCCTAATGTTCATTCTAACTGCCCCAGGGGAGAGGGAAAGGGAGAGAGAGAGAGGGAGAGGGAGAGGGAGAGAGAGAGAGAGAGAGAGAGAGAGGGAGGGAGGGGGAGGGAGAGAGAGAGAGAGAGAGAGAGAGAGGGGGGGAGAGGCGGGGGGAGAGAGAGAGAGAGAGAGAGGGGGGGGAGAGAGAAAGAGAGAGAGGGGGGGAAGAGAGAGAGAGAGAGAGAGAGGGGGGGGGGGGAGAGAGAGAGAGAGAGAGAGAGAGAGAGAGGGGGGGAGAGAGAGAGAGAGAGAGAGAGAGAGAGAAAGGGAGAGGGAAAGGGAGAGAGAGGACTTTGGAAGTATGTTCTGTTTGCTATATTACAATTCAACATGTTGCAGATTTTATACAGTGTACAACCACGTGGTTGTAGCGTTTAGTGCTTGAAATGCCTCTAAACTTCTGAACCCATTTTTTGGCATTCCAATAACAGAGGAGAGTTCAGAAGCAGTTAAAAAAAATGCCCAACTGCTCCTAAACATCCGTTTACCAGCACCAGTGTACATGAAACCTAACCCGCTGGCAACAAAAGTGAGTACGCTCCCAAGTGAAAATGTCAAAATTAGGCCCAAAGTATCAATATTTTGTGTGGCCCCCATTATTTTCAAGCGCTGCCATAACCCTCTTGGGCATTGAGTTCACCAGCACTTCACAGGTTGCCACTGGAGTCCTCTTCCACTCCTCCATGACGACATCACAGAGCTGGTGGATGTTAGAGCCCTTGCGCTCCTCCATTTTCCATTTGAGGACACCCCACAGATGTTCAATTGGGTTTAGGTCTGGAGACATGTTTGACCAGTCCATCACCTTTTCCCCCTAGCTTCTTTAGCAAGGCAGTGGTCATCTTGGAGGTGTGTTTGGGGTCGTTATGTTGGAATACTGCCCTGTGGCCCAGTCTCCAAAGTAAGGGGATCATGCTCAGCTTCAGTATGTCACAGTACATGTTGGCATTCCTGGTTCCCTCAATAAACTGGAGCTCTCCAGTGCTGACAGCACTCATACAGCCCCAGACCATGACATTCCCACCACCATGCTTGACTGTAGGCAAGACACACTTGTCTTTGTACTTCTCACCTGGTTCCTACCCCACACGCTTGACAACATCTGAACCAAATAAGTTTATCTTGGTCTCATCAGACCACAGGACATCCAATCCATGTCCTTAGTCTGCTTGTCTCCAGCAAACGGTTTGCAAGTTTTCTTGTGCATCATCTTTAGAAGAGGCTTCCTTCTGGGACGACAGCCATACAGACCAATTTGATGCAGTTTATGGTCTAAGCACTGACAGGCCGACCCCCCACCCCTTCAACCTCTGCAGCAATGTTGGCAGCACTCATGTGTATTTACCAAAGACAACCTCAGGATATGACGCTGAGCACGTGCACTCAACTTATTTCGCCGTACATGGCTAGGCCTGTTCTGAATGGAACCTGTTGTGTTAAACCGCTGTTTGGTCTTGGCCACTGTGCTGCAGATAAGTTTCAGGGTCTTGGCAATCTTCTTATAGCCTAGGTCATCTTTATGTAGAGCAACAATTTTTCAGATCCTCAGAGAGTTCTTTGCCATTGAACTTCCAGTGACCAGTATTAGAGAGTAATAGCTATAACACCAAATCTAGGGGGGGGGGGGGGGGGTTTAATTGGGCTCAATTTGGACATTTTCACTTAGGGGTGTACTCACTTTTGTTGCCAGCAGTTTAGACCAGTGTTTCCCAACTCCAGTCCTCAAGGCACACCAACAGGTCATGTTTTCAGGATTTCCATTATTTTGCACAGGTGATTCGATCAGTTTCACTGCCTTAGTAATTACCACAGCTGTTTCAATTGAGGGAAATCCTGAAAACATGACCTGTTGGTGTGCCTTGAGGACTGGAGTTGGGAAACACTGGTTTAGACAATAATGCCTATTATGTGTGTAGTTATTTTAAAAGGGACAGCAAATGTACACGGTTATACAAGCTGTACACTCACTACATTACATTGAAACAAAGTGTAATTTCTTTAGTGTTGTCACATGAAAAGTTATAATAAAATATTTACAAAAATCCAAGGGGTGTACTCACTTTTGTGAGATACTGTATTGTGTTTTTAGGGGCAGTTTTTAATAGAATGCAGTGTGGGAAATCCACACACTGTGCAGAATGCACTGCACTTGCACCACAAATGCAGGTTGCTAACGCAGTGCGTTTACTTGCAGCAGATCACATGGTACAGTAGAATGCTATTCGATTGCTGTGCAGTTTTTAACCACTTCAATACCAGACATTTTCACCTCATGACAATTACTACGTCATGCACCACTGTACCAACATTTTTTTGCATTTTGTTGTGCTTTCTTTTGCTGGTATCTAATCACCACTGGGTTTTACATTGTCATAATTAAAGTGTATATTTTGTACACTTCAAATAAACTCTGTGCAAAAGAAAAAAAATTAAATGTGACGCGCTGAATCGTGCACCACGCTGCTCCCTACCACAGCCTGCAACAGAGAGCTGGTGAAGCAATAAAGGGCTCAGGCAGGTCTCCATTGTAGTGTGAATGTAGCCTTATTTGGACTGCTGCAGGACTTGCCTTATATAAATCAAAAAATGTACTTTACTTTCTAGCCACCACGCAAAAACATACGCTTATTTAGAACACTCACCTATGTGTTACATTGTTGCTTTCACATTTTATCCGAATAACATAAACCCACAACAATCTGTACAGAGATTCCAGTGCAACTCGAGACATTTTAGGGTCTTTATTCTGAAGGAAAAAAAGAAAAAAAATTCAATTACATTGTCATTATGGAAGTATGACGAACATTTCAAACATTCTATTGGTGATGATTAGTGTTATTAGTAGTAAACAAATCTGTAAACTCAAATCTGAAAAAAAATTGTTCATTACGGTTTTATTTCTTCTTAATATAATTGAAGGGAATGTTCACAGCATTTTCAGTAAGCGGATATTTTTTATTGCAGTTTATCTTAAAGCGATTAGTGTATTGACTTTCACAATTATAAAGGTTTGCTCTATTAAGTTCTAGATTAGATGGGAACTCTGAATAGAACTGCATTTGCTCAGCGTCCTACTGAGGCAATCTGTCATGTGAGAATCGCCGAAGCTGCCATTGTTAATTCCTGGGCTGTCATGCTGATGTTTAAAAGTTTTGGCTTCAATGGAGACAGAGTCACTGACCCAGAACAAATATACAGAAAATCCTGATACTTTTTACTGACACTCAAATATTGCGTGCTCCAGGTATGTGATCTAAAAGTGCTGAGGTCAGGCACAGCCAGGTGGGGAAGGGGCTGGGAATTTTCCTTTTGTGGAGGCACACTGTGCTGTTCAGCCACAAAAAAACTATGGTCACCAGGGCAGCATAGGACCGTGTGGCCTTCCAGCCATGAGTTCATCTATGGACGTATAGGTTGTCCCTATGTCCCCCATGAATGTCAGATACGAAAGTGAAATAACCATATTTTACACTTGACCAACCAAAATTCATTTTTGAGAATATTTTTTATCTGGCAGCAAAAAGTGTGAAGTTGAGATATAGAATTTTGCAGATCACTACAAATAATGTTTCTTATATGTCCACTGTTAATTATCAGCCTAGCACACCATCAAGAAAAGGCAAGACTTGCATATTTATCATGTATATGATGAAGCATTATAGTATAACTCGTAACCTCGGGCACATTAGAGTTTCAGATGGCCAAACATGCACAATAACGCACATGTTGCACTGTACTTACAGGTATTTCAAAGAGAATCTAGCAAAGTTTAACTACTTGAGCTCCAGAAGAATATATCCCCTTCTTGACCAGGTAATTTTTTGCCATTTGGGTCATGCAACGCTGTACCCAAATGGAATTTATATCCTTTATTTTCACACAAATAGAGCTTTCTCTTGGTGGTATTTGATCACTGCTGTTTTGTTTATTTTTTGCGAAAGTAAACGAAAATCAAAACAAAAAAAAAAAAAAATCTATATTTTTTACTTTTGGCTATACAACATATCCAAAAAGACACAATAAATGTATACTTACTGGTTTGCGTGAAAGTTATAGTGCCTACAAACTACAGTCAGGTATATAAATATTGGGACATCAACATAATTCTAATCTTTTTGGCTCTATACACCACCACAATCTGACCTTTCTGTTTTTGAGGCTCACCAATGGTTCACATCTTGTGGTGAACCCTCTGTATTCACTCTGGTGAAGTCTTCTCTTGTTTGTTGACTTTGACACACATACACCTACCTCCTGGAGAGTGTTCTTGATCTGGCCAACTGTTGTGAAGGATGTTTTCTTCACCAGGGAAAGAATTCTTTGGTTGTTTTCCATGGTCTGCTCACCGGTGCATTCTTTCTTTTTAAGGATGTTCCAAACAGTTGATTTGGCCACACCTAATGTTTTTGCCATCACTTTGATGGGTTTGTTTTGTTTTTTCAGCCCAATGATGACTTGCTTCACTGATAGTGACAGCTCTTTGGATCTCATATTGAGAGATGACAACAGATTCCAAATGCAAATAGCACACTTGAAATTAACTCTGGACCTTTTATCTGCTCCTTGTAAATGGGATAATGAGGGAATAATACACACATGGTCATGGAACAACTGAGCAGCCATTACTTGTTGTCCCTTAAAAAGTGGGAGGCACATATACAAACTGTTGTAATTCCAACACCGTTCACCTGATTTGGATGTAAATACCCTCAAATTAAAGCTGAAAGTCTGCAGTTAAAGCACGTCTTGTTTGTTTCATTTTAAATCAGTTGTGGTGGTGTATATAGCCCAAAAAAATTGAATTGTGTCGCCGTCTCAATATTTATGGACCGGACTGTATGTTATATATACTGAAATGAACAGCGATCAGCGACCTATAATATATAACTCTGATATTGTCAATCGACAATCAGACACTGGCTGGGAAAGGGCAATTAAAAGGGGTTAAAAGTGTGCTTAACTAAGTGTAATGTGTGTCAAGTGTGCTGCTCGGCAGGAGGGATTACCCTGTCATCACTGTCTGTGTTGATGGGGGAATTATGTGAATTTATGTCCTGCAACCTGTAGTTGCAGGACAGAAATTTGCACCGTCTATGGCCTGCCTAACACCTGGAGAGATCTTTTTTTGCATGCTGTGTGAATAGGAACACATAGGAAGTTGTTCTCAACTTTGACTGCAAAAGTAGATATTTTATGCAAGGCAAGCATAGAAAATTCTTTTTTTTTTTATATCTGCATTGTTTGGGTCAATCACAGCTTCAGTGGCTGATAAAAAATTGCAAAAAATAATAATAATTGTACAACAAGGAAAACACAAAAATATGTTTGTTTTAGTCACGGCACCTATTTACATTAATAGCGGAAATCATAAATAAACTGGCAGGCAATCTTCGGTCTGTAGGTGTGCCTGCAAGAGGTTGATTTCATTAAACGGTCCACAGAAAATGGAGATTATCTTTCAGGATGTCTATAAAGACCTGGTATGAGGTCTCCCGCACATTGACAGCAAGCCCAGCTTTTCATTATACAAACTCACCTGCAGGGTTTCTATTTGTTTTCTGAGACTGTTGTTAGATGGCATCTATATAAAGCAACGTGAGACAGCAAAACATAACAAACATGAAAATGGAGCGACATGCATGTTAGATGAAAAATAAAAGCACAAAGAAAAACGGAACACAACTAAAAGAAGCCAGGAGAGGAAAATAAATCTGCATTTTTGGAGATTCATAACCGTCTGGCTACATAGAGTGGAAATTGGTTAACATTTAGATAATGGGATGCAATTTCCATTTTATGCTCAGAAAACCATTTTCCCTCAAGCTGGTGAAAAACTACAGGTCTCTGTATAATCTATCTGACCAGACAGCGGCTGTCCAAGACTATATTAGTTGTTATTAGAGGCATTTTGCTGGCATAATCAGCTACCTACCCAGTATGTTTATTTCAGATGAGCCGTTACTGGATTTCATTCTGACTTATTGCCCTAGCTAAAATGAGGTTTAAATTTGTGCAGGTATTACAATTCTAGAAAAAAATGCACCTGGATAAAGAACAAACTACTTTAAAGTGTTTTCTGTAACCAAAATGTTTTTTTCCTTTTAGTTTTGAGGGGAGATTTACCCTTTCTATTTAGTATTGGTAATATTCATACTGGTGATCATTATCACAGAGGCAGAAAATAATGGGAACTCCAATACAAATTGTCATTAGAATAACATGCAAACAAACTTGCTTTGGTGGCAATTGGGGAGGATGAGCTTTCCACTCACATTTTAGCGATTTCCTCTCACTTCCTATTGCATTTCCTAATCAAAAAGAAAAACATCACCTAAGAGGGCACAGACAGCAAAGAATCACCTGGCAGTCCTGCCTTAAACTATGAAATTCTGGCTGGCTGTCAGAATACCTGAACAGTGCTTGCATCCGAATGGCCTGTTCGACCGTCAGTCTTCCATTTAGCTCCTTCGACTATTTGAAGGGTGGAGTGGTGCCATCAGGGCCACCAACACAGTGAATTTTGTCCAGTCCATTAGGAACCGTCGGAAATTCACCCAGTGTATGAACAGCTTTACTCTATGCAAATTTCTGTAGGCTGAAACTGATCAGAAATACCCATATAATATGCCAATTTGGCTTACAGGTTTCTCATTTTAACCAAAAAAGTTGGAGTCACACCAATAGGCCATTTCAAAGGGGCTTCTAAACCGCTTTGAGGATGCTGGGTACATGAAGCCACTTTGCTGCTCCAGTATATCAAGGGAAGCTCTGCCCAAATCTCCAAAGACAGCCCGAGACTCATCTCTGTAGCACACTAGGAAATCTCATTGATGATCCTAAGAAAATACCAGTAAACACACCAATTAAAAGAAAACTCCTGGAGCACAGCACAAGCAAAGTCCAGTCTGACCAGGTCCACTCAAGGTCCTTAGCATTGTTTTCTTTATCTATGGCCGAAGACCCCACCTGATCCAAAAGACAGAACATTGGGCTTCTCTTTCAATAAGCCTTTGTTAAAATGACGTATATATACTGTGAGGGGTCCTTAAGTGGTTAAAGATCAATAGTAGACTTGCATGTCCCTGGGCTCGGTTTACTTTGAATTCTCTGACCTGAAACTCAATTTTGAAGCACCCCCAACACTGAAACTGCATCATGCTAAACCAAATCAAGTAGGGTTAAATTCCAGTAATTCAAAGCTGCACAGAGACACATAGGTAAGTTCCTTCTTAGTGGCATTACCCGCTCACAACGAAAAGGCTTTGAAAAAAATGAAAGTCATTTCCCGAGACTCTCCAATCATTCATGAATTCCCTTTTTCTACTGAATTGAAAATCAGTGTGGCCGACAAACATGCAGCATTCACTGGACTGGATGTTACGAACTGGTCCCAAAGTTTAATGGCCTAATTTCTTTCTAATAAACCTACCTCCAGGATTGAGCATCAAAACAAAACTTGTGTCAAGAACAACTCGGGCCAAAACAAACTTTTCAGGCATGGTCTCAGCTGGTGAGGGTGGTTATATGACCTCAGGTCCGATTTTTTATAATTTTTTTGCCTTACATTAGCTTTTTGGGATAAATTTCATCTGATGTCCTGTACTGTTAAACAGGAAATTAGGAGATATTGCCAGTGGGAACAAACAACTATAAAGCTTAATAGGAGGTCCACAGCATTGCCCAGTTTGCTTTAAATCGTTTTCTTATTCCTGCCTTGGAGATGGGTTGGGGAGATTTTGCTTACTATTCAGCTTGGTAATCACACAGGAACTGGGGTAAAATCAACCAAATGGCTTACAAACCCAGAAAAACACAGAAAACAAAAGTCCACCCCCCCCCCCAAAAAAAAAGTTTTGCTGTAGTTGAGCTTAACCTTCTAATTAGGGCAATCTGTGCCTGTACATCAGTTACGTGTGAGCTATAGGAAAAATACTAGGTGAAAGACAAGGGAGCGTCTACTACTCTTTGGAAGAAAAACTTTATAATATGCAGATCACTTCACTGCCTTCCTGCCTGGCTTTTATACTGCTAGTAAACATTACCTACACACGGATGTCATCCTTGAGGTCCCTTTCCCTTTAATCCAAAAACTTGGAGAGCAAATGCCTATTAATTTTTCAGCCAGCATGTGGCACTTTAATAAATAGGCAGATTTCGTACAATGTACCAGATGAAATTAATTAAGATTTGGTGAATTAAAAGGGCCTGATTTGATGTATTTAAAAGGTAATTTTTAACTGCTTTGTAAAGTGAAATTAGTAGAATTGTCTGCACAGGGGCACTAAACAATGATTTTGTAAGACAGAAACAATAATGCAAAAAAAATGATTAAAAGTAAACAAAACAAAAACGAATGAGATGAAAATTAGCAAGCAGAAAGATGTACAGGGAATGAAAAAGCAGAGCAATGTGATCAGGAACTGGGAGTCAGCGTGCCACAACCAAAGTGCCATACTCATTAACAGACATGCAGCTAATCAAACCTCAAATGAGAACCCAAGTACATTAAATCCATATTACTACAGGAAAGGAGTCATTACATTCTACATGACGCAGAACGGTACCAGAAAGATCCCAAGAAGAAAGGTTTTTGATTATTATTATTAATGCACCATTGTCATCTATATCACAGTCAATAATAGAAAGAGCAGTAAAAGTCACAAACCATTGCAGTTTACCTAACCAAGAAGATTCATTGCAATACAATAGAAAGAAGATGGCTGTGAATTACCGCATAAATGAATCCGAAAAAGCTTGTAAAATTGGTGCAAATGCTCAGATTTGAAAGATTAAAGTCAGGAACACATCAATACTTTGTTAAATCACCCACGACAGAACCCTTTTCTTAAATGTGGCATATTTGTTACATATCAGTAATTCTCATTGCTGAAATATGACCACGAGAGACTTACCTTTAAATGTGATAAACAGTTCTGCAAGAAAATGTGCCAATTGTTCAGGAAAAACTGTTTTTGGCTGACACACAGCAGACAGGTAACCAGTGGATATAGTGCCTATGGATACAAAAGACACAATAAAATATAGATTTACTAAAATGATTTAAATGAGTTTTAATTAGATTTAACATTTCATTATAATTTTCACTCCAAAATGTTTAGTTCATAAACATAATTATCACTTAGGTGTGGAATTGCTCTTTCAGCATGAAGTGGGCATTTAACTGTTGAATATTTTTTTTTCATAAATCTTAATATATCTCACAGTGTTATCACCGACTTAAAAGGAAAATGGACTGAATTAGTCAAGAATAGGGAACATCATAAATGACATTTTTAACAAAAAAAGCAAACTTTACATTTATTTTGCAAGACTTCCTCATCACCTTCCACCAACTATCCTTGCAGCTGTCCGAACATGGCATAAATTCACTACCACCAAATGGAGCATTACTCCTTTTACCCCCTACAAGCTATTAAATTGCTCATCCCTGATTTTCCTATCCATAAACTGTCTAAACACGACTACCTTCTCCTACATTTGTTTTGTCTTTTTTAAACAAAACATGCTATATTTACTGGAGCTGTGCAATGGTTTCGCATAGGTCAGGAGGGGAGGGGTCCTCCACCTCATACCCCAATGTGGGGGGGAGATTGGAGGGAATCGCAGATCCCCCTTGGACCAATCGGAAACGGACAATCAAATTTAAAAAGGAAAAACCGAGAGGAACCAGGGGGGGGCGACGAGTCCAAAAGGCCAAAACCATATTAGGCACAGGCATTTTTAATTTAAGTGGTATCCCTCTTTCAGAGGATGAAATTCGTGTTTTAGATAGGGGCCTGAAATTTGCCCCTATCAGGAATTTGAACAAATTTCAAACATATGTCAATGTCCATAGATATGTTCGAAGTTTGAATATGAAAAAGTATTTTCTTTCCAATCCTATACAGAGAAATATCTCTACATCTGTATCTCAGCATTCCAACCTCAGGAATAAATCTGTATTTAATCCACAACTTAATAACAGACATCTTGAGGTTTTTAAAAATATGGTGTGTAAAGATCTAGAGGAGCTAAGAATAAAAAAGGTTTGTGATTCCCAAAACATTAAACGAGGAATTAAATCATTGGAACAAAGAAATGACATAGTCATCCGCCCCGCAGATAAGGGGGGTGGGCTAGTTGTGCTTAGCAAGGCCTATTATCAAGAAGAGATGACTAGACTTCTAAGTGACAGTAACACCTATTTACGTCTGAGGGGCGACCCAATGGTACATTTTAAAAATGAATTGCATTCCCTGATAGAAGGGGGTAAAAAGGGGGGAATTTTAAATAAGAAAGAGGCTTCATACCTTGATCCTTATCATTGTCGCACACCAATTATATATTTCTTGCCTAAGTTGCATAAGGATTCTGAACGACCCCCTGGTCGCCCTATAGTCAATGGTATTGACTCTGTCACTTCCAGGCTGGGTCAATACCTTGACTTTTTCCTTCAACCTCTAGTCATTAAAATGAAAGCTTACTTACTTACACTTTACCATGTACATCTAATACCATTCTGATCACCGCAGATGTAGGATCCCTATACACTATTATAAGTCATGAGGCCGCTTTGGCTTCGGTTGTATGGGCATTAACTAATACTGATTTTAATAGCCAACATACACAGTTCCTTCTAGACAGTCTTAGTTTCTGTCTCCAAAAAAATTATTTCTGGTACGATAAGGAATTTTACCTACAACAACGCGGGGTAGCGATGGGCGCTCGTTTTGCTCCCAGTGTGGCCAATTTATTTATGGCCCACTGGGAGGAGGAGACAGTCTTTCGTGATCGACCACCGCAGCTTGTGTGTTACAAAAGGTATATAGATGACTTGATTATGATATGGGAAGGTGACATAGTTAGTCTACAACTCTTTATGGATAAACTGAATTCCAATGATCATAATATTGTCCTTACCTGGTCAGTGGCTTGTGATCAGATTTCTTTTCTAGATTTGGAAATCTTTAAGAGGGATAATAAGTTACATACTAGGAATCACTTTAAGACCACAGATCGAAACGGTTTTATACCTCTCACCAGCTGTCACCACCGACTCTGGTTATGTAACATCCCAAGAGGACAATTTGTGAGATTACGCAGAAACTGCACATTAGAAGCAGATTTCCTTTCACAGTCTAAAATATTGGCCACTAGATTCATCCAGAAAGGATACCCAGTGTCCTCTATTAATTCTGAAATTGAAAAAGTGAGGAACATGGATAGGAATATTATAGTTGCAGACAAACCATTGGATTCGGCGCCCCTTAACACTAATAGCGGCTATAAAATGCTTTTGGATTTCAATATCCAACACAAAAAATTTGAGAAAATAGTAGCCAAAAACTGGCCTATTTTAAAAGGTGATTCTGTGTTGGGTCCTGTTATTCCTGACCGTCCCCAATTCATTTATAGAAAAGCCCCAGCTCTAAGGGACAGTATTGCCCCTGGAGTTATTGACCCACCAATTATTGCTCAACCTAAAATGTTCAACTTCCTGTCTGGCTTTTATGCATGTGGGAGATGTGCGACCTGTAAACAAGCTAAAAATAATGTTAAGAAGCGCAAAACATTCACTTCCTCTGTTACACATGCTAACTACCCCATTAAACAACTTATCACTTGCACCACTGTGGGTGTAGTATATATGTTGGAATGTGAGTGTGGCCTCCAATATGTGGGTCGCACATCACGTGCGCTTCATGTGCGGGTAGGAGAGCATATGAGTTGTATCAGAAGAGGGGTAAAAACGCACAGTGTCTCTCGCCATTTCAGGAATCACCACCAACGGAACCCAAAGGGTTTAAAATTTTGGGGTATAGAGCGAGTGTCTAAACATTGGAGGGGTGGGCACTATATACGTCAACTCAGCCGTCGGGAATCCTATTGGATTTTTGAATTAAAAGTAGCCTCTCCGGCTGGCTTGAAGGTTGAATTCGATCTAAACTGTTTTATTTCGGATAGATGAATTGGAATACTTTATTTTATTTTATTTTATTATTTTTTAAAAGTTTTTTCAATATATATTTTTATAAGGTAATATCAAATGGGTTTCCATAACACGTTTACATATATATTATATATTCATATATTTATCTATTGTATTTTAATTCATGTATTTTTTGTATTTTTATCTGTGTTTGAGGATATGTATATTTTTTAGCAGTGCTATTTGTGGCGATTGTGGATGGCGTCCATTGTTATAAGTATATATTACAGACATAATGTTGTGCATAATATGGGAATTTATCTTAATTACATATATGCTCAGGAAGTCCGAGTAATGCAAATATGATACTCTACGCCTGGCATTTTTGTTTTTCCTTTTTATGTCGGGTGTCTTTATGTCATTTGCAAACCCGCTCATATCATTGAGCCAAGTCTCTGTTCTTCCTGTTTTGATCCTGTTTTGCGTGTATCCGATGGCCCGTGCAATCACCGCTGGGGGAAGTGTCCTCCACGATGTATCTGCTTCCCGATTGGTTGTATGCATCTCAAGGTGTGATTGGCTGGCGGGCTTCCGTGAATACGCATTTATATTAGTCTATGGGGACGTCCAGTGTGTACTTCCTATCCCTCGCTGAAGAAGTCCCGCCCACAGGACATAACGCGTACGGAGGGAGGAGTCACGCAGGACGTCACCCATGATCGCCATAGATCGCTATGCCTGTATGCTGACACTCAGCGGAGAGTGTTTTTAAATGTGAGTGTGTATACGATATATTTTTGATGCCTTATCAAATGGTCATACCAGAGAGCATTAGATCCCTGTCTCTTGTCTTCCCTTGCTGGTACAATGGAGAACGTTTGAGCCCGGACCCTAGTGTTTACTATTGCCTATTTTACTCCAATGGATGGCTCCCGTATGTCTTCTGTCTTTGGATACTGCTGACATGCCTTGTGACCTATTATAGGTCGAATCTATAAGGTGAGAGGCCATCTATCACACGGTGGAGGATTCGTTTGGTGTCACTCTTTCACTCTCACTCCATGTGGATTCTTGGGATTTGCATTTTGGAATTTCTTTTTTGCTTCTCTCCAAGGACACTACTATTATTATTTTTCACATTATTTTTCACATTGTTGCATATGTTTATCTATGCCTTTATTCACTTTATTATTATTTTATGCTTAGTATAATATTTGCGCTGCACTATTCTTTTTTGTATCAATGGTTTCGCATAGAGCAGACCCAATTCTCCTCTTTTGTGGTCTGCTGCTGGTGCTCCTGGCTCTTCCTGCCTTTGAGTACCTCCCTTCCCCCAGAAAGTCGGGGGTGAGGGCTAGTGCAGGCTTACTACTGAGCCACACTGTGTGCGTCTATTCACACACGCAGTGCAGCTTTACCCTCACCTCCGCTACCTCATCACTGAATTTGATTGACAGCAGCCAATAGCCCCCGCTATTCTCACTGAGTCCACTGAGGGAGAGGGCTGCTCTCAAGTACTGTGCTGGACCAGTTTGGGCTCAGGTAAGTATTGAGTGGGGGAGTGGGAATGGGGGAGTTGCACCTAAAAGGTTCTTTACCTTAATGCAGAGAATGTATTGAGTTAAAAAACCTTTAGCCCTTACAACCACTTTAAGTAGGAAAACCTTAAACAAAAGACTGAAGGTAAGAAAAAAAAATGGAATAGCAGTGGACCCGTTTGGCCCAATCATTAAATAAAAACTACAGAGATACTCCCATAAAATGGATTATAATAAATATCCAAACAATATACATATACTGAATAAAGAAATGTGATTCCGCAATATCGTATCTCACCAGGGAATGCTTCTTTCTTGAGCTGAGTTCAAACGTGGTCTGGTAGAGCATCTCTACAAAATTCTTTAAACATGGCACATTAACTTCATTTTTTACAGCCTGGAAAAATATAAAATTAAAGTCATATTACGCGATGCAAGTCTTTGCAGCTTACAGAAGTGAATGTGTGGGTGTTAAAGTGGAGTTCCACCCATTTTTTTAAGTTTGTCTGTGCTGCATGCCCTAATCTCATAGTGTTCAGAATGGACATTTTTTATTTATTTTGTTGCTTGCAAATACCTTTATTTTGTAGTCCTTCATTACTTCCTCCTCTTTATTAGCCTAGGCTATTAAGTCACATGGCTATTTGCAAGGGTTTCTGGGATAGGCATCATGTTTCCCAGTAGTCCTTGCAAACCTGACTGAAACCTATCAGGCTTGTGCAGCACTGAGCATGTGCGAGATATGCAAAGCTGAAATCTAGGAAGTCATACAGTCTGGCTTCATGATGCCCACACTTAAAATGGCCACGGTCTATTTCTAGATTATAATCTAAATGCTGTAACAACCTAACAAAACGGACCTTAGTTTACAGACTAACTTTACTAGGATACATTAAGCTTGTGTATTACAGGGGTATTTATATATAAAAAGTGAAATTGTGGGTGGAACTCCCCTTTAAGACCTTACTACACACTATTATGCAACATTCTCTCATAGTTCCAAAGTATGCCAAGTTGATCATAACAGAAAATTAAAAACTGAAAAAAAAAAAAAAAAAAACGGAAGTTCTTGCATTATCAGAACCCCTGGGGGAAGGCAAATAGGTGAATTGAATTTTCCTGGCCCCAGAAAGTCAACTGGAAATAACTGGGCTCATTGTTCTCTAATATATTACCTACATATATACATAGCTACTTATATTTTGTGCTTTTAGACTCTGCAAGAACCAGTGCATGTGAAAGACTATTCCCCATTTTCACAAAACTATTTCTTTTACACATGGTAAAGGTTACTTTTTTTTTGTAATCATAAGGAGAACCCCTTGTGTCTTATGTGGGTACTTTAAGGCTGGTTCACGTCACAACACAAAGTTGGCGGTGGGGAGTGTCACTGTGCCATTTTGTTCTGAATGGCATACCATTGCACTATGCAAACATATTTTTAACTCGCATGCATTCCAGTACACAACACACAAGTGAAAACTATCTGTGTGTTGTATATAGATGCAGAGTGCGGAATTTGCTGCACTCCTCGATATCTTTATTTAAGTATTAAAATGACATCACAGGTATGGCAAGAACACAGAAAGGTGATGCAGTTTGTGCTAAATACAACTCCTATGCCTTGTACACACGACCGGTTTTCACGACAAGAAAACTGCCATTTTTATATTGGTCGTGAAAACCGGTCGTGTGTATGCTCCCTAGCAGTTTGAGGAAAAAACTGCCCGCAAAAAATTGGAAACCAGCTCTATTTTTTCTCGTAATGTTTCCCATTTTTTTTTTCTCTTCGAGAAGAACGGTTGTGTGTATGCTTTTCCGAGGGGGGGAAAAAAACGTGCATGCTCAAAATCAAGTATGCAGCCCAAAAGGTGGTGCCATTTGAAAGGAACTTCCCCTTTATAGACCTTTCACCGTACTTTAGTCGGATGTTTTTTTGCATGAAAGTGTGTATGCAAGTCAGGCTGGAGAGGAATCACATCGGGAAAAACTTTGTTTTTTTTCCTGCCAAGAAAAATGGTTGTGTGTACGAGGCATTACTCAAACCTCATGTATTGCATTCATAACATACATTTTCATGACACCAGTGAACAAGGTCAATTAATTTATAAGTAAAAGCTGCCTCACACTAAGCCCAGTGAGAGTCCAACCCACTCCACTTTCTCTGATCTCATATGTCAAGTCACATAAGATACTATCTATACTATAAGACAATCTATAAAATCTGTTCATCAAGCATCTGTGTGTTGTAGTACACCATGTAAAAAACAGCACCTGTCCAATTTCGAAATAGTAAAACTTGTTCCTTATGAACCTCCGAGTAGCAAAGTAGAAAGGTCTCCTATTAAGCAGCCAACTCAGCAGGCTTCACTTTTTCAGATCCGTTTTCACAGGGAGAATGCTAAGGCAGAAGCCAATCTTTATTGTAAAGTGAAAAAGGCCTTTAAGCTTTTAAAGCTCCTTACCATGAACATTTGTCAAAGACTCTAAACATTACGTAGGGAATGAGAAATGGCTCATTTTTTTGTACTCCATTTGCCAGCGGTTTTCCCTGTGTGGCTTAACATGGGTGGAAGTAGACAGCATTAATTATACTAACAAGCTCTTCTGAAGACATTTAACAGAAAACATGCAAGCATATTCTACTTAAAGCATTATTTGTTAATGCAATGGAAAATATCAGTAATGCTCTGACCAATGCTGTGCTATCTATAGAGAAAATCTTCTATAACCAATGCAGTAAAATTGCCAGCAAAACAACGTCTGATTTTGAAGAGATCATAAAACCTCCTAAGAGGAAGAGATGAAACTCAGATGCCTGGCACAGAGAAATCAATTCTGTATAGTATAATGAAAGATCAAACTGTTCTACTATTCTGCAAAAATTCTTATTATCGTCTAACCTTAAAGGATATGTCGGTGTTTAATCTAATACAAATACCTTTCCTTATTGCCCTTCTACCTTTATGAGTCAAAATGACTCACTTTTTGATGCAGAAGCCAATGCATGTCTTCTGGGAAGTCAGCAATGTAATGGCAGGAGATGTAATGGCTCCTCTCCAAGTTACAGGGCTACAGGGCACATGCTGAAGAGGTGGTCTCCAGTGATAACATTTTTATGCAGACCCGATCACCGATTTCCAGGGAGGCACTCTAAGTCAGAGGGGAGTTTTTTTGACTCAAGAGATACATATATATTTTTTGGAATAGAGAGTTTAAAGAGGACGTTGTTTGACAACCTTTTATATAGCATGTCACATGTCCACGGTTCTTCAATGGCAACAATCCAAATCTGTACTTCTACCATTCACTGCAATGGCCTTTTCAAGAAAGAAATTACTTATTGCTCAAAGAAGCCCTAGCAACATCTGGAGAAACCCTGGTTAAGAAACCTTAAAGAATCTCCACAATAAATCTCATAATTATCAATTAGCTGCACAGACAGGTAGTCCAGGAATCTGCAGTGAATCTAAAGCAGAAGCAGTTAATACACTGCTACTATTAGCATTTTGTGAATGTTGGATCACGTATGACAGATGTGATCCTAAATTTGTGAAGGCATTTAAACCTAAACTGCACATTAAAAGGGAATGCTTACAGGTTGCCTTTATTATGGCAGGACAAAAAAAAAAAAAGAGTTACAACTTGAACTTAAAGGAGAAGTACAGACAAAGCTTGATTGGCTGTACTTCTCCTGTGGATCAAAAGGTATGCAGTTCGTTCTGCAAACCTTTGATCCTTTGACCCGTTTTCAGCTGAAGCCCGCTATCAGCTGACCTCACAGAACCGGTCAGGATCTGCCTACATGCCTGGAGTTTCACTCGGCTCAGTCTCTTAGTGGGCCTCTGGAGCCTGAGCCGGCCACTAACAACCCCCTCTACAGCCCAGTGCTCCAATGAGCACTGGAGGGTCAGAGCAGAAAGTGGGGACTGATGTTCACCAGCTCTCTGTTAATGAAGAACTGGGAACTGAGCGATCGACAGTGTTAGATGACTCAGTTGCCATCACTCTTTTCAGATGTTTTACAGGCTAACCTTACCTGCTTTGCTGAAAAAAAAAAAAAGCATGTTGTATACAAAGTTCTACAACTAATGCTCCAATGTACACACAGACCTAAATGAGTCAGAAAAATTACCATCCCTTCTCCATGATTGTCAGTTCGTGAGACTCTACATAGATTTAAATTAGAAAAAGAGGGTCTGAAAGCAACCAGCTTCGGCCATGCTCTCTATGTAAACACTCTATAAATTCTGTCATGAGTGCATCCTGTCTTAAAGTTATATTCGTAAAATAAATATTTTAATATTTTATATTATTTATATTAGTAGTTAAAAAAAAACACACATACAAGAGGTTGACACATAGTAGTTTAAAAAT
Source organism: Rana kukunoris (assembly GCA_029574335.1). Lineage (NCBI taxonomy): Eukaryota > Metazoa > Chordata > Amphibia > Anura > Ranidae > Rana > Rana kukunoris. The sequence goes on along the minus strand of CM056049.1, from coordinate 627,820,265 downwards.
AAATATGTAAATTAACTAAAACCATTACAGCTTCCATCAAACATACAATAAGTAGAACACTGACCAATGTCCATTATGATATTATAATTTTTTAAGCAAAGTTTCTACTAAAAAAGTAAAAAAAAAACCGTATCAACTGATCACATATACATTTGCAAACATCAAAAGATTTACTTACAGCAGCCACAGGGATGAGAATTTCTACAAACAGACCAGCAAGTGCATGTTTTATGTCCTTGTCTTTCACTTCTAAGAAGTACTGTGCACATTCCTTTCAAGCAAACAAGCAGAAAGAGTCATTATATGAATCAATGGCAATGAATACCCTGCATTATAGAAACACTTATTCAGCAATGCTGTAAAACTGGGCTATAGACAGTGCATTAAATCATGTAGAAGTTAAAGTTTGTAAATATATGAAGCAGTAAAGAAGCGGAGATCAAAAGTGAGAAAGAGAGGCAGAAAATGAGAAAGAGAATGACATAAACAAGAGAACTGGGAACTGTCCTGACAACAAAAAATGTGAACACACTTTGATTTCATTAATTTTACACTTGGAACTCAACGAGAGAAGTCACTTGATTCCCACATTCCCCTAAATAGCGTGGCTGGAGGAATCTTCACTGCTATTGTACTTTGACAGCACCTTCGGCTGTCACAATGCCCAAAAAGTGATTGCAGCTTAATTGGACACAGTCACTGTTTGTGTAACAATTTTCGGCCTTCAATTTTTCAAATTTTGACATGACAGGTGGTGCCGATAGGACCATCCACAGCTCAAATTTCTGACAATACAGCAAGAAATGGCCAGAATTCAGGACATACATGAGCCACACAGACAGCAAAAAAAAATTGACGTGTGGTCTAATCCATTTACACTGCCCAAAACAAATTTTCTCCATTACGTTAAATGTTTGTTAAGAAAAATGACATTTGTTTATATAGAAACCGGCATTTGCATATGAAGATTAAAGCCTACGTTTAGTTGCATATTTTCAATGAAAAAGCACTCTATAAATAAGAGGAAATGTTAAGAGGTCGATTACCTTGCATTTGTTAAATGCTGCTAAATCCCTGATCCTCGTGTTTTGGGGGCAACGGTCTTTATCGACTATCTTGCAAAGTTGGTGACCTGGGCCTCATGGAGGAACTTGCGTTCATTGCTAGGGGTTCTGTCGACAAACACTCTAATGCCCTGTACACACGATTGGTTCGCCTGATGAAAACGGTAAGATGGACCGTTTTCATCTGACGAACCGATCGTGTGTGGGCCCCATTGTTTTTTTTTTACCCATTCAGTGAAAAAAAAAATAGAACCTGTTTTAAAATGTTCTGATGGTTAAAAAAACAATAGAAAAAACGATCATCTGTGGGGAAATCCAGTTGTCAAAAATCCACGCATGCTTAGAATCAAGTCGATGCATGCTCGAAAGCATTGAACTTAATTTTTTTCTGCACGTCATCGTGTTTTACGTCACCGCGTTGGACACAATCAGATTTTTAACTGATGGTGTGTAGGCAAGACTGATGAAGGTTAGCTTCATCGGATATCTGATGAAAAAATCCATCGGTCCGCTTTCATTGCATGAATCGATCGTGTGTACGTGGCATTAGAGATGGGCCTGTTTGGTCGAGTTAAAAAACACTCCTATGTAGTATGACACTGGCACTATCGTCTTGTCATTGTCTTTTGATGCCTATTTTTTAGCTTACATGTGCCTTTGGTCTGGTATTCGTCACAATGCATCTCTCTCCCTCCCCATGAACCTTCCTTCTGTCTTCATTCTTATTTGTTTTTTTACAAACTGCTCTCCAAGTCCGCATAGTCATCGATAACTTAGCTTTGGATTGGATGTTGTCATTTGTACCTCAATATCTCTATAACCTAAGTTGTTGTAGTGGTATACCTATACCCATTTCGGGCTTCTTTTGCCATTGTGGCCTGGTTTCTTGCTCGTGTGAGCTTATATGCCCGATTGTATTCTTGTACTTGTACCATTGGCTGAAATGGCAATAAACAGAAAAAAATAACAGGAATAAGACCTTTCATTTAGCTGCCCGTCTTTCATTCATGGAGCGCTTTTAATTGCTGAAGCTATAGTACAGCTTCTAGGATTGGAGAAGGGGGGCAGAAAGGGCAGGCATACTCGGCACTGTTGGCGAGTGCCTGTGACAGGCACTCGGCACTGTTGGCGAGTGCCTGTGACAGGTCCAGCGGCTATATAAACTCCCACAGTATTTAAAGATTATGACTACTGGAGTATAGGATTATACTACTGGAGTATAGGAAGGGGGGCAGATGACCCAAGTTATGGGAATCTGGAGAATGAAGGAATCTGCAGCCAGCTTAAGAGAGACCAGCACAAAGGCCACTTCTCACTAAATGCAAGTAGCATTGCTTGCGTGGACTAAAAAAAAAAAAAAAAAAAGTAACTAAACATACGCTTTAACAAAGGTAAGAGTGAACAATATTTTCAAACAAGCAGTTTTGACACAACAAGTGGTTTCTTTAGTCACAGCGTAATGATAATCCCCAAGGCATAACAACAATGGTAGAAAGCTAGTCTAATAAAAGCAGGTAAAGGTGGCAGAAGACAAAAGAGTGCAAAACAGAAGGCTAGCTTGGTACAAATACCTGCATAAACTGAAAAGAGGCTTCAAAATCTTCCACAGGATACATTTTGACACGGAAGAATTTCATTCCCATGATCAAGCTGATGATGCTCTGAACCACATGGGGGCTTTGTTCCTTCTGTCTCAGTTCTTTTAATTCTGTGACAAACTTCTTCCTCACAGCCTGAAATCTAAATGATGAAAAAGAAAGCAGGAGGGGCGCCATTTAATCCTTATAAACAGCTATGCTGCCGGATATTCTCAGCTTTCTCTCCTGCCGGGTGAAAGCAGGGAATCCACAGCCATTTACTAAACCCAAACAAGTCATAAAACTCATCCACACAGTTCCTTGCAAAAAAATAAAAAAAAGAAGTCTAGGAAACATATACTTACTTGGACTGTGCAAGGACACCTACTACTTCTGCATATAAATCTGCAATAATGTGTACGTTCCCAGTGTTTGTTCCTGAATACCTAGAATAAAACAGATCATGCACTTATTTAATATATAAAAATATCCACAGCTGGAGTAAAAAAAAGTATTTCCATTTCTCCTAATGTATAGCGTGTAACAGGCATTGTTAGAAACATTCAGTCAATTCCCAATGGAGTACCCATGTGTACCTGTGTGGTCAGCTTAGCTAACCATTAATCGGCAAGACACATGGGCAGCTTCACTGTTGAAGATCAATAATCCAGATGTTTCAAAACTAAAGTAGAGAAAAAGTAGGCCAATGACACCTAACAAACATCTGGCTGCTGGTGCCTAAATGATTTACAGTACAGTTTTTCAGTGGCTCATTCTTTTATTTATTTTTAAATCAGCCATATTATATTTGTAGGAAGAGACTTTATCAGTCAAATACAAATTTTACAACCCACAACGTGGGTTGTAAACGTACAATGTACCTGCCAGACAAAACTAAAGTGTGGACCAGCCCAAAAATACCCCTCATGTCTCTGCGGAATATAGTTTAGGTTAGCACCCCCCCCCCCCCCCCCCAGCATATCTCAATTTTGTAGCAAGCAGTACTAAGAACATGAAGATAAAATGGTAGGGCCATGTCCCTCAAAAAATCCAAGAATAGTATTTTACAGTGCGTACAAAAATCCTATTTTCTTTCTCATCTATTAAGGGGCAAAGAAATTCAAACACTGTCAGGACATCCAAAAGTAGTCCAATGGCCGCCTGAAGCACCAAGGCCAAATCAGAGGCCTGATGAGGCCCAGCCTTTAACCTGAAATGGGAGCAGATGACAACAAATGGAAGCTTCTGGAGAATCAACCTGATACTCAAGCCGAAGAAAGGATCTCATGAATTTCAGGGAAGCACACGTTCTGGAAGACCAGAAGGCAGCTCAGGGAGGAAAGTCTATAAAGAGAGAAATTCACCGGATACAGAGGGCAGGATCCTTATTATTCACCTAAAGGTGAGGCTACTGTACACAAATAAGGCACTAGCTGTTCGAAAACTCAAAGGTTGGCCATAGATGGTTCAGTAGAAACTGGCCAAGATTTGAATCGTGTGTGGGCAGACCGGATGTACCAAGTTGAGCGATCAACTAGGTACAACCAGCCTGACAGATTCACTTGGGATTATCGCCAGCAGCTTCTATAGCCGATAGCAATAATCACCGTTTTCTCCTAGCAGGGGCGGCTTACCCTGTCTGCACTGTGTGTGCTAATGGGGGGAAATCATGCAAAATTCTCTCCTGCAACCAGTGGTTGCAGAAAAAAATGTGCACCATCTATGGGCTTCCAAAGTCTGATCGGCACCTACAGAGAATATTTGGCTAAAGTTATAGTCGGTAACTCACTCCTTTTCTTGAAAACACTGACTTCTCATATTTAAAAGTGTAGTCTCAGCTGCTGCTCTCATAGAAATACTTTATATACACACACACACACGTCGATAAATATTGGGAAATCGACACAATTCTAATCTTTTTGACAAGATGTGCTTTAACTGCAGACTTTCAGCTTTAATTTGAGGGTATTTCCAAATCAGGTGAACGGTGTAGGAATTACAACAGTTTGTATATGTGCCTCCCACTTTTTAAGGGAGCAGATAAAAGGTCCAGAGTTAATTTGCATTTGGAATCTGTTGCTATCATCTCTCAATATGAGATCCAAAGAGCTGTCACTATCAGTGAAGCAAGTCATCATTAGGCTGAAAAAACAAAACAAACCCATCAGAGAGATAGCAAAAACATTAGGTGTGGTCAAATCAACTGTTTGGGACTTCCTTAAAAAGAAAGACCACTGAAAACAACTGTGGTGGATGACCAAAAAATTCTTTCCCTGGTGAACAAAACACCCTTCACAACAGTTGGCCAGATCAAGAACACTCTCTAAGAGGTAGGTGTATGTGTGTCAAAGTTAACAATCAAGAGAAGACTTCACCAGAGTGAATGCAGAGGGTTCACCACAAGATGTAAACCATTGGTGAGCCTGAAAATCAGGAAGGCCAGATTCGAGTTTGCCAATCAACATCTAAAAAGAGCCTTCACAGTTCTGGTACAACATCATATGGACAGATGAGACCAAGATCTACTTGTACCAGAGTGACAGGAAGAGAAGAGTATGGAGAAGGAAAAGAACTGCTCATGATCCAAAGCATACCACCTCATCAGTGATGCACGGTGGTGGTAGTGTCATGGCGTGGGCATGCATGGCTGCCAATGGAACGGGTTCTTTTGTATTTATTGATGATGTGATTGCTGACAAAAGCAGCAGGATGAATTCTGAAGTGTTTCGGACAATATTAACTGCTCATATTCGGCCAAATGCTTCAGAACTGATTGGACGGAGCTTCCCAGTGCAGATGGACAATAACCAAAGCATACTGCGAAAGCAACCAAAGAGTTTTTTAAGGGAAAGAATTGGAATGTTATGCAATTGCTAAGTCAATCACCTGACCTAAATCTGATTGAGCATGCATTTCACTGGCTGAAGAGAAAACTGAGGGGAAAATGCCCAAAGGACAAGCAGGAACTGAAGACAGTTGCAGTAGATGCCTGGAAGAGCATCACCAGGGATGAAACCCAGCGTCTGGTGATGTCTATGCGTTCCAGACTGCAGGCTGTAATTGACTGCAAAGGATTTGCAACCAAGTATTAAAAAATGAAAGTTTGATTTATGATTGTTAATCTGTCCCATTACTTTTGGTCCCTTAAAAAGTGGGAGGCACATATACAAACTGTTGTAATTCCCACACCGTTCACCTGATTTGGATGTAAATACCCTCAAATTAAAGCAGAAAAACTGCAGTCAAAGCACACCTTGTTCGTTTCATTTAAAATCCATTGTGGTGGTGTATAGCGCCAACAAGATTAGAATTGTGTCGATGTCCCAATATTTATCGACCCGACTATATATATATACATATACACACACACACACACACACACACACACACACACACACATATATCTGTGGCTGCCTTAATGCCATTTTGGTGTATTACAATGCAGGTTGTAGTCAGACATTTTAGAAGTTTAGCTGCCTGAACAGAGTACATGCACTATTGGAAAATACAATTACCCTGTTAATAAACTACATAAATGACCCTACAGCCCAACCGATCATTTCTGAAAATTGTTGCCATCGGTAGCAATGTATATATGTCGGTAGCAATGTATATATGTACATAGAATGATAAGAGTGTATGTCCCAACTAATGCAATCACTTCCACTCTCAAGTAAACAAGATAAGGCGGATATTGGATTACTATGGTCCTAAGTAAACAAAGTGCTGTTATGCAATGTGGAAACTTCTATGCAACAACATCAATCTTTTCAATTCTATGTTGACGGTTATTGTAAAGACTTAAGACACTAGAGTTCCTGAGGGAAAAGATCATATTTATTCTGCAGAGGAACATATTTATACCCCACCCCATATGTATACAGCCAAGAAGTCACAGTGATACATTCTGTGTGAAGTCAAAGCATTTCCATATTCGTGCTGCCCAATATGCACCTCCTGGTACCCTCTAACCCCACTGCTATCCACATCTGTGTAAACGAGGACAAACTCTATTGCAGGCTTAAACAGACACTATTTAATCAAGTTCTGAATTCACTAAAAAAAAAAGTATTTTAAATACAGCTGATTAAAACATCTGACTTTGTCTTGATACCAGCCTTTGTAAACACCAGCTCAGTAGCACTTGGGCTGAAAGAAAAAGGGGGCAGCAGTAAAAGCTAACTGAGGTCCAACCAACACTTGCCTTGCTCAAACGAATGGCAAGTACAGACGACAAGAAAATCGGATGAAAAATACCGCTTTTAAAGCGATTGTACGATAATCTGATCTTAAGTACAATTTTCAAAAGCCGATCATGACAGTTCATGCAAAATTATCAGAAGGGGCAAACATTTTTTTTTTCTCATACAATACCAGATTGTACAATTTTAGTCTAACCAGTACAGTATTCGAGAATTTTTGTAACTTTAGTAGCCTATTGGGTTTTTAAAATAAGACTAACATGCAAAAAAACAAACGATCATTCGCCTAATATTTTCATTGTGTGTATGAGGCTTACGTGGAGGAGAAAGTAGAGTGGTGATCTCCTTGGTATGTAGTTTTTCCATATTGGTACAATTGTAGGCTAACACAGAGAAAAAAGTTAGCAAAATAAAAGTTAGAGTAGCAGGGAAGACTAAGGGAGCACCAGGATGGGTTGTGCTTTCTGGTAGGAGTGCATGGATGTTTGCCTGGAGTTCAGCTCTAGCTACTTGGTTCTACTAACCAAACATTTTCTCCTTTTCATTTTAACAAATACTTTAAACCCTAAAGATAGCAGCTGGCTGGATACTAGAAGCACAGTGCAATGGTTATTTTAAACACTTGTAGTCACAAGGCTTTTTGCCTCGTACAACCCCCTAGGGAAAAGAAGTCTCAAAAGATTTTCAGACAAGCCCTCAGATGTAACAGGCTTAATTTCAAACTCATAAGCTAGGTCTGTTTAAAAAAATGCTACCTACAGTCGGAATGATGTGTTTTAGACCAAAATGCTGTGGCCTACTCATCACATGATCATCCTGTCCACTATGGTTTGACTTGGGAGAGTGCCTAGTGTTGTCTAGTTGCTGGAAGGCCCACCTCTGTTGCCCCAGTGATGACGTCTTCTACGACGAAACATACATCGGGCAGAGGTCATAGTGATGACGTCAGCACAATATACATATTGAATGCCTGATGTTTATCACACTTGAGTATATTATTGGTTTTAAAGGGGTTGTAAACCCTCAAGGTTTTTCGCTTTAATGCAGTCTATGCATTAAGGTAAAAAACCTTCTGTTGTGCAGCAGCCCCCCTTTCACTTACCTGAACCCCATCGTTCCAGCGACAGGTAGTACAGCAGCTCTAGCTGCAGTCTCAGGTCCTCATTGGATAGACTGATAGCAGCAGGAGCCATTGGCTCTCATTGCTGTCAATCAAATCAAGTGACAAGAGCTGGGGGGCAGAGCTGAGTCTGTCTATGTCAATGGACACAGCAGCAGGACTCAAGAGCGTATCTGCACGATTTCCCCCATGGAATGTGGCTTTTCGTGGGGGCACTAGAGAAGAGGAGGATCGGGGCTGCTCTGTGCAAAACCCTTGCACAGAGGAGGCAAGTATGACGCGTTTGTTAATTAAAACAAAAAAAAAAACCTTTACAACCCTGTTAATAAGAACGCATTTTAATGTTAATTGCGCAATGAGTGTTTTACTTCCTCTTTTCATACTTGCTTGGCTTATGATTAGTGTATGACATCTGACTTACTGTGTGACCTGGAGATCCTTATTAATGGTCCAATTGCTAAATGGGTCCTCTCAAGGGAGTCATTTTCCATACCCACAGTGAGGGGTTTTCTCACTAATGCATGGTCAGACCCTGTAATAAAAAGGTCTTCATGTCTAATAAGAGTATTTGTCATATATGTGTGAAGCACAATAAGTGATCACTTGGAGCTCTGTTTGGACAGGAAAAGCGCATGTGCAGCACCACTTCCAACACTGATATTGTGTTTGGGACTATTTAAAACTAATCATTTTTTATGTCACATTTCTGGACTTGGCAAGTGAAGGAATTTTTGCATGACAGCACTGAGTTTTTGGCATCTGTTTACATATTATTTATGATTGCATGCTATCACAAATGGTATTTATATGAACTTTTTACACTTATGTGCACTGTTAGGAGTATTGGTGGTGCGATAGTACTGTATTTTATTGCATATATTTTAACCACTTAAGGACCGCCTCCTGCACATATACGTTGGCAGAATGGCACGGCTGGGCACAAGCACGTACCTGTAAGTTCTTTTTAAGTGCCCAGCCGTGGGTTGCGGGCACGCGCCAGCAACCCAGTCCGAAGCTAATTGACCGCGGGACCCGATCGCCGCCGGAGTCCCGCGATCAGTCCTGGGAGCTGAAGAACGAGGAGAGCTGTGTGTAAAACACAGCTTCCCCTTTCTTCACTGTGGCGCTGTCATTGATCGTGTGTTCCCTAATATAGCGAAAGTGGTTAACTCCCAAACTGCAACTGTCATTTTTACAGTAAACAATGCATTTATATAGCATTTTTTGCCGTGAAAATTACAATTGTCCCAAAAAGGTGTCCAAAAAAAAAAAGCAATAAGCGTTTATCGATTGGTTTGCACAAAATTTATAGTGTTTACAAAATAGGGGATAGTTTTTTTTAACTACTAATAGCGGCGATCAGCGATATTTTTCGTGACCGCGACATTATGGCGGACACATATATTAATAAAAATGCAATAAAACTATCCCCTATTTACGTATCGGCCTAAACTGAGGAAATTTTTTCGCGGATATTTATTATAGCAAAAAGGAAAATTGACACTATATTTTTGTTTATAGCGCAAAAAATAAAAAACGCAGAGATGATCAAATACCACCAAAAGATAGCTCTATTTGTGGGAAAAAAAGGACTCCAATTTTGTTTGGGAGCCACATTGCACGACCACGCAATTGTCAGTTAAAGCGACGCAGTGCTGAATCGCAAAAACTGGCCAGGTCCTTTACCTGCATTTTGGTCTGGGTCTTAAGTGGTTAAGCACTTTAATAGCGCAACATTATTTTCCGTTTATAAATCTTATATACACACACACATTTTCCTATACTATCCCATTCATAGCTAGAATTACACAGGCAACATGGTACTAAAATATCCAAAATGCTAATAAAGCAGAATAGAACTGGCATAATTAACAAAGGTAGTTAGAAATTTCAATTCATTGTACAAGATGCAGATTAATCACAACAAGAGGGTCAAACAAATGTATGCTGACATACCCTTCTTTGTGTTTAAAGTGCTTAAAAGCCAGGTTTTGAACTTCCTGTATTAGGGGATCTGGAACTGGGTGAACAGGAATCTGTAACAGAAAAGAACATTACCACCAGTAATAATCCAAGATAATAAACAATGAGATGAAAAACATTTTTTTATTTTATGTTCAGCTGATGACAAGGTCTTTAGTTGTGGCAGGACCAGTGACCAGCACAAAAATTAATCAGTACTAATCTGACTATACAAAGCGATTTTAGCACCTTTAAAGGAAATTACTAGATTACTAAAGATCCTTCTTTCTAGTGAATACATAACCTTCACTATTTAGATTTGCACAAGTGAAAATGGGATTTTCAAAATGTATGCAGCCTTCTACTTTTTCTCTTATTTTACCAATTGGTGATTATCTTAAGCACCTTGTTCAGAATTAGGGCCCTTTCCTTCGTACGGATCCTTTGAAGATCCGTACCGTTAACACCCGCTTGCTCAGCGGGGATCGCTCCATTGATCCCCGCTGAGCCGGCAGATGACAAAGCGGTCCCCGCACACTGTGCAGGGACCGCCCTGTCAGATCTCCGCTCTCCCCTATGGGGGGATCGGATGAACACAGACCGTCTGTACGTGTTCACCCAATTCACTCTGCAGATGGATGGAAAATTGGATTTTCCTCCGTCTGCAGAATCAGAGCATAGCAGACATCGATGAGTATCTCATAGGGATGCATGCATGTCCCTTTTTCATCCGTAAACGGATGGATGAAAAAGCAGACATACGGTCATCTGGTGTGAAAGGGCCCTTAGTAATTATTTATGTACATGGGGACAGCCATATTTGAGCATTACATACGCAGACTCTTCTTCCTGCTTTTCAAAACTACACAAAATGAATTGTTTATTGCACCTCTGTACAAAGCCAATGGTAAGCAAGCAAGACATTTCTCTTTCCGCAGCTGTGCATGCACAAGGTGTTTACATGTGGTTGCAGAGCAAGGAATGCCCCATTCACTCTGTAAAGCAGGAGATTCCTGGTGGGATAGCTCAGGTGGTGTCTGCAGCCGATACGCCACAAGATCGTTTAATCGCCGGCGTTAGAGGGCCCCCTCCCGCCGCTTACCGGAGCCATCAGCAGCCGCGGAGGCGATCCGGTTCTGTGTATGGAGAAGAGTGAGGGGGAAAATGGCCCCCACCCGTCTCCATATCACTGCAGGGCGGAAGCGACGTCAAATCGTCACTTCTAGCCATATGTCTTAAAGGGAGTTCTTATTTTATTGTATTGCATTTAAGTCCAAATATGAGATCTAAGGTCTTTTTGACCCCAGATCTCATATTTAGGAGGACCTGTCATGCTTTTTCCTATTACAAAGGGATGTATAAATTCCTTTTAATAGGAATAAAAGTGATCCAATAATAAAAAAAAAGTGTTAAAATCATTAATCATTAAGTAAAATAAATAAGAAAAATAAATGTTTTAAAGCGCCCCGTCCTGACGAGCTCACGCGCAGAAGCGAACGCATACGTGAGCAGCGTCAGCATATGAAAACAGTGTTCAAACCACACGTGAGGTATCGCCGCAATCGTCAGAGCGAGAACAATAATTCTATCCCTAGACGACCTCTGTAACTCAAAACATGTAACCTGTAGAATTTTTTAAATGTCGCCTATGGAGATTTTTAAGGGTAAAAATTTGACCTCATTCCACGAGTGGATGCAATTTTGAAGCGAGACATGTTGGGTATCATTTTACTCGGTGTAACATTATCTTTCACAATATAAAAAAAATTGGGCTGACTTTACTGTGCAGATTAGGAAACAAAAGTATGAATGACTGCTATAAAGAGGCACTATTTTTAATGGCGCATGCAAGGAAACCAACACAGCACACACAGTACAATGCAAAAAATGGACTGGAGTAGATAAGCTAGAATTTACCTGCTTTAGGACCTCTACTAAAACTAAACAAAAAATAAAGTCGACAGCCAGGTCTCTCCTTTCAAGTAAGTAGTCTCGCTCTCGCTGCTGCTCATCCCTGGAAAACAAAAGATTAACGATTAAAGATTTTTATAGCCACCATTTATTTGTCATTTGCCATGGCTTACAACAAAGGGCCACATTGTTGATACAGAAGACACTTGGACTGAAATCATCAGCTGCATTTTATTGTGCACATCAAGTAGTGTACAAGTTTCTGATTTAGCTCTAAAGAGTTTTGTGGTAGAATGAAACTAACTTTACCATCATTTCAGTTATGTGCGATATGTGGACGCAAACCAGGAGTTTTAAATATAGGCAAGTAAAACTTTATTTCAAAGTGTACCATAACATTTTAAGTAAAGCCCATCTCCAGGCAAAATTCTTTTTTTTTACATTACGAAGATTAACTCGTAGTTTTTGTTTATTGGAAAGGAGACTAATGCTGGCCATACACTATACAAAAATCGGCCTAAATTCGGACATTTGTCCAGTTTGTTCGTTTTTCTGCCAGTTAATGGGCACAAAATCGGTAATGGTTGGGACATTTTTAAGCCGAAAAAACGAAGGACAAGTTTGGAAATTTTCTGTTGAACGAACGATAAATTGACAGGTTAATGTGTTTCCCGTCCAAATTGTTTGCACTAGGTATATGTAAAAAAATTAACAAAAAAATTGATTCATTTATGTCCACTGAACGATGTATCCATCATTACACAATGGCAGTATCGTTTGCGCTCATGGCCGAATGCTCATTTTTTGAAAATTTGTTTGGCCGATTTTTCATATAGTGTATGGCGAGGATTACTTGCCTAATCCTTGAATCCCTCAATACACCGGTCCGGCCCCCTGTGCTCCAGTCTTGAATTGTAGACTGTTCCTGACATCATCAAGCTCAGAGCAGGCTCCATAGTCCAGGAACAGTCCACCATTGGACCGTGGAGGAGTGATGTTTTCCAATGAAATGAAGGACAGGTTGAGTATATGCTTTCTCCTCGACCTGAGACAAAACAAGCAGTTGACTCCTGCAATGCAGGCACAGCCCCACTCACTGCATGGGGACACTTTTTTGTTGCTCCGAGATGAGCTTTAAAAACAAATCTTCGAGCTAGCTGCATTTTAAGAATATGATCGACTATAAGAGTAAATAAAAATGAATGAAAAATTCTATCAAAGTGGTAGTAAACGCTGTTATACCATGCATACCTACAGGCAAGCCTATAATAAGCCTTACCTGTAGGTACTGTGAATATCTCATAAACGTGCATGGTTTAGGAGATATTCTGAGTGCATGCAGCCGGTGACGGCACTGTATGCTGGACTTTCAGAGCCTGTGCCGTAAACGGCGGCTCCGGCACGCATGCACGAGAGTAACATCCCACCCCCGGCAGCAACGAACCCAGAAGGAAGACTGGGGGAAGACGGAAGCTTTCTCAGCTGTGACAGCACGGTGCTGAAGGGCTTCATTTTGAGGAAAGTCTCTCATATTGCGATGCATACTAGCACATTATGACATTGCCTTGCAGTGGATTATTTTTTATTCAACTGCTGTTTACTACCACTTTAAAGTAATGGTGTGAAGCACAGGGTCGCCTGTACATCAATTTATCTGCTAAAAGAGGAGGCAAAATGCCCATCTCTTATCAATGCCATTTCGTCCTGAGAGTGCACAATACCTGCTCACTATTAGATGCTGTGGTTCCTCCTGTTGGCTCGAACATCACTGCATAACTTCGAAGCCGGTGAAAAGGAACCACTGTGTGCAATGGGGAGACAGTGATTTGACTCATCTGATCAGTCAAATACTTTCGGTGGGATGGGAGCAGGGAAGCGATGGCATTTGAAGACACTGACCACTGGAAAGATAAATTGCCTTTTTTTGCAGGTGGATGATTGATGTAGAGATGATTAGCTACTGACAGGGCCCTTTTAAGCATGAAACAGGGCCTTTAATCAAATGGTCAGCAATTTCAGAGATTTTCCATTTTGGGCCACCGGCCAAATGATAACTATTTGGATAATAATTGGGCACATGACAATCTTTCATAAATGATTGATTTATATTCCGATCAATCACTCCTGATATAATTGGTCAACTCTGGACAACTCATTCGATTGGCAAGGATTGTGATTGTTAGAATTGCATCGGTTTCCACCATAGAATCTTCTAATTTGTATAGTAATTGGAACCAGGGCTGTGCTTGCTATATGTTCACATCCCTGTATATCAGTATACATAACAAATTTCCATTAGCCATGGACTTATGGAACATACAGATATGACATGGATACTATATTGTATAAAAGACAATATTTCATTTATCAAAAGATCACAATAAGAATTGTCTGTTTGGGGTTTACATTATGAACAGATCCAAGACAATCCACATGTAAACTCAATGAGTTTCGATGATCTTCCTCAGGAATACATGTGAATCAAACCAATGTGAGGGAACCCACAATTGATTAAAAAAACAAACAAGGCAATCCGCTGGACAACACATCAGATGAAGTCTTTTTTCCCATAGGGGTGTATCTTGGTATAGGAGGACTGAAAGGCACAATATTTTGATTATAACCGGTCTCAAGGATAAGAGTGAACCCAAGATCTAGTCACCAAAGTGCTCTCCATGATGTTAAAACTACATGGTTGGTGGTATAACTCCATATATCATCCCTTTCAGGGCCGTCTTTAATGTTGATTGGACCTTGAGCAACATTTTTCTTGGGTCCCCCCCCCCCCCATGCAATTTTGCTCTTCACCTGCTCTGAGACATACAATAAATATCAGCTAGACTTAAAATCAGTTTACCATATCAGATCAGGCACTGATTCTGATAGGTTGCCAGAGGTTACAGCATATCATTACCACTTACTGACCGGTTGCTAGAGGTTACAGCACACATTACGGCTCACTGATTAGTTGCTAGAGGTTACATCACATGATTTCTTCTTGTTGATTGGTTGCTAGAGATTACTGTACAGTAATATTGCTCACTGATTGGTTGCTGGAGGTTACAGAACACCATCTCTTCATTGCAGAGGGGCATGATATAGATATGAATGCCCCCATGATTTACATATGAATGACCCCATGATTTACATATGAATGACAGGGTCTACAGATGAGTACACAACAATAGGGCAGAGCTGGGCAGCATTAGTTGCAGCACTTCACAGTGCAATATCTGGACACAGCACAGACTAATACTTCAAGGGACAAGGGAATTTAAACTGGGATAGTTGGCAAGTATGGAGGCAGCTGCTTTGGGCCCTACAACAACGACAGGGCCCAGGGCAGCTTCCCCTTTTGCCCTGCCTTAAAGACGGCCCTGATCCCTTTACGAAATTAGAAATCCCTTATGGCTCAAAACATCAGCAAGGACTCCCGGCTTGTAACCATATTACATTGGTGGATTTGGTGGGATTATGTATAAATATAGGATTTATTTACTTTTTTGATTTTTCATAACAGTTACAACTTGGGAGTCCTTGCTTCTGTTTTGAGCCATAAGGGATTTCTAATTTCATAAAGGGGTGTGCATGGAGATATATGACCGTCCATGTAGCTCTAACAACATAGAAAAGACTTTGCGGACTAGATCTTGGGTAGACTCTTATCCTTGAGAACACTCTATAATTGAAAAACTTTGGCTCTACCCCTATGGGAGAAAAAAAACTTCACCTGACGTATTTTCCAGCTGATTTCTTGTTTTCAAAGATCAACTGTGGGTTTCATCAAATTGATTTGGTTCACATGTACTCCTAAAGATTATCTAAATGCATTTGGGTAGTCTTGGAACTGCACATTGTGTAAACCCCCAAACAGACACAATTTTTATTGTGTTTTAATTGATACAAATAAAAAAGACTGTTTTCATACAATATAATATTTATGTTGTATCTAGAGTGCCTTGCGAAAGTATTCGGCCCCCTTGAACTTTGCGACCTTTTGCCACATTTCAGGCTTCAAACATAAGATATAAAACTGTAATTTTTTGTGAAGAATCAACAACAAGTGGGACACAATCATGAAGTGGAACGAAATGTATTGGATATTTCAAACTTTAACAAATAAAAAAACGGAGAAATTGGGCGTGCAAAATGATTCAGCCCCTTTACTTTCAGTGCAGCAAACTCTCTCCAGAAGTTCAGTGAGGATCTCTGAATGATCCAATGTTGACCTAAATGACTAATGATAAATAGAATCCACCTGTGTGTAATCAAGTCTCCGTATAAGTCAGGGCTCGACAAATCCCAGGAGCCAGGTCGCCGTTGCGATTAGAAATTGTGCCCTGGCTCCTAGATTTAGTCAGTTACAGGGTGCCTCTGCTGTAGGGCTGGGATGGAGCAGCAAGAGACAGGCGCAGCAGCCGCTGACACAACGGGAGGAGCAAGCAGCCAACAGAGTGAAATCCAGCTGGGGATCCATAGGATAAGTGCTCCCCCACCTTTTTTCATTATAACAATTTTTTTATGTTATCATAATCAGTATAGAAGCTGTTCCCTTATCCTTTTTTATTTTTTTATTTAAATGTTTGGAATTTTTTCACTGGGCTGTTGATACCCAGTGTAATTCAGTGGCGCATGTTTTCCTCTCTTTTAACACAATGTTAGCCCCACGCATGACAGCGTGTCGTACGGCCTTGTACATAAGTTGGCGGGTATAGATTCTGGGCCGGCTTCAGAGGGAAGGCGCCCCCCCCCCCCCAAACGTGCCACCACCCGCCAATTGCCACCACTGGTCTCTATGTGCAGCCTTCTCCACAAGGACAATATATGACCCAAATGTTAAATCTGACTGTTCCTCCGAGTGGGCTCGTCGCTGAGTCATCAGAGAGCATCATGAAGAACAAGGAACACACCAGGCAGGTCCGAGATACTTTTGTGGAGAAGTTTAAAGCCGGATTTGGATACAAAAAGATTTCCCAAGCTTTAAACATCCCAAGGAGCACTGTGCAAGCGATAATATTGAAATGGGAGTATCAGCTCACTGCAAATCTACGAAGACCTGGCCGTCCCTCTAAACTTTCAGCTCATACAAGGAGAAGACTGATCAGAGATGCAGCCAAGAGGCCCATGATCACTCTGGATCAACTGCAGAGATCTACAGCTGAGGTGGGAGACTCTGTCCATAGGACAACAATCAGTCGTATACTGCACAAATCTGGCCTTTATGGAAGAGTGGCAAGAAGAAAACACATTTCTTAAAGATATCCATAAAGTGTTGTTTGCCAAAAGCCACCTGGGAGACACACCAAACATGTGGAAGAAGGTGCTCTGGTCAGATGAAACCAAAATCGAACTTTTTGGCAACAATGCAAAACTGGAAGAAAACCTGATGGAGTCTGCAAAAGACCTGAGACTGGGACGGAGATTTGTCTTCCAACAAGACAATGATCCAAAACAAAGAAAAATCTACAATGGAATGGTTCACAAATAAACATATCCAGGTGTTAGAATGGCCAAGTCAAAGTCCAGACCTGAATCCAATCGAGAATCTGTGGAAAGAACTGAAAACTGCTGTTCACAAACGCTCTCCATCCAACCTCACTGAGCTCGAGCTGTTTTGCAAGGAGGAATCGAGCAAAAATTTCAGTCTCTCGATGTGCAAAACTGATAGAGACATACCCCAAGCGACTTACAGCTGTAATCGCAGCAAAAGGTGGCGCTACAAAGTATTAATTAAGGGGGCTGAATCATTTTGCACGCCCAATTTTTCAGTTTTTTATTTGTTAAAAAAGTTTGAACTATCCAATAAATTTTGTTCCACTTCATGATTGTGTCCCACTTGTTGTTGACTCTTCACAAAAAATTACAGTTGTATATCTTTGTTTGAAGCCTGAAATGTGGCAAAAGGTCTTAAAGTTCAAGAGGGCTGAATACTTTCACAAGGCACTGTATTTGTTCCACAAAAAGTCCATTGATACAACTTTACTGTATAATCTCATAATCTAAACAATCGAAATACAATCTAATTCAAGAACAAAGCATCTCATTGCTGAAGACCAATGGAAGACAATCAATAATTTTCTACTATGGCTAAATCAGGTCTAAATGGATCAGAAAGGAAGTTATGTCTATTTAACGGTTTGACAATTCAATCATTTTGATCGAATTGCCCATTGATCAGATAATAAAATTGAGGTGTCCGATGTTTTACAGGGTCCCATTGTGTAATGAGAACCTTATCATGCTTACCCTTTGGATTTTGTGCTCGAACGAGGTCTGTATTCATAGGATTCATCTTCAGTCCCATTTTGTCGTTTATACCAGTCAAACAAGGTGCGGAGTAATGAGGGGAGACAGTGCTCTGCTACAGAGCTCATACAACTGATCACCTGTCAACACAAACAGGAAAGAAAAACAATAGTGAATGGCCAGACAAATACATATCCTTAAACGGCCCATACATTGTAAAAGTTATACTAAATAAAAGACTGGTCTGTTTAACCGGAGGTCACAGAGCGCCAAGATCAGGGTGTTGCCATGATGGTTTAATTCCATGTTAGCACAGCTTGTTTTAGCAGACAGCTCATAGTTTATCAGGCGATAAAAGAGTTTATCACAAAGTATACATGGTAATATTTATCTTTCACTTAACAGTTCCTTTTTCCAAAAATACGGTCATACATATGGCACTATAATAGAATCAGGAAACCTAATGGAGATCGCCTTCCCATGCAGTGCCCTACCCTCTGCTATAATATGTGAGCCTATAGGCATGTAGTTTGCTCTGATCAATCAAGGTCTTCCTTCCAATGGCCAAAGGTAAAGTACAGTATATGTGAACCCCTTACCTTGTAAAACAACCCATTCAGTGTAAAATAGAAATAAATGGATACAACATTTGTGTGTCTGTGTAACACACACACACACACACACACATATATATATAAATACATACACACATATATATATATATATATATATATATATATATATATAAACATTCTCTAGTCTCGGCTGCATAAGGGGCTTGGAGAGGGGGTGGAGAAGCAGCAACTACACTGATCTTCCCAGTGAATAGCTATGCAGGAAAGGGGGGGTGTCAGCACATGACTGATCATTGGAGGACAGGCAGGCTAAGCTCCCAGCAGAGCCAGAAAACTGACCATGCTCTTATGCCAAGAGTGGTCAGTTTGAAATAGGAGAGATGTCCTGCCAGGGTATTTAACACAAGGAAGGAAGCAATACAAAGAGAACAGAATAATCTTTAACACAAGTATATGGTATAACAGGCACATGTCAGAAATGTAAAATGTTGGGTTAACATATTTAATAACAAGTGCTGGAGGACAAATGCCAGCACGTCTATTTGCAACTTCCATGGTTCTCTGTATCAGGAAAGTCAACACTGGACTCAAGCTGGCTATGTACATTACAATCCTAATGCCTCAGATACTATAGTTCACTGTCTAGTCTACTGCAAAACACTACATGCTTATGTTGTGCCAATTTTCTACATACTGAATCCCTTGGCAAAAATCAAACAGGTGCTCATAGGCTAGGTACTTGTTGTATGTGAGGTACACAGATGGCTTTTCTCCCTATTTATGGCTTATCTATACGTTTTAATTGACTTAATGGAGAAGTCCAGCCTGAACTTTTGCCAAGGGTCACAGGAGCGCAATTTGTTTTGCACTCCTGTGACCCGTTTTGCACTCCCTGCCCCTCCACAGCTCAGCGCTCCAGTGAGCGTGGGAGAACCAGAGCAGGAGAGATGTTGACTGACAGGCAGCATTTCTCCGCTCGGGGGAAGTGAGAGAACGGAGCCATCGGCGGTGTTCGTGGCTCGGTTGTCAGTGCAGAGACGCCATGGGACAGATGCAGCATCGGTCTGATGCTGCATCCACCGAGGTAAGTATAATTAGGGGGAAAAAAGAAGAAGGATTCCCATACTTCTCTTCTAATAGCTGCATGTTAGTAAAACATTCAGAGCGCCTCCAACTTCTCTATAAAAGAACTATCCCTAATAGCAATGTTTTATTAATATTTTAGGTTACATGCATTACAATTTTTATTGTACTACGAATAACTCCTGTTGATGGCAGGGGCTTTTTGCAGCTAATCCTGTTAGTATGATGCTCTAGATCTAGAACAGTGGTCTCCAAACTTCCGCTAAGGGGCCCTTGGCTTGCCTTTATCTGGCCCTTGGGGCACCATTACACCTACTATCAATGGGGCACTATTCTCCAACTGACACCATCGATAGGGCACTATTCCATCAACGCCATCAATGGGGCACTATTCCACAAACTAACAGCATCGATGTGACACCATGTTTCCCATTGATACCAACAATGGGGCACTATTCCTTCCTTTCACACCAAAGATGGGGCATGGTTTATGCCTACTGATGCTGGGGCATTTTTTAAAAGGACAGTAAAGTGGCCCTTTGCTTAGAAAGTCTGGAGACCCCTGTTCTAGAAGACATTTCAGCTAGAGCTTGTACGGTCACAGTATAGCCCTGGCCCTTCCCAACAGCCATTGAGCCCAACTATAAACTGTCTAACAGGAAGGTGCTGGCGGCAGCAAAGTCCAGGACAAATCATTAAGATAACCGTTTTGGATGCAAGTTCCCTTATTTAGAAATTTGTAGCAGCTTGACTGGGAGGAAATTATAACCACTAGGACATGATTGTCAGATATATGGAAATATCCTGGAGTTGGGCTTAGGGTGCACTAATGGTTAAAGCTTTGTTTTTCATATCAGACTGGAGTTCATCTTTAACAAGTTCTTATTCCTTCTGTAAAAAAACTACTTCAGAAAGACTTGTGCAGCAGTGGGTGAGGCCTTCACAGCGAGAACATAAAATATGAAAATACAAACAATCTACCCCTTGGAAAAAAAAGCTTAAATGAAGAAAAGCCAAACAGTGAAAGAAGGGTGCGTGTAATCAAATCAAGTCATGCTTGTATTTTCTGAGAGCTTTACCATTTTATTAATCATACTTTCAACACCAAATGGCCGCGGAAGGGTACATATATACAACTGATGCTACCCACATTTTTACTGGATCACATCCTCCACATACTTCCCCTGCTTATGAATTATGCATTACAAATACCCTTTGCCATGGTTGATGTATTGCGATGTCCATTGCTAATGGAAGGACCATGTACAGAATTAGGCCTCATGTCCACTGCAGTTGCCAAACTCACGTTTAGGAGCAGTTGGGCGGTTTTTTCAGCAGTCCTCAATGTTATCCTATGTGTACATGTACACTCCGTTAGAGGCAGTTGAGGTTACAGGCATTTTTTTTAAAGCAGATAAATCGCGCTCAGGACTGTAGCTTACTGGTATTTCAAACGCCAAATGCTTGTAAACGTTAAATACAGCTTTAGTCTTTTTTTTTATTGACATGTCAAAATCTATAGTTCCCTATGATAGCTGTCTTAACGGATTCGACTTTCAGCCCAATGATTTCAATGGAAGTCGCATCCAAGTCGGATCATCATGATCCGACACGTGGAGCAACTTGTGCTCTGAGAATCTTGAAGGGGAACCCCACGCCAAAAAAAAAGGGGTGTGGGGATCCATAATGGGTCCTTTGAGTCTGGTATGGGAATCTCATGCCCAAATGAGAAAAAAAAAAACGTAGTGGGGTCCCCCAAAATCCAAACCAGCCCTTTATCCAAGCATGCAGCTCGGCAGGTCAGGAAGGGGGGGGGGGGGGTTTGGGTGAGCGAGTGAACCCCCCGGACCATACCAGGCAAAACGCCCTCAACATAAGGGATATGGGTGCTTTGGGGCAGGAGGGCTCTGCTGCAGACCCCATCCCAAAACACCTTGTCCCAATGTTAATGTGGGGCTTTCAGATATCGATAAGCCCCTTGCCCGCAGACCCTCCACAACCACTGCCCCCAGGTTTGTCGGGAAGAGGCCCTGGTCCCCTATCAACAAGAGGACAAATTCAGAGCCCCCCCCTGCCCCAAGTACCCACACTCCTCATTTTGAAGGGGTGTGGCCTGGTATGGTCCAGGCCTGCGTACCTTCCCCTTTTCAGACCTGCCCAGCTGCATGGTCAGATA
Organism: Rana kukunoris; assembly: GCA_029574335.1. Classification (NCBI taxonomy): domain Eukaryota; kingdom Metazoa; phylum Chordata; class Amphibia; order Anura; family Ranidae; genus Rana; species Rana kukunoris. The sequence continues at coordinate 627,798,349 of CM056049.1, read as the reverse complement.
TGGTTCAGGTATGGATTTGGAGGGGGCACTTTTTTTATTATTTTTTTGGCAAGGGGTTTCCCCTTAAAATCCATACCAGACCGAAGGGTCTAGGGAGCCTTCAGCTTCCACGCCAAAATGAAAAGGATCCTCAGAGCATCCTCATGATGATCCACCTTGGCTGTGACTTCTATTCAAAGCAATGGGTTGAAAGTCGGATCAGTTAAGATGGCTCCCATAGGGAACCATTGATTTTAAAGAGAGACAGAGAAGCGCTGCTAGCGGCTAAAAGCGCATTAACGCCAATGCAATAAGCTACAATTTTTACTGGCGCTGGTAGTGGCTTTGCAGCTCGTTTTTTCTAAAACCCGTGTACATTGAGGCCTAAGGCTTTGAGGCAGTTACAACTATACTTGAAGGGTTAGCTCGCCTTTTCAGAAAACATGAAAAGGTGAACAAATATCCACCCTACACCCTCAGAATGTACACCTATACCCAGACTATGGACAAATGGACTATGGAAACTAAACACCTAAACTAGAATATATAAATATAATATAGATTAAGAATGTTAATTACCAAACTTTTAAAGCGTAGGAACATTATGATTCTTGGGGGCTGCAAGCAACAACTCGTAATGCAAGGCTTTCTCCCTGGCGTGGAGTGTCGTGCTTGCCCTCTACCTTGGACTACAGGAGAGTCAGAACGCTGTTACGTTGCAGATAGAGAAAGGAGCTGTGTGTTAGTGGGCATCCTGACTCTCCTGTAGTCCAAGGGAGGGGGGAGCATGACACTCCACACCAGGGAGAAAGCCTTGCATTACTGTGTGGTAGTTACAGACAGAAGAACAGGAAGTGAGGATTTCTCAGAAGAAATAAGGACATTTAAAAGCAAAATGGAAGGATGATGTAAGTGAAGGAGGACTGCACAAAGGTAGATGAAGCTATTTAGGAAAAAAATTGTACCTTTACAACCCTTTTAACGCTGCGGGTCCCTGGCACGCTATCTAGAACATGGGAGCTGGATCCGGCTTCCTGAGGAACAACAGCAGGCTCCCTACTACACACTCCTAAGCTCACGTCGTGCTCTATGAATGGTCCTGGAACATGTGACATGTCCAAGGATGCTGCAGGAGGGACCAAGCTTGTTGGAGCCCTGGTTCACACTGGGCTGCGGGAGTGAAGCCGTGCGAGTTCAGCTGAACTGGCACGATTTCACTCACGCTGGCAGTTCCGATTTCGGCCGCGATTTAAGAGACATCTGTGCAGGTTTCTGCACAGATGTTAATGTAAATCGCGGCCCCAAATCGCATAAAGTAGTACAGGAACTACTTTGTGAAATCGCTGCAGCGCCGCAGATGCAGCGTCGCACCAATTAGGACGATGTCATTGCCGACAATTGCCGGCAAATGCCGCCGATTTAAGATGCGATTTCACATGTGAAATCGCATCTCAAATTGAACCAAATCGTACCCAGTGTGAACCTGGGCGGAGGGTGGGAGTGAAGCAGATATACTTCACTTTTTGAGTGAAGTTCCGCTAAAACAAGTAATGAAGCCATTGATTTAGCATGATAGATAGCCAGGCAATTTTAGACAGAGGTCAGCTATGGCATGTTTCCTCCTAAACCCCATTTGTGGTCAGAGAAGCATAAAACTCAATGTTAAAGGGTGCAGGCGCTTTCTACCCGGGATCAGTTCATTTTTTTTTTCTGTACTACAAGGCCAGGTAAGGAGTCTGGTTAATCTCTTTTATTACTTGAAGTTTCTGAAAGCAAATTCAACCAATGTTTTATTAGCACTCAAAATATAAAATGTTTAGAGGAAACAGTGTGACAACTATCCTCCCTATTATTGCTTGCTCAGCTTGGCACCCTCTCTGCTCACAAAGCCATACCAAACACATCCAGCAGTTCTGGATGGGTAAGTTAATTAACAAAATGCAGGGCTCTTTGTTCAAGCAAGAGCACGAAATTCCTGAACTAACAATTATTGGCACCTGCAGACTCTGCTAATGGTCACAAGTCGCATGTCTGCCTCTCTACACGTAAGCACTAAGTATCCTTCGGTTTGTAACTACAAAATCTGAAGCCTTGTTATGTAATGTTAGAGGCACATGACTGGTCTAAGCAAAAACTTTCCCCCACCTATTAGGCTACATTCACACCAGCGATTTAGGCTGCTGCAAATTGCAATAGCAGGACTCTTCAGATCTTTACCTGCGGTGATCGCTGATGGACGCTGCAATTTTCACTTCCCTAAATCGCCATTGTGAATGTAGCCTTAAAAGCATAGCCGTTTAGTTCTCTGAAGCTTGGAGGGTGGATATTATTATGCAAACTAGCCAATCTAAGTGACACTCGAGTATTTTCGGAAGGTGTGACATGCCTTAGCAGCCCGTCAATCAACTCCTCTTGGGTTAGGAACGCCCATTCCCATGCAGGATTCCCCGCTCGGAGCTGGATAACAACGGCTCATAAAACGATAAGTACAAAAAAAAAAACAGCATACTGCAGATGTTAGCAGTATGCTGGATCTAATGTCAGAAAGTTGATTTTTGGGTGAACCTCCGCTTTAACATAGTCAGTGTTGACAGTGGAATCCTTCCCACGGAGCCCATGTGTTCTTCAGGCAGGGGGGGCAGAGGAAGCCACTCTGGCTGGGAAAACACAGTGATTATTGCTAGCAGATATAACAGCCACTAGCAATAATCACATGTAAAATTAGACAGGCTGAGTGTACCCAAGTTTAATCAATTAGTCAACTTGTGTACAACCTACCCATGAGTGGTTTAAATCTTGGCAGGTTCCTGCTGAACCAGGCAGGTTTGGAATCGTGTAAGGCTGGCTTAAGATGTTTTTTTTAGAAGTACACCATGCCTCTATAAGACAAATGTCGTTAACAGTGAGAGGTTCACATAACTGTTGCAGACTGGTACATGAACCTGGGGCACTTATCGTGTGCGGAGGTGGACTGAGGCCGGGATGTTTATAGATTCCTCCCCGCCGTTGCAGCGGTCACACAGACAGAGCAGTGGCGGGGACTTTTGTACCTGGGTGGCAAAGTCTGATAGGATTCACAGACACTAGTTCCCCCATTAGATCCACTCCCCTTGTGTTTGAAAGAAGGTAGTAATGCCCTGCTATTGGCTAAAGAATACAACCACTGCCTGAAGTCAATCAAAGCGAGAGCAGACCTGATGGGGAATTAGTGTCTCCGCTTCCCCCATCAAGCTTCACCCACTGCAGCACCACTGGTTGTGAGGAGGCTGTCAGGTAAGAAACTGGCAGCATCCTTAACCAGTGACAGGGAAGGGGTAGTGGCAGCAAATAAGTCACTCTACGTACAGAAACAGTCACTTTGCCCGTCTCTGTACAACAACTTACAGCTGGTCTTAATTTCGTTATCTATGAATTGGAGATAAACGTTTTTGAATTTGGTGCATTAATAGCGCCACTGTTTAACCCCCCTCCTATGTTAGGGTCAGAACCGACCCGTTTTCAGGTTTTGAATGTCTATAAGTATCACATAAATTTGTTTATTGCATCAAGATTTTTTTTACTTTGTCAGGAACCTCTATTTAAACAATGTAATAGAAAAAGAATCCTTTTCACTAAATTATAAAATACTGTGGTGAAAATTAGAACGTTTATGGTGTTAGGGTCAATTCTGACCCAGTTATAATATAGAATTATAGGACACTAATAAGTGCCAAAACTGAAATCATAAACACTCTCTCTGCTTAGTAACACTGACAGCCAATCACCTCTCAACCCTGTGAGCTGTAGTTAGGGAAGGGCCTATCTCTTTGCCTGCTTGTCTGCTTCTCTAAATAAAGAAAAGAGACATAGGACCAATACATTTCAGAGTTGCTGACTTTATTTTACCATTTTTTAAATTTGAAAATGAGAGGTATGCTATCAAAAGAAAGGTCTAAGGGGTCACACCAAATATATTAACCACTTGCTTACTGGGCACATATACCCCCTTCCTGCCCAGGCGAAATTTCAGCTTTCAGCACTGCGTCGCTTTAAATTAAAATTGCGCGGTCGTGCGACGTGCCTTACAAACAAAATTGACGTCCTTTTTTTCCCCACAAATAGAGTTTTCTTTTGGTGGTATTTGATCGCCTCTGCGTTTTTTTTTTTTTGCGCTATAAACAAAAAAAAGAGCGACAATTTTGAAAAAAAACACAGAATATTTTTTACTTTTTGCTATAATAAAAATCAAATATTTTTTTAAAAAAATATTTTTTTTCTCAGTTTAGGCCGATATGTATTCTACATATTTTTGGTAAAAAAAACTATCGCAATAAGCGTATAGTAATTGGTTTGCGCAAAGATTATAGTGGCTAGGAAATAAGGGATAAAATTCTGACAATTTTTTTTTATTTTTTACTAGTAATACAGCGATCTGCGAATTTTGTCAGGACTGCGATATTGCGACGGACACATCGGACACTTTTGACACATTTTTGGGACCTTTCACATTTATACAGCGATCAGTGCTATAAAAACGCACTAATTACTGTATAAATGTGACTGGCAGTGAAGGGGTTAACACTAGGGGGTGAGGAAGGGGTTAAATGTGTGTCCTATGAGTGTTCTAACTGTGTGGGGGGGGGGTGACTGGGGGAGGTGACCGATGCTGTCTCCCTATGTACAAGAGAAACAGCATCTGTCACCTCTCCCTGACAGGACGTGGAGCTCTGTGTTTACACACAGAGCTTCACGTCCCTGCTCTAAAACTGCCGATCAGCGGGTACCTGGCGGACATCGCGACCACCAGGCACGCGCATCGGCATCTCGGGGACGCGCCGGGTGCACGCGCGCCCCGCCATCGGCGCGCGCGCGCCCCCCAGTGGCCGGAAAAAATGATGCCGTCAATTGACGGCAGCTTGGAAATTCAGATCCCCAAAGCTGCCGTCAATTGAGCATATGCCGGGCCTCAAGTGGTTAAAACCAATCTTTTCAAGGATAAAGAAGCCTAACAAGGTAACCAAGAGGTAAGAAACAAATTGGATGATAAATAATTGTTCAGAGGGTATTTTATGGCCGATTTAAGACACGGGTCAAAACCGACCCGTTAACATCATGGATAGTACCAGAAAGCTAACATAAGAGGAGGGTTAAAACGGTGATATTAAGAACTGAATCTGAATCTGCTGCACATGTCAATAAAGTTACAAAAATGAGTGGACAGGCCATTTTAAAGGGCTTTGGCATAAGAAAAGCGTCTGCGGGAATTTTTTTTTTTTTTTTTATTCCCCAGAGAGTGTCCAGGCTTTCTCTAACTACTCAAAAGTAGAACTTGCTTCTGAACATTTATGAACTAAAAAAAAAATAGTAAAGCTGGCCATACACATTGCAATTTTCAGATAATTTCACAAAGTTTAACGCCCAAGTTGAGTTCTAATAGAGTTCTAAAAGTGCTGCAACTATTACATCCTCTCTAGGACCATCCTGCAATCCTGTGTCAGTTGTCTTCCATGTTGAATGACACCCAGCATCATTAAATCCAATTCCTAAGACCAGATATTGTTGGGAAATGCAACATTTTACAGTTGTGACTGAACCAGGAATAGATAGGGTCACTTGTTCTGGTGACACCCCCCAAATCTAGATTTACTATTACTTCCCATTGTGTCTTTAAAGCAAAAAATAAGGGAGCACCTTCGCAATGAGATATAGAATGCAGCAAAAAAAGAAATAATAATAATAATTGTTCCCCACCTTTAACCACTTCTTGACGGCCGTGCGACTTTGTACGGCCGCAGTGTGGCTCCCAATTGCTGGGAGGCCGTCTATATACGGTCTCTGGCCTCCAGCCACTGGGGGGGCGCGTGCGTGCCCGCCGCATCACTGAGATGCCGATGCATGTGCCTGGCGGCCGCGATGTCCGCCAAGCACCCGCGATCGGCAGTTACAGAGACAAGGATGTGGATCTGTGTGTGTGTAAACACACAGATCCACGTCCTGTCAGGGAGAGAGGAGACCGATCTGTGTCCCTTGTACATAGGGACACAGATCGGTCACCTCCCCCAGTCAGTCCCCCTTCACAAAACACAGTTAGAACACAATGCAGGGTACACATTTAACCCCTTCCTCACCCCCTAGTGTTAACCCCTCCAATGCCAGTCACATTTATACAGTATTTTGTAGGCGCTATAACTTTTGCACAAACCAGTCGCTTATTGCGATATTTATTATAGCAACAAGTAAAAAATGTTGTTGTTTTTTTTCAAAATTGTTGCTCTTTTTTTGTTTATAGCGCAAAAAATAAAAACCGCAGAGGTGATCAAATACCACCAAAAGAAAGCTCTATTTGTAGGAAAAAAAGGACGTCAATTTTGTTTGGGAGCCACATTGCACGACTGCGCAATTGTCAGTTAAATCGACGCAGTGCCGGAAGCTGAAATTTCACCTGGGCAGGAGGGGGGTATATGTGCCCAGTAAGCAAGTGGTTAAAAGGAGAAATTCACCTTGGGTTACACCCATATTCAGGATGTAAAGTGCAACATGTTTCCAAATCCAATTAAATGTATTCTTTCATCTGTTTGTGTTAGTTTTAAATAGTACAAAAGAAGATATACAGAAATGTACATATATAGGCATATTGTTACAACATAATAGTTGTTGTCATCTATGTAATAATAAAAAAAAGTTTTCCTCTTTACGTACATCCAGTTCCTTTAGGTTTGTGATAAAAGAGGTTAGAACCTTGGAGCGCATTCATCCCTCATGGAAAGTACCTACATCCCTAACCACAGTCATATAGCAAGAAAAAAAGAGGAATTACCATGGGACGTTTAACGGTAATACAAATACAAAAGCAATTTTGTGAAATGTATATTATGTATTTATTATTATTTCATTTGAAATGTTTTCACAAAAAATGTAAAGCTATATAAAATGTAATATCCCCATCAAATTGTTACAAATGCCCTATCCATAATCCAGCAGCTATGAAATTCAACCGATACAAATTCAATTTTCTTCAGATAGAAAACTGATGGAGTTGAAGTGACATTTTGATGCGTTTTGTGGATATATAGACATACTTTTAATGGAATAATAATAAATATTTCCTTGGTAAAAGGTTTTAACTACTGTCTGTGCCCCAACAGAAAAGATCCTTCACATCTGGGTCAGATGTGTTATCTGGACAAAACAAACAATAATGGCACTTTCACACTGGGGTGTCAGCGTTAAAGCCCCGCTATTTTTAGCGGCACTTTACCGTCGCTTTTCAGCCACTAGCACAGCACATTTAACCCCCGCTAGCTTCCGAAAAAGGGCTAAAGGCACCCACAAAGTTCCGCTTTGCCTGAGTTGCCCATTGATTTCAATGGGCAGGGGTGCTTTAGAAGCGGTGTATACATCACGCATTACTTACCTTAGACCAAAGCCCCTGAAGCCATCCTCGTCTTCCGCTTCAGCCGCAGACATATCTCCCTGAGGTTACTTCTGGTTATCCCGTTATGAGCGGGATAACCTCCAGTCATATACACTCGTGGATAACACATCTTTTTGACACTCTTGTTATTTAAAGGGGTAATTCCCCCAAAAACCTTTTTTTAACATTTATTCAGGCTCGTTATGTCAAGGGGAATCAGGTTTTTTTTTTTTTTAGAAATGAAGCCGTACTTACCGTTTTACAGATGCATCGTCTCCGTCGCTTCCGGGTATGATCGTCTGGTCTGGGCGTGCCTATTTGATTGACAGGCTTCCGACGGTCGCATACATCGCGTCACGAGTAGCCGAAAGAAGCCGAGCGACGGTGCGGCTCTATACTGCGTCTGCGCACCGTCGTTCGGCTACTTTCGGAAAATCGTGACGCGATGTATGCGACCATCGGAAGCCTGTCAATCAAATAGGCACGCCTATAGTCGGAGCCCATACCCGGAAGCGTCGGAGACGATGCATCTGTAAAACGGTAAGTACGGCTTCATTTCTAAAAAAAAATAAACTGATTCCCCTTGACATAACGAGCCTGAATAAATGTTAAAAAAAAGGTTTTTGGGGGAACTACCCCTTTAATGTCAAATGTGAGTACCGGTATCTGACTTTTTGTTTGTAAAATAAAACTCTTATATACTGTATTACGCTATGTGGGCACCTTTTCTTCTTTGAGCTGTGTATTAGACCCAAAACATCTGAAGCCAGAGGAGACTGCCAGAGAGCAACACAGGGGCTAACACTGTGAAAGCCTTTAACCCCTTGTGGGTACCTGGATCTGGTGAGTGAAGGACCTACCAGAGAATAATCAGAGGGGGCACTGAATGATCACAGCCATTTGAATTATTTTCATGAAGCACTAAGCACTTATTGCATGGACTGCTAAATATAGCAATAACTTCAACTTATGGCACTGAGCACTTTATACAATATTATTTACTAGCACGGATTTTATATATGTTTATTCTATTTTTCTAAGGTTTAATATTTATTTTTATTCTAACGTGGATGTAAGCATATATCTGTCTTAGGGCTACACTTATTCATTTCTACATAAAGAGGCGCCAACACCTACTACCTCACCCCCATTTACTTCCGGTTATCGGCGCTGTGATTGGTCGGAACGGTGGCAATATTTTTAGCGCTATAGTGCCTGTAAAGAGCCTCGGTGTGAAAGTAGCCTAAAATCTTGACAAATGTTCTAAACCTTCACCACTCGACTAGAAAGCATATTTTTATTGCGGTCAAATAGACAGAAAAGAGAAGAAATCTCCCAAAGTGAACAGAGGTTCCACTCGATCCAAAACTGAGACAAGAGGAAATTGTGCAAAGAAAATCTGCTGCTTTGCCCAATAGGCCCTTTAACAATTACAATGATTTGGGCCCTCTCCTCCAATGGTTTGACCTATACCATGACCTGATGATGTTACTGAACCATGGAAATCTCACAGTAGAGTGGGCGAACAAAAAAATCGAGCACACATAAAATGCCCATTCTTCACAACTGCTTATGTGTAGCTATGACATAATCTGTTCATAATGGGAAGCTTCTGAATCCCAAGAACAAAGTGACTAAATGCGGACACATAGAACAGACATAAGAAAGATGGCGGTGATGGGAGAGGCACTGCACGGGATCTTGGTAAACATTACAGGCAGTTGCTATATAGGCAACTCTTTTTTTTCAGAACCGATTTTAGAGGACTTCTTACTGAATGAGCGAACATTGCATGCTCCTATGTGAAACAAATGCCTCGTTTCCACTGAGCGTATCGGAACAGTATGGTTCGCTATTTTGGGTGTTTCCATTATGAAAGCGTGCCATAAAAGCGAACCGTACCGCACCAGCAAGGGTCCTGCTTCTCATGTGGGTCCAGAGAAAGTGGAACGGTTCTATTAGGGCGGACCTATAAATACATCTCACTGATTGGTGGACGCGCTAGGAATTTTTTCTAAAACCTGAATGGTCCCCCACGGTCCGATTTGCAGTGGAAACGCTCACGAGAATAGACCAGTCCCACCCTAACCGCTCCAAATTTACTGACCCGAACCGTTACGTGCAGTGGAAACAAGGCAAAAGTGCGTCTCTCAACTTGTAATTAGTTTATACTTTGGATGCTGATCCCTCTCTACCTTTTTGGTAATGCAGCTTCCAGATAAGAAGCGTCACCCTGATCTAGTGGTGCTTATAGAGAGGGGTAGCATCCAAAAGACGGACATATGGTCCAAGCTGTAATAATGACAGCCACTGTAATGAACCCACAAATGAATAGTTGTCTTTTTGATTGTTTTACCAAACTTGACAAATCTTACCTGGTCAAACTGAAGATCTTCACCTCTTTGAAGTGACCGTGACAAGAGCTTCTCCTACAAAAAGAAACATAACGTATTACTATCAGGAGCAATGATGGGAAGGAATCACAAACACAAATGACACAGTAGGCGCAATAATGTATGATGAACCTTTGCATACACACTCAAAACAACACAGACCTACCTAATCTTAAACGAACATGTATAAAAAAAAAAAGAAAAAAAAAAAAAGACACATATAGTAGACCTCCCACATGGGTCTGATGGCCATAAAAGTACATTTTTTAAGGACGCATTTTATTTTGTACAGTCACCGCTACAATTATAATACTACATGAAGCCTGCAGGAGGAAAGTGCTCGGCAGTCGAAAAATTCTTATTTTTTTACAACTGTTGGGCTAACGGATGGTTCACGTAACAATGCAGTCCAGTTTTATTTATTTTCTGCATCAGAAACACAAGGATATTAGGTTATAGGGTTTCCAATGGCATACTTTACACCAGTGGGGTCAGTTCTAGTGCGTTCCTGTAATAATAAAAAAAAAAAGTAGAACATGCTGCATTTTTTTTAACTAAAAACTGAAAAAACACCACCCGAACGCACATGTCCTGGAAAGCACCAAAAATGCACCGGAAACGTCAAAAACACACATGCAGAAATGCATCCAAAACACATCTGGACTGTGCTTCTAAGGGCACTTTCACACTGGTTCACTTCAAAACTGCCAGTAAAATGCCTATGCGTTAATGGAGCATTTTTTCTTAGCATGGGCGTTTTTGATGTGGGTCCCTTTCATTTCAATGTTAGAAGTATTTAGGGGCTTTTTTTTACTCCCCAAACATGCTTCAAAAATGCTGCAATGCTCCACAATGGAAGCGCACGCCCCAGTGTGAAAATATTAATTTCAGAATTTTTTTTTTCCCAAAACAAAAGTGCTTGACAAATTTCTCAGGCTCTATGCACACTGGCTTAAAAAACTTTGGGGCAGATTCACGTAGATCGGCGCATTATCATTCCGGCGTAGCGCACCACTTTTCCGTTAGACTTGCGCAATCTAGCCGCGTAATCCGGCGATTCACGTAGCTTTTACGCAAGAGCTTGCGCAAACGTAAGGTTTTTTCCGGAGGCGTAAGGAGGAGTAATACAAATTGGGAAGGACGTGGGCGTGTTACATTGAAATGAGCCGTGACCCCATGCAAATGAAGGGCCGGCCGACTCGCGCATGCGCGCGTGAAGGAAACCATGTCAGCTCCGTTGTGCGCATGCTCACAACTCGGGAGCGGCGCAATCATTGAAATTGGAAATGGACTAGGGCAACTTTATGAACTACGCAGACAGCATAAATAGACAGACACAAATGCACTTCCTTTGCAAAAATACATCCCTTTGTATCCCTCCCTCTACAGCAAGGTGCTTTTGTTTGTTTGTGACGTGTCTTTGAGATATTTGAGGACTGTTTTGCAGAGTGATTTTTGTCTTTTATGTGTTTTCTTTGTTGTTATTTTGTTTAAATTATATTTTTGCTGGGCATTTTTTATTTTTGCTCGTCATTTATTTAATTTTTTTGGTTCTGTTTGTGTATGATTTTGGAATGTGGGGGTGATATTCCTGCGGGAAAAGGGGTGTCACCCTCATTTGTGGTGGAGAAGTGATCGCCAGGTCTGTGTGAATGGTGTATGAATGTACAGTGACATAATTGGAGCCGTGGCATGGCGTTGCAGCCCACCAGTCCTGCATGGTGGACTGGTGCCAATGCAATGTGATGAGGATGTGATGTGTCTGTGCTAGGGACCACAGTGGTGTGCATGCATGCATTCTCATTGTGCCATGATTAATGTGTGTGTTTAACGTGCAAAGATGCATAATGTGAGCTGGCATGAGATGGGGTCATGAGATGGGGTCCCAGTGCATATGCAGAGTCACCTTGAAGGGAAAAGACAGGAGGATGTTAGTCATGCATGTGCCACTTGTGAGGTGTGCATCACGGGAGGGGATAGTCATGCCTGCCACCCATGTCACTCACCAACCAGCCAGCTGTCCCCATACATGTTCTTTTCGAAATCTGTGGGGATGGGGCTCTGATTGTATATGTAGCTGTCATGGGTGTCATGGGTGGTGCCATGTGTTGGGCTGCTGATGTCCTCCTGCAGGGTTGTGGTCAATTACAGGATGGCATGAGGGGTGAATCTGAAGATGCGAGACACCTCAGAATCTCTCATGCCAAAGATGTCTATGCGTGTGTGATATATCAAGTGAAGAGTGAGGGGCTTGTATCAGATAAGAATATTGTATTAGATTAATTTAAATTGTAAATTTTATATAAGCAAATAAAAAAAAATAAAAAAAACATCTCCCGTGCCCTCCTTAGTGCCATCCTCCGTGCCCTCCTCCTTCTTTGTTCATCTAAAGTCAGTAGTATAGCTATGCGCGACGATGCCCCTGGCATGTTGGCATACAGATTGTTGGGCAACACGTGTGACTGCTGAACTCCTCACTAACAGTGTTGCTTTATCTGACAATTAGACTTTTTTTCAAAATTTAGACCAGCTTTTAGGTCCTCTAACTTTAGACAGAACATTTTGCTGTTGCGCACATCGCGTAGCCTGCGCAGCAACTGCGTTTTTTTGTGAATCCCCGTAACTCCCTCATTAGCATATTTGACTAGCAATTCAATGGTGTGTCTAGCGCAGTTTTGCGCGAAGGGAAGCGAATGTCTAATTCAATTACGCCGGACCAAAAAACGTAGATTTCTGGCGTATATTGTTTTGTGAATCGCGTCCAACTATACGCACGCGCACATTTAGACTTACGCACGCGCAACAGCAGTTGCGCAGGCGTAATCGCTCTGTGAATCTGGGCCTATGCGTCTACAGGAGTTTTGTGTTCTGCCTGTAGAAGCAGCCCAATGTTATCCTATGTGTCCATGCACATTAGGACGATTACAGGACGATCAGCATTTAAAGGCAGGGAAAAACACTTCTGGTTTGCGTTTCCTATTGGAGCTTAGTGGTAAAAAAAAAAAAAAAATTTAAAACTCTCCTAAACTTTGTACAAAAAAATGCTTTCTGGGGCGGGGCGCTTGCGGGACGTTCGAAAAAGTCCTGCAAGCAGTATCTTTGGGGCGGTTTGGGAGCACTACGAAAACACCCCTGCCCATTGAAATGAATGGGCAGAGCTTTAGGAGTGCACACAGGCGGTTTTAATCCCTTCTTCAGCCAAAAGCGGGGGTTAAAATCGCTTACGCGGCTGAAAAGCTCCACTTAAACAGCGCTAAAGCGCAGCCAACGCACGGGCGGCCCCAGTGTGAAAGGGGTCTAAGTGTTATGAATGCACCCCATGTGAATTTTTTGTTTGTCAAAAAAACAATTTAAACAAATTTATAAAAAAAAAAAGGCAACATCACTGTATAATCTGCTTTTTAAGAGTCAAACCCTGCCATTTATTGCTATACATTTAATTTAATGAAACCATTACAAATTCAACAAGATTTCCATTTGCCAACTTTGTTTTTAATTGATTCAAATAGTATAGCTGTATGGCAACATTGAGTGATGGGAATTTGTTAAAGGAGGAGAAGTTGAGCCAAAGCTCTTTTAATCATACTTTTCCTGTGGGTCAAAGAAGTACTGCTGGTTCTGTACTCCTGTGACCAAGATTCAGACCTGAAATTGGCTGAAAAAAGCTAAGATGACCTCACTCCAGACTATGAAGAGATCCTAACTTTAATGATCCACCCACATGTTTGGACCGGCAGCTGGCACCGCTGAGAGCCTGACCAGCTGCTCCTGCCCCCTGCACAGCCATGGAGGAGCAGAGAGCCAGTGACCAACAGTCACCGACTCCCTGCTCACGGAAGACCGAGAACTGATCGATCAGCTGTGTTTGATTGCTCGGTTCTTGGTTTAGACACGGTGGAACACAGATGCAGCATCAGATCAATGGTGCACCTACCTGAGTATAAATGTTTTTTTTTTTATATTCCCATTCTGCACTTCTAATGTACATCCCATCCCATCTGAATATCTTTTGGTAGATATAATTGGACCAGACGGGCAGTTAAATGTATGTGTAGTGAATTTTGCTTCTCATGGGCACCTCCTTTCCTATTTATAAATAAAGAACTGCTCGTCCTTTTTCAAAAACACAATTTTAACTACTTCAACAACAACTATTTCCCCGCACACTCCCGTCTTGCTATTATGCTACTTGCAGGCCTCCTTATAGATACTGTGTGACCACATATACATTATCTATTCCTGAACACACATGATAACACTTATCCTCACAATAACATATGTACAACTTTCCCCAAACAGGCTGGAAGAAAATGAAGAGTTATAAAAAACATATCCAATCATTAGAGAGCAAACACGCATACAAAAGGATGAAACACACAGCACAAACTACCCAAGAGGCTCTAAAGGTGCCTGGACATGAATTGGAGTAACACTAGCAGTTATTGATGACGTTATATATTATCAATAGAGATAGAAGACAAGAACGGCTTCATGCAATGAAAAATTCAATGGCCTATAAATTAAATCATGATAAACCGATAGGCTTTTATGTATGTTCTTTATGCTGCTCCAATGTTGCTTTTATAGCAATTCCAATACATCGTTCTTCCGATGTCATCCATTTTATAGAACAGAAAGTAATTATTTTCCGCATATAACAAGGTCAAACAACAGCTGCTGGGCAACAAAACAAACAGAAGAATATAACAAAGTTCAGATAAAGGTGTACAATAAGCTGCTTGGGTCAAAGTTTCCCATCCTGTGCACAGCTGGGTACGGTCAAAGCTACTGAAATGATCAGAAATAAAGCAGTTTGAAGGATTTATTATATTAAATAAAAAATAAATTGGAGAATTTTAACTTCAAAATAAAAACAACCCATAGTCACTCAGAGCGAGTGTGTGTGTGTGTGTGTGTGTGTGTGTGTGTATAGGCGCCTTCAAGTTACTGCCAAACAATTCGTAAAATTGATGTTGCTATTCAGAGCATTCAAACACTGCATGACCTATAAGGCCCCGTTCACACTTGAGTAACGCTAATGGGACTTTTTTGTTTGCACTTTTTATGAACGTTTTTGGAGCGGCACAATGCATCTGAATGGGCCACCCTCTGTTCCAAAAACGTGCTATAGAAGTTCACGCAGCAAATTTTGGACATGAGCCAAGTGTGTTTTGTGTGCAGAAAACACGGAAAAACACGCAACTACAACCTGCGTTTGGGGTAGCACTAAGAAATACTGGCATCACAAGCGCGTTGTGTTTTTGTACATTGGCTAAAACGTGCATTTCTGCTACACCCAAATGTGAATGGAGCCCAAGGCTCTGTTCAGATATGGTGGTTTGGTAATGAGCGTTCCCGTTTGCGAGTCTGAAAGCGTGATTTACACACATCAGCGTGTCGTGCATTAGGCAGCCCATTCACTTCAACGGGTTGCCCTATGTGCGTTTGATGCCCAAAAGAAGCTCCTGCTACAAGCTTAGTGCAATTTTTAAACGCATGTTTTGCTGTAAATTCCTACGTGACAATTGTGGCATAATCGTACCGTGTTATTAAAAACACTGGCACCCAAACACGCGGCACACATTTTTTGCTGTAGTATAAAATCACAACGATTCCAAATCGAAATAAAATTTCAGTTTCCAGTGTGTTGAAAAAAAAAAAAAAAGTTATTCTACCGGAAATGATTCCTGTGTGGATGTAACCCATGTATGTGTGTACCGCAACTCTAAGCACACAAAATCCCAGTTTTCCATTGTGCCTGTTCACACTTGAGCATAGTCTCGCTTGAAGCTCGAAAAAGTACATGAGCTTCAAGCTTCCAGCATTTTTGGCCCCAATAGGATGCAATGGGGGGTGTGTGCATTTTTTCTCTCCAGTAACTAATTTTCCAAAAAAAAAAAAAAAGGAGGTAAAATGCTTAAACCCCCCTTCAAATGCTTGAAAAGGAAAAAAATGTAAAACAACTGAAGTCAAATGTCATAGCAGTCTAACATAGCGCGACTAGGCTTCTTAACCTCCCTGGCGGTATGATTCTGTCTCGAATTGCGTACCAAAAGCGGTACAATTATTTTGCATGGAAATTCTGCGTTTTATACTGTAGGCCTGCAATTTTTAGGAATAACTCACTTAAATCTGTCCAAACCAGAGTCTAGTAGACATCCCGGGTATGATAAAGTTTGAAACACAAAATCATAAAATTATAATATAATAAATAACTATAAATAATTATAACAAATAATAATGCAATTATAATAAAAATTATTCACTAATGTAATCAAATCAAAATCACTGAAATTTGCTCAGTTGCAGAATTGTCACTGTCATCACTTTTATTTTTTTATGACGAATTTCCCCACAAATCGCTATCGCTCAATTCTGCAAGTGATTATAATTTATTATCGCTGTTTTCTAGCTGCTCTAAAATCACTTTTGACATAAAGGGACACTTTTGGTTGCTATGGACAATCTACAGTTTGCAGGCACAAAAAAAATGTTTTTATTATGTAAAAGAATATGCAGGGCACTGGGCAGACCACTAGGGACAGGGGGGGTGTGTACTTTTTACATACAGTACTGTAATCTATAAGATTACAGTATTCTGTATGTAATGTGTTTGTTTACTTTTTTGAATTTGCCGCCGGTCTCCGCCCCCGTGCGCCGTTACGTCGCAGGGAACGGAGATCGGCGGCGCGCGGGCACTGTGTGAGTCGAATGGAGGACGCCACTCGCTCACACAGCGGGGATGCATCGCTGGATCCAGGGACAAGGTAAGTACAGTACCCCGCCTGGATAAACAGGTAAGCCAGCTCGCTCTGCATTCACCCCGAGCGCGACTCGTGGATAGCGATATTTACATGAAAAATCCACCCCGAGTCGCGCTCTGGGATACCGGCAGGGGGGTTAAATCAACATGGACCAATTGTAATCCTTAGGCCACTTTCTCACGGGCTGTCTGGTCAGGTCCGCCTGCCAGTTTTTCAGGCGGACCTGATCAGCCCCTGCAGTCTCTTCTATGGAGCGGCGGATGTCAGCAGACACATGTCCACTGACATGCTGCCATCCAACCTGTCCGCCAAAAATCAGACGGATGGTGGCCCTGTTCCCCAGCCATCTGGCGAATCGGATTGAAATGGACAGGCGGTCTGTTTGCATTTGATTGCCCCATGGAGGAGAGCTATGTCTGTGTCTGCTCTGCATAGTGGAGTCGACACAGACCCGTCATCTGCCTGCTCAGCGGGGATCAGCAGACAGAGCAAGCAGATTCAGCTTAGCGAGTATGCCCACATGAAAGAGGCCTTATGCTGCTAGTATTAATAGATAAAAAAGTATATCATATTTAATAAACTTTTAAATTTCTTCAAACGCTTCCTGTTTTTTCAGGCCTAGGCAAATTATGTTCTACATCCCAGGAATCTTGGGGGGTTGGGGTCTCAGCTAAGCACACCCTCCTGCCTGCATGCCTGAGCGAAGGGAAGATGGATTCCAGGAAGTAAATGCTACATGAATCATCTGCCCTTACTCAAGATGGCCACAGCCAGAAATGTTAGAAGGTATTTTTCATAGTGTTTTTGAACAAATTATAACCATGGAGACATGGATGAATGGGCGAGCGAGTGTGCTTTGAATATTAAAAATAAATTGACAGCACTGCATCTATTACCGAAACCATTCTATTGTGCGTTGTGGTGTCTGGTGGGACGTGTGAGACACAAATGGAGGATTTGGCTCCGTCAGAAAAGGGAAAGGAACTTTCTAAGGCTCGTGCATCACACAGTAACTGGATCTGGTACTTGTTTAGACTAACATATAGGAGTCTTTAGTCATACTTTAAACAAACCCATGAAAGGTTGTTTTGCATTCCTTGGTGACTGGATGTATAGCTACGGGATTATCCAGTGCTTAGAGAAACATTCCCAATGTGTAGGAGGTTTGCTTAGGCCATCTGCAATGTCCTGCAGCCTCAGAGAAGGAATATGCGCAGGTGGTGAGAGGCGACAGAGAGTACTATGAACTGAAACATCTCTATCCAACAATGACTGAATACAGAGCGTCTTCCAGAGTGAGACAGCTAGGTAAATGTCAAACAGAAGATTAAACTTTAATACCTCTATGCTGCTAGCTAGAAAGAAATGATAATGCTGCTTAAATAATGAATCTGCGATTCGCATGCAGCAGTTCTATAAAAAAAAAGAGGCACATCATAGGCTGGGTATAACATGCTGCGCTTTGTCTCTTTTGAGTCCAGGCCAGCGCTGAGACTGCCTGCAGGAGTCAGTGGCGTTTTCTGCTTGCTCTGCACTGCTGTGTAACCATATCATTTCACTAAGCCAGCAATATAGCTTCAATGCAAACACTAAAAATAAACAGAAATTGGATTTCTCTGAGTGTTCCCTATGACGTACGAAAACACAAGGTCTATGTGTCCTGGAGGTTAAACTGACTCTAGACTTGCCATTTGGCAGTAGCCACTATACTGCTAAGGAGTAGGGACTGGGGGTTTCGTGTCTAAGCTTGATATTCCATTTGAAAGTTCTGAGATTTAAACAAAGACGACTGTATTGATTAAATTACGTAGGCGGTCAGTGCCGATTTGTTCTTCTGAAAATTGCCAATCACCTAGTTGTAATGCACATCAATTAATAAAGCAAAGTACACCACAACACGCATTAGGCCTCCTTCACACAGGTAATATGAGCATTATATCGGATTCCAGGGGAAAGTGTCAGCAAATTCTTTTAGTTTGGATCACAGGTGTATGCGAACCGTGGTGGCCACTTAGGCCAGGTTCACACTTATACGACAAACGCTCCAACATTGGGCGCTCATGTCGCGTGACGTGTGAAAAATCAATGTTTCCCTATGGGAGACGTCTTAACTAGTCTGACTTTGAAAATGCTCCCTGCACTACTTTGATCTCATTTCAGCCCATTGAATATCACTGAAGTCGGAATTTGAGATGCGACTTGTGCACTGATGATCTTGAGGGGGAACTCTCTACCAAATAAAAAAAAAACGGCATGGGTTCCAACTTTAAGGCCGCGTACACATGGGTTTTTCCAGCAGACAGATTTTAAAGCATGCTTTAAAATCTGTCTGCTGGGAACCCGTCCGTCCGACATGTCTGCTGGTTAGTACGCTAACTGTAGTTCCCGCACCAGATCAGTGTGAACCGGGCCTTAGCTGGTACTTGGTAATGACGGGCTGAGAGGGACCATCGCTGCTCGCACATATCCACACATGCAATAATTACCTGCGGTTAGGGAGGGATGTCTGAGCTTGGACAAATCTCTCTGAGACCAGTGGTCATCACCGGTCTCTAACTGAATGCAGTTATTGCATTTGTGTTTACTCGCTGTCATTCATTATGTCCATAGCTGTTGAATGCAGACTCGGCCCCCCGTGTCATTGGATTTGATTGGCGGGAGCCAGGGGCTGCGCTGCTATCAAGCTATCCAATCAACAGCCGAGAACCCCGGGCAGCGAGACTGCACGTCCTCATTCCAGAGCTCAGTAAAGGGGCTGGGGGGGTGCGTTAAATGACAGAAGTTTTTTCACCTTAACACATAAGATGCATTAAGGTGAAAAAACAGGAAGGTTTACAACCCCTTTAAGTTCAACAACCTTGTGCAAGAACCCCAACAGATGCTGTAAGCATCGCCTCTTTCACTGATCACTCCAAGGCCTGGTTTACAGCTATGTGGCTCTGCGAGCCGGGTTTATGTGGGCACTACATTAAAATTGAATAGACTGCTGTGCCTGTGTTTCGTGCAGGGAAAAGGTTCCTGTGCCTTTTTTTAAATGCAGCCAGAGGAAATTTTAGTTTCAGATGTGTGGGGGTGCCATTAGGAGTGAATGGCAGCTCTGTGCATCTGCAAAACAGCAAGGTGTTCTGGCTGCAGGTGGTTGTGGGTGCAGAAACAGGTGCGATTTGCCCACTGTCCCGCAGTCACCTGAAAAATGTGAACCTAGCCCTACACTATATTATAAAGTAAAAGAAAAGCGCAGCTATAACTATCCCTAAAAAACATTTTACGTAACTATTTTTTATCTGCACCGTTCATGTGATTGCGCAGTTTCAGCTCCCCCATGTCAGTAAGTGGCTTCTGGAGGGGGGGGGGGGGGGGGGGGGGGGAGTACCGACAACGGCTTGGCCAAGGGAGCCTACGGTGATGTCTCGGCTCCTGGAATTCACACCAGTAGTCAAGCGCTCCCATATAAAAAGCTGCAGGATCATATGACAAGACAGTAGGAGTTTGACAAACAGTCAAGTACACAGATCTTTTTTTATACAGGTTATGTGGGATAGGTAGGAGGAGGGGGTAGAGATTTTTTTTAAGAAAAGTCATAATTGGGGTTATCTTCCAATTTAAAAATCTGCATAGTCCTATGTTAATAAGAATACATGCCTTCCTTTTTTTTTTTTTTTTTTTCAAGAGTTTATTGAAGATAATATAAACATAACAAGCAATACATTGATACAATAAGTCAAGTATTTTGGGCAGGAATTGCGGTCGCAGCCGCTTCACAGTGGTGTTTACATAAACAGCAGCAAACATAGTAAGAACATAGGAAGATTACAGACATCAAAGTCTAACATGGTAACATAACCTGTGAGATGAAAGTAAACCACAGAGATCTGAGGGTGTTCGTCGTCACTCGGGAGTGAGTGGGGGCGGGGTAGGGGTGAGGTGGGGGAAGCGGATAAGAGGGAATCGGCAGCTGCTAAGAGCAATATTCAATATTCAATATTCAATATCCTTCCAGTGGTAGTGGCGAGGGGGCGGGGTGTTGGCTTGGGAGGTTTTCATGTTAAGTCACATGCCCAACGGGGTGGGCCGCACGGCTGAACTCTGCGTGCGGATCCTCGTGAGTCCCAAGAATGGGTGGCCTATTACAGCGAGCGTCCACAATGGGGCATAATGGGGTTCAGCGCCTATGGTGAGGGGATTGGAGGTAGGGTGGTACCTCTGTGGAGACATGTCGGGCGTGGAGTTACATAGTGGAAGGGGTCAGTACAGGAGAGAACCAGCTCACATCGTGGAGGGGAGCGAATGGTGGTGTAGTGTAATTGTGTGAATAGCGTCACACCGCACCTCCCAATAGTTGGCTAGGACATTATCCGCCGGTAATCTTCTGTGGTGGTAAAGTGAATCCAACACGCCCATTGTTCTGTGTACCTTGCAGGTGTATCCCTGGCTTGATGGATTAGGCTTTCCATCTCCGCAATATGGTTAACCCGTTTGAACCAATCTGCCACCGTGGGTGGTTCCGTCGCTTTCCATTTCGCAGGGATGCAGAGCTTCGCCGCGTTCACTAAGTGCATAGCCAGGGAGCGAAAGTATGCCCTCTGGGAGAAGGGAGAGTGGTGTAGTAAGAACTGCTCGGGTGTGAAGGCCAGAGTGAGCGTGGAGACATCAGTCGTTATACGGTGGACGTCTTGCCAGAACTCAGTCAACTTGGGGCATGACCACCATATATGTATTAGGGACCCCCTCTCGGAGCCGCATCTCCAGCAAAGTGGGGAAATCTCGGGGGAGATAGCGTGGAGTCTCGTCGGCGTCCGGTACCACCGCGAGAAGAATTTGTACCCATTTTCCTGGGTGTGTACATTCACCGTACCCCTGTGGATGCACGAGAACACCGCTTCCCATTCTTTGTCTGTGAGATCAATGGACAGTTCTGCTTCCCATTTCTGGCTTGCCCAATTGGTTTTTGGGGTGTTATCCGGGAACAGTAACGCGTACATAAAGGATAGCAGATGTGACACTGGGGAAGTGCTCGTGCAAATTTCCTCAAAGGGGGTGAGGCATCGGGACCAGGGTGGTCGCGGGCGCGGAGACTCAAGGAAATGTCGAATCTGGACGTATGTCCAAAAAGGAAAGGAGCTTGTTCGCATCTTAGCTTGCAAGGAGTCATAGGGAATGAGGCGATCATTGGCAAAGAGGTGGGCAGCGCGTATGTGTGAGTGCGGCCATATGTCTGCCAAAAAGGAAGGCGTTTGGCCTGGGGGGAAGTCGGGGTTAAGTCGTAGTGGGGTCATCGGGCCTAGGCAAGAGGAGAGTCGGTATTTGGTACAAGCTATTTTGAAAATGGCCAAGGTCGGAGCAATAAGTGGATGTGTCAGGCAGGAGGGAGGGAGAGAGCCCGGTTTAATCCATGGGGTTTGTGCTAACGGGATGGGAGAAAAGGCATGTTCCAAACCCACCCATGCTTTAGTCGAGGCGTGGATGTTCCAGTCGGCCACTCTAGATAGGAGGCATGCATGGTGGTATCTTTCTAGGTCGGGAAGGCCTACTCCTCCTTTCAATTTTGGAGTCGTCAGTTTGGCATAGGACAGACGGGGGCCTTTCTCATTCCAAATAAATCTAGAGCATGCTGCTCGGTACGCGGAGAAGAAAGTTCGAGGCAACTTAATAGGGACTGTCTGAAAAAGATACAGCAGACGAGGTAAGATGTTCATTTTAATCGCTGCAGCTCTGCCAAACCAAGTAAAGAGGCCTGTCGACCATCGTTTAAGGTCGGAGCGGATCTTTTGCAGTAACGGGAGGTAGTTAACATAGTACAAGTCCGAGAGCGTTTTCGGAATTTGGATACCTAGATATGTAATTGAGGTCTCTCTCCACTTGAAAGGGAAGTTCAATCGACATTGCGCAAGCGAAGCCGGGGAAAGGGAGATATTGAGTGCCTCCGATTTCGAAAAGTTTATTTTGAAGTTGGACAGGGATTGGAAAGTTTTGAGATCAGCAAGGAGATTCGGTAGGGTTGTGACAGGGTCCGTCAAAAAGAGGAGTACATCGTCGGCGAAAGCTGCGACTTTGTATGTACGGCGCTCGATGGTGATTCCCCTGATGTTTGGGTTGGCTCTGAGGCGTCTTAGGAACGGTTCCAGAGTGAGGACGAAAATGAGGGGGGATAAGGGGCATCCCTGTCTGGTTCCGTTGGTGATGGAGAAGGCAGTCGACAGGTGGCCATTGACGCGGACCCTAGCTGTGGGGTTGGCGTAAAGAGCGAGGATAAATTGGAGCATGCGTTGCGGGAGACCCAAGAAGGTCAGTGTTTCACGCATATAGTCCCAGGCCACTCTGTCGAAAGCCTTCTCCGCGTCAAGAGATAGCAGGAATCCCCCCTGTTTCTGTGCCGTTAGCCAATGGTGGACGGAGATGGCCTTAAGGGTGTTGTCCCTGGCTTCCCTGCCGGGGATGAAGCCCACCTGGTCCAAGTCAACCAGTCCCGGCAGTAGAGGCAGGAGGCGATTCGCAAGGATCTTGGCGTACCATTTCAGGTCGACGTTGAGTAGGGATATGGGCCTATAATTTTATACTAGGGAGGGGTCCTTCCCGGGTTTTGGTATCACGGTAATGTGGGCCGTTAACAGATCTCGGGGAGGGGGGGTGGAGGGGGGGCCTAAGGTGTTGAACGCCGAGATAAAGTGGGTGGTCAGTAAGTGGGCAAAAGATTTGTAGTAGACCACCGTAAGTCCGTCGGGGCCAGGGCTTTTTCCGGGTTTCATTTGTTTTAAGGCTGCTTCGGCCTCAGTCGTAGTCAAGGGGGAATCTAGGTCAGCGGCCAGATCGGCCGAAATGGGCCTGGGACTATATTCGGACAGGAACGTCTTTATAGCCATCGTACGAGCGTGCGAGTCAGTTGGGGAGTCTGATGGGTGTAGATTGTACAACTTAGTGTAGTATGTCACAAACTGTTGCGCTATGTCAGGGGGAGAGGAGAGCTTTCGTCCCAGCGGGTCTGTTATCGAATGTATTGTGGTGGACGCTTTTTTCGCCTGTAGTGCTTTGGCCAGCAAGCGCCCCGCCTTATTGCCAAATTCATAAAAGACCCGTTGGGAGAGAACATATTTGCGTTTGACTTGTTTGTCTAGTAGGTCTAAGAGTTCCCTTCTAGCTGATAGTAGAGTTTGAAGGGTGGATGTGGCTAGGGATCTTTTATGTGCTCTCTCAAGCCTATGTATCCGAGCCGTAAGGTCTGCAAAGTGTCGTTTATGTTCCCAGTTACGTCTGGCTGCTGCAGCCATCAGTACGCCCCGAATCACACATTTGTGGGCCTCCCACGTCGCGATAGCCGAAGTGTCGACCGGTTTGTTTTCTAGAAAGTAGTGGGTTAGACTTTGTTCTATATCTGCCACGACTACGGGGTCAGTAAGGAGAGCGGGGTCCAATTTCCAGGAATATGATGAGTTGCGCAATGCAGGCAGGGTTACGGTCATCGATATCGGGTGATGGTCAGAGAGGAACATGGGGTCAATAGTGGCTTTACTCAGGACAGGTAGGTCAGCCTGTGATAGGAAAAAATAGTCGATCCTCGAATATTTGTTGTGAGGGGGCGAGAAAAAGGTGAAGTCTTTGCCATTAGGGTGTAGAGTGCGCCACGTATCATGTAAAAGTAACGATTGAAGGTGGGCCTTTATAGATTTAAGGGCTGCATACTTGAGGGAGGAGGTCCCGGAGGATGAGTCAAGAAGGGGGTCAAGGGGAACATTAAAGTCCCCTCCTAGAATAAGCATTCCTTCCTGGAAGGATGACAGAGCAGTAGCGATGGTGTTAAAGAAGGCGGCTTGATGGGTGTTTGGTGCGTAAACGTTTGCCAACGTGATGGTCCTGCCATAAAGGGACCCCTTAATAATTACAAACCTGCCGTTATCGTCCAATAGTGTATCTATGAGTTGGAAAGGGCAGTTTTTTGCTATAAGGATGGAGGCTCCCTTAGATTTAGAGATTGGGGTGGTAGCGTGGAACACTGTGGGGTACCGGTAGTTTTGTAGTTTCGGCGCTGCATCCCTGCGAAAATGTGTTTCTTGGACGAAAACAATATCCGCCCTGTTACGGTGCATAACCTGGAGTATTTGTGATCGCCGTTCAGGCGAGTTAAGGCCTCGGGCATTTAGGGAGATCAGTTTGAGCGAGGGCACTTCGGCCTTGGAGGGGACAGGGGCCATCTGGTCACAGGTAAATAGACAGCTAAGGCACAGACACAAGGGTCACGAGAGGCGCGGTGTGACACTGGAGTGTGGTGTATGTAAGGACTCTGGTTTGGAGTGTGGATAGCTAATGAGAATGGGGAAGGTGGGAGTGTGCCGAGGGGTAGACCGGCTGTAGGTGTGGGGACGGGGGACAAGGGATGAGTGACAACGAGCGACTCAGTAAAGAGAGAGTATTAATCCGAAGATCGGTGAGGAGCCCCTCACCGATCTAGCGCTGCGTAGACCAGCTACCGCAGTATCACCGGACAACGTCAGTGGTGTGTTCAACTTCTGAGGGCGTTGTATTTAAACGGGAGGAGAGGGCCACTGTGGGGGGGTTGAGAGTGTCCTGAGAGAAAATACGATGAAAGAGGCCGACAGATCGACAGCCCTTACCCAGAGAGCGTATCGGAGATCGGCTTTAGCCTGTTTGGTGCAGAAAGTAGCACCGTGAGGCAGCCGTGGGCCGGTGGGGAGGGTGTCTAAGGAGGGCGGTAGTTAGAGCCAGAACCCCCAGTGGGTCATGGTGCAGGACTCACCACAACCAGGAGGTGTTGTTGGAACCGTGGTGTGAAGACTCCCGTAACCCGAGGGCGTTCGCATTGGAGCAACCATCGTGGGTAAATCAATAAGTACATTACACAAACCGTAACAGTAAATAATGACAGATGGTCAAACAGTGAGAACATTAACATATAAATCCTTAATCCCATGTTTCTCTCGTCAAAACCATAACAGTAAAACATTGCAGCGATGCAGAAATGTGAACGAGCATCCTTGTTGAGAACTCAGTGGGTCCATACAGACAGGGGAGACAGGAGGGAAGAGGTAAGGGGGAGGAATAATGGGGGGGGGTGGAGGTGAGGGGGGGGGGGGGAAGAGGGAACATGGAAGGGGATGGGTTAGGGGTGCGAATAAGGGGTGGGACTGGAGCAGAGGGGGCGGTGTGCAAGCAGCCCTGCGACCACCTAGTAGGTACATACGAAGGATGGTATTGATTCAGAACGTATAGGGAAGGGTGGGGGGAGTAACCCACTCACCCCCGGAGGGGGAGCGAGCGCAGCGTAGGGGGTGGGGCACACAGGCAAGCAGTAAGCCTGGAGAGTGTGTAAGGAGTGGTATGACCGGCTACACACCGGGGGGGCGGCAGAGGCTAAGGGGGGGGGTGCGGAGACATTTATGTACACGGCTAGTGGGCAATAGGGTAAGGAGTAAAGAGGTGGGCGATACAAGGAGCAGCTTGCACCACTTAGGTGTGAGGGTGAGCAGATCTAAGCAGGCTCCAGCATGTTTCCCATTTTAAACATTAAACAATCACATATATGAAGAGTTGTACGTATACTTAGCTATCTAAGGCATGACAATGCTTCCCATGGTAGGACGGTGCATCAGAGAAAGTGTCGACTGCGATCACAGGCAGGGCGCATTCCAAGCAGTTCGTAAGGGAGCCTACCTGGTCTATATCGTTGTTGTCACCCACGTCGATGGTCGGATCAGTAGGATCATCAGGGTCCATGATCCAGTAGGGAGCACCCAAGGGGGGATGTATCAACAGGGAAAGCAAGGGAGTGAAGTCCCGAGTTGGAGGGGTGCCGCTGTGTCTCCGTGTACTCGAGGGTAGAAGGTCTGGGTGCCCGCTGAGGGGGAGAGTCATTTGACAGCTGGAGAGTCCTGCCGGTGAGAGCGTCTAAGGGCTTCGGGCAAGGGAAATGCTGTGGCGTCAGGAGGGGTTGAGATTGCAGTCCATGCCTGGTAATGATGTGTGGGGTAGCCTAGAGACTCCCAGGAGTGAGGACGTGAACTGTCTATGTGTCAGGCCTCGGGGCAGAGCCGTAGCTGGTCCGGGACAGGAGAAGGTGGTTGTGCGGGCATGACAGGAGGGAGGGGGGAGATGAGGGAGTGGGAGCAAAGGATTACCGTCCGACATGGACCCAGACTGGGAGACCCGTCAACATTCAGCGGTCTCGGCGTGCTCTGCGGGGCCATCTGCGGGCTGAGGGGGTGACTTCCATGCGGAGAGGAGGAAGCTGGGGGATTTCTGCTGGATGAAGGGGAGCGGCGTCTCCTGTACTGGGACGATTGCGCATCCATCGGTTCCTCTCGGGGGGATCGGCGTCCAAGGTTGGGCATTTCGAACTCGGCGTACCAGTTCGGTAGGTCCACATAGGGAATGTTCAGAGCCCTGCAGAAGTTATCCAGTTCCTCCGGGACCCGGAGGAGAGCCGAACGCCCAAGATGCGAGGCTGAAAGGGCGAACGGAAACTTCCAGCGGTATTGGATCCCCTGTGTACGGAGGACTTCAAGCAGTGGGCGGAGGTCTTTGCGATGGCGGAGGGTGATGGCCGACAGGTCTTGGTATATCTGGATCGGGCGTCCCTCGCGTTCCAGTCGGGGTCTCCCTCGTGCCTTCCGTAGAATGTCTTCTTTTGTCAGGAAACTCTCCAGGCAGCAGACGATATCCCTCGGAGGGTCTGTGTCTTTGCCCCTTGGCCGCAGTGCTCTATGGATCCTCTCCATCGGGATAGGCGTTAGTGGAGGTCTATCCAGGACCTGATTGAAGAGCTCCGTGACCACAGGCAGGATATTGTCCGGCTCCACAGACTCCGGTAGGCCTCTCACCCTCAGGTTCCGTCTTCGGCCTCTATTGTCCAGGTCTTCTATGTGTCTCTGGAGGTCTCGGAGTTGTAGGGTATGGGTATCCAGTATGTGTCCCGTTGTCCTCAGGGCTGTCTGGTGTTTGGCTGTAGTGACCTCGATGTCTTGCACCCTTTTGGAGATGGCGCGCATTTCGTGGCTAAGGTCAGTAATGGCCGCGAATAGCGTGCTTTTGATGTCCGCAGCCACTGCATGTAGATCTGATAAGCTTGGGTGAATTAGAGTCCCGGGGGTCCCGGCTCCCTGTGCGGGTGGGGAGGGAGCTGTGGGAGTCAGTATGATCTCAGTTGGGACACGGGAGGATGCCGAGGCAGGAGGTGGCGCCGCCATATTTGATCTCTGGGTCCGGAATATGTCCGGGATCTGCTGGTTCAAGCCACTCGTTAAGTCCCTAGGAGATCGCGAGCGGGATGCCGAAGATCTACGGGAAGAGGTTCCCATCTCTCAGGGGGGTATAGTTTGCACTGGTCTCCTAGAATAGCTGATGAAGGCTGCGGTCTGTCTGAGCTCAGGGATTAGGCGTCCATCTTCTCTCAAGGCAAGACCGCCTTCCTTTTTTTTTTACCATTTGTATTACCTTTTTTGTACATGAATGTTTTTTTTCGTGCTTTTGTTTTGTTCGTTTTTTGCTCTAGTACTCGTGGGGAAAAGGTGTGAGCTGAAATGGTTAAAGTGCCTAAACCCATGCTGCCCGAATACTTGGTGGATCAACCTCTGCTAATGTAATCTTTTAATAACATTCCTTGGCTCAGACTTTGTATGGGCGGGACTAAGACAAAATGTGTAAAAAGAAGAAGAAAAAAAAAAACCCACATAGTGAGGATTATAGTTTGCAAAAAGGAAAGCAATGCAATAGTTACATTTTTTAGGTAGTTTATTATTTGTGTAACAAAGACTGATTTAACCAGAAAATGGCCATTACACGGTTATCTATATACCACTTTGGGCTAATAAAAGGTGATCTGGTGCCATCAAGTCTATATAACCAAATAAGAACCCTATACAAGAACTGGCATCACTGGACGTCATAAGTGGTCATATAAGTGGTCTTGCAGCTTATGTTTGCTTTAACCACTTGCCAACCAGGCCAATTCTGACATTTCTTTCCTACATGTAAAAAATCATTTTTTTTTAGCAGAGACCCTAGAAGATACAATTGCCGTTTTTGGAGAAAAAACCGTTTCATGCTTTAAAAAAAAAAAAAGTTAGCCAATTTTTTTTTTTGCATAATGTGAAAGATGAAGTCACGCCAAGTAAATACTGTATTTATTGGCGTATAAACACTCACTTTCTTACCCTGAAAATAGAGGGTAAACGGTGCCTGCGTGTAATACGCAGGGGGCTGTGAAAAGTTTTTTTCCTGAAACTTCCCTCTTAAAGTTAGGGTGCGTGTAATACGCCGATAAATACGGTAGATACTTGTCACGCTTGAAAATTGCACACGCTCGTGGAATGGTGCCAAACTTTTGTACTTAAAAATCCCCATAGATGACGCTTTACATTGCTTTTACTGGTTACATGCTTCGAGTTACAGAATTATTGCTTTCGCTCTAACGTTCGCGGCCACACCTCACATGTGTGGTTTGAACACAGTTTTCATATGTGGACGGGACTTGCGTATGTGTTCGCTTCTGTGTGCGAGCACACGGGGACACGGGCACTTAAAAAAATATATATTATTATTGGAGATTTTACTTACTTTTTTTAGTTTGACACTTTTTAGAAAAAAATAAAATTTTTGGATCACTTTTATTCTTACTACAAGGAATGTAAACATCTCTTGTAATAGGAATATGGCATGACAGGACCTCTTTACAGTGAGATATGGGGTCAATAAGATCCCACATCTCACCTCTAGGCTGGGAGGCCCAAAATAAAAATTGATTACCGCTTCCCAGCTAAAGCAGCACCGTTTATTCTTTTCTTTAATACAGAGGCCGGGCGTGACGTCATAACATCGCGATAGGCCTCAGACAATCGTAGAGACTCCGGCGACCATCTGGTCCGCCGGAAATCTCCATGGTCAACATCTGGGGCCAGCGGATCCGTTCTCTGTCTCACCGAGGTGAGAGGTAGAGGCACAGGAGGGCAGCGGGAGGGGGGGACATCCCCTCTCGCCGCCCATAAGAACGATCAAGCGACTGACCGCTATGATCATTCTTATGGTGTAGGGAATCGGCAGATAAAAAGCCGGTATCTGAATAATGCCTGTAGCTGCACCCATCATTCAGATATACCCCCACAAAGCAGAGGAGGCAATATGACGGTCAGCCGTTGGCAAGTGGTTAATACTAATCTAAAGAAAAAAACAGAAAATCAGCCACTAAGTAGATAATAACCAATAACAAAAAAACTCACTTATTCAGGGAAGCCTATCCCACACTCACCTAACAACTATCCCCAAGCCACCCCCATCAAATCATCTCCCGACATCTATTACCTTCTGCACCACCACACCCCCCCCCCCTTTAGAAAGTAAGCTCTATGAGCAGGGCCCTCCTGTCACTTCTGTATTGAACTGTACTTTAATTTTACACATTGTAAAGCGCTGCGCAAACTATTGGCACTATATAAATCGTGTATAATAATGATAATAGTAACATAAAACATGCAATAAAAAACTCTTCTTGGTTCCAAATCTCTACGGATTAGCAGCTTTCCCTGTTCAACAGCAGGAAAGAATGAAGGTTTTTTTTCTCAAAAACAAAAGTAAATATCTCTGACATGGACACTTCTCATGAAGATTAGCCAAACATTGGTAGTGAGCCCTTATTCACTGGTTTGGTTGCTGCATATTTGTTGTACATAAGTTGCACCAGCTCCTTTTTTCCCAGTCGATGCCTTCTACAGGGAAACGCGCCTGGTGGAGCTACAGTCTTTGGCGTCACCACGCACCAGCTGGCTGGTTTGAGCCACGGCTGTGTTTGAAATATTCTCTGCTAGATGTCAGTACCTACCAATCTTTTTTTGAATAAAGCCTTAAATCGAGTACTGCACCATGAAGCCTCTTCTTTATTCTTCAAAACCTATCTGGGGAGTGAAATCTACCCTGCCAAAGACCTACGAGGTATATCGCAGCAGTGGAGAGCAGCAGTAAGGAGGAGAGATCTGCCATCGGAGGAATCTGTGTATATACCGTCTCTGTGTGTCGAGTGTGCCCATACGATCTCTTTAATCTGAGATCCATCAAATCTGGTAAGCGGTGCTGTTTGTTTGCTGTTTGATGAACACAGAAAACTTGATTACTCCTCTGAAAATCCCTGTCCTCGTTGATCTGCACTTTTCAAACCATTTTACAGACTCATTTATATATATATATATATATATATATATATATATATATATATATATATATATATATATATATATTTATATTGTAATTATTTGATCATCACACACCTGTTTGTTTTGGACAAGCGCAATTTTTTATTACACATATGTATGAGCTGAATATTTAGGTTTTTAATTGCAGCACCATTTGTTAATTTCACACACACACACACACACACAATATATATATATATATTTTCTTCTTCAGGGGTTTCTAGCGCAGATATTCCACTATATACACCACATAAATAGGTGGAAGAAATATGGCCCCCTTACAAAGAATGAATAGACATTAGTACCTGTGCAGTCTCTAGACGCCGAGGTCAAAATGTGGTGAATTTTAAGTATAATGTGCATTTACCCATAAAAAGAAAAGCTGCAGTGGTATTATTTATACATTTTATTTTAGTAATATATCAATCAGTATTCTTTCACTTTGGGGAAGCTGCATTTGGACATTTTAGCAGGGCTGTGGAGTCGAGGAGTCGGAGGAAATTTTGGGTACCTGGAGTCGGAGTCGGCAAACAATGCACCAACTCCTACTAAAGTTAGATTGTCGGAACATTTAGGAGTCGGAACATTTATCTACCGACTACACAGCCCTGCATTTTAGCAAACCTTTTTTCCTTTTCAGTACTTTTTACTTTATTGCTTCTCTGGCTTGCATTTACTATATACCGAATACGGCATGGCACTAGCATTGGCGGGGGGGTGACTCTCAAATCCTTGAAGTCATCCAAAGGTCTTTCTTCAAAAATGACATTCATTATTCTGTAGCTTGCATCTTGATGCCTAAATATACCCAGATTGTCCTTTATTTAAAGCACACAGAGCTTCAAATTACATTCCTATTTCCTGATCAAGCAATAATACATGAATGATACTGAAGAAAGAAAGTGCAGGAGCAGTCACATTTTGACCTAGACATTATGTAGAAAGAAAAAACTCATAATCCTGGACATACATGGCCCAGCCAGGTCATATAAGCCACGGGATACAGTGGAAACTAGCCAACCGTGGCTGAGCGCTCTTGATTTAAACCCCTCTACTGACTACCTCTGGGTGATTTGTATTTTATACCCTTGCACACTGACATATCTGTAATAGATTTTTGTGATTTTTTTTCCCACATTGTCTTCTCCTGTTGTATGATATTACTATTGATCATGCCTGGATGCGGTTTGTTGGACAACTTTGTGTCAAAAAAGTATTTAAAAATAAAAGCCAAGCCGGCTGGTACTGACTCCTGCGTTGGTCTAGTCCCAATGCTGTGGCAGGTATACTGTTTGTTGGTATGTTTTATACACAATAAAAATATTTTCAAAAAATAAAAGCCAAAAATATATGTTTATAACACACCAATATACTGCTGACTGGCATCGTAATGGCATTCCATTGGCCCTTATAATCTCATTAATTGACCACGTTTCTGCCCCGATAACTGACCACCTGCTTAATAGCAAAGCAATGATCACATCTTGCCTGGTGTCCATTATTCTCATAAGCAGATCTATCAATTTGTCTATCTTTACTACTGTATCCGAGGGCAGGAACCATTTACAAATGGCAGCCTCCACAAGGGGATAAAAAGACAAAATCCAGCAGGAGCTACAGAGTATAAAGAGAAGAGAGGCACCTTTAGAGCCGGTTCACACAGGGCGACTCAGCAACCTGACAAGTGGCGCTCCGCTCTATTCAATAGAACCATTCTAATAGGAGCGACGCAAGACGCTCCGACTTAGAAAAAGATTCTTTGTTCGACTTTGGGGGCGACTTGCATTGACTTCAATACAGAAGTCATTTTGCAAGTCGCCTTGAGATCGCCTTGCCGAGTCGCCCCCAGTGTCATGCCGCCCCTGTGTGAACCGGCTCTGAAGTGTAGCAATATGGTTACATTTAACCGTTATACAGTAGAATGGCCTTACTATACATGTGATTTTATTGGAGGGATAAACTAAAGGAGTAAAGAACCTTCACACAATAATTTGTGTGAATATTCACTTTCATGTGCAGATAACATAAAGTAAACAATGACTAGGTTACTTATTGTGTGAAGATTCCTAACTACCTGAGTAAATCAGCCTCACTTTCCAACCTATAATACAACAAAAACACCTTGGAACTGATCTTGGATTCTACGACAAACTTTCCTTTCCTCTTCTTTAGCGGAAATCGTATAACCCAAATGTCAAAGCTTTTGGTTATAACCGCAACACTGCAAGAAACCTGGAGCAGAATCTTCAGGAAGAGCAAGCATTTCAGCCATTCCATTAATCTAACACCAACAGACAGATGACATTTCAGAAGAAGTTCAGTTGGATTTGGCAGTCTATTTTGGTTCTGGAGATCTGTGATAACCGCTAACAAATAAGGTCCTGCACAAAATTAGGAACTATCCTGGGTTCATGTGATCCATGAAGATGTTTTTTCTACAAAACCTGTGACCAGCTCCATGAGAGCCGTGTTTTCTGCCTCTTTGCAATGTCCCCCATGAGTTCCAAAAACTCTGCTCCCCCTCTCACTTCCCTTTGTTTGGAACAAGCAGTGTAGGTTCATTGCAGTCACATGCACTTCTCTATGCACACTTCAAATCCCATAGTCTATCTTGGGAGCAAGCGAGAGAGGGTGGTCGTGTTCCTACAAAGGCATTTGGAGCTTTGTAGGAAATGGAGAACAAGAGGACCACTTGCTTTGTTGGATTGTGCCTGGGAGGGACAGGTGTGTCCTCCAATCCAGCTGCAGGCATCCGGTCAGTCTATGGCAAGCTGCAGCTGAATGGTGTGCCAGTGTTTGGGACCCTGTCCATTCAGAGACAAGCTTGTCACCATTCAGTACAGCATTCAGCCCTGTCCAGCCACAACCTGCCATAGGCGGATTGAAATTATGATGGTTCAGCATGGACCAAATTCCAATCCATGCATGGTTACCATGGTTGCACAGAAGTTGATTTACCAATCAACTTCTGCACAAATGACCTTCTGAAAAATGTCCCATCAATCAGCTTAATGCATGTATTCTGAGGGCGTTTTACTTACCTGATCCCGTTCACCTGCTCTGCGCATACCCTGCGTCCTCTTCTCCATGGAGTCTCGGCCTTCATTGGATAGATTGATAGCAGCACAGCCATTGGCCACAGCCACAGCCACAACCATTGGCTTGCGCTGCTGTCAATCATATCCAATGGCGCGGCTACTTGGGGGGGGGGGGCGGGACAGAGTCATACACTCGACGCTCATGGACGCTGACTGTATGACATGGGAGTGTGCCCGCAAGCTAACCCCCTCGGGAGAACACTTCCCAGAGGAGGTTAGCTATTGTGGGAAGGAGCCGCGAGAGCCACTGTGGGACCCCAGAAGAGGACGAACTGCACAGTAGAGGTAAATATGACATGTTTGCTATTTTTTTTTTTTTTAAATAAACCTCTACAACCCCTTTAAGACCGGCTGACTGCATTGGGGCTGGACACTGGATCTGTCCCTCCCAGGCTCATTATAGTACTGGAGAGGAACGCACAGCAACTAAACACCCCGGTACTTTTTTGAGCTAGAGGAAACATAGTGGAATACAATTTTTAACTTGCTGTGAATCACAGAAAATGTAATAGAGCTGTGTGTGAAGGCAGACACCTTCAATATAGGCTATTTAAGTGATATCAATTGGCCAATCGTTTTTAACTATTTCTATTGCGCTTTCCCCATGAATGATTCTGACAGTAGAACAGTAGAGTCTGCGGGTGTCTGTAAAGATGGTCAGATAACAGTCAGCTAGGTCTGCAGAATTTATGCCCATATGTCTTTAGGTCCTGATTAACAGACTGCGTATAAACTATAGACTATCAGTGAGAACAAATAACAGATTGACTTCAGGCTGTTAACGGTAAAATAAATATGGTAACGAAAAGACAGGAAGGCTGCCATTTCCCTAGGGTTGCCTTGAAGGAAGGGCTGAGATAATGTGCTTGCATCAGAGGAAACAAAAGGCTGTATTACTTGCCTAATGTGCTGCGTGCTGAACACAACCCGCAGCTCAGGGGATCTATTAGATATTGTTTATCCAGCAAGATCAAGCATGCAGTGCTGGCCTGACCAAAAAATACTGCCACTGTCACACAATGAACTATAAAGGTCTTACAAACACTATTACCCTCAACATATTTAAATGCATCAACCTCTATCCCAAGTGTTGATAAATTAATAATATTTTTGGATGTATTTGAAGATTTTGCATTTGCAAAAAATAAGAAACTTCATAAGAACAAGAAATAGATACAGATACTTTGAATATCCATGTAGACAAGGTGCCAAAGTAGTACGAGTCATAAGGACTACGCAGAGCCCATTAGTCAATACAGGGTATTCATAGGTAAACCAGACAAAAAAACTCCTACACACACTCATACCTGAGCCACTATCCCCCTCCAAGTACAATCAGGAGAACCAACAACCCATTCCAAAGATGCAGTCCCATTGGACCAAAGACCACGCTGAATAATACATACAAGATTAACACAGTTGAGATAAAGATGTTTCCCCCCAAAAGGACTTTGTTGTCAAGCCATGGCTGCCAGACTTTGGTAAACTTCTTAGGGCAGCTCCGTCCCTTGTAGATCAATATTCATTAGGCGATAAGACGGTTGCATGAATGGTGATTTTTTTTTAATTTAGTAGGATTATTTTATGTGTAATTTAGTAATATAGTAATTTAAAATACCTAAAAGTCCAACTTCTGGAGTAGGAGACACCAGAAGATGAGTAGTTTCAAAAAAGGAAAATAAGTTCCACCAATAAGTAGACAAGATTGGAAAAAACATATGTAGAAGGACTGGACCGCTAAAACCACGATGACAAGCAGCCGCAGACCCAAACCCCATGCAAGCCAACCTAGCCGGGGTATGATGATGATGTAGGATGCAGTTAAATGGTATGATCCTATCCGCTGTACTAATAGTATCTTAAAAATAAACTTTGGTGGCTTAATACCAACTTTGCTCTGGAAGCCTGGGTACCAATGTAAGACAATTACAATGAGAGACCTGGGAAGGGTTAGCCTCGGCCAATTGAAGGCGGCTGTAGTTAGTGGTGACCAACTTCGTGATATTAGGAAATTACTAACATTATGGTAAAATGTTGGTCATGTCCAGGAAATAATTTAATATCACAAATGTAGAATTGTACTTGGCTAAAGTATCACATTCAAATGATGAACATTGCTCCGCCAATCTCCACTTCTGTAGAACAATTATATAGTTCTGAACAATGTACACAATGGCCCGGATTCACATACATTGGCGCATATTTATGCCGCCGTAGCGTATCTTCTTTATGCTACGACGGCACAACGCAGAGAGCAACGCATGGAATTCACAAAGCAAATGCTCCCAATGTTGCGCCGGCATAGCGTATAGTTGTAGGCGTAAGTCAAAGTAGGTGGAAGTGGGCATGATATATTTAAATGAAGCGTGACCCCATGCAAATGATGGGCTGAGCTTCAGACAAGTACTTAAAATGAACTGCGCATGTGTCATACCTCGGACTCATCCCAGTGCGCATGCTCACAATCACGTCGAAACAACTGGCTAAGATACGTCGAATTACTGCCTACGACGTGAACGTAACCTACGCCCAGCCCTATTCACGTACAAGGTAAACTACGTAAAATTAGATGGCGTTCGTTCCCTGGTCCAGAGGCGATTAAGTTCGCATGTGCTGCGCTATATAAGTTTTTCATTCATTCATACCTTTGCATGAGTTGCGCCTCCAATATGGGGAATAACTTTACGCCGGACTAAAACTTACGCAAATCGCTTAAAACATGCGTCGGGCGCAATTACGTTTGTGAATCGGCGTATCTCCCTCATTTACATCGAAAATCAATGGGAGTGCCAAACGTGTCCAGCGTAACTATGCGCTCACTATACACCGGAGTAGGCAAGTTACGTTGGTCGGATGAAGTCAGTTTTTAGGCACATCTTAGTTCTGTGGGCACGGCGCACAGGTACGACGGCGCGTATTTACACTTACGCGGCAGATCTCAAGATATGTCGGAGTAAGTGCTTTGTGAATCCGGGCAAATGTCTTCAACATATGTAATGAAATTAACACACATTTTAATAGGACCGATACCAACTATATGTCAAAGTCATTTACACATAATCAGTAGCTTGAAAAATGTAAAGTTTTCTTGAATTATAGACAATTCCTGTGGTTTAAAGAGCATCTTAAATCACAAGAAATAATTTAATATATTGCAGCTTAGCAATCCTTAAATGTCATGGCTGCAATCGGTTTCTTTTTTTTTTTTTGGCTTTTTTTTTTCCCCTTTATTTTCATCTGGAAACTGGCCAGTAAGCCTGTGATTTTTAAGTGGCAGTTAGAGGGTTAAGGCAAACCATTTAACACTGACAGGGGTGTTTACAATGATTAGCTTTTATACAATAATTGAAAACCTTTAACCTAAAAATAGAAAAAACTTTGCTGTAACTGATTTAGGCCCCTTTTACACTACTGCGGCTTCAAAGTCGTGTGATTTTGCCGCAATTTCAGGGAATGCCATGTAAGTGGCATCAAAATTGGACCAAAATAGTGCAGGGACTACTTTGAAGTCGGAACGACTTGAAGTCGTACTAATATTAATGGTTGTCATTGGAAATCATGGGAAATGATAGTAACTGCCGTTAGTGTGAGATCATTTATGTCACAATGTCTATGAGTGCTAAACAACCTACTGTTAGTATCAGGAGATTTGGAGTGAGATGTGATGATGTCATTACTGTGCTGCTAAATGTTCTCCTTTCTGGAGAAGAAGCTGTAACTGAAAACCTGCAGAGCAAGGATCTTCCTGCTTTATCCATCTTATGTTTCTGCATTTCCTCTACCTCTCCTGTCAGCATTTGGTTTACCCCACCAGTCACCAAATCTTAGGGGGGGGGGGGGGCAAATCTGGTATAAGGAAGTAAACCCTGTATCTACAACACGACCGCCTCCTGACAGACACAGTACTGAATAAGGCATGGTGCTGCAGGGATCCTATAGCCAATTCCTTTGTCCTCTGCCTTTTTGGCACAGATTCCACAGGTCAAGTGAATGAAAATCTTAATTTGTTTGCAAAGTTAAAAAAAAAAAACATTTTTTAAATATCAAACATTTCATACTTACCTCCACTGTGCAGCTCGTTTTGCACAGAGTGGCCCCGATCCTCCGGTTTTGGGGTCCCACAGCGGCTGTATCGGCTCCTCCCCGCAATAGCTAACCCCCTCTGGGAAGCTCCCGAGGGGGGTTACCATGCAGGCGTGCTCCCGTGTCATACATTCGGCGTACATAGCCGCCGAGAGTATGACTCGGTCCCGTCCCCCGTGCCAATGGCTGCGCTGCTATCAGTCTATCCAATGAAGAGCTGAGAAGCTGGGCAAAGATCGAACGTGTTCGCGACACAGGACTTTTCAGGGGTCAGGTAAGTAAAACGGGGGGCTGGGGCTGGTAAATGTCAGATGTTTTTTCACCTAATGCATCCTATAAAAACATGAACCTTTATAACCCCTTTAAGGTTTGTGGCCACTTTCAAAGCTTTTTGCAAAGGTGGATGACCACTGTGAAGCACGCAGTAAAATTAAAGGGTCACCAAAGGAAAGAAAAATGTTTTGCTGAAATGACTGTTTACAGGGTATAGAGACATAAAAGTTAACTGATTCCTAATAATTAAAAATTATTAAAAATAGATAAAAAATCAATCATACAATGTGCCTGCAGTTTAGTTTCACTTTTAAACTGGTTTCATGATTCTGTGAAGTAGAGACACACAGAACAAAAACAAACAAATCCAGGGCAGTGTTTTGTTTTTAAAATGAATCTGATTGGTTCTAAAGGGGTTTGGACCACAGTGAAAAGCTGCCATGAGATTTTTCATAAGGAGCCAGACAAGCAGGAAGTGTAGAGATCAGAGCAGAATTACAGCAACTTCAAAGCAAAAACGAACAACGAGGACATGAAACCAGGACTGCAGTAAGGTAAAGGAAGCTACTTAGCTTCTTTAGTGATCCTTTAAGGCTGCGGATGCATGGCTTATCAGAATCGTACAAAGGTAGAATGGTAAGGTAAATGTATTAAAGAGGAACTGCAGTCAGCTCACATAAATTTATAATAAAAACATCTTTGCCATTCTGAAGCTTCCCTCCAACCACTTTGCATATTATTTGATATATACTGTGATTCTGTACTTGCCAAATATGCTGCTGAAATCTCCCTCCACCGAGTCTGGCTGCAATTATTATAACTGTGGACAGCTGAAGCTGCTACCTCTTCACTTCCTGGATTCACACTTACAGCTCTGCATCTCTTATTTGCCCTCTTATGACTCATCCCCCCTCTCACTTCCTAACAAACGCTCACCAGAATTAGAGAGAAAACTGTGCATTATATATCATAAGCCTAGGCTTTTTTCCAGAGAAGAAAAAGGAAGTGGGCTGTATAAGGTATTTACTGGCAGAAAAAAAATGTTTTAACATCCAAAGTAAAAACAACAAGAGCAGAAGATTGAATAGAAAGAAAGATGAAAAATTGACTGAAATTCCGCTTAAAGCGCCGTCAGTACATCCTTAGGTTGTGCCCATCCCAGTCCCTTGATGTCATGCAATTCTAGGCACCTGATTAACCAGGTTGATTACTGGCTAATGAAGTTCTGCCCAGCATTTTCCTTGGTAGAGTTATTTCCTCTAGTTCAAATGTTATTGAATGGGCAGTATCATTTTTTTTTTGTTTAATGGTACAAATAAATTATCAGATGTCTCAAGTACAAGGGCCATCTTGGTGTATTAAATTGTAAGCAAGTCACATGAAATTGCTGTCCATGCCACTTCAATGACATTAGAAGTGACAGATCTGGAATTATATAACGAGACCCGTAGGAATACTCTTATTTACAGACATACTTGTTTGTGTTGTTCTTCCTTCTAGGAAACCGCACCAGTGTTGTGAAGACAAACTGGCTATTCGAATGCTTGTGATATACAGATACAATGCCTTGAAAAAGATACCCCCCCGGCTTTTTACCTATTTTGTTACATTACTGCCTTTAGTTCAATGTTTTTTTTTATCTGAATTATTTGTGATGGATCAGAACACAATAGTCTAAGTTGGTAAAGTAAAATATATACATAAATCTATTTTTCAGAAATTAAAAACTGATAATTGGCATGTGCATATATATTCACCCCCTTTGTTATTAAGGCCATAATAAGCTCTGGTACAACCAATTACCTTCAGAAGTCTCATAATTAGTGAAATGATGTCCACCTGTGTGCAATCTAAGTGTCACATGATCTGTCATTACATATACACACCTTTTTGAAAGGCCCCAGAGGCTGCAACACCTAAGCAAGAGGCACCACTAACCAAACACTGCCATGAAGACCAAGGGACTCTCCAAACAAGTAAGGGACAATGTTGTTGAGAAGTAAGATTCAGGGTTAGGTTATAAAAAATTCAGGGTTAGGTTATAAAAAAATATCCAAATCTTTGATGATCCCTAGGAGCACATCAAATCTATCATAACCAAAAGGAAAGAACATGGCACGACAGCAAACTTGCCAAGAGACGGCCGCACACCAAAACTCATGGACCGGGCAAGGAGGACAATAATCAAAGGCAGCACAGAGATTCAAGGTAACCCTAAAGGAGCTGCAGAGTTCCACAGCAGAGACTGGAGTATCTGTACATAGGACGACAATAAGCTGTACACTCCATAGAGTTAGGCTTTATGGCAGAGTGGCCAGAAGAAAGCCATTACTTTCAGAAAACAAAAAATGGCACGTTTTGAGTTTGTGAAAAGGCATATGGGAGACTCCCAAAATGTATGGAGGAAGGTGCTCTGGTCTGATGAGACTAAAATTTGACTTTTTGGGCAACAAAAAAATGCTATGTTTGGTGCAAACCCATCACATCACCCAAAGAACACCATCCCCACAGTGAAACATGGTGGGGGCAGCATCATGCTGTGGGGATGTTTTACAGCAGTCAGGACTGGGAAACTGTTAAGAGTTGAGGGAAAGATGGATGGTGCTAAATATAGGAATATTCTTGAGCAAAACCTGTACCACTCTGTGTGTGATTTGAGGCTAGGACAGAGGTTCACCTTCCAGCAGGACAATCACCCCAAACACACAAGCAACAATTGAATGGTTTAAGGGGAAACATGTAAATGTGTTGGAATGGTCTAGTCAAAGCCCAGACCTCAATCCATTAGAAAATCTGTGGTCAGACTTAAAGATTGCTGTTCACAAGCGCAAACTATCAAACTTGAAGGAGCTGGAGCAGTTTTGCAAGGAGGAATGGACACAAATCTCAGTGGTAAGATGTGGCAAGCTCTTAGAGACTTATCCAAAGAGACTTGGAGCTGTGATAGCCACAAAA
The DNA here is from genome assembly GCA_029574335.1 of Rana kukunoris. Taxonomy (NCBI): domain Eukaryota; kingdom Metazoa; phylum Chordata; class Amphibia; order Anura; family Ranidae; genus Rana; species Rana kukunoris. The sequence goes on along the minus strand of CM056049.1, from coordinate 627,757,222 downwards.
GGCGGATCTACAAAGTATCCACGTTAAGGGGGGTAAATAGTTATGCACATTGGGGTAGATTCACATAGAGATACGACGGTGTATCTAATGATACACCGTCGTATCTGTGAGATCCGACGCTCGGATCTATGCGGCTGATTCCTCGAATCAGGTTTCGCATAGATCTCCCTTAGAGCCGACTGGTGAGTTACACTGTCGGATCTTAGGCTGCAATCTCCCGCCGTCCGCTAGGTGGCGCTTCTGTTATTATGCGCGACAAATATGCAAATGAAGAGAACCGCCGATTCAGAAACGAACGCCCGGCCGTCGCTTTTTTTTTACGTCGTTTGCGTTCGGCTTTTTCCGGCGGATCGTTACCCCTGCTATATGCGGGGTAAGTGCGGCGTATCCTATGTTAAGTACGGCCGTCGTTCCCGCGTCGAGTTTTGTATTTTTTACGTCGTTTACGTAAGTCGTTCGGGAATAGGGCCATACGTTAATTGCGTTAACGTCGAAAACAATGACGTCCTTGCGACGTCATTTGAAGCAATGCACGCTGGGAAATTTAGCCGGCGGCGCATGCGCAGTACGATCGGCGCGGGGACACGCGTGATTTAAATAGTAAACTCCCCCTAGCCGCGGAATTTGCATTCCGCCGGGGGATTTACGATCCGCCAGGGCAACTTAAGAGGCAAGTGCTTTCTGAATACAGCACTTGCCTCAAAAACTGGCGCTGGCGGATCGTAAAAAAGATAGATCCGCTGATCTATGTGAATCTACCCCATTGTCTTTTTCTGTTTTTTTGTCCTATTTGTTGTTTGCTTCACAATAATAATAATAAAAAAAAATGTTCAAAGTTGTGGGCACGTTCTGTAAATTAAATGATGCAAATACTCAAACAATCCATTTTAATTCCAAATTGTGAGGCAACAAAACAAAAAATGCCAAAGGGGGAGGGGGGGTGAATACTTTTGCAAGGCACTATATACTCTATAAAAAAAAGCTGCCCTTATGAATAGTGTCAAATTAAGAAGAACAGGGTCTAGTAGTGACATGGTCAAATAGCAGGCAAATAGCAATGTGCAAAGTGCAGTTGTCAAAGGCAAAGGTATGGGCCACACACCCCTCTACCGGACATACACTAGCACAGTTGGCGTGCTGACAAGATGCTGAACAAAAACAGCAGTCTGAAACAAGGGGGAGCCTGTAGCAGTCTCACATCTGGATTCTGTGACATCCGATTTGAGATTGAGTGCTTGGGATCAGCGATGTTGATCAGGCGTTTTAAAGTGGAAGTAAACCCTCCTATCGGTTTCAGCCAAGGAAGCTGCCATCTTGGCCTCTGTTTAATCTTCAACTGCCATGATTCTGCACATGTGATCAGTTATGACACCAGCCATTGGATGGTTTGACAGTTTGGTTTAGATTAGAGCACAACCAATGTGACAGTTAGGCCGCGTACACACGACCGAGGAACTCGACGGGCGAAACACATCGTTTTCCCCATCGAGTTCCTTGTTCGGCTGTCGAGGAACTCGTCGAGCCAAATTTTCCCATTCCCGTCGAGGAAAAAGAAGACATGCTCTCTTTTTGGCTCGACGAGTTACTCGACAGTTTTCTCGGCGAAAAGTCTACACACGACCAGTTTCCTTCGGCAGAATATGTCTCCCATCAAGTTTCTTGATGGATTCTGCCGAGGAAACCGGTCGTGTGTACGCGGCCTTACATTCCCGCATGTGTTTACTTCTGATTTAATGTCTTTCAATTGATTTACATAGATGAGGGGCAATTTTAGAAAATAATTTATTGCTGCATGGTCTGCTTTATAAAACAGAGTGCAATATTCAAAGTACAGAAATCCACAAAAAATTCTCTCAATATCCTGACTCCTGGGCAATTAAAAGAAAAGTCTCAATTAGATACCAGCTACTGATCACTGCTGCACTTTGCACAGACTAAGTAAAGCTTTCATTTTTGCTACGAAAAAAAAATTGCTCCATCAATATGGAGATAGGGCAGGCCGGTGATTTGATTAAAAAATGTAAAAACGGCAGAATCTTGGAGTATTCATCAATTCCTAGTATTTTCTAACGCTATAACTGATTGAACATTTTAAAATGTGACAACAGTGTGACTAATTTAGTAAAGGACTTGAAAACATTCACACAATAAATCATGTGAATATTCACTTTAATTATCCAATCATGTGCAGATTAAATAAGTAAAGCAAGGATTTTCTTTTCACATGCTTGAATAACTGAATCTTTACACATTTTGTTGTGTGAACATTCTCAAATCCTTTAGTAGCGTTTACCACTATAGTACGTTTTGGTCAATTTTTAATTAATTAAAAAAATATGTTTCTAAACTGCAACTCTATGGAGCTAGAACGGTTTGGACTTTTAAAGACACAGAAGTGCAACAAAAATGTAAAAACTTTTTTTTTTTTTTTTTATGACAAGCTTAGTATAAAAGCGTGTAATTAAAATACAATAGCTGACATGATGTACATAACACTAGATCAGTCTCTCTCAACCATAGGTTGCTCCACAAGAGGTTTCTAGAGGCACCTTGAGAAATAAGCAATTTCTACCTCTCAAATAAGCTACCAATGACCCCATTGATCTTTTTAGTGATCTGTAAGGCCTGATTCACACCTATACATTTGTAGTGCTTTTTGCATATTTGCACTACAGTCCATTTAAAAGGGGTGGAAAAGGCAAATAATTTTTTCCCTAAATAGCTTCCTTTACCTTAGTGCAGTCCTCCTTCACTTACCTCATCCTTCCATTTTTGCTTTTAAATGTCCTTATTTCTTCTGAGAAATCCTCACTTCCTGTTCTTCTGTCTGTAACTACACACAGTAATGCAAAACTTTCTCCCTGGTGTGGAGAAAGCCTCTTGAGGGGGGAGGGGGCGAGCAGTAGTGTCAGGACGCCCACTAACACACAGCTCCTTTCTCTATCTGCAAAGTACTCCCGCAAATACCCGATACCTAAATAGAATACTTTCCCCCGCCGCCGTATATGCAAAGCCGACCCCGCCGCCGTATATACAAAGCCGCCGCCGCGAACATTACAGGCACCTTTAGTTTGAATAGCTGTTTTTCCCGCCGCGCGTGTATAGACACTCCCTCTTGGTCGGGATTGGACAGGTCTGTCCAATCCCAAGCAAGAGGGAGTGTCCTTTACACAGGGCGCGCAGCAGGGAAAACAGCTATTGAAATTAAAGGTGCCTGTAATGTTCGCGGCGGCGGCTTTGTATATACGGCGGCGGGGTCGGCTTTGCATATACGGCGGCGGCATCATCATCATCATCATCATCATGTACGGGGGACATGGCTGCGTATGTGGGGGACATGGCTGTAGGTGGGGGACATGGCTGCGTATAGGTGGGGGACATGGCTGCGTATAGGTGGGGGACATGGCTGCGTATAGGTGGGGGACATGGCTGCGTATAGGTGGGGGACATGGCTGCGTATAGGTGGGGGACATGGCTGCGTATAGGTGGGGGACATGGCTGCGTATAGGTGGGGGACATGGCTGCGTATAGGTGGGGGACATGGCTGCGTATAGGTGGGGGGACATGGCTGCGTATAGGTGGGGGGACATGGCTGCAATAGGTGGGGGGACATGGCTGCAATAGGTGGGGGGACATGGCTGCAATATGTGGGGGGACATGGCTGCAATATGTGGGGGGACATGGCTGCAATATGTGGGGGGACATGGCTGCAATATGTGGGGGGACATGGCTGCAATATGTGGGGGGACATGGCTGCAATATGTGGGGGACATGGCTGCAATATGTGGGGGACATGGCTGCAATATGTGGGGGACATGGCTGCAATATGTGGGGGACATGGCTGCAATATGTGGGGGACATGGCTGCAATACGTGGGGGACATGGCTGCAATACGTGGGGGACATGGCTGCAATACGTGGGGGACATGGCTGCAATACGTGGGGGACATGGCTGCATATGTGGGGGACATGGCTGCATATGTGGGGGACATGGCTGGGGGGACATGGCTGCAATATGTGGGGGACATGGCTGCAATATGTGGGGGACATGGCTGCATTTGGGGACACATTTAAAAAAAAGTATCGGTATTCGGCATCGGCGAGTACATCAAAAAAAGGATCGGTACTTGTACTCGGTCCTAAAAAAGTGGTATCGGGACAACCCTACTGCAAAGTAGAGAGTGTCCTGACTTGCCTGGTCGTACACACCTCATATTTTTGAAAATATTTTATTATATCTTTTCATGTGACAACACTGAAGAAATTACACTTTGCTACAATGTAAAGTAGTGAGTGTACAGCTTGTATAACAGTGTAAATTTGCTGTCCCCCCACAGCCATTAATGTCTAAACCGCTGGCAACAAAAGTGAGTACACCCCTCCCCGGTGTCATGTGAATCAGTGTTTCAAGGTCTCAGGTGTGAATGCGACTCAAAAAACGCATTAAAATGTAACACGGGTGGGTCAATGATGCGTTCTTGCTGCGTTTTCAATACATTTAAACAGGGAGGTGCATTTTTTTTAACAGACCAAAAATGCACCAAGCTGCATTTTTAATACTAATGGACCACTTAGAAGACATACATAGAATTTAAAGAAATACATTATTCTTGAGCTTTTTTTTGCGCCAATAACAGGCAACAATAAATTCATTTAAATTGATGATATTAATTAAAAAGTCGAATACAAATATATATATATATATATATATATATATATATATATATATATATATATATATATATATATATATATATATATATATATATATATATATATATATATATTTCCGGTACCAAAATGTATTTTGGTGCACCTATAGTTCAGTCTCAACTAATGGCTTATAAAAAGGTGTCTCATTACCATGGTGTCACACAAGAAATATCTCATGATGGGTAAAAGCAAAGAGCTCTCTCAAGACCTTTGCAACCTTAACCACTTCCATACCAGGCACTTACGTACCTTCCCGCCCAAGCCAATTTTCAGCTTTCAGCGCTGTCGCACTTTGAATGACAATTGCGCGGTCATGCTACACTGTACCCAAACAAAATTAGCGTTGTTTTTTCCCCACAAATAGAGCTTTCTTTTGGTGGTATATGATCACCTCTGATTTTTTTTTTGCACAACAACTAAGACTGAATTTATTTTTCTGTTAATTCTTTTGTAAATAAGTAAGTTTTCTCCTTTAATTACGGGCACTGATATGGCGGCACTGATGGACACCGATGAGGTAGTACTGATGGGCACTGATAGGCGGCGCTGGTATGCTGCACTGATGGGCACTCATGGGCGGCACAGATGGGCACTGAGGGGTGGCACTGATGGACACTGTGGGGTGGCACTGAGGAATCCATTTTGCCAGTCAGTGCCCATTTGTGGCCTCTTTATTTTTTTCATTGACTTTTTTTTTTTTGCCCCTTTTTTTTGCCCTTCCCTGGTGGTCCAGTGTGGGCTTCCCTGGTGGTCTAGTGTGGGCATCCGAGAGGGGGCTGCGCTGATAAACAATCCCCCCCTGTCAGGAGAGCTGCCGATTGGCTCTCCTGTACTCGTGTCTGTCAGACGCAAGTGAGGAAGAGCCATCAACGGCTCTTCCTGTTTACATTGTGATCAGTCGTGATTGGACACGGCTGATCACATGGTAACGAGCCTCCGCCGGGCGGGAAGTGGTTATTGTTGCAAAACATACCTATGGCATTGGTTACAGAAGGATTTCTAAACTTCTGAATATTATAGTGAGCACTATTGGGGCCATAATCGGAAGTGGAAAGAACATAATTTCACCATAAACTGGCCACGACCAGGTGTGCCTTGCATGATGTCTTACAGAAGAGTTGTCCAAGAGCCAAGGACCGCTTGTGGAGAACTTCAGAAAGATCTGGAATTAGCAGGTACAATTGTTTCAAAGAAAACAATGAGTAATGCACTCAACCGCCACGGTCTGTATACACGCTCACCACACAAGACGTCATTGCTGAAGAAAAAGCATGTTAAAGCGCGTTTAAAGCCTTTAAAATACTGGGAGAATATAGTATGACCAGATGAGACCAAAATTGAAATCTATGGATGCTATAATACGCACAATGTTTGGAGGTCAAATGGCACTGCACATCACCCCAAAAACACCCCTATACCAACAGTAAAGTTTGGAGGTGGGAACATCATGGTATGGGGCCGTTTATCAGTATACAGTACTGGAAAACTTCACATCATTGAAGGAAAACCGTAGCCCCGTAATCCCTGTAAATTTTCCAAACCCACCCTTCAAACCAGAACCCAGGAACCCCCAATGACCTACCTATATGCAGTGCTAAAATTACCGTCCACTAACTGCCGCCACGCCATAACCCTTGTACATCCAACAAACGTCAATACTTTTTAATAATCCTTTTTAAAGTTGATAGGTGGAAAATGCATTCATAAAACCATGGTAGCCACATAATCTGTAAAAATAGGACTTTGGATCCAATAACACATTTATGGCAGCAAGAGGGCCGCCTTTCTGTGTTTTTTTATCTTACAAGTATTGAAGTCGTTTACAGAAAGATAAACCAAATCTTCAGGAAAGGAAACCTTATACATGAAAAAAAAAATGCATCCGTGTTAAAGCGGAGGTTTTCTCCGCCTCCTTGTACACCTAGGATAGACAAATGACCCCTGTTTTTTTAATCTGACATGCAATTACCTTTATAATTAGGACTTCCTGGGTTTCCCTTCCGTGGGAGTAGGAGTGTCCCCGGCGCTGCAGTGTGTTATAGGAGCTTGCCGCAGTGTGTACTGGAAGCACAGTTTTGTGCTTCCCAAGATACACCGAACGCCGTCCATCGTAATCCCACGAGATTTTCTACAAACAAGCGACGCCTGATGCCGGTCACGTGACGGGGGCGTAGCTAAAATCGACCATTTTAGAGAAGGCCATAATCAATTATTATCTAAAAAAAAAACTGCAGCAAATATAAATATCTTTAAACATACTTCATTAGATAATTTTTTTACATGGCAGCGAGAGAAATTGACATTACTTGCACAGCTTATGCTCTTTCCCCGTTCTGAGCCGTCGCTGATGTTTCTCTAGTTGTGAATGGCATCACAACGGGGCGTGTACTTTCAATGACACCGCTCGTTGTGATGGCAACCAGGATGTTTATGGCACGGTGAATTCCGGGAGACGAGCATTCACCGATTCCAGGAAGTAATTGCTTGTGGGCTTCACAATGCCCACAAGCAAAATGGGAAATGCCTAGATCGGAAATTATAAGTTTCTCTTTTCTAAGAAAACGGACAGGGAATGTTTGAAGACACCCAACAAGTGAGTACTCAATTGAGAGCTAGAACACCACTGATTAAACACAAAAAAGAAAAAATATTGATTGGTCGCGGAACCTCCGCTTTGAAAAGAACAAAGGCCAAGTCTGAAAACAAAATAAAAGGATAAAGCTTTTCATGCAAGCATAAAGTAACCCAAACATAACAAGCCACTGCCAAAAATGAACTACCCGGGACCAATATTTCCTTGCATTGTATTCGGAATATTGAGATGAATTCACAGTCATAATAATATTACAGAAACTTTGTGACCTGGGGCAAAACCACAACAACGACAGCTTACAGAATAAGAAGTTCTAACTTCATTCTTCCAAAATACGCTACATGCTTGCTTGGGTCAGCCATTCATGTAAGGAGGCCACCAATGGCAACCTTCATATTTTCTCAGTACATTTGTTGCATGTTTTGTGTCCATCCCTGAACGCTTAGGTTTTCATGCCATCACTCAACCTGAATAAGTAGCTCTGCATTTGTTTGTTCCCTCTGCAAGCAGGTAGCTTTGGCTATAAAATAAATGGTCCCAAATCCCCTTATAAACAGATATAACTTCTACTTTAGCTTTGATCTCATCTTTCAAAGGAGCAGTAATAAATTAAAGTGTTGCAGTCTTGAAATGCCCGATTCTACATCAGGTCACATTAGGGGAAAGTTGACCTGGGAAGCCTACAAGCTGTTGATAAAGAGAACAAAAAGAGACCTTGGTGTGCCATTCGTCTTATGTCTTATTACAGCACATATAGTAAAGCCGTAACTCTAAAGTAGTATTAAAACTTCAGCATTTTTTAGCACAACACATTCAACACAAAAGAATACAAATTCCACCTTAAACTTTTTGGTAAAATCTAACCCCAGAACTTGCAATTTTCAATGTTCAGTACAGCTGCCTCTTGCTCTCTCTGTAACGATTCCCTGAACTTCCCATCTTCACAGGAAGGAGTTAGTTTGTTCGCTTGGAGAAGAAAGGGGGAGGAGTAGGGAGTGCATTGCCATTTTAGGCTATGGGGTTTTAGGGAGACACTGCTCCAGTCCCTGCATACAAGGATGGCTTCATAGGAAAGGAGCCGCCATGAAATAGGAACCCGGGCAGCAGTCATTTAACCTAAACTGAGACAGACATAAATGAAAAGATAAAGAATCTGCACACTCAGTTACTGATTACACTTCAGCTGCTAAAAGTGCTTGAACACTGAGGGTTTTATATGACTTTAAAGAGGAGCTCCAGGCTTCTTCAGAAAAAAATACAAACACTGTGGCCGCCCTTGCGGTAGTGGTAAAGCGCTGCTCATCTTAGGTAGCATTTTCAGCCACTAGCAGGGTGATTTAAACCCCCGCTAGCGGCGGAAGAAGGGGTCAAAAACACCTGTGTTGCTGCGCTTGGGAAGTGCTGCCCATTCATTGCAATGGGCAGGGGTGTTTAGGGAGTGCTGTATACAGCGCTCCCAAACTGCCCCAAAGATATGCGGCTTGCTTTTCTAACGTTCTGCATGCGCAACTCCCCAGTGTGAAAGCACTCACGCTTTCACATTTGGGTGGCATGGGAGGCAGTTTCAGATGCTTTACAGGCACTATTTCTAGCGCTAAACCACTTGAAAACTGCCTTAGTGCAAAAGGGCTCTAAATATAAGGACACTTACCTGGCCAGGAATCCAGTGGTGTCCTCATCCGAGACGATTTTTAAAACGGCTATCGGAAGATTGCTGTCAGTGATTAGAAATAGACCAGTACTGTGTGATTGCAAAAAGAGGAATCCAAACAGATCTAGGTAAAAGGGTGATTTATTTAAGAAGAGGGGGTAACACCCCACCACCTTCAGCCAGCACAGTGCAACAAACAACAGATCCACAGTGACACAAATAACACAAAAGACAATATCTACAGAAAGGGAAATACCGGAATCGTAAACAGGCCAGGCCGAGGTCATACACGGGGAATCAGGAAGTAGCTGCGGACGGGGAATGAATAGGAAGGGAAAGTCCAGGAGAGGGATCAGGTCAGGATGGATCAGGACGGATCAGGATGGATCAGGACGGATCAGGACGGATCAGGCTGGATCAGGAGGGATCAGGAGGGATCAGGAGGGATCAGGAGGGACACAGCAGGTACAGGGTCCAGATAACAGGTACAGGGTCCAGATAACAGGTACAGGGTCCAGGTAACAGGCACAGGGTCGGTTTGATAGACGGATACCAAGGCAAGTTCTGTTTGAACCTGCCGGGTATATATAGGGCGTGTTAATTGTGTTCAGGTCACACCTGAACGTAGCAAGGGCCAGGTGCTCCACACTGCCAGGGTCCATCCGCTGGTGGAGGTCAGTACTGCGTCCCAAAGGTGATATACCAGCAGGGGGAAGTTCCCCTGACAGCTCTGAACTGCCAGGAGACCCCTGCTGGTGGGACGCAGCACTACAAGAAAGAATATAAATAGCACCAGCGGATGGAACCTTTCCTGACAGTACCCCCCTCAAAGGAGCGGCCTCCGGACGCTCTAACTATCCGTTGCCGGGAAGAGTCCAGGGTGACTAACTGGGCAATGGGAGGCTCCGGGTCATCGAGCTGGGCAGCAGGCTCCGGGTCATCGAGCTGGGCGACAGGCTCCGGGTCATCGAGCTGGGCAGCAGGCTCCGGGTCATCGAGCTGGGCAGCAGGCTCCGGGTCATCGAGCTGGGCAGCAGGCTCCGGGTCATCGAGCTGGGCAGCAGGCTCCGGGTCATCGAGCTGGGCAGCAGGCTCATTGAGCTGGGCAGCAGGCTCCGGGTCATCGAGCTGGGCAGCAGGCTCCGGGTCATCGAGCTGGGCAGCAGACTGGAAGTCATCAACCTGGAAGTCATCAACCTGGGCGGCAGACTGGAAGTCATCAACCTGAGCGGCAGACTGGAAGTCATCAACCTGGGCAGCAGACTGGAAGTCATCAACCTGGGCAGCAGACTGGAAGTCATCAACCTGGGCAGCAGACGGGAAGTCATCAACCTGGGCAGCAGACGGGAAGTCATCAACCTGGACGGCATCAACCTGGAAGTCATCAACCTGGGCAGCAGACTGGAAGTCATCAACCTGGGCAGCAGACTGGAAGTCATCAACCTGGGCAGCAGACTGGAAGTTATCAACCCGGGCAGCAGACTGGAAGTCATCAACCTGGGCAGCAGACTGGAAGTCATCAACCTGGGCAGCAGACTGGAAGTCATCAACCTGGGCAGCAGACGGGAGGTCATCAACCTGGGCAGCAGACTGGAAGTCATCAACCTGGGCGGCATCAACCTGGAAGTCATCAACCTGGGCGGCAGACTGGAAGTCATCAAGCTGGGCAGCAGACTGGAAGTCATCAACCTGGGCAGCAGACTGGAAGTCATCAACCTGGGCAGCAGACTGGAAGTCATCAACCTGGGCAGCAGACTGGAAGTCATCAACCTGGGCAGCAGACTGGAAGTCATCAACATGGGCGGCAAACTGGAAGTCATCAAGCTGGGCAGCAGACTGGAAGACATCAACCTGGAAGTCATCGACCTGGGCGGTATCAACCTGGAAGTCATCAACCTGGAAGTCATCAACCTGGAAGTCATCAACCTGGAAGTCATCAACCTGGGCGGCGGACTGGAAGTCATCAAGCTGGGCAGCGGACTGGAAGTCATCAAGCTGGGCAGCGGACTGGAAGTCATCAAGCTGGGCAGCGGACTGGAAGTCATCAAGCTGGGCAGCGGACTGGAAGTCATCAGGCTGGGCAGCGGACTGGAAGTCATCAGGCTGGGCAGCGGACTGGAAGTCATCAGGCTGGGCAGCATCAACCTGGAAGTCATCAACCTGGGCGGCAGACTGGAAGTCATCAACCTGGGCAGCAGACTGGAAGTCATCAACCTGGGCAGCAGACTGGAAGTCATCAACATGGGCAGCAGACTGGAAGTCATCAACCTGGGCGGCAGACTGGAAGTCATCAACCTGGGCAGCAGACTGGAAGTCATCAACATGGGCGGCAAACTGGAAGTCATCAAGCTGGGCAGCAGACTGGAAGACATCAACCTGGAAGTCATCGACCTGGGCGGTATCAACCTGGAAGTCATCAACCTGGAAGTCATCAACCTGGAAGTCATCAACCTGGGCGGCAGACTGAAAATCATCAACATGGGCGGCAAACTGGAAGTCATCAAGCTGGGCAGCAGACTGGAAGACATCAACCTGGAAGTCATCGACCTGGGCGGTATCAACCTGGAAGTCATCAACCTGGAAGTCATCAACCTGGAAGTCATCAAGCTGGGCAGCGGACTGGAAGTCATCAAGCTGGGCAGCGGACTGGAAGTCATCAAGCTGGGCAGCGGACTGGAAGTCATCAAGCTGGGCAGCGGACTGGAAGTCATCAAGCTGGGCAGCGGACTGGAAGTCATCAAGCTGGGCAGCGGACTGGAAGTCATCAAGCTGGGCAGCGGACTGGAAGTCATCAAGCTGGGCAGCGGACTGGAAGTCATCAAGCTGGGCAGCGGACTGGAAGTCATCAAGCTGGGCAGCGGACTGGAAGTCATCAAGCTGGGCAGCGGACTGGAAGTCATCAAGCTGGGCAGCGGACTGGAAGTCATCAGGCTGGGCAGCGGACTGGAAGTCATCAGGCTGGGCAGCGGACTGGAAGTCATCAAGCTGGGCAGCGGACTGGAAGTCATCAAGCTGGGCAGCGGACTGGAAGTCATCAAGCTGGGCAGCGGACTGGAAGTCATCAAGCTGGGCAGCGGACTGGAAGTCATCAGGCTGGGCAGCGGACTGGAAGTCATCAAGCTGGGCAGCGGACTGGAAGTCATCAGGCTGGGCAGCGGACTGGAAGTCATCAGGCTGGGCAGCGGACTGGAAGTCATCAGGCTGGGCAGCGGACTGGAAGTCATCAGGCTGGGCAGCGGACTGGAAGTCATCAGGCTGGGCAGCGGACTGGAAGTCATCAGGCTGGGCAGCGGACTGGAAGTCATCAGGCTGGGCAGCGGACTGGAAGTCATCAGGCTGGGCAGCGGACTGGAAAGCTGGCACAGGAACACCAGGGTGGCAGGCTGGCACAGGAACACCAGGGTGGCAGGCTGGCACAGGAACACCAGGGTGGCAGGCTGGCACAGGAACACCAGGGTGGCAAGCTGGCACAGGAACACCAGGGTGGCAAGCTGGCACAGGAACACCAGGGTGGCAAGCTGGCACAGGAACACCAGGGTGGCAAGCTGGCACAGGAACATCAGGGTGGCAAGCTGGCACCGGAACAAGCTGGGAGACTGGCACTGGAACAGGTGGCACTGGAACAGATGGCACTGGAACAGGTTGAGCAGAGGGCACTGGGACAGGCTGGGTAACTGGCACGATGGTATGGGTTGGGAAGTACTTCCGTTTCTTTTTAGATTTAGACACTGCAGGTTTGCTAACAGAAGTGATGTATGAAGAGGATGGAATAAAGTAGGAGGAAGGATTGGAATATGGCAGAGACACAGGGATGGTGACTGGAGGAGGTTTTGGTGGAGGAGTTACAGGTGGATTAAAGGCAGGGTAGGTACAATTAGTAGAAACTGGGTAGTAATATTTGGTAGGATGTGGAATTATCTGGGCTGGAGTTGCCATTGGTGATGGACAGATGGGTCCTTGGGAAGGCAAGTGGTTAATGGTAGGACTGGAACGGACAGGTGGATTAAAGGCAGGGTAGGTACAAGTAGAAACTGGGTAGTAATACTTGGTAGGAAGCGGAATTAACTGGGCTATAGCTGAGGTTGTCATTGGCAATGGACGGCTAGATCCTTGGGAAGGTAAATGGTTAATGGCAGGGCTGGGATGCAGTGGCTTGGCTGGGATCAGGAGATCTGACCATGCCTGCAGCACAGGTTGAACAAAGGCTGGTTCACACACACCTTGTTTAATCAAGGACTGCACTGAACTAATGCATTCAGATAACTTCTGCTGGGAACAAGAGCAATAGTGTTCATCAAAGGAGGCTGGATCATCCTCCATCAACCATACCAGGGATTCAACTTGGTCAGGACTGAAGGGGGGAGAGAAGTCGTCACCACCATCAGGAATAACACACGGAGCCAATTCAACACATAACTGAATCAGTGAGTGAATATCGTCAAAAGACATATAGCCCCGATCCACCAAAGAATGAGCTGATCGGATGGTTTCCATCAGCTGATCCCTTGTCCACCCCTCAAAAACCTGGCGACAATACTCCCTATCCTCCTCAGCCAGTAGGGAAAAGTAACAGATTTCATTGAAATCCATGCTTCAGAAAAACGCACAACAACGGGGTGGTTCCTTAAATGCAAGCACGTCTGGTCTAGGATGGCCTTGGTATACTGTCAGTGATTAGAAATAGACCAGTACTGTGTGATTGCAAAAAGAGGAATCCAAACAGATCTAGGTAAAAGGGTGATTTATTTAAGAAGAGGGGGTAACACCCCACCACCTTCAGCCAGCACAGTGCAACAAACAACAGATCCACAGTGACACAAATAACACAAAAGACAATATCTACAGAAAGGGAAATACCGGAATCGTAAACAGGCCAGGCCGAGGTCATACACGGGGAATCAGGAAGTAGCTGCGGACGGGGAATGAATAGGAAGGGAAAGTCCAGGAGAGGGATCAGGTCAGGATGGATCAGGACGGATCAGGATGGATCAGGACGGATCAGGACGGATCAGGCTGGATCAGGAGGGATCAGGAGGGATCAGGAGGGATCAGGAGGGACACAGCAGGTACAGGGTCCAGATAACAGGTACAGGGTCCAGATAACAGGTACAGGGTCCAGGTAACAGGCACAGGGTCGGTTTGATAGACGGATACCAAGGCAAGTTCTGTTTGAACCTGCCGGGTATATATAGGGCGTGTTAATTGTGTTCAGGTCACACCTGAACGTAGCAAGGGCCAGGTGCTCCACACTGCCAGGGTCCATCCGCTGGTGGAGGTCAGTACTGCGTCCCAAAGGTGATATACCAGCAGGGGGAAGTTCCCCTGACAGCTCTGAACTGCCAGGAGACCCCTGCTGGTGGGACGCAGCACTACAAGAAAGAATATAAATAGCACCAGCGGATGGAACCTTTCCTGACAATTGCGCTGCCATCTTGACTAAGGACCTTGCGGCTCTACAGCCAGTTTCCCCCTGCGCTTTGTGACTGGGCCAGCTGCAAAAGAAAGAAGGAGGGGGCCGGACTGTCAAAACCAGGCCCCCCCCCAAGCTGTGGAGGGGGCTGACAAGTGGAACTTCCTTTATTGGGCAGAGCTCTGCTTTAAGTTTCTTTTTATAAACCTAAAGTGTCTTCCAGTCTGCGATGTCCACATAAAACCACAAGCTGGAATAAGAGCATGATAAGAAGAATAGTGGACAGTAGAGACATGCCCTGTTTAAAGCTGGGTATACATGCATAGTTTGTTATGTTCAACCAGTGCGTAGAATGAAAAAATAAAAATAAAATAAGACGCGACAGATCTCTGCATCCACACAAGCAATGTAGATGTAGGGATCCCCCCCGCCGCACTATTGATTGTATTCTGAAGGCAAGGAGTACCCCCTCCTGGCAGAATACACTGATCACCGGCGTAACCATTGGCTGCAAGTACTGATCACATGCTGGTATTCCAGCAGAACTGAAGCCGGTCGTTGGATTAGCACCTGTTGAACAGACAGCGGTACTTGTATACCCAGCTTTTGGCAACCTACTCTATGGTTATATACTGTATTATACACTAGTAGTACTTTTCCTACATCTAACCTTAGCGCTCTCTTTTCATCGATGGTTAAACAGAAAGTATCTGTTGTAGCATACAGAGTCTTTTTGCAGAATTCTCTATGAAGAAGATGGCCGACATTGAAGACTGGATGCAACAGCTCAGGAACCGTGTAGCAAATTCAGCCCAACTTTCATTCCCACCACCAGTCTGTTGAGTCATTGTTAAGGTTTAAACAATGGACTTTTCTTGCATGAAAACTTTCCATATCACCTGCCTCATACTTCTAAAAAAACATTTATATCTGTGAATAACCCCTTTTATGACCTCCTAACTGATAACAAGTAAAGTCACCACTCAATAAAGACAAGCAGGTGTTCTATACATACAAACTAAACTGCTGCTCTGTGAAAAGGTCATGTAAGTGAAGTCCAGCTCTTCAAACGTTCACTTCATAAAACGGAGCTCATCTGGCAGCATATTAAATCATAGGCCAAGGACATGCTTGTTTTAATAGTCATGCGAATCAATTATTGGTAGAAAGATACAGATGCAGTAAAAAGATATTGGGAATAAAATAGGCTAGCCATACATGGCTTCATTTTCAGCTGAATTTGAACCATAAGGCCCCATGTACACGGGACGCTGCTAAACGTATGTTCAGAAGCAGTTGGGCGCTTTTTTCAACTGCTCCTAAACTCATTCAATGTTATCCTATGTGACCATGTACACAGTCTCGTTTATTGCCGTTTTTAGGCAGTTGCGTTTAACAGCGTTTCTTTGAAAGCAAAAAAACTGGTTCAGACGCAGAAGATGTCCAAGTTTCAGAACCCGTGTTTAGCAGCGTTTCGTTTATAGGCGTTTTTCGTATTTTTTTTTATTATTTTTTTTTAAACTCTTCTAAAAGCAAACGCGGCAAAACGCCACTAAACACAGCATGTAAACGTGGCAAAACGTCCGTTTTAAATGTGGGTTACTATCTGTCAAGTTTAATCATTTAGTGATCCCCGTTGGCACTACCTGACTTGTCAAACTTGCCTTATTAATGGCACCCAAGCAATTACCAAGCAATTTGGAACAGAGGGCAGAATCTCAGCTATTCTGCCTGCAAACCTAAATCACAAGATATGAACGGGGCCTTGGTGTGGATAGGGGAATCAAGTGATTTCTCTCCTTTAGTCAGCCGAGTTGTTATTTTTTTGCCTGCCTCTGGATCAACTGTGGGTATAGAATTTTGTGCATGGAGGTTTTCTTTTAAAACAAATTCTGCTGTTTGAACTAGATGGATGGATTTACTTTGTGTTTTTTTTTTATTTATTTTTTTAGTTAGAGGTTTTTAAAAACTTACAGTCACATATAGTATATTGAAGTTTTCCATTGTTGACAGGTTTACAGATTTGTGTCCTTTTTCAACCTAAATACACGTGCCGAATTCTAATGGAGGGTCATGACCGAAAAAAGTCTGCCGACCAGCTCCTGCTAAGTAAGAGTGATGACCAGAAAGTGTTCTGACGGGGGGCACAATCCCCCTATCTGAACACAATTGCACAGCAGAGGAGATTTCTGTACTACCATTGGATTATTAGTACGGCGGATCCTACCTGAGCAGTCAGGTTTTTTTTTTTTTTTTTTCGTTCAACCCAGCGGTGTGTACGAGGCTAAGAGTGTATACAAAAAAAATTAAAGCGTTTCTAAACCCGCAACAGTAAAATCAGTCTGTATATGCAGTAAGTGGCTGGCTATGCAGGCTAGTTATACTCACTGTGGAACCTAATGGGTTAATCCTTGGCATTATGTAAAAAGGCTGTTTGATCCTGTATGCACAAGTCCACCCCTTCTTACATTGTTTCCAAAACATGTCCCGATAAGACAGAGTTACTGGAGTCAGGCTGCACATGCTCAGTTTGGGATGTACTGTTCGAGTTTTTTTTTTTCTTGGGAGAGTGCATGTGATCTGCACAGGGCCAATCAGCACTGTCCAGACAGAGGGTCAGGGGTTCTGCATCTTGAAAGGAAAGTCAGTTCAGTATGAAAAGTCCTCCTACAATCTTTAAACAGGTACCGATAGAAGTCACAAGACTGCTATATACTGCTGATGAGAAAAGATAGTATTTAGAGGTTTATATTTACTAAAATAATTGTATTCCCATGTTTTGTGTATGGTGGGAGACCAGATATCGTGAATGCAGGGTCCTGGGTTTAGTAACACTTTAACATATACAGTGTATGACTATCATTAAAGTAAACCTATTACACTAGCCATAAGCTTCTACATTTCTCTTGTTCAGTCTCCGAAAGTAAAGTCCACAGGGAAGATGTATTAAAATCATAAAAATATTCTGCTCCCTTTGTATTTTACAGGTACCAGGATGAAGAAAAATTAATATTTCAGCAGAGAAAAATTAAATATGTACATAAGTGTCATGTGTTGTAACAAATAAAACAATGCTTTATAAACCTCCTGATATAGGTATGATGCCTCAGGCCACGTTCACATCTAAAAACGTGGGCAGAAGCACGCTACAAACATGACAAAAAGCACAACACACTTATATTGCCATTATTTCATAATAGCATCTCAACAGTCCTGCATTTTGTTGCGCCAAAACGTAATAAACTGTGGAACACAATACGTGCTTGGCTCAGATCAAATAAAAAAAAGAAGATACATGAGCTACGTGGGCATGTTTGTCACACATAGGGCAGCACATTCAAGGGAAAAAAAGTACTGTGATGTGTTGCACATGTGTAGATGGAGCCTTAATGGCCCGTACACACAAAAAACTTACAAAAAGTACAGGATTTTGAATCGATCGTACGATAATCTGATCGTTGGTACACAGCTTCTGAAAGCAGATCACGTCAATTCATGAAAACGTATCCGATGGGACAAACACGAAAACAAGGTCTGATACAATACGGGAAAATTCAGCTTTAACTTTCAGCCACAAATATCTTAATGTAGCTAAATCAGGAACATTAAACATTCAGTTGCTGTAGCTTTTAAAATTCAGGAAATGCGAGTTCAGATATAATTTTCCTAGCAAGGTTTACAAAGTAATACAAATCGAATTCCTCGTTGTCCAATTCATACTAAAACTTTTTTATTATAATTATTTGTTTTCCTTTTGAATAGAGTTGGGAAAGCTAGAGCCTTCGATTTTTATTTATTTTTTTACTTCTTTTTGGGGGGTTTCTTGCTTATTTAGAATAGGAATTGAGCAAAAATCTCTATTTCCTGTCTATTTCACCAATGCCAAGCAATACAGGAAGGGGAAAATCCCACCCATGAGGAACAGGCAGCAATCAACATATCTAATACAGTGCCTTGAAAAAGTATTCATACCCCTTGAAATTTTCCATCTTTTTTCATGCTACAACCAAAAACGTAAATGTATTTAATTGGGATTTTATGTGGTAGACCAACACAAAGTGGCACATATTTGTGAAGTGGAAGGAAAGTGATATATTTATTTGTAGAAAAAAATGAAAATCATTTATCTAAAAATGTGGAGAGCGTTTGTATTCAGCCCTCTTTACTCGATACCCCTAACTAAAATATAGTGGAACCAATTGCCCTCAGAAATCACCTAAATTAGTAAATAGAGTCCATCTGTGTGCAATTTAAACTTAGACTACATACAGCTGTGCCGTGAAGCCCTCAGACATTTGTTAGCGAACCTTAGTGAACTAATAACATCATAAAGGCCAAGGAACACACCAGACAGGTCAGGGATAAAGTTGTGGAGAAGTTTAAAGCAGGATTGGGTTATAAAAAATATCCCAAGCTTTGAACATCTCATGGAGCACTGTTCAATCCATCGTCTGACAATGGAAAGAGTATCGCACAACTGCAAACCTACCAAGACATGGCCTTCCAGCTAAACCAACAGGCCGGGCAAGGAGAGCATCAGAGTAGCAGCCAAGAGACCCATGGTAACTCTGGAGGAGCTGTAGAGGTTCACAGCTTAGGTGAGAGAATCTGTCTACAGGACAACTATTAGTCATGCACTACACAAATCTGGCCTTTATGGAGTGGCAAGAAGAAAGTTATTGTTGAAAGAAAGCTATAAGAAGTCCTGTTTGCAGTTTGCGAGAAGCCATGTGGGGGACCAGGTGCTCTGGTCAGATGAGACCAACATTTTTTGGCCTAAAAGCAAAACGCTATGTGTGGCGGAAAACTAACACTGCACATCACCCTGAGCACACCCTCCCCACCGTGAAACATGATGGTGGCAGCCATATATTGTGGGGATGCTTTTCTTAAGCAGGGACAGGGAAGCTGGTCAGAGTTGATGGAAAGATGAATGTAGCCAAATACAGGGCAACCTTAGAAGAAAGCCTGTTAGAGTCTGCAAAAGACTTGAGACTGGGGCGGAGGTTCACCTTCCAGCAGGACAACGGCCCTAAACATACAGCCAGAGCTACAATGGAATGGTTTAGATCAAAGCATATTCATATTTTAAAATTGGCCCAGTCAAAGTCCAGACCCAAATCCAATTGAGAATCTGTGGCAAGACTGTCCATATTTTTACGGACAGTTCGTAAAAACAGGCACTTTTTCCCCTGTTCGTAAATGTCCGTGGTTGTGGGAATGTGCTAGTAAAAATAGCCGAGAACGGTTCGGCTTGGAACTGCGCATGGAGATTGGAGGCAAAGGGTGATGGTGGCTGTGGTGGCACAGCAGATGGGATGGAGGCATAGGGTGTTGGTGGCAGCGCAGAGGGGGATGGTGGCACCGCAGAGGGTGGGGATGGAGACTGAGGTTATTGGTGGAACCGCAGAGGGGGATGGAGGCAGGGGGTAATTGGAGGAAGGTGGTCTGGGGGAGATTTGGAGGCAGGAGGAGATTGTGGCACCGCAGAGGGGGGTGAAGGCAAAATATGTTTTTTTTACTCCAATATCTACCTTAAATCACATTGCTATTTGCCTAGCGTACTTATTTGTAGCCTAAATACTGAAATTTGCAGCTAAAAATTAAATTTTGTAAATTCTGTGAAATGCCAGTAAATTTTGGGTGTCGTGCCAGTAAATTTCAATCTGGTAGGTTGGCAACACTGATCTAATGTGAGGGGAGGGGATGTGTTGGACATCTAATCTTACAGCTACAACCGGCCTTTTTGAGGGCAATCATAATGCTGATACAGCCTATAATGAAATTGAGTTCGACGCCCCTGGTCTAGGTGATAGGTGTCAGACAGAACAGGAAATTAGTGGAAATCTCTTCTATAGATATTAAAAACCTAACCATAACAAACTCCTCAACAAAACACACATTTAAAAAATTCTAAACTTTCTGCATTTTTTACAAAACGAATGAAAAAACAAAAAGGTTGGACTGAAATTGAATTTTAAATACATTATGATTTTTTGGAATATGAATGAGATTATATTCTTGTATATTAAGTATCTAGCACACAAACCAAATGAATTTAGCTAAATACAGGTCAGCCTAAGGGGTTCCGTTAGACCAGTGGTGCCCAACCTTTTGAAAAGCGAGGGCCACTCAAGCAACTTGATAACCAGTCGTGGGCCACAATGAGTGGAGCAGGGGGATGACAGGTCATGGCTATTCTATAGGCCCTCCGATTCGATCTGACCAGATGGAAGGGGACAAATTCCCTTCCGTTTTTTTTTTTAATGCAGATCGGATTGGAGGAAGGCGGGCGTAAGCGGACAAAAGTCTGTTTACATCCGCTGTTCTATAGAATTGAATTGAGGGTCCGATTGGGTCGGGCCGATCGTGTGAAAAGGGCTCAAAGCGGAGTTCCACCCAAATTCGGAACTTCCGCTTAACCCACTCCTCACCCCCTTACATGCCACATTTGGCATGTAATTTTTTTTTGGGGGGGGGGGGAGTGGGGGCTTCAGGAGGAGTGGGACTTCCTGTCCCACTTCCTGCTTCCGCCGAGGGGCTGGTTAGGCGATTAAGCTTAATCGCCTACAGCAGCCCCTCCCTGTAGGCGATTGCATGGGACAGTGACAGGTCCCATGCGATCGCCTGTCCAATCAGCGGCGGGCGGCGCCGCTCGCGCATGCGCAGTGCCGCTCGCGCATGTGCAGTGGGTGCCCGGCCGTGAAGCCGAAGGCTGTCACGGCCAGGTGCCCACAGTTGAAATGAAGACGTCGGCCGGGGAGGGGGGGAGAGGAGCGGACCCCCCAGCCGGCGCGTCGCTGGAACGTGGAGCAGGTAAGTGTGCGTTTATTAAAAGCAAGCAGCTACACTTTTTGTAGCTGCTGACTTTTGATAAACACTAAATGTGGCTGAACACCCCTTTAAGACTGCTTTCACACTGATGTGCTGCGGTTTACGCACATCGCGGATTCATTGTAGTGCACCTGTGTCTATCCTGTGGGTTAGCCGAACTTTGCCATAGACTCCGCCTGTGGCAAAAGCCGGCGCTGTACAGGAAGCATCGGCTTATGGGGCTCTGTTCCGCAGCTGGTTTCTTCCTCTACCACCAGCGTCATTCACAACACTAATGCTATGGTATGGCTGGTCGGCAACCTGCGATCTGGGTTTGCCAACCCGCTATTCCAGAGCAGGAGGTCACGGGCCATATTAGAGGGCTCCGCGGGCCACATGTGGCCCCCGGGCCACTGGTTGGCCACCCCTGCGTTAGACCCTTAACCATACTTCTGCAAGAGACCTGAATGTTAAAAAGCAGGTCTGTTATTAGTATATATTAGTAGACTGCATAACAAGATGAAGCAGGAAAACTACTACATTAACACCATGCAGTTTTTTTTTTTTTTTTTCTGATCTACTGCTGATTGAGTGATTACAATTTTGGGATGTTAGATATTACATATAATCAAGTGCCCTCACTGCCAGTTAGACTGTATTTAATAATGTGGCAAAATGAATTAAAGCCACTTAACCTTATTGACATAAAAATTTCATTTAACAGAATGACCTACAATAAGATTTATATTTGATATCTAGAAGATATTAGAATTTAGGATACATAAAACAAACTAAATACAGCTATACGAAGTATAATAATCATGGTAAATTACAGCAACCTGCAACAGACACCACACTGCTCTGGTTACTGGCCCAGGAAAATCTGCTTACCGTAATTAGAAGCCCTGCCAGCTTAATAATGGAGAAAAAATGTAAATCCCAGAAATTAACTTTTCTTAAATGCTCCTTTTTAAGCCGGGTACACACTACAGTTTTGTATCAGAACTGCCCTGCGTCCTCTGCACACTTCCTGTGTTATCTAAAAGGGTATATTTAGGCCTCCTTGGGTTTTTTTTTGGTACTACAAGTCAATTATCGACTATGCTTTGGAGATAAAGACAGTGGAATTGATTGAGTAGTCTATCAAGAAGAAAACTCGGTAGGACTGACACCACTAAGTCAGCCTACAACAGGAAATTGAAAGAAGAAAGGTGTCCATATCTGGCAGAACAACATGATTTTTATTTTTTTTTGCACTTGCAAGGGCTTTAAAAGTGAAAAAAATACAGAGAAATTTACATGTACTAAAGAGATGTACTGCATATATTTTTTCTGACTTTGAAATATTCTTCAGCAGTTTATATTAAGGGCCCTGACACATTAGTAAGTCCTGCCATTGATAGGATCGCTAAAAAGAACATTCATCTGCTATTATGGCATTGCTGCCTAGCTGTATGAATCAGTTAAGCGTTGCTTAGCGACTGATGGCGAGCGAGATTCCTTAGCTTTTCAGACAGAAAGTGCCATAGTAGTAGACGGGCACGCTTTTTTTTTCTGGTTGCTGCTGAGTTAGCACCAGTGGCAAGATTAAATAGTAATTTAATAGTCCAAAATATTTCTAAAGATTTTAACTAGAGGCCATGTGAGGCCCACCAGGCCACACAGTGAAGATGAATGAAAAGCCACATTGTAGGCAACAATACAACTAGATGTGTACCACGCACCATTACAAACACCAGGCGGAGCTCAGACTCTCACGCATTGTACTAGATTTCCCTTACATATGCCACAATCGACTGTAAAATCATAGAAGTGGGTCATGGTGCTCTTAGTGGGTGTCCAATACAGCAATCCAAGAAAACAAAATCCAAGGCAATCATGGCATGTGACTCTTCTTTAGTTAAAGCGGGGGTCCCGAAGTCTTTTTTTTTTTTACTGTGAATTTAACTCTTAATGTTGGCAAGCTTGTACTCACGTTTGAGGTTCCTACTCCTCCGCATTCATAATCGGCATCAAATATGGATTTATAAAATATCTGCAGGAATTTTCCATTTTGCTTGTGGGCAGCGTGAAGCCCACAAGCAAATACTTCCCGGGAAGCAGTGAATGCTAAGATCCGCCCTCGTCACGTGACCTGCTTCTTGAGTCACGTGACGAGTAAAATCCCGCAAGATTTCGTCTTTCGGCGTTATTACTAGTCTCCTGGAAAGCATGACGCTGTGCTCCCAGAGGCATAGCGAAAGACTCCCAGCAAACACTCGGGCACTCACAAAGCGAAGCAACACGCCCACTACCGCGGGAAAGAGACTAAGAAGTGTCTGCACAGAACAAGACATTAAAGGTATTTCAATGTTTAAAAAAAATTTAGATAGCGAAATGTTTATCTACATAAAAAAAAGATCTTCTGGATATGCTATACTTTATATTTAGGGTGAACCTCCGCTTTAATCATAAATTCCAAAAGCTAAAAACAATTAAAAACGCATTAAGCAGACGATTGTTTCTTGTGCAAAGCCAAGCAGTCATTGGCTGGTTGTGTTTGAATTGTTTTTATCCTTTGGAATTAGTGATTAAATAAAAAAAAGTGACATTCCGTGAGCACCTTGGATGTTTTATTGGACTTTTATAGACAATAACGTACTTTAATGTACTAACTAAAGTGTTAGGGGGGCAGAAAAAAAAAAAAAGAAAAGTGCAATAAAAGTGCACTTATCCTGAAAATAATTAAATGATCATACTCAATTTTCTCTAAAGATAGCCATACAGAGCTCAATCGTGTCCTTGATCCAACAGTCCAGTGCAACACTTGGGCCATTCAAAGGTAATCCTCAGCATTTGCCAGTGAGCCTAGCCAATAGAATTCTAGGGTGCATCAATAAAGGGGTCACCAGCAGGAGGTCTTGATTCCGCTATATAGAGCCATAGACCAAATTTAGAATACTCTGTCCAGTTCTAGAGACCTCACTTACATATAGTGACTGATAAAGATAGAACAAGCCCAGAGACAGGCAACAATGGTGGAGCGGCTGAGAAATAAAACAGATCACAAGAGACTGCCGGAACTTGATATGTACAGTCTGGATGAAAGAACGAAAAAGGGAGGACATAATTGAAACCTCTAAATACATGAAGAGTGTGAATAAGATTCACAAGGGCAGTATTTTCACTATGAAGCAAAGATCAAGAACACAGGTACATGACCTCAAATTAGCAAGAGGAAAGTTCAAAAGCAATCTTTGAAAGTATTATTTAACCAAAAGACTAGTAGTTGATGCTTGGAATGGGAAAGGAAAGAGAGTAGCCATTTAGGCTCTCCTTTCCTTATGGGACCACAGCAGGTGCAGCAAGATTAAGGGTATTTCTGGTAAGGTTTCTGGGGGTCAATCTCAGGTCAAAGAAGCTAGCAAGGAAAGAAGGCAAAGGGATATACGGAGTTAATAGGCAATAGCAGGGATTGGTTTAAGCAGGTCAGGTGTCTTAGGGGCTTATAGAAGCCTGGGTGTATTGGAGGTCAGTGGTTGGCCAGCAAAGGTCAGGTGGTGTAGAGGAAAATTCTAGAACCTGGTGCAAGCCTATATAGGGCCCCTGGACCGGGACAGGAGGGCTGCTGTTTCATCAAGAGGACCCAGCCCGAGGAGCTCCCCACCCTCCCCCCCCCCCTCCTGTCGCGGCCTTGATTCACGTGGTGGCTTCCCCTAGGTTGGTTATCTACGGGGAGAGTTTCAGTGGCTGGGCTGGGTGGATGTTTATTGGGAATTTAATTGATTGATTTATATTCAGTATGTTATAATATATTATTGATGGTTGATTTTCTGAATAATTTATTGAAACCAGTGAATCAGGCCGTGGCCAGTTTAAATCCAAATCTTTATTTATTTATATATATATATATATATATAAACGGCAATATATAGTATGCTTTGTTTTATGCGTCAATAAATTTGGAAAGAAATGTTGGTCTTGTGTTGTTTTCTATTGCATGTTTGGTGGTTCAATGTTTAGTTGGTAAGGCATAATGCCTGTGGTCTCATAGACTTCCAGTAGGGTTAGCGAGTCAGTCAACAGTAAGGGGATTCAAACATGCCTGGGAAAAACATGGATTTACATTCGGACAAAAAGAAAAACCTTATGCCGACCTTTTATCTTGAACCCTGAAGGGCCGTTGTCTAGTATGCTTGTTTTTAACATGTTTGCCTTGCCTACACGATCTTGGTGGTCACCTGTGGCGGATTACTCTCCCTTTTTACCCCCCCCACCCCTAATCCTGTCTTCATCCTCTTCTAAATCTTCTAAGTCTCTGCTTCTTTCTTCACCTTTCATCTCCTTTCTTGGAGTCTTTCTGACACTTCCTATAATTTTGATATTTTGGTTTAAGTGTTGTTTGACAAGGGTACTAGAGGGGAATGGTTTGCGGCTGTATAAGAGGGCGATGTTTATACCGACTATGAATATATGACACCTGTAATGTCTTGGTAGCTCGCCGCGGCCTGGCCGCACTTCCCTTCCCCCACCTCCCCCCCTTTTTTTTTTTTTATTGTATTATTATTTTTTTTGTTTACTGTACTGTTTTTGACCATATATGTATTGTGTTTTTATGTGTCAGAGTTGTTCTTCCTTTATTTGTATGTCTAATATACTATAATAAAAATGTATTGAAAAAAAAAAAAAAAGAAAAACCTGGCAGATTCTATAGACAACTTGGCACTTGGCCTTGTTCTTCTGTCACTTCTCTATGTTTCTGGTAGTAGAAGCATTACGTGCACATGTGCTGATTTTATCTATCCGGTGATTCACAGAATACACGGATACAAAAAACATAGGCAAATGTCTCCCCACCAGCCGTTCTTAGGGAGAAATCTGCTCATCTATGGCCAGTCCTCAATGCAATAAACACATATCTACATTGAGAGGCATATTCAACAAGGCAGAGCAAATTACAACAATAACGTTCAAAGTGCAATAACCCATTACAGCAAGCCTTGCTTTAAATAGATGAGCTACAAGAGAACATTTGATGGCTTGCTATGATTACTGCACTTCAATTATTATTGCTGCTCTTTGGTGCTGCCTTACGGCTTATTCCTATACCTGTTGATATATCTTGCAAGAATGAGATACCTTTTTTTTCTTACAAAGGGCCAAAAAAAGCAGCAGATTACAGTGGTTGTGTCTTGGTAAGTCCAATGCTGGTCACATACTTTACACTACTCAAATGTTCAGTTATAAGATCAATTATGACAGAATCTAGGAGGTACAATTACATGCATTAAATGACAACTTTCTCAATTGCAAAGTTACATTGTGATACAAGGATAAATACATAACATACCAGAACACTGGAACCCAATCTTTAACAGAGTAATATCAGCCAGTAGGATAGACTGGAATTCATAGAATATGCATTAAGGGGCAAATGAGTAAGCCAAGGTGAAGCCACTGCCTCTCTGATGGATAATTGAGGTACATTCAGTAAATAGCCAATGGACTTGTACACAATCGATAAAATACATGTATACATAGGCTTACTAGTCATGACCAAGGAACAAAGAAAGAAAAGAGGGGATAGTAATCCTATGTATATATTTATTTTATAGATTGTGTGCAAGACCATTGGCTGTTTACTGAATGTACTCAAATTTTCCATTCTCGAGGCAGTGGCTTCACCTTGGCTTACTCATTTGCACCCCCTATGGACAACATACACATGCTATGAACTCCAGTCTACCCTACTGGCCAATATTACCCTATTAAAGATTAGGAGTGGGTTCCAGTGTACTATCTACCCTACTGGCCAATATTACCCTATTAAAGATTAGGAGTGGGTTCCAGTGTACTATCTACCCTACTGGCCAATATTAGCCTATTAAAGATTAGGAGTGGGTTCCAGTGTACTGGTATGTTATATTATGTATTTATCCATGTATCACAATGTATCTTTGCAAATGAGAAATTTGGCACTTAATGCATGCAATTGTACATCCTAGATTCTGTCACATGTGCTCCTGAAGAAGTATTCTTGAAATGCATCAGGCCCACATGTGAACTTGAATCTTTGCATGTTGTAAACCCCTATGTGGAGAGTATTTTTTAATGTTGTATAACAGATTTCTAATTGTACATAATAAAGTTGTTTTTATGGCACCCAGTTCCTCTTCTATATGCCCACACACAGTCTATGACTACATATTCTGCTCATAGTTGTACATGGATTTGCTAGGACGTTGACATACAACACACACAGTCCGGGCTTCTCCCACTATAGATCAGTTATAAGATCATTTTATGCAATAACTCACACTCATTAACATGAGGTTTTTATTTATGTAAAAGACAGATCATCTCACAAAGATTCTGTGGCCCACTGGTACACAAGATGAACATTCTGTCTTCAACACAATGAATAGGTGAACATTCTGTCTGCAGAACTCAATGCATGATGAATACATAGACATTGCTGCTAACAGGAGCTGCCTGTTAATCAAATACAATGACATTATTTAACAATGTACTTCCAAGAACAAGTTAAAAAGAAAACAAATGATTGAAAAGCAGTATAAAAGCCTGGTGGCTTCAAGTGATATACAGCGGTCACTAAGCTTTATTGTTTGGCTACAGGCAATGTGGTACAGAAATTTCTAGGGTTAGAGACAAGGTTACCTTATAGCTGTTCTTCAGGAGATAAAGCGTGCAACGACTAGATAATTATGCTAGGATGAAAACATCAGAAAAAACACTCACCAAGGGCTCAGCCATTACAACTTCTATTTTTTTCTCCGCTTGAACAGCAAATTCTGCAAAGAGGTTCTTGATGACATATTCTCCAGGCTTGACATCGGGGTCAATAGTAATATTTGACATTGTGACGCTTCTCCTTTCCAAGGTGCAGTGGTGGATGGGAGGGACCCGTTTTTTATTTACAGTGCTGGCTGGGGCAGAAGCTGTGGAGAAACAAAACATAGGTAAGCATCACAGACCAGTCCAGATAGCATCTCTATGGTAGGCGTCAGATGTGTCATCACCTTTGCAGTGATTTAGCAGCAGCACTATTTTATTCTCCAAGGTTTACAGAAATATAAAATGTTTCAGCATCTTTTATTGTAGCCTAAAAGGGTTTTCCACTTTTAATTAAAAAAAAATCCTTTATACCAGCAGTTGAGCACACCTGTGATGACCCCATATTTCCAACTTGGCTTGATAGCAAATTCTAGCTACTGCTCTAATTATTTAAATCCTACTCACAAACTTTGTGCCCTTTCTACCAAGATCCTGTAGTACATGCACAAGTCTGTCCCACCCGGTACAAGAACCCTCCGGCAGATTGCAGGGGAAAACCAACTGATTTATGTGTCTAAATAATACCAACATGTACAATTCCTTTGTAGCAACAGAAAGGTGGATAGAAAAAATTGGAATACTGTATATACTCAAGTATAAGCCGAGTTTTTCAGCAATTTTTTTTGTGCTGAAAATGCCCCTCTCGGCTTATACTCGAGTCACCTTTTTTCGCCTGATCTCCCGGACTTTGGGGACTCGGTACCGACCGACCGTAGGTCCCCTGGACCCCAAACTTGACACACATGTAGCCTCTTCCCGCTACAAGTGTGCAAAGTTTCTTGTCCGGGGGGACCTTCGCCCGCGGAGCTCCAATTTTTCAAAGCCGGGCACCCCTTTCATAGACTCCCATGTTAAATGATAATTTCTCTGGTGACTTTGGGGACCGATACCGGTCATAAATTTGGCACACATGTAGCTTCATTTCTCATCTACAACTGTGCAAAGTTTGTTGTCTGGGGGACCTACGGCTGGGGAGCACTGATTTTTCAAAGCCAGGCACCCCTTCAATAGACTCCCATGTTAAACGTCAGTCATGGGCACAGTGAGACTTGGGCACAGTGAGGCATGCACATGGACACAGTGAGGTACAGTAAGGCATGCAGATGGACACCCTAGGCTTAAACTCGAGTCAATACATTTTTCCAGTTTCTTTGTGGTAAAATAAGGTGCATCGGCTTATATTCGGGTCGGCTTATACTCGAGTATATACGGTAGGTCAAATGATCCCCAGCTGTCACTTATTTAAAAAGCAGTAAAAAAAAAAAAAGCCATAATTTTCAAAGTTCATTTAATTCAAAGTTCAGAATATTCTTAGGGTGGCCATAGACCAGCTGATCTTGATCTGTCCATCTTCCCCATAACCTCATGCCCCAGAGATCTGATGAAATTCTCTTGCCAACCCTGAGGGACCAAATGGTGATCAGATATGCAGAGATTTTAAACACTGTTGGAACATGCATGCAATAAGAAACATCAGTTCTATCATTCTTTAGTCTCAATCATCATAACTGATGCATATCTTGTTGCCAACTTTTATTGGGTCACATATCGCAACCAGTTTACTCCGAGAAATTATCTCATTTATGCTGCCTGGCTTCCGTATTTTTTGCACCATGTGAATAACCAGCTGACTCCCCATGCACTAACTACATAAAATAAAGTGGCTGGTAAGACCAGCAAGGGCCATTAGAAGAATACATACTGACCACAGGACGTCATGTTTCTTTCATTTCAAGAAATATAACAAACAAAAAACCTGTACGCAGACAATAATGGAGGTGATGCCCCAGGCAGCCAAAGTCCACGTGTCCTTTTTATCCAGTAGGTCAGAAAATAAAAGTTCACATCTGCTAAGCTGCTATAAGTAAAACATTGCACAGATTTTATAAATTGGTTACAAGAGAGGATACTAAGGAGTGACAAATGACATCAGTAGGGAATTGATGTTATAGACCCCTGCTGGCTCAATACTGATCTCCTTAGGGTAGGAAAGTACTACTAATCACCCGGCAATGTCTGTGCAATAGTTTGAATAAAACAACTGGCCATAGAGACAACATACACATGCATACTGTATATAGCATACAAGTTAGGGGTTCAACTTGCACTTGCTTTGTGCTTGCTTCAGATCAATCACACATTTATGGAAATGGCTGTAGTAAACCCGATTGATTTAATAACCACTGGCTGGAAATCGTAGACAATCAGAGTAAAGAAATGTCATCAGCACACCAAGGTTTCCTCAAAGCTTTATTGACATGGTCACACAGTACATTTACGGCAACGTTTCGGAGGCACGCAGGGCCCCTTCCTCAGGCAAGCGACACTTGCCTGAGGAAGGGGCCCTGTGTGGCTCCGAAACATTGCCGTATGTGTACCGTGTCACCATGTCAATAAAGCTTTGGACCCTTTTGAGGAAACCTTGGTGTGCCGATGACATTTCTTCACTCTGATTGTCTACAGTTTCCAGCCAGTCGTCATTACAGCAATTAGCATTACCACAGCCATTTTCATAAATGTGTGTGTGGGGAATATTGCATTTGGACTTGTTTCAGGTCAGTGACTCAAAAGTTTTGAAGCCAGAGTTAGCTGGGCAACAAGCCTTTTCTGAGTGAGGTCAGCAATGGCAAGTTCTGCATTTCTCCCCTGTGTGTATTCAAAAATATTTAACCTAAAATTACAACTTAGTAAAAATAAGGGTTTACTTTGGAAATGGAGTTCTAGGTACCATGTATGCCTGTGTTTCTATAGAGAGATTTTTTTTTCACAAAGTAAATCTGGTCTTACACTGCTCAATTTTTTCTGAATCTGCCAAAATTCGATCTGTGGATGATTTTTGTCGAAGGATCCAATCAGATGGTAACCCTGCTCAGGTATTCAGCTGCCACTGAAGTAGTGGCTTCTGATACAAAACATGGAAACTGTCAGCGGATCTCACCATCTGCTGCACCTACTACGCAGACTTATTCCTTTTATCCCCAAAGAAGACATAGCGGTCGTGGTAGGAACAATGTGTTGTCAGTCCACCCCTGTATATAAGCGTATCGCTACGTTACGATATACCGTACATTGTACCTGAAGTGGGTGCGAATCCCACTCTGTATTGTAATTGTACCAACTTTGTCAATGTTGTTTTATCTGCCCCTTAATAAGAAGGTTGAACGAGAAAATTGGCAGCACTTTGCTGAGTGGATCGAGTTCTCGAAAAGCTTTCCATCCATTTATGGCTGAATTTGAACAGTAAAATGCTTCAGACCTGTTTGTCCAATTGCGACTGCAGAACGCCGCCTATTCCCACAACTCTCCTCTCTGTCAACAAGATAAAAAATAAAAATAATCCTGGGACATGCTCTAGAAGGGGAGAAGGAGGTCATAGATTACATTTTTAAAAATTCATGGTTCATTAAACAGGAAGTACTGAGGGCTTGCATAGAATTTCCATTGTGTATAACAACTTGCTCCAATGGTCACCTGCCACAAAGCATCCAGTGCTTCTGAAGTCACCCCAGAAAGGAAGTTCAGTGAAACAAACCACCTGCAAGGAGGCCACAGAGTACAATAAAACAATGTTAGCCTCAACTATTGTCCGATGGACAAATAAAACCAAGATAACAAGATAACACCAAACATCAAAGAGTAAATAAGTCGGCTCTGCACGACCAAATTCTACAGGATGACAAGGAAACTTCTTGAAATATTTGAGTCTTCGCAACTCGTTCCAAAAATAATATTTAGACAAGGAAAATCGACTTGAATTCAATAGCTACAATGCACAGGGATACTGCAAGCCACAGAGAACTTGTAAATAAAAAAAACACACTGTTAAACTAAAATAAAGAAATGCATTGATTGTTATGGACAACAGCTCAATTTTTGGTAGCCAGCTTCTAACTTCAGCTTGTTTAAAAAGGCTTTGACAAAAAAAATGGAAGCCGGTTTCTATGCAAAGCTGCACCAGATTTTGCGCTCTCCAGTTTTAGTAAATCAACCCCACTGTGTATTATTACTGCATTAGCAAACAAGATCAGAGGTAGGTGATCAGAGCTTCCGGCTTTGGAGGTCCTTTCAATGAGGTAGTCCAATCAGATCAACCTATAAGCTTTTCAGGTCAATGTGATTGGAAGCTCATTGCCAGTCTGTAAGCAAACACGTATCTTATTATATCCAATTTCCCTTGACTCCGTCTAGGTCCAAAATGCAACAAACAGAAAAGGCTTGCGCCCTTTTCCATTTCTACGGACCTGAAATTAGCATAGCAAAGGGAGGTAAAACCATGCACACAGACATTACATGTCCTGACCATAGACCCAACATTGGTCCCAAGCTGGAGAAAAAAAATGACATCTCCTCCGTTTGGCTTTGATTCAGCATGGGGACCTGCTCATGGATCCCCTGCTGATCAGAACATGGAGGATGGCCATCTGAAAGAGGCCTTATTTATTGATTCCACAAAAGCTCACATATTTATCTGAGCCAGAAGATTGCATAGTGTGCAAATTGGGATATATTACCGCTGTGTCAAGTGATGTTTCATTATCTGGTATTCTGCAAACAGATTTCTGACCGAATTGTACGGTTTGTGCAGATAATAGATCCGTGTCCCGGCTAATTGAATTTTTTAGAGAGTTTCAGTGTTGTCAGGCTGTCAGGAATTTTCCGGGAGGCGGAAGAGGTTTCAAATGCTTGCCCAGAATCCACCCTCAGCAATGCTGAACTGTAATCAATAATAGTGGAATAGCAAAAAGTAAAAAAAAAAAGTCAGAGAAAGATTTCATTGCCTAACTCCAGCAAAAAAAGGCATTTCTTTGTTGTAGATACAGTGGGGGGGGTAATTATAAGTTGGGTGTTTTATTGCTTTGTCCCCAATGAGGGGTTGGAAACAGACAAATTAAAACAAATATATATATATATATATATATATATTTTTTTTTTTTTGCTAGAGTTAGGAAATCTTGGAACCTCTTTGAAGCCCGATACACACTACTATTTTTTTTTATTTTTTTATTCAACCCAGAAGGGCTGGACAAGAAAAAAAAAACTGACAGCTCTGGGGGAACCGCTGTACTAACTATGCGAAGGCTTACCTACAGGTACTGTAAATATCTCCCAAGGTACGAAGGCTTACCTACAGGTACTGTAAATATCTCCCAAGGTACGAAGGCTTACCTACAGGTACTGTAAATATCTCCCAAGGTACGAAGGCTTACCTACAGGTACTGTAAATATCTCCCAAGGTACAAAGGCTTACCTACAGGTACTGTAAATATCTCCCAAGGTACGAAGGCTTACCTACAGGTACTGTAAATATCTCCTAAAGGTACAAAGGCTTACCTATTGGGTATTGTAAATATCTCCCAAGGCCAACTATATATACTGTAAATATCTCCTAAGGTACTAAGGCTTACCTACAGGTACTGTAAATATCCTAAGGCTTACCTATATGTACTGTAAATATTTCCTAAGGTTCCAAGGCTTACCTATATGTACTGTAAATATTTCCTAAGGCTTCCCTACAGGTACTGTAAATATCTCCCAAGGCTCCTTTCACACGGGGAGGATCAGTAATGATCCGCCTCTGTATGCTCAGCAGGGATCGCTCCGTTGATCCCCGCTGAGTCGTCGGATGACAGGGCGGTCTCCGCACACTGTGCAGGGACCGCCCTGTCTTTTCTCTGCTCTATGGGGGGGATCGGATGAACACAGACCGTGTGTCCGTGTTCATCCGATCCGATCCACAGACAGAAGGAAAAATAGGATTTTCTTCCGTCTGCAGAATCGGATCATTGCGGAGGCAGACGAGATCGGGTGTCAGCGGATGTTCATCCACTGACACCCGCAGTCTCATAGGGACCAATGTATGTCCCTTTTTTCATCCACAAACGGATAGATGAAAAAGCGGACATACGATCCGCAGGTGTGAAAGGGGCCCAAGGCTAACTATAGGTACTGTATATATCTCCCAAGTCTAACTATAGGTACTGTAACTATCTCACAAGGCTCCTAAGGCTTACCTAGTGGTACTGTAAATATCTCCTAAATGTGCACCGTTTAGGAAAGATTTACTTTATATGCAGGCGATAAAGTCATTGGCATATGTGCTCTGAAGGAACGGCTACCCAAGACGTTCTTTCAGCGTCCTGTGCTGTAAACAGTGGCTCCCCTGCGCATGTGCGAGAGTGACGTCATCGCGGCTTCGGCCAGTCGCTTGGGTAGATGGGCGAGGATGAAAGCAGCCTCCAGGGATGACAGCAGTTATCTGGAAGGCTTTGTTATCAGGCAAGTGTTATACTAGCACAGCGATGCATACTTGCACATTATGTTACCTTGCAAAAACAAAAAAACTCGCCCATCGGTTTACTACCGCTTCAAGTGGTGTCTGTTCCATCATTTCTTGTCCGGTTTTCACAGGGACAAAAACTAAGGACATTTTCCCAATGACGTCACAGAAGGTGCTAACAATCGGAAAGACGTTCTAAGCCTATTCAAAACAAACGAATAGTGCTCTATTTAAAAAAGAAAAGAAAAAAGGTAAAAAAAAAAAAAAAGTTATATAATTGGCTGAAGTTTGGCTTTAATGAGCCAACTCTTAAAAATCCTATTGATAAGCTGGCTAAAATTTGCGACGTGGGTGGCTCTGACAGCCCCCTCCTGTCTGACATGCTTCGACTGAAAAATCAATGAAGCCAAGTGAAAAATAGTTGGCTGAGCAGTGACTGCATCCAATCAGATCAAGCGGTTCAGATACTCTGGTCACAGGGTGGGAAGGTAATAATCTGCAAAGACTCATTCACATGGTTGGACAAGGGGGGGGGGGGGGGGGGGGAGTAAAAACAGACGGTTGCAATAGCAGCACAACAGGGTCATACACATGCCATGGATGTGAGGCTTTGTTTCGCAGCTGTGGCAAAAATTATACCCCATGTGTGTAATCAATGTGTGTAATCAATAATAGTGGAATAGCAAAAAGTCTAAAAAAAAAAAATGGCACCATTTTGGCAAGCATACAGATATTAGGATCCGGAAAAACAACTCCAGCTGGTTTAACAACCAGCTGTCGTTACTGAAGCAACAGCGCAGAAGAGCGGAAGCCGCCTGGAAAATAAGTTCTTCAGAGGAAAACCTTGCCATCTACAAGGTAATAACAGGAAATTACCACAAAGAGATCTTCAAAGCCAAGAAAAATTACTTTTCCAAGGCTATCAACAGCGCCCTAAACCGCCCCCGCAAACTCTTCAAGCTGGTCACTCAGACCATTAATCCAGGATGTCTTGAAGCCCCCAATTTGGACACCCAAGAATTTTGCAATGAATTATCGGATTACTTCATTAATAAAATTGAGAGAATCCAGGAAAGCATTCAGCAAAACAATACCCCCCTCAACCCCCCCACCCCCCCCCCGCAATTACCCATAGAAATTCACCACAATCAGCAAAGTTCACTCTGGAACCCATCTCTATGCCACAAAAAATATCATCGGGACTCTGCGAAACAGCACAGTGCCAAATGATATTATCCCTACCAAACTGCTGAAGGAATGTGCCGACATCCTATCATGCAGCTTATAAACCAGTCATTCAAGGAAGGCATAGTGCCCTCCCAGTTGAAAGAGGGCATAATCCAACCCATCTTCAAAAAACCCACCCTAGACCCCAAGGACCCAATTCACCGCCGTCCCATAACAGGCCTAAATGTTCTCTCCAAGGTAATGGAAAAAGTAATGATACAACAGCTGCAACAGCATCTAGATACCTAAAACCTACTTGATCCATTTCAAATCGGGTTTCTGTCCCGGACACAGAACGGAAACAGCATTGCTCAAAATATGGGACGACGCTCTTGAGGCCCCAGATGAAACAGAATCTTGTCTTCTGGTTCTGTTGGACCCAAGCGCATCTTTCAACACTGTAGACCACAAACTATTACTGACTCGGCTAGCTAAAGTAGCCAGAGTCGCAGAAAGTGATTTATCTTGGTTCTCCTCTTTTTTTGAAAACCGTTCGCAAATAGTGAAATTGGGACCTTTCACTTCTGAAAAAAGCACGGTGTCGTGCGGAGTCCCTCAAAGATCACATCTGTCGCCGGTGCTGTTTAACATCTAGCTTCGTCCTCTCTTTGAAATCATCAGCAGCCAAAAACTGCTTTAGCACTCATATGCAGACAACACGCAACTGTATTTCTGCATTTGCAACAAAAAGGATCACCACCTCAATCTAGAGACATGGCTCTCTTTGATAGAAAACTGGATGACAAAGAGTTATCTTAAACTCAACGGAGCGAAAACAGAACTTCTCCTGTTTCACGCCAAGCGTATGAATCAACCGGCAACAACTTGGATACCCCCGCCCATTCTGGGCCAGATCATCTCCCCTAGCTCCAAAATCAAAAGTCTCTGGGTCATCTTCGACTCCTACATGACAATGGACGCACAAATAGGGTCAGTAGTCAGCGGATCTCACCATCTGCTGCACCTACTACGCAGACTTATTCCTTTTATCCCCAAAGAAGACATAGCGGTCGTGGTAGGAACAATTGTAAACTCCAGACTGGACTATGCAAATGCCCTTTACCTCGGACACCCAAAGTACCAAATCGTTCGTCTGCAAGTCGTGCAAAATACGGCCGCCAGACTTGTGACTGGGAAAAAACCCTGGGAATCAATCTCACCTTTGCGGAGAACCCTTCATTGGTTGCCAGTAAAAGACAGAATTGCTTTTAAAGCACTCTGTCTTACGCATAAATGCATCCATGGGAATGCTCCCCATTACCTAAGCGAAAAAATAAAAGCTCACAATCCCAATCGCGTTCCGCGATCCACCAACCAAAATCTGCTCCAGATACCGAAAGCCATTTACAAGTCCAAAGGAGAAATAAGATTCACGCTCCAAGGTCCCAGACTATGGAACGCTTTGCCAACCAGCATTCGGTTGGAGGAAAACCATTTAGCCTTCAGGAGAAAGATCAAGACTCATCTCTTTTGATATCAAAGGAGACAGGAACAACAAGCGCCCAGAGGCGATTTAGTTCGCATGTGCTGCGCTATATACGTTTTTCATTCATTCATTCATGTGGCCTGCCAGTGACAAGCCTTCTGGACAGCTATTCACCGTGGATCACTTTTCAGAGGGGTGGCAGGGGCTGCCGCTAGTGTGAGCAAGTTCTAAGTGAAACTACAGTAGAGAAAGCTCAGATCCTCTCCCCTACCAGACAGGGCTGTGCTGTCTGCCAGAGCGGTGTTGATAACAGGGCTGGATGAAAAGAACTACAACCTCTTTGCCATGTAAAACGGCTCTTCTATACATTTTTACAGGTTTGGCCGGAGTTCAGCTTTAAATTAGAAATGTCTTACAAACTAAGTTTTCTAATCCACTAAAGTCTATAGGAGATTGGAGATAATTACTAAGCTGGGAATTTGCCAGAAGAAAGAATTGTGGCTTATAACAGCAAACACGTATTACATTCTATAACTAGCCTTTAGTGGAGCTTGTACATTTAATGAACGGACAACTTGACAGCTGAACATCATTAGAAGTGCACTCCTGGTTTCCTCCTCTTTTCCCCAATCTCAATAATTACCTCCATTATGAGGAGGGTTTAGGCAGCTAAATGCGGTTGGAGACGCTTCCTTTTGCACCACTGTAGTGTATGTTCATAGATTTCCCACATAGCAGAGAACAAACACGCCATTGTTTGATGGGAATATTGTGTGCTGTTCATTGAGCTGTCAACTGTTTGGTTTGCTATTGTGTAGAAAATAGAAGTGTCGGACCTCATTCACCACAAATGTAGTATTTTTTTTACTCCTGAGATTCACTAAACAGTAAAATTCCCATTCTAAAATGGACGGGCCACCCGGATAAGACTAATGGAATATTTAACAAGGGAATTACTCTTAAAAGCCCAACAAAAGTTTGGCACAGATGGGGTTTGAGAACCCGATGGACGTGTTTTGTCGGATAATCCGACCGTCTGTACGCTCCATCAGACAATTGTTTATGGAATTTCCGATAATAAATGTTGGATGGTCATGCTCTCAAATTGTCCGACAACAAATGTGTTCCGTCAGATTATCCGATCGTGTGTACACAAATCCGTCGGATTGAAATCCAAAGTACAAACACACATGCTCCGAACCAACGCTAAACATCACACAATAGTTGCCCAAAGGGTGGCGGTTAAGAGTTGAAAAACCATGTGGTTTGGGTATGTTGACTGAAAATGTTCTGCCGTCTGTATGCAGAACAAGTTTACGGACAACGCCCTTCGGACAAAAATACACGGATTTTTCCGATAGAAGTCCGATCATGTGTACAAGGCTTAAAGGAGTTGTAAATGAAAAAAAATTTTTTTTGCTAAAAATGACTGTTTACAGGGTATAGAGACATAATAGTTAACTGATTCCTTTTAAAAATGATTAAAAATAGATACAAATCAATCATATAATGTACCTCTAGTTTAATTTTTGCATGTTGTTTCCTGCTTCTCTGCTGTACAGAGCCACAGAGCCAATACAGGTCAGTGATGGTTTGGAAAACGAAACGGATTGGTGCTGTGGGGTTTTAGACACACAGTAATCACACCTCCTTAATAGTGACCACAGAGAGAAAGCTCAGAGTACTGTGGTTATCAGGAAACGGACAACCAGGAAGTGTGGAGCTCAGAGAAGAATTACAGTAAGGCCGCGTACACACGAGGGGATATGTCCGCTGAAAACAGTCCGATGGACCGTTTCAGCAGACATCTCCACTTGTGTGTATGGGCTAGCGGACAGATTTCTCCACCCGACAGATTTCAAAGCAAGCTTTGAAATCTATCCGGTGGGAATCTGTCCGCCCGACATGTCTGCTGGTTAGTACACTTACCAGCAGACATGTCGGCCCCCACCGCCGCCGCGCCGCTGCCGAATGGATTCGGCGCATGCGCGGAAGTGTTTTACTTCCTGGTGCGGTGACGTGGCGGTGACGCGGCGGCGTCAACGTCACCGCGCCGTCCGGCGGCGGGGAATTTGATCCGATGGTGTGTACACGCCATCGGATCAAACTCCCGATCGGACATATCCGATGGAAATGGTCCGCGGACCGTTTTCATCGGATATGTCCGATCGTGTGTATGGGGCCTAACTTGAGAGCAAAAACAAACAATTAGCACATGAAAACAGCACTGCATTAAGGTAAAGGAAGCTATTAAGCTAAAAAAAAAAATCCTTTACAAACCCTTTAAGAATCTTTAAACACATTTCTCCATAAACATAAACCAGGTGCTGATCAAGAAAAAAATAAATCTCTAACATGTCCCATCAACAGAAGTTGATCAAATTCTGACAAAGCAGAACTACAAGCATAGCAGATCAGGTCCAGCTTTGCGCTTCACTATAGAAAGGTGGCACCAATAGGGAAGGGTGTCACTGA
Source organism: Rana kukunoris (assembly GCA_029574335.1). Taxonomy (NCBI): domain Eukaryota; kingdom Metazoa; phylum Chordata; class Amphibia; order Anura; family Ranidae; genus Rana; species Rana kukunoris. The sequence goes on along the minus strand of CM056049.1, from coordinate 627,717,804 downwards.
ACAATACAAGTGATCTAGAACTGTCAGTATATAGGTGCCAGCATGATCCATGGAACTCCTGCTTCATCTATGCCAATGTTCACATTCCATCTCCGACGTGCAGAACAAGAGTCAAACAATTCTAAAAAAAATTCTTAGACAGACTCCATTTCATAGGTTATATTTTATAAACATCCACGTGTATTTTTTTTTTTATATCTCTCAGTATAGATTACAGTATATGGAGCCATGCGAGTTGGAGAGAACAACTATTCAATGAAAATAAATCCTTTTCTCTGAAATCCATGGATGGACACAGCATCCTTATATTCTTAACTGTAGCTCTCCTGATAGACGGAACATAAACCTACAGTCAAGAATATAAGGAAGCTGTGTCCGCCCATGGACTTCAGAGAAAATAGGGTTTTTTGTACTCACCGTAAAATCCTTTTCTCTGAGGTCCATGGACGGACACAGCTTCCTTATATTTTTGACTGTAGGGTTATTTTCTGTCTATCAGGAGAGCTACAGTCAAGAATATAAGGATGTGGTGTCCGTCCATGGACAAAAGAGAAAAAAGATTTTAGTGGTTACATAAATACTTCATGCAGAAAAAGCTATGCCACACCTATGTAATGGCTCGATATGTGAACTGAATGTTTTTTGGAGATACTGTAACTACCATGTAGTAAAATAATTAAAGCGGTTAGACCCCTTTCATATAGCTCCTGCCACTCCAGCTCAGGAGATCCTAGACTGATCCTCTGCTTAGCTGGATCAGAACGGAAATGAATGTCACATTTATACGACATTGGTGTTCGTTCCATTTTTCCTCCATCTTGTGATCACTGGGCAGCTGGATGTAAACATGTGTCTACCTCTGCCCACACAAACGTATTGCCTCCAACTCAACAAAGCTGATCAGACCCAATGTAGGTGTATGTAAACGGACACACAACCCTTTGCAGCCCACCACCTATAAAATGCTGTCCGTTTTTGACTTGTCTAGTCATGGGTCAAAAAGGGACTGAAAGAATGCCCATCTGAAAGAAACCAAAAAGTGTTTTTAAACCCTTTCATATACTACAAAAGTCCAAAAAACTCTTTAGTGCTAGACCCAGGGGAAATCTTCCATCACACTTCTTTCCAGAATGCCCATTAAGGGTGCAGCCTTCCTCCGACCGGGAAATCTTCTGAACAAAAAGCAAACACCTGTGTGTTTTTTGCAGTCCTTTCATATACTAGCCTCAGGTGATACACAGAGATAAAACAAAGTTGTTCCTGTTTGTCTGCTGCAATCTCTCCTCTGCAGCTGTTGAAAGTACATCATTTACTCCAGGAGGCATGGATCTGATGTCACACACTGCACTGCATATGGCAGGGAGCCGAGTGTAATCTGTGACCTAAGTGTAGGTAATGGGCAAACCCCCTCCACACATGATAGGTAAACATGCACAGCTGAGGCTGTGAATCACAGATTGAGCTGGAGCTCCAGTCACCCATTTGCCCTCAATCCCTTGGAGTCTGCATTAGTGGTCAAACATGACTCATGGCAATGGCAGAGCAAGCAAGCAGCAGACAGAAATCACACTATGGCTGCATTCACATCTGAGTGTTTCGTCGCCTGAAGCGCAACGCTCAAAGACGCTAGAGGAGAAAAATAACATTATTCTCTATGGAAATGGTTCACATCTCCAACGCATAACGTCGAACGCCTGAAAGAACGCCAAACGCCTGAATTTCAAACAAGTCCCGGACCCTTTTTTGACGCACGAATCGGGCGGCTTGGGCGTTTTACATTGATGCCAATCACCTGTACAAAACCGCGGGGAAAAACGTTGCGTTTTGTCGCGGCAAATCACTGGGAAAAACGCCGCAAATCGCCTACGCTTATGTGTGAATGCAGTCTAAGTGTTTTTGATAGAGGCAAGTACATACCACAGAAGGATATTCTTTTTTTATTTTTCATATCAGAGGGTTACACTTTTTGTGCATTCACATATGTGTGTTGTGGTAAAATGTAGGAGTTACCATGCATTACAGAAAGTAATATAAACAGCGCACTGCGACACCCATGCATTTTAGCACACCTTAGCACAGATGTGAACGTTGTGGTACGCTGAATTGGAGAAACAGGTGCATTTTTTAAATAGTTTTGTTAAACTAGACTTCCTCTAACATTTTTTTAATGGGAACATATTCAAATTAAATCGTTTTTTGTAACATTTGCCTTGATCTCCTTTTTAACACTTCCAAATTTATTTCAACTGGCAATCCTTAAATAGAAATGTTGGATTTCCAGACAACACATTTTCAGTTATTATTTCAAGGTTCACCTTATGATCATTGTTGATGTGAATTTTACATTTGTACAAGCTTCTACTTCCTCTCTTTGTTATTTTATTAAATGTAGAGATCTAAAGATTAGCCACTAGATGCTGGGAAGAATCACAGCTACAGTGTGCCACATGTAGATGGAAGCCCTGCTCCAAATTAATGAAAACCCAGTAAGCGAGGAGGAGCAGAGCAGGAGAGCTGCTGATTGACAGGCAGCAGCTCTCTGCTCGGGAAGCTGTGAGAAGTTGAGAACCGAGCCATCGACGATGTTCAATGTCTCGGTTCTCAGTGTAGAGGTGCAAGGGGACAGATGCAGCATCCGCTTAGGTAAGGAGGATACTTTCTGCACATCCAACTATGGTTTCTCCACTAAATGGTTCATCGAATTCAAAACACACTCAAACTACTCCCGACCCCTCCACATATAAACTACTCCCGACCCCTCCACATATAAACTACTCCCGACCCCTCCACATATAAACTACTCCCGACCCCTCCACATATAAACTACTCCCGACCCCTCCACATATAAACTACTCCCGACCCCTCCACATATAAACTACTCCCGACCCCTCCACATATAAACTACTCCCGACCCCTCCACATATAAACTACTCCCGACCCCTCCACATATAAACTACTCCCGACCCCTCCACATATAAACTACTCCCGACCCCTCCACATATAAACTACTCCCGACCCCTCCACATATAAACTACTCCCGACCCCTCCACATATAAACTACTCCCGACCCCTCCACATATAAACTACTCCCGACCCCTCCACATATAAACTACTCCCGACCCCTCCACATATAAACTACTCCCGACCCCTCCACATATAAACTACTCCCAACCCCTCTATTAAACCATAAAACGAAGCCCTTCCAGTACCGAGATGTCAGTGTTCAGCTGATCTCATCTTCACCCATCTTGCTTTTAGGTTCGTGGACTCCGGCTCTGTGACTGGCTGGAGCCACAATGACATCACACACGGTTCTAAAGCAATGTCATGGGCAGCCGTTCCTTCAGAGCGCATGTGCCAGTGAGGTCACCAGCTGCATGTACAGTAAATATCTCCTAAACTGTACACATTTAGGAGATACAGGTAAGCCTTACAGACTTATCTATAGGTAAAAGAGATGGAAGTTTACTTTACGCTTTAAGGGTCAAATCAACAGTTGTTTTGGAAAGTAGCGACGAGGAAAATCAAAAGAGTGATGGAAGATTGTTTTTTCAATGAAATTCTAACTGTGATGTACTTGTAATGTGCTTGAGCATCCTGAAATTGACCACAGATTTCAAAAATTGGCATGGCAATCAAACTAAATTTTTCAGGGTTTTCATATGAACTTTGCAAAGTCTATAAGGTGATCAAATGCTCTGATAAACAATTTTTCTGAATTTCTATTTGAATTTTCAAATGAAATATTACTGGTGTAATTTTTCTGAATTTCTATTCGAATTTCAACTGAAATATTACTGGTGTATGGCCAACTATAGATGTGAAAAAGCCAGTAAAGGACTAACATGGTTTAGGTAACTGCACAAACATCTCTGCCTACACAAATTATCACTTTTATTGAGGGTTTTTTTTAATTGCTTCATTGAACACTATTTTTCCACGGTTTACTATGCTTTCAGCAACCAACAATGTAAGAATTAAAAATGCAAGAGCTCGGAATCCTCTAATAGTTTCTGCGACAGCTCACACCTGCGTTCAATTATGAGAAGTAAGCTGTTTTGTTAGACTTATTTGTTGTGTTCCCATAACTACCTGACTGCACTGCCAATTTCCCAAATCATGTGAAGTAAATTCAATATTAAAACAAATGAATCGGAGGGTACAGGCTCGTACGGCTGGAAAGCAGGGGAAGACGGTGGAAATTGTAATTTGTCAACCTTTAAAATTGTCTTATACATCATGCAGCTGAAGAAGGGTTCATGCTGTCCAACACCGGAGGGAAAGCCAGTAATCCTCATTCATCTGATGAGGAAACCTCCTACACGAGTCTCCAGTACTGGCACACCGATGAAGGAATAAGCGCATCACTGTCTGAGCTTGATTAAACATGTGAAAGGAACGCATATCGGAAAATAACATGATCTGCTTCACAATGTAAATGCAATCACGTTGAAGTGTACACGTACGGCTATAAAGTTAGCAGTCTCTCATTCGCATGGATCATCAGGTGCCGCATTGCAGCTCAGGTGTCCTCCTAGGCCCCATGGCGGACCTAAAAAGTTCAGGTTTAAGGGTCAGCACCGACAGTTCTCAGGTATGAAAGCTGGCTTCTTGTATTTCTCATGGATTCTAACAGCAACTTCCCTCTGCCAGAGTTCCTTTCCTTATTCCCAGCTGTGATGGTTATGAAGCCAGACAAGGAAGCCAACCTCCTTCATCTGTTTTCTGAGATCACGTAACAGTAACCGGTGCAGAAATCTTACCGCTGGATTGCTTGAGTTATAAATAAAGCAACGCACCAATATCTATCCAAAAACTCAAATATACATAGACATATACTGTATATATCCTGGCACCACCACATACTTCTATAGTCTCTGGAAAGAGAAGGACCAGTGGACTGACCAATAACAGACTTGTTCTGTCTGAATGTTTATTCCACAAGCAAAGACGGGGAACCAGATTCCAGCTACTACCCCTGGTACAATTTCCCAGAGCTTCTGAAATACTCCCATATTACAGATTGTATTATTCTAAAACAAAGCCCAACTGCAGGTTGCTCCCCTACAGTCCTTTGCCCCAACCTGAGGCGCTGCCACCATATGAGTTTACTAAATTGGTATAAAAAGGACACAGGATTCTCAAAGGTGCCGCTTTAAAAGCTCAGGCACGTTTATTGTGAATGGAGAAAGCTGGGCTCTATGTTTTCTCTGAATTTGGTAGCTCTGGATCAGGTCCTGGAGTCTGAAGGTTCCAAAGTGCCTTGAGTGAGAAGAAACCTTCAATCCTGTGTCCAGGCTTTGTGAGTTGAATGCGCCCGTGTGAGGGCACAGGTGTGCAGGATCGATATATGCCAAATCTTGGCATAGCTCAGGGCAGTTGCTTCTGTTTGGAGACACAGCCCTGTTAGGAGACCTGTTTTTTCAGAGACTCCATCCCTTGTGTGGGGATCTTCCTGCCCAAAGGACTGGGAAAATCGGGACAACCACATGGGCCTGGGAGACCAAAAACATACCGATAGCTAGGCTGGCATCTGACCTGACTGGTCCTAATAAGTGTCTGTTTACATGTGTAAGGTAGAGACCGTAATCCTTCACAGACCAATACCGATTGATCGTTTGTGCTGTACAAGCACAGGAAATGATTAAAACAATGTTTCATCACACCGGATATGAGTCTGTTATAAACCTGTGGATGCAGGCAAAAATCATTACTAGTTTTATTACAACAGAAGTAACATAACCAGATGAAAAGAAAAACATGAACACGCAACTGAAATTTTACATGCCGTCTACCTTTAACTTCACATATTCCTGAAAGTGATGTAACCACTTTCTATGTTAAGTTGAAGAACGTCATACAACTTCAGCTGGGCGGGAAAAAGATATAAGTCAAGGCAGTGGCTGTAAATATTTTGTCACCCTGGATACCGGACATTGTCCTACAAGATGCAGAGAGGCTGCCAAACCAAAATGAAAATGGCTATAAGAAAGAAAATAATATAGTACATATAAAAGCCACAAAGTTCAACATTTGCCACCAGTTCTACAGTCACTATCTAAAAAGCAAGGGGGGATCAAATTCTGCCATTTATAGGTCTAGCAGAGTGAATATTACATAAAACATAGTTATGGGGCTCAGATTACAGACTCTGTATCCCAATATCAGATCTCACTGGTGCTCCACGTCATATTCTAATAATTAGAGACGCACCAAAATTTTGGTGGTCGAAAATGGTGTTTTCTTCATTTTGCCGATAGAGTATAAAGGTGCCGATAATGACACCGAAAATGCATGCCATTTTACGGTGCTTAAGGTATATTTTTCACAAGTCATGTGACTCAAAAACTGCATCAAAATTGTACCAGGTGCGTTTTTGCTTTGTTTTCAATGCATTTCAAGGGGGTTCGCGTTTTTGGTGTTTTTTTAACTGACCAAAAATGCATAGCAAGCAAGATTTTTAACGCCACAATGGACCGGTAAGGGACCAGTGTGAAGACATACATTGAAGTGCATCTTGCATTTTCAGTTTTGGCACCAAAATTTCCATTTAGTGCGCCTCTACTAATAATACAGAGCGAGCAGGGTGTGCAATGGAGAACTGTGGCTTGGTTAACTTGGGCTAATACAAATTAAGGGTTGAATATTAGCCGGTTTCAGTCTAAAAAATCCAAGAAAAAAAAATTACCACTTTTGCGTGTACTGCAGTCGGTCTGACAGAAGACGGCCATTCGACTTCGGTTGAAGGGGCGTGACCAAAAAGATCTGCTGACCGACTCCCGGTCAGTGCTCTCAGCCAATGTCTGAGAGCACTGACTGGAGAGTTCTGGTGGGAGGCCCCCCCTGTCAGAACAATATAGAACAGCAGGGGAAATCGCTGTACAAACATTGGATAGTTAGTACATTGGCTCCTCCAGAGTGGTAAGAAAAAAAAAAATCAGACCTGCTGGGTTGAACATAAAAAAATAAAAATACAAGTGTGTACTAGGCTTAAGACTTAAGTGCTGGTGTCAACATGCCCGGTCACTGCTGAATTTTAATCCATGTGTGACTGGTTTAAAGGGGGTTGTAAAGGTTTTTTTTTTTTTTTTTTTTTAAATAACAAATATACCATACTTCCCTCCACTGTGCACAGAATTGCCCAATCCTTGTCTTCTGGGGTCCCTCGACAGCTGTCTTGGCTCCTCCCCGCAACAGCTAACCCCCCTTGAGGGGATACAGTCGGAGATGGCCGCCGACTGTATCACTTGGCCTCGCCCCCTGGCACGCTGCATCATTTATTTGACAGCAGCTGCACTGCTATCAATCTCCAATGAAGAGCCGCCTCAAGCTGGGGGAAACCATTGCGGGATCACGCCCACAGAGTTTTGTGGCTTGGGGGGGGGGGGACTTGGGGGCCCGAGAGTGCAAGATGTTTTTTCACCTTAATGCATAGGATGCATCAAGATGGAAAAAAAACAAAGCTTTACAACCCCTTTAAGCCATGTACAAGAAGTCTATGCCAGCACCACATCTCTAATTTAAACTGGCCACCAAAGAGTTACCACATTAGAGAAGGCATGGCTGAATCTCTAAGTGGATGGATCACTTCAGAAATGATATGCAGAAGCTGGATAATATTAATTATTTAGCTGGTTGGAAAAACACAAGCACGATAGAATCTATTGCTAGATGTCTATCTGCTAGAGTGAATGGATATAAATGGCCCTGTGAAGCACAAAGAACGAAGCTTGTGACATGATTAGCATGTGGAATAGGTGGGGCATTGACGAGATAGATCAATGTCAGCAGCATTATTCCCCAAAAGGTTACAGCAGCTGCCATCTTCACAAGCCATGCTGCACATTCATATCCATTGTCTTACATATGTCCTAAGGCTAAGATCGTGTCTTCTGACTGTCATGTCCAATGATGAAAGGGCAAATGTCGGTTATAGTAGAACATTTTCATATCTCCAAACCAGTTAGTACGCAGAATGTCTGCATTTGTTTACCATGAACTCCATTAACAAATAAAAGGGTATTTGGGAAGGGGGGGGGGGGTTAGAAAAGAGGAGCTCCACTTGTTTGCCTCTCCCCCTCCCCATTTGGCACCATTCAGGGGGAAGCAGGTACCTGGTTTTGACAGGTACCCGCTTCCACTTCCGGCTAAGTTTGCCAAGGTGGCCTAGTAGGTGTATGAATGCGTGTTTAGGACATTAGATTGTAAGCTTCTTGAAGGCTGGGACTGATGTGAATGTGCAACTACTATGTAAAGTGCTGCATTAATTGACAGCGCCATTTAAGAAACTGAAATAAATTAAATAGAAATCATTTGTGGCTCCTACCATTGAAGACACTGTGGTGTGTGTATATATACACTATATTACCAAAGGTATTGGGACACCTGCCTTTACATGCACATGAACTTTATTGGTATTCTAGTCTTAGTCCGTGGGGTTCAATATTGAGTTGGCCCACCCTTTGCAGCTATAACAGCTTCAACTTTTCTCGTTAGGCTGTCCACAAGGTTAAGGAGTGTGTCTATGGGAAGGTTTAACCATTCTTCCAGAAGCGCATTTGTGGGGTCAGGCACTGAGTCAAGTTCCCCCACCCCAAACTTGCCCATTCATGTCTTTATGGACCTTGCTGTGTGCACTGGTCCAAATCATTTGGTGTAGGGGGGATTATGGTGTGGGGGTCGTTTTTCAGGGGTTGGGCTTGGCCCCTTAGTTTCAAGTAAAGGGAACTCTTAATGCGTCAGCATACCGAGACATTTTGGACAATTTCATGTTCTCAACCAATTTGGGGGTGGCCCCTTCCTGTTCCAACGTGACTGTGCACCAGTGCACAAAGCAAAGTCCATAAAGACATAGATGAATGAGTTTGGGGTAGAGGAACTTGACTGGCCTGCACAACCTGATAAAACACCTTTGGGATGAATTAGAGTGGAGACTGCCAGCCAGGCCTTCTCGTCTACATCACACTCCTAAACCTTATGGAAAGCCTTCCCAAAAGTTACACAACAACAAAAACTAAAATCACCAAACACAAAACATTTGCTGCTTTTACCTACTTGTCATGCACTGAAAGTGCAGCTAATGTGTTGTCCTATGTCTGACACCCTACGAAATGTCCTTCCTTGCCCTCCACAACATCAGGCACACAGCTTCCATACATCATAGGAACAAGCGCATGCCATAAAAATAGGCGACAACAGACTAGATAACCTGGAACCAGGCTGGATATAAATCAATGATTTTTTTTTGTTTTTTTTTTACTTTTTTTTATTATTAATTATTCAAATTGATTTTTGACAAAGTTCAGGAATATTCCTTTATCCCATTGTTTTGCAAATCTATGTACACTACAAACTGTATGATTGAATTGATTCGGATATCGCTGTTTTACGAACTGTTTTACGAACTGTACACTACAACTACTAACGGTTTTACCTGAAACCTAATTATTCTAAATAGGAAACCTTCATTTTGTTTGCAAATATTAAAGATTCCAACTACCAGCAAGAATAAGTCCTTACATTTCAAGAGCACCTGTCATTTCAGTTCTATCATGGCAGAGCCTGTTAGCGGGAATCCACTGCTTCTGCCACTTCCCTCACCTTGTTGTGTCGCTGCCGCATCACCAGCCGCCCCATTAAAGTGAATGGGACCGTCAGTGAGTCAACAGCGGGTGAGAGGAGGAGCTACTGCGGGACAGAGATGACAGTTGCTCTTAAAAAGGATGAATCAATTTGATTTAAATCAAATCCACCATGCCCGGAACACCTTCCATTACTGCATACTTCTTCTGCATCTGTGAGCAAGCGACTGCTAAAGACAGTGGACCAGTATGCCATCCAGAAAATGTGCATTTTCAGAAGGATGTCAACAATTGTGATTGTTACTCAAACGTTTTTCAGCTTTCTTCCTTATTGTCATCAAGAGCAATGAGAAGAAATTGTAGCGCCCGTGAAATAGACCCCAGCGCATCTACATTACAACACATTAAATAATCAGGTCAGTTAGAAGCATATTTATTCAAAACAACATTTGTGCATTCACATGGAAAAAAACACGCATTACAAAGAGCCCTGCAAGCATTGCCGGACAGAACCAAGCAGCTGCTGGGAAATGAGATCCTAATCACCGGATCCCCAAACTTGTCTCCAGTGAGTGGAAATGAATATAGGTGGTCGGATGTCATTATCCATTAATTGGACCATTTAGTGACCAATCAAGGTTCATATACAACAGGTACTTCTAGAACGCCCACCTCCAATAAAGATCAAATATCGCCAAAATCTAAAATTCACCGTCATAGTAAATCCTAACAGCCAGCTGTTTTAAATCTTTCTCTACCCGGCTGGTAATTTCATTCCACAACAGCTGGAGAGGCACAGCCTGGCCTCGGTCAAATCTTACAAGAAACATACGAGTGATGGAAGTTGTAGGACTGAAGCATCAAGATATGCACAAAACCCTTTTTCCAAACCCCCTCCCCAGGATTTATTATTATAACATTTCTCTACACATGCCACAGTTACATAAAAAATAGTGAGAGGAGGGGCAGAGGAGCTGAGTCAGCATAGTAAGTAATTAGACACTCCCAGAAAAGGAGAGGGCTATAACATGCAAGGAGGGAGGGAGGAGCCTGTGCTAGGGAACTGTTGCATCGGCCCGATTTCTATCCAAATTAGGCCGATATTTAACATGGCCGCTAGTGGTGCATCCGCGGGATGCGGCTGCGGCCATAGCATCAGGAAAGGCCACAACCTAGTTTCGCGGTGGCCCTCCTCTTTGTTTACACCCACAGAGGAGGAGGGGCCTGCGCTCGTGGAACACACCTGCTCTCAGGTGTCTGTACTACGGGGGCAGGGGGGGTGTCTGTACTGAGGAAGGGGGGGTCTGCACCGAGGGGGGGTGTCTATACTGGAGGGAGAGGGGGTGATACCATTTTTTTGTGCCAATGCCAATTAGTGCTACCTGCCAGTACCTGCCAATGCCACCTGCCAGTGCCAATACCAGTGCCACCATCCAGTGCCAATTAGTGCCATCTGTCAGTGCCAACTAAAGCCATCCAGTGCCACATGCCAGTTTCAACTAAAGCCATCCAGTGCCACCTGCCAGTGCCATCTATTGCCATCCAGTGCCACCTGCCAGTGCCAATTAGTGCCACCTGCCAGTCAGTGCAAACTAGTGCCACTTGCCAGTGTCACCTGTTAATGTCACCTGCCAATCAGTGCCATCTGCCAGTGCCAACCAGTGCCACCTGCCAATGCTAACTAGTGCCACCTGCCAGTGTCAATCAGTGCCATCTGCTAGTACCATCTTCCAGTGCCATCCAGTTCAACCTGCCGGTGCCAATAAGTGCCACCTGCCAATCAGTGCTATCTGCTAGTGCCATCTTTCAGTGCCAATTAGTGCCATCGGCCTAAAATATCGGCTGCAAAAATCGGCATCATATATCGCCCAACGGCCGCCCCGATTTCTAAATATCGGCATCGCCAGAGAAAAACCCATATCGGTCGACCTCTAGTCAGTTCAATAAAAACTGGCTGCCATTCGGCCCGTGTGTATGGCAGCCAGTCCGACAGAAGCCAGCCATTCAGCATGCTGGGGAAAAAAAATGGCTTTGTAGCTGGCTGCTAGATTTCAAGCAAATTTCTCAAGCCCTGTAGAAGTATAGTATACATGTCAAGGGGGTACTACTTCCTTTGTAATACAAGCCATGCCGCTTCCAAAAAGGTCACCATGACGAAGAAAGAACTTTCTATACAATGAAAGTGTTTCCTAGCAACTTTGTTCACATAATATTAAATACAGGACAAAATCCATTTCTAAAATCCTATTATCTGCACAATTTAACTTAAAAGGTCATTCCTTGTGAAATCCTGGGCACTTTTTATTTCCAATCCATCAGTTGAGTGACATGACAACATAGTAAGGGTCTCTTTATCTCAAACTGAATTCAAAGGTGAGCTCTAACCATATTTAAAGCAAAGGCAATCCATTCACTGTCTTTGGTGGAGCCACCTTCCCAACTCTTGGCTAAAAGTCACAGTCCTATTTCAACCGAGGAGCAGATCCACTCTATCCATCCAATCAGAGCTCACAAGATAAAAGCCAATGATGCATAAATAGGAGCCTGCCTACATGGAAGAAACTGGGATTTGACTCAGCAAGCATTAGATTATACCATTTTTCTTGATTCCCACATCAATACAGTCAGTGTTAATGGGGAATTCAATCCTTCAGCGCTATTGTTTTCTGCCTGCAGGGGGGCACAGGGAGCCTTCCCGGCCAGGAGCACACAGTGATTATTGCTAGCAGCTATAGCCACCAGCAACGATCGCATGCAAAAAACTTAAAGGGCTGGTTGCACTGAAGTCAATTCGTTGATCCTGCCCATAGATGAATCGCATCTCAGCTGGTCCCTGCTGAACCAGCGGAGATTTGATCCATCTATGTCTGGCTTTAGGCAAGCCATAAATTATTACATTTTTCCTCCCTTCAGCCACAGGTTGAAGGCAAGAAAATTGTTAGTTTCTCCCATCAACACCGTCGAGTTCTGACAGCATGAGGTTTCCCAGCAATCCAAATACAATGATCATCAAACCGACCAAAAATGGATCAAAATTCAACCGGTTCAGCCGGAATTTTAATCCATCTATGGCTGGCTTAACTGCTTCCAGACCTCGTGCCATCGATATGTCGGTCCTTTGGTATTATACCGTTGTTATGGCAGCAGATAGCTGCCACAGTCCTGCCATTTTCTTCAAAGGAGGGCAGTCTTCTTTAACCCCTTCCTTACCTGGCCATAGGGAAATGACGTTATGGTCATCCCCTCGGCGATGAGACTGGACGTTGCACAACGTCCGGTCTTCGAGGCGATCCCGCGCGCGTGCCCGACGGCTGCGATTGCCGCCGGGCACCCGCGATTTCCGGCAATCACGTCAGGAGTGTGGATATGTGTGTGTAAACACACAGATCCACCTTCTGTCAGCGGTGAGATCGATGTGTGTTCCCAGTACAGAGGAACACACATCGATCTCCTCCCCCTGTGAGTCCCCCTCCCCCTACAGTTAGAACATACTTTAGGACACATTTTAACCCCTTCAGCGCCCCCTAGTGTTAACCCCTTCCCTGCCAGTCACATTTACACAGTAATCAGTGCAGTTTTATAGCACTAATCGCTGTGTAAATGTGAATGGTCCCAAAAACGTGTCAAAAGTGTCCGATATGTCCACCGCAACGTCACGGTCACAAAAAAAAAAAACGCAGATCGCCGCCATTACTAGTAAAAAAAATAAAAATAAAAATGCCATAAATCTATCACCTATTTTGTAGACGCTATAACTTTTGCGCAAACCAATCAATATACGATTATTGCGGTTTTTTTTTTACCAAAAATACGTAGAATATGTATCGGTCTAAACTGGGGGGAAAAAAGTTTTTTTTTAAAAAAATATTGTGATATGTATTAAATAAAAAGGAAAAAATATGGTGTTTTTTTTTTTAAATTGTTGCTCTTCTTTTGTTTATAGCGCAAAAAATAAAAACCGCAGAGATGATCAAATACCACTAAAAGAAAGCTCTATTTGTGTGGGGAAAAAAACATAACGATTTAATTTGGGTACAGTGTTGCCTGACCGCGCAATTGTCATTCAAAGTGCAACAGCGCTGAAAACTAAAAATTGGTCTGGGCAGGAAAGGGGTGAAAATGCCCTGTATGGAAGGGGTTAAGATAAAAGTGGTCTCCGCAGCAAGATCTCACATTAAAAAAATATTTGTAAAATAAAAAAAATTATAACACGACTTTAAGCGCCCCGCCCCTTTGAGCTTGCACGAAGAAGCGAACGCTTATGCAAGTCGCACCCACATATGAAAACGGTGTTCAAACCAAACGTGAAGTATCACCACGATCGTTTAGAGCGAGAGCAATAATTCTAGCACAAGACCTCCTCTGTATCTCAAAGCTGGTAACCTGTAGAAATTCTTAAACGTTGCCCATGAAGATGTCTAAGTGCCAAAGTTTAACGCCATTCCAGGAGCAGGCGCAATTTTGAAGCATGACATGTTGGATATCAAGTAACTCAGCGTAAGATCATCTTTCACGATATAGAAAAAAAAATTAGGCTAACTGTGTTATTTTTTTATTTAACATTTCAAAAAAGAAATGCGTTTGTAAGAGTGCTACGCAAATACGGTGTGATAAAGTATTGCAACGGCTGCCATTTTATTCTCTAGGGAAGGGGTGTCCAACACAATTTCATTGTGGGCCCTCAAAAGGGTTGGTTGCATCTGTAAGATTAGATGTCCAGGGCATCCCCTCCCCTTTACATTAGATGTCAAGAGCCACCCCACCATCTGAAGTTGAGTCCCCCACTCTCCCTTACATCACAGTGCACCCCCCTTTCCTTATGCTGCTGGGAAGAAGCTGGATGCATTGCTTGAAAGCAGAAAGTAGGGGTCTGGAGTAGGCCCAGAGGAGGGCTGGAGCCACCTGAAACGGCCTGGAGGTGCTCTAAATATATTATATATCAAATTTTGGGGGATTCTAGTGGGAAAAAAAGCTGACTTGTAAACAGATGTCAGAATTAGGCCTAGTCCTAGAGTGGTTTATGGGAGAACCCGGAAGACCATGCCACCAAGAACAGCAGATGGACGTCTGATTTTACACAAAATATGTACATTTTTGAATATTTAATTATATATAACATTCAGTTTCAGCGTTACTGGTTCCCACTACTGTGACTATGCAAACAAAACCCTTTTAATCTGTTACATCATCTGTTTCTTGCTGTCACATTTGTATATATAACCAACTGAGCAAATGAAGGCAATTCTGCCAGGATAACACACATATACAAAGAGGCTCTTGAAACTTTTTTTGTTGATGACAAAACAAGAGGAAAACTAGTTCCATTTATTGGTATTTGTGCTAAACAAACACATCTGAACAGAGCTGCGACACATGGGGGTTGAAGGGATTATATAGTTTATTTTTTTTAAATAACAAACATGTCATACTTACCTCCACTGTGCAGTTTGTTTTACACAGAGTGGCCCCGATCCTCTTGTTCTGGGGTCCAACGGCGGCTCTCTCGGCTCCTCCCTGCTAAAGCCAACCCCCTCTGGGAAGCTCTTTCCTGAGGGGGTTAGATTGTGGGCGTGCGCACGCCCGTATTATTCAGTTGGTGTCCATAGATGCCAAGTGTATGACTCGGTCCCGCCCCCGCGGCCGCGTCATTGGATGTGATTGAACCATGTATGGCCAGCTTTACTGGACAGATCTAAATGAAATCCATAAGCTTCAAGAATACATATGGCTCCCAAAACGTAGTCCAGAGTTTAAGACCAGGCCCTTTTTTGACATTTAAAATCAGTATTTTTTGCAAAAGAAAACTACTTTGAACCCCACACATTTTATATAAATAGATATATATATATATATATATATATATATAGATACACACACACACACACATAAATATACACACACACATAAATATACACACACACATAAATAAATATACACACACACACACATATATATATATATATATATATATATATATATATATATATATACACAGTGCGAAAAATAAGTATTTGAACACCCTGCTATTTTGCACGTTCTCCCACTTGGAAATCATGGAGGGGTCTGAAATTGTCATCGTAGGTGCATGTCCACTGTGAGAGACATAATCAAAAAAAAAATATTCCAGAAATCACAATTTATGAATTTTTTAACTATTTATTTGTATGATACAGCTGCAAAGAAGTATTTGAACACCTGTCTATCAGCTAGAATTCTGACCCTCAAAGACCTGTTAGTCTGCCTTTAAAACGTCCACCTCCACTCCATTTATTATCCTAAATTAGATGCACCTGTTTGAGGTCATTAGCTGCATAAAGACACCTGTCCACCCCATACAATCAGTAAGAATCCAACTACTAACATGGCCAAGACCAAAGAGCTGTCCAAAGACACTAGAGACAAAATTGTACACCTCCACAAGGCTGGAAAGGGCTACGGGGAAATTGCCAAGCAGCTTGGTGAAAAAAGGTCCACTGTTGGAGCAATCATTAGATAATGGAAGAAGCTAAACATGACTGTCAATCTCCCTCGGACTGGGGCTCCATGCAAAATCTCACCTCGTGGGGTCTCAATGATCCTAAGAAAGGTGAGAAATCAGCCCAGGACTACACGGGAGGAGCTGGTCAATGACCTGAAAAGAGCTGGGACCACCGTTTCCAAGGTTACTGTTGGTAATACACTAAGACGTCATGGTTTGAAATAATGCATGGCACGGAAGGTTCCCCTGCTTAAACCAGCACATGTCAAGGCCTGTCTTAAGTTTGCCAATGACCAATTGGATGATTCAGAGGAGTCATGGGAGAAAGTTATGTGGTCAGATGAGACCAAAATAGAACTTTTTGGTCATAATTCCACTAACCGTGTTTGGAGAAAGAAGAATGATGAGTACCATCCCAAGAACACCATCCCTACTGTGAAGCATGGGGGTGGTAGCATCATGCTTTGGGGGTGTTTTTCTGCACATGGGACAGGGCGACTGCACTGTATTAAGGAGAGGATGACCGGGGCCATGTATTGCGAGATTTTGGGCAACAACCTCCTTCCCTCAGTTAGAGCTTTGAAGATGGGTCGAGGCTGGGTCTTCCAACATGACAATGACCCGAAGCACACAGCCAGGATAACCAAGGAGTGGCTCTGTAAGAAGCATATCAAGGTTCTGGCGTGGCCTAGCCAGTCTCCAGACCTAAACCCAATAGAGAATCTTTGGAGGGAGCTCAAACTCTGTGTTTCTCAGCGACAGCCCAGAAACCTGACTGATCTAGAGAAGATCTGTGTGGAGGAGTGGGCCAAAATCCCTCCTCCAGTGTGTGCAAACCTGGTGAAAAACTACAAGAAACGTTTGACCTCTGTAATCGCAAACAAAGGCTACTGTACCAAATATTAACATTGATTTTCTCAGGTGTTCAAATACTTATTTGCAGCTGTATCATACAAATAAATAGTTAAAAAAATCATACATTGTGATTTCTGGGAAAAAAAATTTTGATTATGTCTCTCACAGTGGACATGCACCTACGATAACAATTTCAGACCCCTCCATGATTTCCAAGTGGGAGAACTTGCAAAATAGCAGGGTGTTCAAATACTTATTTTCCGCACTGTATATATATTACACACACACTCTTTTTTTATTATTATTATTTTTTTTTCCGCACTGCAGTTTTTCAAATGCTAAATTTTTTTGGGGGGAGGGAAGATAAACTTTAATACATTTTAAAGCATAAAGACACAACATATAACCCAATTTTATTGAAACATATAAAAGATGATGATGTTACCCCGAGTAAATAGATACCCAACCTGTCATTCTTAAAAATTGTGCACGCTTGTGGAAGAGCAACAAGCTACAAGATACTTGGAAAATCTTTTAAAGCTTTGCCTATGGAGATTTTTAAGTTACCAGCTTAGAGTTACAGAGGAGGTCTAGCGCTAGAATTATTGCTCTTGCTAGAACATTGGTGGCGATACCGCCCATGTATGGTGCAAAAACGGTTTACATACGTGTGCACGACCTTCATATGCGTTCTCATATGGCGGGACACTCTGCTGTTAGGGACTGATCACCAGCGGCAGACTGCGTCCACTTACCTCCACTGTGCAGTTTGTTTTACACAGAGTGGCCCCGATCCTCTTGTTCTGGGGTCCAACGGCGGCTCTCTCGGCTCCTCCCTGCTAAAGCCAACCCCCTCTGGGAAGGTCTTTCCCGAGGGGGTTAGATTGCGGGCGTGCGCACGCCCGTATTATTCAGTTGGTGTCCATAGATGCCAAGTGTATGACTCGGTCCCACCCCTGCGGCCGCGTCATTGGATGTGATTGAACCGTCCACTTACCTCTATGAAGTCACTCCCCGCTGGCCACAAATACAGCCAATCACAATTGCTAGCTAAGGGACAGCCACCCCACAAATTCCATTAAGACAGGTGGTCTGCTAGCAGAATTCGCTCATGTGACATCAGCCCTAAGGTGACTGACTTTTCCATATTCTCTACAGGTTTAGGACGGTCTAAATAAAATGAATCTACCACCAAAATACATTTTTATTTGTGTTACGCAAATGAGTAGAAAACGGTTTCGTTTTGCTGACTATCCAATAAATCTGTCAGAATTCAGAGCTGGAAACATTAATGAGAGTTGCAGAAGAACAGACGATTTATTATAGACATTTGTCCAGACATCAGTCATATGATAGGAATAAATGAGGCAGGCAGTACGAGGAAAGGATGGGTGCAGGTTAGACAACATTCCATGGAGGGCACAAGAGACAATGCTGGCAGAGCAGCTGCACATACTGCCAATGCCAAGTCTGCAGAGTGTGAAAATCGGTTGAGGAAGGCTTGAAATAAAGGGCACAGCTTATATACTTCAATAGGATATACAATGTTTCACATTAAAACGGGTGTCTAGATTTAAAGTGGTATTAAACTCCCAACCTAAATGTAATATATTGCAGCTTACAAATCATTATATGTGGTGGCTGCATTCGTTTTCCTTTCTTTGTCCCCCTCTGTTTCAACCTGGTGATCTGGCCAGTAACACACCTCCTGTATTAGTGTCTTCAATCTGATTGAAGGAGCAACAGAGACACCTTTGGACATCGGCACTGTCAGTCTGGGGGGGTTATAGAGCTGGGCGATTTTTTCCCCTTTTTTATAAAAAAAAAAAAAACTTGATTTACGTTTCGAATCAAGGTTTTTCTTTCTTTTTTGATGGATACTGCGCCTGAGGAGCTACGGTCAGGAGTTTTTAGGCGAGGCCTCGGCTTTGGCCTATTCTGTGGTGTCTGCCCTTGTGGACTAGGCTGAAGCCATGACCTTGCCTAAAACTTCTGTTCGCAGCTCCTCAGGACTGGTGCGGTGTCGGTGCCAGTCCTGGACAAAAAAAATTTAAAATTAAGAAAACAATTTTGCCAAAATCTGAATCAATTTGACCTTCAAACTCGACTTTTTAATCAAATCGATTTTTTAATCAAATCGATTTTTTGCACAGCCCTAATTGTTAGATGTAGTAGTAGATTTAGATACACTCACAAATTGAAGCCATGTGTCAGCCGAAACTTTATAAAGCAAAAAAAAACCAAACAAAAACAAATTCAGCTATCACATCTAAGGCTGTATTCACACCTAATCGCGCGTCCTGACCCGCGAATTGCGGCGACAAAACGCCTCGTTTTTAACCCCGAGAGGTCCATCATCTCCTATGCCGAACGCCGAAGACGCCTGAAAAAAAGGGTCCGGGACTTGTTTTGGGCTTCAGGCGTTCGGCGTGGAGATGTGAACCATCTCCATAGAGGGGAATGTTAAATTTCCCCTCCAGCGTATGCGGCGTCGGGCGTAAAAACGCCTAGATGTGAATGCAGCCTAAAAATTGGTAAGCTGCAACAAAGGGTTTGTTAGAGCCTTTAGATTTAAAGGGGTTGTAAAAGGAAAAAAAATGTTTCCCCTAAATAGCTTCCTTTACCTTAGTGCAGTCCTCCTTCACTTACCTCATCCTTCCAGGAGCGAGCAGGAGTGTCAGGACGCCCAATAACACACAGCTCCTTTCTCTATTTGCAAAGTAGAGAGTGTCCTGACTTGCCTGCTCGCCCCCTCCCCCCTCAAGAGGCTTTCTCCACACCAGGGAGAAAGCCTCGCATTACTGTGTGGAGTTACAGACAGAAGAACAGGAAGTGAGGATTTCTCAGAAGAAATAAGGACATTTAAAAGCAAAATGGAAGGATGGGGTAAGTAAAGGAAGCTATTTAGGGAGAGAAAAATATTAATGCACAACCCCTTTAACACTAGGAATAAAACAAAATGAATTAAAAATAAACCCTGCCAAAAAAACCAGCATAAAAAGGACCTGTTTGAACACCCGATATACATGTCTGCACCAGGTTAGGGACTAAATAGCACAGCTATGATTAGAACAGCCGCCTTGTAGTATTGCACTTTAAATAAACCTGTGAACAATGTCAGGCCATTTTTCCATGGCTTTGTATGCATTCAGCTTGGCCGAGTTCTGGAATCAGACCCCGGGTAGCCATATACAATCATGCTGTAGACTCAACAAGAAAGAGAAAACCAAACAATTCCCTCATCCACATTAAACAGTGTGGCTGGAGGAATCCCTGCTTCCATTGTATTCAGGCAGCCACAACACCAGCGGTTGTCTGAATACCTAAACAGAGCCTGCATTTGATAGGATTCAGTCTCCATTCACAATTTCAAATCGCATTGCCAAATCGCAGTCTATCGCCGGCAACGGCACTGTCCCAATCCCTAGCTGCACTGATTTCCAAAAGAAGTTCCAGCTTCGGGGGAGATTTCAATATAGATCTGTGCATGAACCTGCACCGATGTCTTTCCAATTGCCCCCCGAACTCGCACTGTGGGTATGTAATCGTGTGCGTTTAATGGGAATGAGAAGCCTAGTGCCAAATCCATAAAAAACCTGGGAACATTTTCACTGCTAGTACCACACATGAAACAAATTCAAGTGGTCTTCTATGGCGCCATTGTTGGGATAAATTCATAAAGAATCACTGCCACCTGTAATAAGAAAAGTGGCGGTAAATAACACCTCTTCCATGCTGGAGTACATTGGCAATTATGATACAAATCTAATTATCGCCTCACATCTGACACAATTTTGCAACAACATTTAAACTGACATTTGCTACATTTCCATCACTCGACTGACATTTCCAAATAGCTACCTGCCTATAAATCTCTGTCACATCACAGGAGAGATAATGGAGACCTCTCTATCAGAGGTATGACATATTTGTATACAAGGAAACTTTGAGATTTGGAAGACGTTGACGAAAGAAGGTACTACATCCCTGCAGGGAGACACATGTAGTCCCAAGGGATGGGGCGAACATGCTGACTAACCCCCAGCCAGACTGGCTCGGATGATGGGGGCAAGCTTACTGAGGAACAGGAAGTGAGAAATTCAGACAGAGAAACAAAACATTTAGAAGGGAAATTGAAGGAATAGGTAAGTGAACCAACAATGCACTAGCTTAAAGGAACCAGTTTAGAAAATAAAAAAACAAACCTTTACAACCCCCTTAAGCATATACATTTAACCAGAGTTAACGTGGAGGATCCTGTTCCTTTGTGGCATAGTAAACCGCGTAGTGCTTGTGCGGTGACATTTGTCCCATTCTATGTTGTGTCCGCTATGCAGAATGAACACGGACCTGTCATTTGCCTGCTCAGTGGGGATCAGTGGAGAAATTCCCCACTAAACAGGCAGAATCCACTTGGACAGATCCCATCCAACTGAAAGGGGCCTAAAGCATTAATTGAAGTTTGGCTTCAACTTGTTAGTGTATCTAAAGCTGCTAGTACATCTACAACTCCCCTCCCTCAGACCGACAAAGCTGTTGTCCAAAGGTGCCCCCTATGCTCGTTCATCCAGATTGGGAATAGGTTTACTGGCTAGATCACCAGGTTAAAAAAGCCTAAAAAAATAAAAAATAAAAAAGTAGTCATCACATCCAATGATTGGTAAGCTGCAATATACAGGTAGGTCCATATATATTTGAACACAGGCCCAATATAAAAAGAAATTCAGGTTTTTACCAAAACATATTTAATCTATAGTTATATAATGGACTGAAGTGCACACTCTCGGGTTTAATTTAAGGATTGTTCATCCAAATCAGAGAAAGGGTTTAGGAATTACAGCTCTTAAAGTGGCGTTCCACCCAAAAGTGCAACTACCGCTTTAAGGAGTCCTAACCCCCTGGCATGGGCTGGATCATGGGACAGGTGAGAGTGTGTTTATTAAAGTCAGCAGCTACACGTTTTGTAGCTGCTGACTTTTATTAAACTGAAAAATTAATGGAACTCCACTTTAAGAATAGCCTTCCCCCTTATTTCAAGAGACCAAAAATAATTGGACAATTGACAAGCTGTTTCATGGCCAGGTGTGGGCTACTCCATTATTTCTTCATTCATTAAACAGGTAAAAGGTCTGGAGTTGATTCTGTGTGTGGTATTAGCATCTGGAATCTATTGCTGTGAACCTACATCATGCGTTCAAAAGAGCTGAAAAAAAAGTGAATCCAGCCATTGTAAGGCTTCAAAAACTAAAAACAAATCCATCAGAGAGATAGCAGCGACAGTAGGAGTGGCCAAATCGGCAGTTTGGTACATTCTAAAGGGAAAAAAAGCATGGAGCTCAGCAACATAAAAAGGCCTGGACGTCCACAGAAGACGACATCGTTAGATGATCGAGGCATCCTCTATGGTAAAGAAAAACCCATTCACAACATCCAGACTAGTGAAGGACACTCTCCAGGAGGTGGATGTATCATTGTCAAAGTCTACAATCTAGAGAAGACTTCACGAGAGCAAATACAGAGGGTTTACTTTTCTGTGGTGACGGTAAAAGTCCTCCATTGCAGTGGGGCTGACTCAGCACTGTGTGGGTTAGAAGCTCGTTTAGGTCTCAGCACTGTATTGGAAAATGCCATTGCACTCACCTGATCCCCATTCCCCTGGCAGCCAGCGCTCTCCTATTCTCCCCTAGGCTCTGATGGTGGACTGTCCCTTCCACTGCCTCATTACATCCAGCGCAGGGCCCTGCATTGTACTTTATGATGTCAGAGGACCGGTGACCGCTAGCGCATAAGGAAGAGGAAACTTAGGGGACTGGTCTAGCAGCAAGAACAGAGCTGAGCGGAGGATCCTTTTTTCCTGTCCCCTACACCTAAATGAGCATTTGACTCTTGCCGTATGGGGGCAGGTACACTGCAAGGGAGAACGTTTGCTTTCCCCGGAGTTCAGCTTTAAGGACAGTAACTAAACAGTAGTACCTAAGGTCCAAAACTATTTAAAGTGGAACGTCACTCCCCAATCAATGTTGATTTTTTTATCCTCATGCTTCTAGCATTAGTAAATACATAGCAAAGTAAATCATATTTACTTGTTATAAACTTTTTATTTTTACATTTCTTCAGTTATTTCCTGGTTTCTTGCTTAGGCAAATTATGTCATAGATCCCAGGAGCCTTCAGGAGAGGTTTTATATCCAAACACTCTCTTCTGTATGCATGCCTGTGATAAGGGCAGATGGATTCTAGTAAGTAAATGCTACAATAGGGATATGCAATTAGCAGACCTCCAGCTGTTACAAAACTACAAGTCCCATCATGCCTCTGGCTCTGGGTGTCATGCTTGTGGCTGTCAGTGTCTTGCTATGCCTCATGGGACTTGTAGTTCTGCAACAGCTGGAGCTCCGCTAATTGCATATCCCTGTGCTACAAGAATAATTTGACCTTACTCAAGATTGCCATAGCCAGAATTGCTGGGGGGGGGGGTGTAGACATGGATGGATGGGGGAGTTTGCATTAAATATTAACCACCTGACCTTTGAAGATTTACCCCCCTTCATGACTATGACATTGCATTACTTTAACAACTGTGTGGTCATGAAACACTGTAACCGAAAAAAAAAAAAAAATCCCCACCAATAGTGCTTTAGTTTGGTGCCATTTTATCACCTCTACATTTATTTTTTTAATAGCGCAAAAAAAAAAAAAAAGACTGACAATCTTGAAAAAAAAAATAAAAATCCCCCCCATCACCATTTTTCTCCTGGTGTCAGGGAAAACTTGTTGAAAGTGATTCATGCTGATAGCCGAGGAGCAAAGCAGCAGACAGAAATGACACTTAGCGCTCTTGATTGAGACAGGAACACACTATTGAGGGATATGCTTTGTTTATATTTCATGTCTGAGGTTTACAACCACTGTAACCACTTTAAGGACCGCCTCCTGCGCATATATGTCGGCAGAATGGCAAGGCTGGGCACAAGCACGTACAGGTGCCCAGCTGTGGGTCGCAGGCGCGTGCCCGCGACCCGGTCCGAAGCTCCGTGAACGCTGCTGGAGTCCCGCGATCGGTCCCCGGAGCTGAAGAACGGGGAGAGCTGTGTGTAAACACAGCTTCCCCGTTCTTCACTGTGGCGCCATCATTGATCGTGTGTTCCCTAATAGGGGGACCACAATCAATGACATCACACCTACAGCCACACCCCCCTACAGTTAGAAACACAGATGAGGTCACACTTAACCCCTTCAGCGACCCCTTCTGGTTAACTCCCAAACTGCAATGGCCATTTTCACAGTAAACAATGCATTTATAATGCATTTTTTGCTGTGAAAATGACACTGGTCCCAAAAATGTGTCGAAATAGTCCGAAGTGTCCGCCATAATGTCGCAGTCACGAAAAAAAAAAATCGCTGATCACCGCCATTAGTGGTAAACATTTTTTATTTTTTTATAAAAATGCAATAAAACTTTCCCCTATTTTGTAAACGCTATAAATTTTGTGTAAACCAATCGATAAACGCTTATTGCGATTTTTTTTTACAAAAATAAGTAGAAGAATACGTATCGGCCTAAACTGAGGAAAAAAATGTTTTTATATGTTTTTGGGGGATATTTATTATAGCAAAAAGTAAAAAATATTGCATTTTTTTCAAAATTGACGCTCTATTTTTGTTTATAGCGCAAAAAAATAAAAAAACGCAGAGATGATCAAATACCACCAAAAGAAAGCTCTATTTGTGGGAAAAAAAGGACGCCAATTTTGTTTGGGAGCCACATCGCACGACCGCGCAATTGTCAGTTAAAGCGACGCAGTGCCGAATCGCAAAAACAGGTCGTTTACTTGCCTAAAGGTCCGGGTCTTAAGCGGTTAACCCAAATACCTATTGGATCTCATTTATTGTGAAACCAAATATTAGAACTGAAAGATTGAAACCTGCACTAAAAATGACAGTTGGGGTCTGATTGCTGGATGTGGGAAATAAATAGAACTTTTTCTGCTGTACATTCCACTGAACAGCTTTTTTATGATAAACCATTTTTCCTGACAATCTAAAAGAAATGCACACAAAATACTGCATCATGGCATCATCCCTATATAGGCCGTATGAATGTCACCTCATTGTTATTAGTGAAAGGAAAAATACTCGGCTGCAATGAAATGTTGGCCAGCACAGCAGCTCATATTGTTGGCTAAGCAGCCCTGTAAAGCCAGGTCTAACGTAGGGATTTTTTTGTGCTGCGAGGACTGAATCACCAACACAAATGGGAGAAATTCAGCTGACTTCAAGTTCCCCTGAGGAGTCATTTTCCACTTGCTAAAGTTTTAGTATATATTACTATGAGGAAGCCAGATTCAGCTTATTTAATAGGGAGCAGCATTTCATGGACCAACCAGGTGTAGGCTTGCTGAAATCCCATTTATTGGTTGCTATGGGTTCCTGACTTTGCACATTGTTTATTCCCTGGGCAGGCATCCATATCACTATCACCCACCTTATCAATGCCAATCTCTCCCGCATTAAATAAATTCCTCCGTACGTTCATGAAGCCCTGCAGATCTTTATTACTCGAGCAAAACTTTAGGGGGCAAAGGGAAGGGAGTAGGGGGGCAAAGAGAAGGGAGTAGGGGGGCAAAGAGAAGGGAGTAGGGGGCAAAGAGAAGGGGGCAAAGAGAAGGGAGAAAACTTTATCAGCGCTTGCTGACTTGTGAAGGAAACAGCTTTGTGCACGCTCACCCAAGGTGCAACGCTTCTTATATGCAATGATCAACATCAGCACAAGACATATCGCAGAGAAAAAAAAATTGTAATAAAAATAAATAAATATATAAATAACGCACTGCTGCAATACATTTTACTGAACAAGATAAATGAGGCCCAATGTATTCGGAGAGCCAGGAACTGCTAGGAGATGCTATGAAACCATATCTCAGCCTGGAATTGATGATGTCCTTTTCATCTCACACTTGACACTACATACGGCAGTGCAGCAATTTGTAAAAAGTCGGAGCAAAAAGGGAGAAGGGGGTAGGGAGAAGAGAGCAAAGTGAAGGGAGCAAAGAGAAGAGAGTAGGGAGAAGAGAGTAGGGAGCATAGAGAAGAGAGTAGGGAGAAGAGAGAGTAGGGAGAAGAGAGAGTAGGGAGAAGAGAGAGTAGGGAGAAGAGAGAGTAGGGAGAAGAGAGTAAGGAGCAAAGAGAGTAGGGAGCAAAGAGAGTAGGGAGCAAAGAGAAGAGAGTAGGGAGAACAGAGCAGGGAGTAGGGAGCATAGAGAAGAGAGTAGGGAGAAGCGAGTAGGGAGAAGAGAGTAGGGAGAAGAGAGTAGGGAGCAAAGAGAAGAGAGTAGGGAGAAGGGAACAAGGAGAAGGGAACAGGGAGAAGGGAGTAGAGAGCAGGAAGAAGAGAGAAAAGAGAAGAAAGTAGGGGGGCAAAGGGAAGGGAGTAGAGGGGCAAAGGGAAGGGAGTAGGGGGCAAAGAGAGGGGAGTAGGGGCAAAGAGAGGGGAGTAGGGGGCAAAGAGAGGGGAGTAGGGGGCAAAGAGACGGGAGTAGGGGGCAAAGAGACGGGAGTAGGGGGCAAAGAGACGGGAGTAGGGGGCAAAGAGACGGGAGTAGGGGGCAAAGAGACGGGAGTAGGGGGCAAAGAGACGGGAGTAGGGGGCAAAGAGACGGGAGTAGGGGGCAAAGAGACGGGAGCAAAGAGACGGGAGCAAAGAGAAGGGAGCAAAGAGGGGAGCAAAGAGAAGGGAGTAGGGGGCAAAGAGAAGGGAGTAGGGGGCAAAGAGAAGGGAGTAGGGGGGCAAAGAGAAGGGAGTAGGGGGGCAAAGAGAAGGGAGTAGGGGGCAAAGAGAAGGGAGTAGGGGGCAAAGAAAAGGGAGTAAAGAGAAGGGAGTAAATAGAAGGGAGTAAAGAGAAGGGAGCAAAGAGAAGGGAGCAAAGAGAAGGGAGCAAAGAGAAGGGAGCAAAGAGAAGGGAGCAAAGAGAAGGGAGCAAAGAGAAGGGAGCAAAGAGAAGGGAGCAAAGAGAAGGGAGCAAAGAGAAGGGAGCAAAGAGAAGGGAGTAGGGGGCAAAGAGAAGGGAGTATGGGGCAAAGAGAAGGGAGCAGGGGGCAAAGAGTAGGGGGCAAAGAGAAGGGAGTAGGGGGCAAAGAGAAGGGAGTAGGGGGCAAAGAGAAGGGAGTAGGGGGCAAAGAGAAGGGAGCAGGGGGCAAAGAGAAGGGAGCAAAGAGAAGGGAGCAAAGAGAAGGGAGCAAAGAGAAGGGAGCAAAGAGAAGGGAGCAAAGAGAAGAGAGCAAAGAGAAGAGAGCAAAGAGAAGAGAGCAAAGAGAAGAGAGCAAAGAGAAGAGAGCAAAGAGAAGAGAGCAAAGAGAAGGGAGCAAAGAGAAGGGAGCAAAGAGAAGGGAGCAAAGAGAAGGGAGCAAAGAGAAGGGAGCAGGGGGCAAAGAGAAGGGAGCAAAGAGAAGGGAGCAAAGAGAAGGGAGCAAAGAGAAGGGAGCAAAGAGAAGGGAGCAAAGAGAAGGGAGTAGGGGGCAAAGAGAAGGGAGTACCCCCCCCTATATTATTTATGGGCATTCACCGCTAGGCACAGGCAAGCAAATTTGTTTTAAAAGAACATTTGATTGTGGCAAAAGTATATTCTATTCTTATGACTCCGCAGACCGTGGCTTGTCTGGAGCAGGGAAGCAAGGCAACAAGAAAATCGCTATATTTGTAACGCGGCTCACTTGACGTAGGATCCTTCTTCGCAGCTTTCTGCTCCAAGCAAAGGAATTTCACAAGATTACTGCTTATGCAAACACGGCCAGGAAGCCAGAAGCGGGCAGCATGCAATACAGTACAAATATGGAGAAATAATACTTACAGCTACTGCTCCAGGACTTCAGCAGAGACTTTATGCTAATCTCGAAAAACACTGAATCCTGTAAACTCAACATTATGCCTGTGGCAGCTGCGATTAGCCAGTAGTTGGGGCGGTCAGCTTTGTCAAAGTGTTTCTCAAAGGCAAAGAAGTCCTGGCCTCCCGTGTCGCTGCTTCATTACCATGCAGTAGTCTCTCAGTGACGCACGGATATGGGAAAATTGCTGCTCAATGCAGAAGGACTGGATAGTACGAAGGTGGGGGGGTTGTGGAAACAAAAGCCTCAAATTTGCTGTCAGGAAGGTCTCAAGGACATCTTCACCTCTTCTGCAGTGGAAACATCATGACCCCCCTTATGGAAAGAGCCCACAGCATGATTTCACTTGGCTGCAGATTTGTTAGTAAACAGACCTGGAGAGAGCGGACCAGGAAGCCCACAAGCGATCTCCCCGTCTCCCGGATCCTCTCGGGAAGAGAACTAGTTTATGAAATGTCACAGCCCGGGCTCATGTGTCCTTCATAGCAGCTGCTCACAAACACTTGTGCGTTGCTCTCTTGCAGAAGCCCTTCCTGTGGCATTCTTTCCAGGCTCCACACACCCCGTCACTGAGCTCTACTCTCGGCATGTGCTGTGACGGTGCAGAGCACAGCAGCCTGCCTAATGCACTTGAGATGCTGCTGCTGCTGCTGCTGCTGCTGGCTAATGGAAGGGGAGGGTGATGTCATGAAACGCTCTGGATCAGCAGCTCTTAGATATTGCTCAGCTCCATGCAAAGTGTCTGTTTCAGCTTCTCATGAATGGCTTTGATGTCTGCTATCCCACTCAGAAGTATGATAAGAGGGATGGGACTGTTCAAGGTTCTGTTCACTACACAGCAAATCAATTCTGCCCACTTTATAACACATATTACTGTAAAGAAAAAATGCACTTAAAAGCATCTTTGGCGACATGCTTGTATATCGGAAATATGGCAAGCCTTCATGCCGATGCCGCGTACACACGGTCGTTTTTTGCGATGAAAAAAAACGACGTTTTTTAAAACGTCATTTAAATTGATCGTGTGTGGGCAAAACGTCGTTTTTTGTCTTAAAAAAAACGACCAAAAAAAATTCCAACATGCTTGAATTTTTTGTGTCGTTTTTCAAAACGTCGTTTTTTGTTTCACAAAAAGTCACCGTGTGTAGCAAAAACGTCTTTCAAAACGACGTTTTTCAACCGGCGCATGCCCAGAAGCTAGTTATGAAGCGAGCTTCAATGGAAAAGTGTGGTGAACGTAACCTCGCTTTTTGTGAAAAAAACGATGGTGTGTATGCAACATCGTCTTTGAAAGTGACGTTTCAAAAACGTCGTTTTTTACTTCACAAAAAACGTCGTTTTTTTTTCATCGCAAAAAACGACCGTGTGTACGCGGCATTAGACTGAACTGTACGTTAAAGCGGAGCTCCGGCCCCCCACCAAAAAATTCAAAGTCAGCCGCTACAAATACGGTAGCTGCTAACTTAAATATTAAGACGCACCTGTCCAGGGATGAAGCGATATCGGCACCCCAACTGATAATTCAATTGGCTGTCGAGTGCTGCCGCCGCCATTCCTTGTAAGGGAAAAGGGCAATGAAGCCCCTGCGGCTTTACAGATGGTTCTCTACTGCACGAAGCACACTGCGCTTTTTCAATAGCCTGGCGGCAGTGGAAAGAGGAGGGGGGCCAAACTTCCAGGGGACCCCGCTACGACGATATCTCCCAGAAGGGGGGGGGGGGCGGTACCCACCAAAAACAGGTACCTGCTCCCCCATCCCCACCGAAAGGAGGAAGCAAACAAGCAGAGCTTCCCCTTTTAGGGGGAGAGCCTCTGCTTTAAAGATAAAAGTTTACCACTTGAGGGCCGCCGCACGACCATATACAAGGGCGTACAGGCACGTCCCCTTTAAGGACCCAGCCGTGGGTCGCGATCGTTCCGGCGGGCTCACCTCCCAATCCGAAGGTCTGTGACCGTGCTGGCGGGACCCACGGACACCGCCGAGTCCCGCGATCGGGTCACAGAGCTGAAGAACAGGGAGAGGTAAATGTAAACAAACCTTTTCCCGTTCTTCCTAGTGGCTCTTCAGTGATCGTCTGCTCCGTCATATGGAACGACAATCAGTGATGTCACACGTCCAGCCACGCCCCCCTACAGTAAGAATCACACACTAGGGCACACTTAACCCCTACAACGCCCCCCAGAGGTTAACCCCTTCACTGCCATTGTCATTTTCACAGTAACAGAGCATTTTTATAGCACTGATCGCTGTGAAAATGACAATGGTCCCAAAAATGTGTCAAATGTGTCCCATGTGTCCGCCATAATGTCGCAGTCACGATAAAAATCGCTGTAGTAAAAAAAATATTAATAAAAATGCCATAAAACAATCCCTTATTTTGTAGACGCTATAACTTTTGTGCAAACCAATCAAATGCTACCAAAAATATGTAGAAGAATACGTATCGGTCTAAACTAAGGAATATTATAGCAAAAAGTAAAAAATATAGAATTTTTGTTCAAAATTGTCGCTCTATTTTTTGTTTATAGCGCAAAAAATTCAAAACGCAGATGTGATCAAATACCACCAAAAGAAAGCTCTATTTGTGGGGGGAAAAAAAAGAATGTAAATTTTGTTTGGGAGCCACGTCGCACGACCGTGCAATTGCCAGTTAAAGCGACGCAGTGCCGAATCGCAAAAAGGGACCTGGTCCTTTAGCTGCATAATGGTCCGGGCTTAAAAAACAAAAATTAATTTACTGCTACTTCTATTTCATGGATTTTACAATCTTTAGTAATGCAAGGTTGGAGCTAAATGATCCAGCCTAAAATGTACACATGGGGGAGATTTTTTACACACAATATGAAAATAGGATGGAAAAATTCATAAGACGAGCTGTCTGACGATTTTCAGACCATTACGGTGCTTTCGACAGCCGATTTCGCTTTTTCGTCAGACAAAAGCTGGATGTGCAGACTATAAAAATTTTGCCGGATGTGAACTCAACGTACGATTTTCGTTTCATCTGTACGGTTTTGGTATGAAAAATATCGTAAGAGCAAGACTTATGAAGTTGTATTCTGTCGTGCGAAAATTTTCGCATTGTGAGTAACCTCTTCACTTTCGACACGAGACTACCATGCCACAAAAAACAGACGTACAAAAATCTGATTGTGCGTACGAGGTTCAACACTGGAGCACTCAGAATTTGGTGCAGCTGTGCACGGTAGCCAATCAGCTTCTAGCTTTAGCTTGTTCAGTTATAATGTTACTAAACCCAAAACAGTAAGAATCTGTCTGTATATGTAGTGAAGCAGAGCTGCACCAGATTTTGCACCCTGCAGTTTTAGTAAACCTTCCCCATGCTCCATGTTACAGGATTTTGTTCTATAAGGCGTCACCTGATCAGCCATGATTCTTCCTTATCTAATCAAACGCTGTAAGGTCATTTAGTAGGTCACACAAGGAAAAAGCCGTCACTAGAATATCCCGTTCTAAAACATCTTATTCACACCATGTCCATTGAGCTGCATCGTCTCAAACACTGGACCACAAGGGAACGTATACCTGCGTACATCCTGGTATTGCTCTCTGTGGGTGGCTGTGGCTCCCAGGACTTTACGCAGGTTCTGCATGCTCTTGCACTGTGTGGGCGTCCCCTTGAAGCTGCATGCATGACCTCAGAGACACAATTTTACGCAGAGCAATGCACTGCATGTTGATTACAAAGTCAATAAAAAATAAATAAAAACCAGTGCAATTCCGGTTAACACACTACCAATACACAACGCACACTGACACGCATGTGTTTCATAACAAAATATCATCACAGTGGATAAGATCCTGCTACAGCTAGAAGGTAGTAAGGTCGGCCATAAACTGAGCAAATTTCTTTCCTCCTTTCATTCCTGCTGAACCGGCCGAGATTCAAACCAAGTATGGCGGCTTAAGGGTGTAATTGTCCTCCACTCTGTGCAAACATGGCAGTGTCACAGCACATCAGTAAGTCAGAATATGCCATCCGATACCCATGTGTCAATTGTATTTTATGCTAGGATATTTTTTTATTTCAGATACTTTTATAGCACTATTTGCGCAGCACTTTACACATGTTTATTATACATTCACATCAGTCCCTGCCCTCAAGGCATACAATCTAAGGTCCTTAACTCACCTTAATATACTAGGGCAGGGGCAGCCTGTCCATTAAGGGCATACGGATGATGCCTCCCCTTTCCATCGCCGCCACCACCTATTCATGCATCTGGCCCCTTTCTGGATGCCGTGCACATCAATTACAGCAGCGTTGTTTATTTTATTTTTTAAGCACCCGATTCGAGCCAGAGGCTCAAAAAGGCTTCAAAATAGGATGGGCTAAGGACGCAGAGCATTGCATTCAGAGCCCACAAAGGTGTGTTAGAATAGCGAATAAATATTAGGTATTTTAGCACAGAAAGCGCAGGTGTGAGCCGCATTTCACGATTAGCCGAAAGGAGAAGCATTCTGATTGGCTGCCGAGGAGGAGGGAGGAGACAGAAGCCGCTGAGCAGGGGAAGGTGGAAGGAGATGCCCACTCGCGAGTGCACCGCCCCCCTCTCAAAAAAATAGGATATTTGTACTCACCGTAAAATCCTTTTCTCTTTAGTCCATCGACGGACACAGCTTCCTTATAATCTTGATTGTAGGGTTATGTTCCCTCTATCAGGAGAGGACCAAGTCCTCTCCTGATAGACGGAACATGACCCACTTGTCAAGACTAAAAGGTGCTGTGTCCGTCCATGGACTAAAGAGAAAATAGGATTTTTGTACTCACCGTAAAATTCTGAAGTCCATGGACGGACACAACTTCTTTAGTCTTGACAAGTGGGTTATGTTCCGTCTATTAGGAGAAGACTTAAGTCCTCTCCTGATATATGGAACATAACCCTACAGTCAAGATTATAAGGAAGCCGAGTCCATCCATGGATGAAAGAGAAAATAAAATTACCACCACTGTACTAGGGCCAATTTAGACAGGAGCCAATGAACCTATCAGCATGCCTGCAGCAATTAAACAACGGCCTCTGTGGGTTACCCATTGTCTTTATTAGCTCTAACGATAAGGCTAGCAGTTTATATAAAACCTGCTCAGTCATCAGGACTTGATAGAATGAATGCTCAGACATATAATAAAATGATCTCTAAGGCTCCGGCTGAACATCATGGTTCTTACTGCTTCATTACCAGCTGCTGTCAGACAACTGTCCTTTACTACAACAATGATTCTTGTACTCGTCTTCTCCGACTAAGTGTTCTCTACAAGGCAACTTAGAAAAGGAAAGGGCAAAGGGGGACAGCAAACTTCCACTAATTACTGTCAGGTGTATATTTTCCAAAAAAGATGACAATGTACTACAACATTCAATTATTCTGAACGCAGGCAGCGCTTAGCTGTCAGAGAATAACTTGAAAACTGAATTGAGGCAATGTATCCAGCTACTGTACAGGAAATTTGGTGTATCCATAGAAGCTAATCCAAACCATTTTTTTTTTTTTTTAGAAAGCCATGGGTTTTATGGAGTACCCAATTTTGCACATTATCACCCTTTGCTCAAAATACAATCTATATTAAACTACGATCCAGATTGTAAGTGACATTAAACGTCACCACGAAGCGCTGAATGTGGCATTCGCTCATACAAATGTGATCAAAAACTGGATATTATCTATATGACTCAATATTTTAATGGCGCCCTCCACAAAGAAAATGGAATTCTTCAAAAATCCCCTTCATTGGACCAGGGAAAGAATAAATGCTTCTTACAGAAAATGATTTTATAAATGCAAATAGGCTGTTCATTGTGAAAGGGAATTGCACCTTGTGAAGGAATTTGCCCCAAAGCTTAGTGAATGTGGTAAAGCTTCACTTTGCAAAGAATACCCAAACACAAGCAAGGAAAATAAAAAATCAGCAGAGTTGGTCCACATCCACTAGGCTTTGGGGAAAATTCACCCGCAAATGAACAATGCACTTGCCTTTTATAACGGTTATCCGCTCCAACTTGCCATCAATCATCTGGTGATGGTAGCTTATGACGGACAGTATTCATATCACATTGATCATTCAATTCCATCATTAACATTTTTTGTATTTGTCGATTGTAAGATCTATATTTATATATTTTGTAATAAATTTGTAATAAATTTGTATAGTTTTTGAATTTTCTATTTGTTGCCTGCACAATCCCAATCTCTTTGAGGTTTTTCCAATTGTTTAACACATTTAAGGGATGATGGCAACTAGATGCCGCCTTACAAGAGTTGATTCTTTTCTGCCTTTTATAACTCAACTCCACTATTAATACCATTGCTTAAAAAATAAAAACAACATTGACACATATAACACTCAATACATTTTCTTTATCCAGATAAATCAGCCTAAAAAAAAATACGGAATTCAAAAATTCTTGTGAAAGAAATCAGACTGGTCAATGTCAGATACAAAACTGTAGAGAGTAATAGGCCAATTTATTTTAAAAGGATTCTGAACACAGATAGAATAATGGGTACCCCTGTGTCCTAGAAATAATAGGGTCCTTGGTTCACCACCAGAGAACCCGCATGAACTCTATGGCAGCAGTCCCCAACCTCGACGACACGAGGAGCTGGCCTAGTTTGGTGCTGTCTGTTACCCCTGGGGGGCATGTGCAGCCCTGTCACCTCCATGCCGGTGTTCTGTCAAAGCAGCCAACTCATTGAAATCTCCAACCAAGTCACTTTCGGTGACCCTGCAGGATCAGCAATTGACATTTAGTACGAGTTTGCGGTTTTGACACAACACCGGCAGCGTACAGACCACGGTACACAATATATTGAGCGAACATTGTTAGTCTGTATGCCAGTAACCAACATCATGGCCGCCTCCAAGCCGGGGACAACTTTTTCCTCCTTAGCCTCTGCTCTGTCAAAACAGCCAACTCAACTCGTTGTGTACCATAGTGTATATGCTGCTGGTGTTGTAAAAAAAGAGCAAAGTCGTCGAAAATCTCCATTTACGAGTAACCATAAGTGACGTGGTTGGAGAGTCCACGAGTTGGCCATTTTGACAGAGCACTGGCCTGGTTTTTCTCCCTCCTCTTTTCCCCCCTTCCTCTCCATAGGTAAGACGACCACAGAGAGGGAAGGGAGTAGTGGTGCTAGAAGAAGGTGGGCTGGTGGTGGCCCCCAACAGGCCACAGACTGGCACCGGTCCACGGCCCAGGGGTTGAGGACCCCTGCTCTATGGGGTTGATTTGTAAGGATGTTCTTTTTGCAATGCATGTTGCATTTTTAAGGAACATTTCCCAAGAGCCTAGTGAATGTTGTGAAGCTCTGCTGATTTCCAAGATCCAATCATATCTAAGCAAAAAAAAAATTATTTTATTATTTTCCTGGCATCTAAGCAAAGTTTCACCACATTCACTAAGCACTTGGGCAAGGTTATCTCAGGATCCATAGCAATGGTATTTACAATTAGTGCCTAGAATGTCCTTACTTTAACTCACATCTAAGTTTACATCAATCATAAATGCATGCATGAAAGACCTTTCATACATAATACAGCAACAGACATTTTTATCTTTTTCACGCACCATAAAAAAACACATCAGCACAGACAGGGTACATAGCTACATTAAAGCTCAACTCCGGGCACAAAAATAAGTACTCACTGTAAAAATCCTTTTCTCTGTGGGTTCATTGAGGGACACAGCTCTGCTTTAGGTAATCACTGACTGATGGCAAGTTACCCATTTGGTAATCATCTAAAGCAGAGCGGCATCCTCCAATGAACAAAAGAGAACACTTTTATTCAAACATATTCTTCAATAGTTACAAAGGATAAAAATCCACTTTGTGGACATTGCAAAAGTAGTGGTGACATCACTGTGATTGTACATAGTCTGTGCAGAGAGCAGAGCTTTGGGGGAGACCCAGCAGGCTCCACCCACTATAGGCTGCTGCAGAAAACCCCA